>SKCR01026463.1:0-644343 GCA_019454045.1 Zanthoxylum bungeanum | reverse complement strand
TTAGATACCAACCGAGTGAATGTATACCTGGCTTTCATCAAGTCCAGTCGACCGGGGACATCCCCCACGGACTCATATCGAGTCAAGTTGTAGACATGGTTTACACATGTCGAATGACTTGTATCTTCCTGGCCTCATCAAGTCCAGTCGACTGGGGACATCCCCCACGGACTCATATCGAGTCAAGTTGTAGACATGGGGGGACATCCTCATGGCTCACATAAAGTCAAGTTCACGATCTTGACCTGATCTGGTTCAATCGATTGAACACATCCATGATGAATCGTGTGGAGTCAAGTTCATAACTTGACATTCGTTTGGTTCAATCAATAGGCAGCATCAAACGCTCGAGTACACCTACATCCTATGGTCACGCCCCAGGCGACACACGCGTCAAGTACTCTCCAAGCCAATGACTCATTGACTTAGAGAGTAGAGGACAACCTGTACAGGCCAAATTTGGTCTAAGGGTAATTTCGACCTTTCGCTCCAGGACCACTACTAAATGCACCCCCGAAAACCTCTAACCAAACCCAAAGACATAGTGCAGGCCCAGGCCCAGTGAACACCAACAACCGTAACCGAAGGACCATCCAAAGGCCAGTCCACGTAACGCATAGGCTCATAAAACACAAACCAGCCGTTTCAGCCTACAACGGGCAAATGCAGTGAATACCCCTCATAGATTCGACCGTTACCAAGACTCAACGGACGAGTAATCAAGTGCATACCCCTCAGATAGGTATATAAGAAAGAGGGCACCATAAGGAAAATGGATTGGAGCTTTACTACTCTCAACTCATTAATATACTTTCCATAGCTCTCAAAACCTCCCACCTATCACCCTCACGGCAGCAGACAAATATCAGGGTAACATCAAACCTTGAACCTCATTCTACGACTTTTTGCACCTCATTTCCCTCACTGACTTGGGCGTCGGAGTGCCTACGGCATCCACCACACCGGTGTGTAGACCCTCCACGCTCACCCTACCTCTTTGTTTTGCAGGATCGCCAGTGCCCCCCTCACGAACATTTATTTTCGGTAACACTTTTGCAAGAATAACACTTTTGCTTCCTGGCATTTTTTTGCTATAGAGCTATCTTCGGTAACATTTATTTACAAAATCATTTTTTTTTGTTGAAAATATTAGAAATCTAGCTATCAAATCACCTGATTCTGACTTAAACGGAGCTGATAAAACTCCAAACTGTTCCAAACTCTTACAAGAAACGCACTCTCTGAATTCGAACTCGGTATCTATAGACCAAATCATGAGTCATACATCATCAAGACACGTCACTTGAAGACAAAATCAATTAATGATCGGCTATGATCAATTAATTATTTCATTTAGAAATCACTAAAAAAGAAATTGTATATATAAATAAAGAGTCATGCTAACGAGTGCCCTAAAAGCATTCATTAATGATCCATTAATGAATTCGAACTCAATATCTATAGACCAAATCATGAGTCATACATCATCAAGTCACGTCACTTGAAGACAAAATCAATTAATGATCGGTTATGATCAATTAATTATTTCACTTAGAAATCACTAAATAAAGAGTCATGCTAATGAGTGCTCTAAGAGCATTTATTAATGATCCATTTTTTGAAAGTTTTCACATCATTTTATGGGAAATGCAAAATATTATCAAAATATTAATTATTTTTTCATTTTTCCCATGAAATTTTTTCTAAAATTAATCTTTAACAAGTGCCTTAAGAACACTCGTTAGCATTTCCCATAAATAAATCATGAGAAATACTAATGAGTGTCATAGGGACACTCATTAAAGATTCATTTTAAGAAAATTTTGATTGAAAAAAAAATTAATACTTTTATAATTTTTTATATGTTTCGAAAGTCGTCGTCCAAAAGCATCGGCATCCATCGAAAAAGTCACTACTAGTAGTCATTGAATGACGCCGGAACTCTGCCGGCAGCTTTTAGAATGTCTTCAGACAACTGTCGGCAGAAATTGATAGGCGATTGTGACATTTATTATTTTCTTCCAATAACACATGTCATCATTTTATTGGCTCCCATATTTATTTATATAATAAATATATTACATATAATATATGATCAATCCAAGTGTGACTTGAAAAAAAAAAACTAAAACTAGGTGCTGTCTCAGAAAGTACTAACTTTTAAAATATGTATTTTTCATAAACATTATCACCCAAAAAAAAAAAAAAAAATCACTCTTCAAATGTATTTTTATGACATAAAAAAGTAGTGACATCTCCATCCAAAAATGGCTTTTGGTTTATGTTAAGGGCTATGTAATTTCATGAGCCACTTGATTGGTATTTTTTTATTATTATTTTTTAGAAAACATAGGCACATGTAGACTCGGCCGGCCCGGTTCCACGAGTGTGGAACCTGAACCGAACCGTTCGGTTCCGGTTTCATTCAGTTTTTTTTGTTTTATTGAAAATAAAAAATTGAGATTGATAAAATAATATAATTTAAAATTATGAATTTGAATTTATATAATAAACTTACATTAGATAATTACAAATAAAATTCTTAGCTAAAAAAATAAAAAATAAAATAAATTAAAGAGCTTGAACTTCAATTTTAAAAAACTTAAGTTGCTTACGTATCCTTCAGGGGTGAAAGAAATCAAAGCTCACGTAGTTCCATTACATTTTAAAGATTTTCCCCAATTGTAATTTTACAATTATTTAAATATTTAATTATCAATCATCATCAGTGCCTGTTGATCATTCAGCTCCAGTTCCGCTTGCACTTGCAGATGCATTATCGAACAAGTCTTCAAATTCATCAGAAAATTTGTAAGAAACCCCACAATGGTTGCATACTGCTCTTGAACCTTTATCAGTATCGTCTAAATGAAAATGAATTTTGAAAACATCCGAGGAACGAGACTTAACTTCTCTTCTCCGTGAACCGATATTAGGGCCGCTCTCTTGGGTTGACACATTTGACATTGTGTTCTCATATGAACTTGTCATTTGTTGTTTAAGAAATTTTAAAGAATTAGAGAATTGAGAATGAGAGAATTATAGGAATTGAGAAATTGTTGTGTTGAAATACTGAAAAATGACCCATATTTATACAATTTTAGAATATTTTTGTGATACTTAAAATGTCCTTAAAATTAGCCGTTTTATTACTGTTATTAGAGGTAATTTGGGAAATCCCCAAATTTATTAATTTTTTTTGGATGTTGGGGCAGAGAGTCGTTGCTCCGTGCCCCCCAGCCCAACAGCTACTAGTCTTTGGGGGGACGATTGGAACCCTAGGGTTCCATCCGGTTCCAGTTGGAACCGAACGGTTCTAGCGGTTCCAACCAGTTCGGTTAGGGTAAGAACCCTAACCGAACCGGTCAGATTCCAGTTCCGATTCCGGTTGGAACCGAACGGTTCCAGCGGTTCCAACCGGTTCGGTTAGGGTTGTTAAGGTAAGAACCATAACCGAACCGGTCAGGTTCCGGTTCCGGTTGGAATCGGAACCGTCTGGTTCCAACTGGTTCGGAACCGGAACCTTGGCCGGGTCTAGGCACATGCAATGTAGATTAGAATTATGCATCAGCATGCCACCAATACAATTATAAGAATTAAGAATAGTGTTATTATCTATGATAAAAGTATAAGTTGTAGGGTATGATGATTGATAATGGATTTGCTCCGGTCAATGTAATCAAAAATCGATGACAAATTATTTTAAGAGCGATTTGATCGATTATGATTAATTAAAAATGAAAAAAATAAAAATAAAATTGATATTTCATATAGTTGAAAATAATTTTGTTTGAAAATCATCTCTTAATATTCTTTAAAAATCACTAAATTCATTCATTAATGATTAAAAAATACTAAACAATTTAAAAAAAATTTAGTCAAGTCAATATGAATATGGATTATTTTAATTTTAATACAAGTAGAAAATTTTATCCTTATTTAAGAAAATATATTAAATTAAGAATACTAGTGTTATTATTTCAGAAATAATTATTTTAAATCAAATTATATTCTCACTATTTTTCATCGTTTTTAATTGAATCATTATTTTTTCACATAAAAATCATCAATCAAAACTCCAAAAAAAATAGATTAAAAATGAAATTGCATGATTTTTTAGAAATGAAAATCAAAAATCAATAGATTAAAATCACCCAAAAAAAAAAATGGTGTGGATTTAAAACGGTCAAAATCAACCTTGTTCAAATAGCATATGATATGAGTATATGACTTCAAAGAAGCATAATTTGGACTCGCATTTCAGTAGGGATGGCGATAAAGAAGGAAGAGGATCAATCAATATCATGTACCCATTTATGACGTTATGTTTATGTCCACCTACCCTTTTCATCCTCTTATAATTATTCGATGGGAGGGTAAGAGGATCCCAAAAGAAATCCGAACCCGAATAATTATCAATTGTATCAAAAAATAAATTAAAATAAATTATATATATATAACTAAGACAATAACATCAAAATTACAAAATAGTCTACGAAAAATTATTCAAAAATAAACTATTAAGTTAGACTATATTCATAAAAATGACAGTATAGATTTTATTATAAAATGAAATGTATATGCCCCTCAAATTCGAGTAATACTTTGGTACGACGGAGGTATGAGTGACATGATATCACCAACAAATTAGTAAATAACATATATAATTTAATATCCATATTTTTAGTTGTTTTTTAATATTTTTATATATGTGACAGTAGATTATTAGATTATTATACGGATAACGTAATACCTCTATTATATTGTAGATTTTCTCCTCAAACTCAAATGAAACCATTGCATGTCTTGTGTCTAATGACATAATTTGAAACTGGGTTTGTGTTGCCATGAAATTATTGGTAAGATCTTGTAAAATGTAAGCCATTAATTTTGCAGATTCACATGAGCCCTAATGCCATTATTTAAATGCCAAAATGATCAAATGTTTATTGGAATGCAAACGTGGCATTATTTATTATTATAATACATATTTAGTCATCGAGAGAACTCGATTATGAATCCATCTCATATCATCATCGTGCTCACAGAACCACAAAATAATGTACTAAATTCTTAGCTTAGTTTTATACTAAATTTCTCTCTAACTTTTATATTTTCACTTGATTTGACATCCTTAATTAGGAAATTAAATCCAATTAAGAAGAGAATAGTATAATAAAAAATGAGATCGTGTGATCATATCTTAAATGAGATCAGAGAAAACATAAATTGATGTAGGCATAAATTATAAAAATATACTCATATTTTATTAAATTTAGTGAGATACTAATTCAAAATATAGTACAATAACATTAAATGATTTATGCAACCGACTCACTTAATAATTTGATTAATCTGTTTAAGGATAGTCTAATAGCATATTTTCATAAGCACTACAAATTAACAATATGATAATGAAAGAAAATAGATTTTTAAAAGTGAAATATGGCATCATATGCCTGTGCATTCTAATACTAACAAACAAAATTTAAATATGTGGTTGTGATGTTAGCACTGTAACCAGCATGAACATTTAGTTGATATGACTACAAAAGAATTATGATAAGGAAAAAAAAAATTGAATTTGTCAATTCTGGCTCCTTGCTTAATGGGCTTCTTCTTCATTGTAGCTAGTGGGTGGAACTAATGAAGATAAAAAGTCATTGTAGCAAAAAGATGAACCAGTATGACATGGGCACACCATTACTTAAAATTCTATGGCCACTTAGTTCTATCCCCACAACCATCTCTTTCAATATGCAAATAATTATTCTATCATCTCCATCATTCTATTTTATATATATATATATATATATATATATATATTATTTCATTACAAAGAAGAAGAGAATCAGAACACCTTTATCGCTTCTACATATATTAGATTTTATTTAGCAGATGATCATTGACTGTCATTTATATAGAGACTAGCTTTTATTTAACAGATGATCATTGACTATGCCCCAAAGAGTATGAGAATAAAACTCATATATGAGTTGATAGAACTATTCTCGAATATTGTGAGAATAAGACCAAAAAATTAATAGAACCAAACTTGAAATTAATAACTAATTATTACAACTTATTTGTTTACTGTGTTCTTACAACCGACTTTGAACAACCAGTAAATCGAAGACAAAAGATACAATAAAACAACAGTGATACAATTAACAACAATACAAAAATAAAACAGAAGACAATCGCAGACTGTGAATTGAGAATCAGTCACAGTGGTATAGCACGAAATTAACATGCCAATTTTACACCAAAAAATTGGCTGGGCCGGGCCCGCATATTTTGGTCCGGCATTCGTGTACGCAGGACACGCAGGTGCACACGAGCCAAGCTTAAATTTAAGACTTATTATATGAATTAGTAATAGTGAGCTATCACTTGTTAGACTCTTTTTACCAATAGTTATTCCTTTTAATAAGTCATAGTTATCGTTTTAGTTAGCCGATGAATATTATTTCTGTTGTTTGGTTTCTTTATGTTGAGTGCCAGTTCAGGTTTTTCTTTTTATACATATTGTATGGTGTTAAGATTGGAGGCCATAACTTTTTTCTCATCCTAAATTTTCCGCATTGAACCTGAATTTTTCGTATGATGTTATTCCTAAAAGATTTTAACGAGAATAATACTTTTTTTTTACATAGTTTTATTTCTCTACTTTGTATTGAACCTTTTATTTATTTATATATTATTGCTCTCATGATGGGGTATCTTAGCACATAATTAGGCGAGTACTGTTTGTTTGCTTTACTTTGATGCTTCTTCTGTCATTGTGATTATAAAAAAATAAAAATATTCACATTGAAAATCTCGCCGTTAAACCACCTTTCATAGGCTTAAGCGGATTAGGTAAAACCTCTGCCTGTCTCAGGCTCTTATAAGAAGTGTATCCCCTGAATTCGAACCTATGACTTAAAACCAAATTATACAATCAAGTCGCACCTCTTGCGGACAATAAATGAATGAAGATATTCTTAGCAAAAAATTTCAATGACTTTTTGTTGGGTTTTTTTTGGGTTAGGGTTTTTTTTTTGGCCAAGGAAGAATATACTCAACACTAGACCCGGCCGGCGGTTCGGTTCCGGTTCGGAACCGAACCGAACCGGCCGGTTTCCGGTTCCGTAAGTGTGGAATCGGAACCTCGAACCGAACCGGAACCGGTTCCGGTTCGGTTCCAATACTTTTTTTAAAAATTTTGAAAATTAATTAAAATAAATGAGATTAATTTTATAAATAAAAAAAATTATTACATTGAAGAGCTTGACCTTAAATTTTTAAGAATTTAAGTTGCCTACGTATCCTCCAAGGGTGAGAGGAATCAAAGCTCACGTACTTCCATTACAATTTTAAGACATATCCCCTTTGTAAATTATAATTTTACAATTATCAATCATCATTATCAATTGATCCTTCGGCTCCGGTTCCGCTTGCACTTGTTGCGGAAGCATTATCGAACAAATCTTCAAAATCATCAGAGGCATCTTTTTGTTGTCTCAGATCAGCTCGAGTCAAATCATCCACACAAGCTGTTGCTTCTAGAGTGCTTGGATGTAATGAAGATCGCATAGCTTCCAATATATTACCTCTCAAGCTGAAGGCTTGCTCAACCGCAACGGTGGAAATAGGTGATGCCAATATCTCTTTAGCAATAATAGATAAAACATGATATATATTTTGATGCCGGTTCCACCATTCAAGGATTTTAAAATATTTACTGCATAAACTTTCATTAGAAAACTCAAAATTTGTAGATAAATAATTATCTAATTCAAGGTTATTAGTTGTCGTATCCCTAGCTTTTTTATTTCATTGCAATAACCAACGATCCCCTGCACTAAGTCTTGTTTGAATTACCGGTTCGCTACTACTAGATTGACCTAATGTTCCTAAGTTATATCTTACAATATAATCATTAAATAAAATAATTAAATCACTTCTTAATTTCGTCATTATGCTCGTAATATCAATTTCATCTAATATTCCTAAATAACCATAGTAAGCTTGTAAACCACCATTCAAACCTTTTAATTTAAATCTAGGATCAAAAACAGCAGTAATAAGATAAAGTAAATGAATTTCTCTAAAATAATTCAACCATTTTACCTTCATAGCAGTAATGGCTTCCAACAAAACATATCATTAGGGTCGTCACTGTCAACATGCTCATCGAGAGTGCCAACAATATTCAAACTCTCAAGAAGAAATAAATGTGCTGTAGGATAATAAACACCGCTAAAAACATAAGTAGCATCATTAAAAACTCTTAAAATATCTAAAACATTTCACAATATCTCATTGACTAAAATAAAGTGTGATATTTTGAACATGTTGAAAAAAAAAACTACATAATGCATCTTTGTATTGAAATGCTTGACATAAAAGAAAATAAGTAGAATTTGCAACATGTTGGAACATCTCTTGAAAATTTAATCGGTTTAATACCATTTATTTTATAAAACTTGGTCCATTCTCTCCTAATTTGAGAATATGACCAAATACAGTTAAGTGTCGTTTTAATTAGATCAAGGAAATGTGATAATAATTTTAGTTTGTCTTGCACACATATGTTAAGGACATGACATGTACAACGAATATGAAAAAATCGACCCCCTAAATTTGGTTCACATAATGATTTTAAATCATGAATGGATGCAGTATTTGCAGATGCATTATCAAATCCAATTGTTAAAATTTGTTATACTAAACCATATTCATCAAAAATTACCTTCATCATACTATAAATATTATGTGCAGTATGTGAGTCATCAAAAACTCTAAATGTAATAAGTCTTTTTTTGCATGGTAAATGTGCATCAATCCAATGACAAGTCACACCCATGTATGAGTGTGTTTGCCAATGGTCACTCTCCAAATATCAGAACATATAGAAATACGACATTTCATCTCTTTAAATATTTCATTTAAAATAATTTTACCATCTTTATATAATTTGAAAATATGACGTTTTGTTGTGTTTCTAGTCATTCTACATGCAACAGGGTTTAAAGCATTATGCACGTAATTAGTAAAATGAAGTTTTTCACCAAAGCTTAAAGAAAGATGTGTCATATAAGTTAATTTCGTAAATTCTTCTCTATTTTTTGCATTAGAATATTTAAATAAATCTACACTACTCGTACCTCTACTAGATGATGCGTACCTGCCCATTTGAGTTTGCGTCGTATCAATGCCAAGTTCAGCCGGATGATGTTTTTCCATGTGCTTGATCATATTGTCGTATCCACCAGAAAATTTATAGATAACCCCACAGTAGTTGCAAATTGCTCGTTGTGAACCATCTTCTAGGCGTTCCAAATTAAAATAATTTTGAAAATATCCGAGGACCGAGCCTTAACTTCTCTTCTCCGTGATTGTGCACTGACACTAGGGCCGCTCTATTGGGTTGGCATATTTGACATTATGTTCTCAGATGAGCTTGCCATTTTTTTTTGTGGAGAAATTAGGAAGAAAAATAAGAAAATTGAATAATTGCAAATGATAACAAATTAACAATTAAATGAATGGAGATTGAGAATAAGATTATAAGAGAATTGTATTTAAGTGAGATTGAGAATAAGAGAATTATAGAAAATGAGAGAGTTGAGAATTTGGTGTGATGAAATTATGAAAAATGAATCCTATTATATAATTTTAGAATTTTTTTGATACCAAAAATGCCCCTAAATATAACAGTTTTATTACCGTTATTAGGGGTACATTAGTAATTTATATTTTAATAATAAAATTTAATTAATTTTTAATTTTTTTTATTTGGGCAGGGAGCCAACGGCTAGTAGCCGTTTGGGGTAGGGTTCCTGTTGGAACCCTACGGTTCCACCGTTTCCGACCGATTCGGGTTGGGGTCGAACCCCAACCGAACCGGTCGCCAACGGTTTCGGTTTCGAACCAGAACCGTGGCCGGGTCTACTCAACACCATGCAAGAGGGAGCTAGGGCTATATATGCCTGCATCACTATAATAAATAATAATAATAATAAGATAGACAATTATTATTATTATTATTATTATTATTATTATTATTATTATTTTATTATTATTATTATTATTATTATTATTATAAGTGGGGGTGATAAGATAGACAATTTTTAAATCATGTGATAAGGTAACATATTTTATGTGAAAATTGTAAATTTTTATTTGGATTTTATATAGAAGACAATTCTGAAGAATATGGTTGATGATGTAAGATTCCCCACTAAAGTTATCAAAGCATTTGTGGTAGGGAAGGATGAAGCTTGTCTCTCATTGAATGGAGTAAAGATCCCATTCTTTGGGATGCCTTGTAATTTCGTTGCTTAAGATGATTGATCAAGCTTAGCTTACTATCATTTATGTAATTGAGTTATTGCCCTTACTAATTATAGAAAGCAAATTTAATTATGATATTGAGTTTTTTTTTAAGGTATATTAATGCATTATAAATATAAGATCAGCCAAAAAATTTCTAGGGTTTTTGTGGAAGGTAAAGGAGGTATCTTTTTTTTTTTTATCACTAGATATTTTTTCCTGTAAGATTTTATTAGTGAAGGAAGTAGCCATAGTGGTGATCATCAACTTAGAATGATTATTGAGAAAGTGATGAGCCCAAATGGGTCACTTTCCACTTTTATGGTCTTTCATTCATTATCACAATTTGCATATTTTGATAATAAAAAGGGAAAAAAATAATCATAAGGAATAATGGCTGGGATCGATTGACTCTTCAATCTTCAGCTAAATTGAATCATTTGATTAATTCAATTTGAGTTGAATAGTCTAAATTTTCGTTGTTTTGTTTGTTTGTTTGTTTGTTTTGTTTTTTTTTTTTTTAAAGATAATGGCTGGGTATAGGGCCGGTTTCATATTTAGATGAACTAAACTGTGGCCTAAGACTTCAAACTTTAAGAAAGTCCTAGTTTTTAGGCATTTTCTTAATAATATTTTAATAAATAGTTGTCTTAAATTTTAATTTTTTAAATGTTGTATTATAAGAAGGTCTCAATTATATATATATATATGAATGTAACGGGTCTCATACAAAATTTTGGAAATGTCATTGAACCGTCACTAGATAATAATGCTCAAATTTAATTTTTTATCTACTTACCTCTCTAAAATTTAAATTCAAGTGACACTACAAGAACATAGCAAATTACCGACCAAATATTCGGTCGGTAAAAATATATTTTGGTCAGTATAGTATATTACCTATATAAATATTATGTCGATTTTTGGCATGTCGGTAAATGAGTACCAACCAATTATATTTTGTCGGTAATTTTACCTACCAAATATATTTTTTGTCGATATTATTACCGACGGAATATGGGAAATAATCGATCATTAAATACATGATTTCGGTAGGTGATTACACAAAATATTATCAACTGATATTATTCGATCGGTAAATATTTACTTTACCAACCGAAATAACGGCTGCTTAGTCCTTGAATTTATCGACGAAATATTATTCAATTTTACACACTTTTACCAACAGTCAACCCTTGCTCTAATTCTTTAGTTTCTTTGTAATTTTTTTTTTCCCATCCTTAGAGAAGTTTGTTGCCTCTAATGACTTCCGCAAAGAGGAGTCGTCAATTAATGTTAGCACATAAATGAAATATTAATGGCCAAATGTTTGAGATAAGTCATGGGCAAGCATGATCAATTAATGAAAATTGAAAATGCAAGTGGGGATCCATTTGCTATCTTAATGGAACACGTTTCACTCAGTTGAGGCATATCTGTATTCTGTACGATCATCTTCATCGATATGTCACCATTTGCAAAATTTCTATGATCTTAAGATTAGGATGAGGTGAGAAGATAAGAGATGACTGTGACACTTATATATATAGAGAGAGATTGGTCAGAATTTATCAATTCTGATATTGTCTCGATTGTGGATATGAGATAAAAATAGTCTTTAATCTTTTATTAATCGGGATAAAAAATCATCATGAATCTCAATGGAATTCGAAAATTTTTAGGTGAAAAATCAAGATTCAAAATCGATCCAAACGCGACATATAAGATTTTTAAAAATAAATAAATTTAATTTAAAAATTATATTGAATAAATATTAATCTAATTGATTTCTATCCCTATAATTAATTTTTTATTATTGAATTATAAAATTAAAATAATAAATTTTTAAAATAAATAAGTTTTTAAAATAAATATTGCAAAAAAAGGAGTATTAAAACAATAAAAATAATTTTAAAAATAAATACGTAATATAAATAATTTTTAAAGAAATAAAAAATTTATAAAAAGATATTATAAAATAAATAACTATAAATAAAATATTTTGAAATAAATATTATAAAATAAAAAACTGAAATAAATATTAAAATAAGTTATGGTTATAAATGCTAAATAAATTAATAAATTAATATAAATCATTAATATAAATAATATCAAAAGTTTTTATTTCATTGGCAGATGAATTTAGATTTCTTACCCTTTAATGAGAATCCAAATTCCATCACTTTGAGAAAATTAATATTCATAGGAAATCAAATTCCTTCACTATTTGTGTAATTAAAGAATTGAAATGCTTTAATTTCCATCCAAGAAAACCTAGCCTTATAATTCAAATCTATATTCCTAAATCTGGTTATATTGATCTAAAATAAATTTTCAATTAGGATATATAATAATATGTCGCTTAAATATCATTGAATAGGTGACCACTTGGCCTTTTTGGTCCGATAATAAAATACTTTTCTTTTCTTATTAAATCGTTGGTAACCTCACCGTCAAACCACCCCTTCCGGACTTAAACGGAGCAGGTAAAATCCTCGATTGTCTCAGGCTCTTATAAGAAAAACACTCATTGAATTCGAACTCATGACCTCAATGTGAGATCTTATGTCATACACCACCAAACCACGCCCATTGGGGACAATTAAAATTACTATGGCAGAGATTCAAAAATATGTGTTGTGTGGTTAAGCATTTGCTACTCATACCATTATGTTGGGGTAGTTGTGGAACCCCTAGGGTCGGATCGGTACCCCGGACATCGGAAATGGGTCTAACTCATAGATATCAAGTATGGGTGTAAATTTAAATCATTTAATGAAACACTATATTCCATTACAAGTGTATAGGAAAAAATCGGGGCTGAATCGAAGTTCGGAAACTCAAAAACGAAGCAAAACAAAATTATAGTACGCACAGCGCTGAACACTTTTTTTTTGTTTTCTTTTTTCAAATGCTTCAACTCACTTTCCAGTGAGCTGAATACCCTAATTGCTTCCGGTCTTCCCTAAATACTTCAAAAACACCCCAAATTAATTTTTAATTTCAAAATCAACATCAACAATGTTATATAATAAAAATCAAGTTTTTCAAAATATCAAATATTTTTCCAAAAACATAAATTTATTCTAAATACGCATTTGCGTAAATTTTAAATCCAATACACAAACCATTTTAGAATCCCAATTAGAAATGTCTCATGAACAATTCTAGTTCACCTAAAGGTGATCAAGTGAATCTAGAATAGTAGTCATAGCTCTACGCTTTAATGTAGAGTTCCAAACTCTTATTAATTGTTCTATGTCCAACATGAATATCTTTGACCTAAATTATAAGCATGTTGTGTTTATACTTCTAAAGTATCATAACACAATTGATTAGCCTTATTCAACATTAAGCTATGTGATCATGCATCAATCTACACAAATAAACATAGCTTATGAGAAGATCAAACTTTACCTAGTAAGCTTGATGCAAGATCCAATCTACCTCTCCTTCGTTGAAATTGTTGGAGAACCTCCAAGGTGTGCAAGCTTGACTTCAAGATCAAATCTTGTTTCCAATGCTTCCAAGCTTCACTTCAAGATCCAATCTTGATTTCTCCTAGATGAAATGTTGTAGAGACCTCACAAGCTTCTCTAAACACTTCTCTAACTTAGGCTAATCTCTCTAAGAATTTGCTTATGCTTATTAATTTTCTTGTAATTAAAAACCTTCATAAAGCTTGCTATTTATAGCAAAACTTAGACAATTTTTAATTAATAAAAGTTGTAATAAATTTTAAGTGGACTTAATCTAATTTGTCCAAATATGTATAATTAGGTGTGACTAATCTCCATTGTCTCTCACTTTAATTTAATCCAATTAAATCAAGCCAATGATTATGAAATGAATTAGTTAAATGTTTGCCACCTTGATTTAATCCAATTAAATCAAGCCAAAACCACATATTATTACATACTTATAATGACCATAATATCCTCAAATGGTAGATAACATTAAGATTTTACAATTACGCTGTAGGCACTGCATTTTTACACATAAGTCCCAATGATGAGTCTCATTTTGGAGACACTACCTTTTAAGTCACGGAGGTCACGGGAAACAGACATCGGAAAGGGGAATTCAGAATAAACAAGGTTCACTGTTTTCGTTCGTGCTGAGTTTGTGTTTACATTCGAACGTCAAACGGATTGCGGGCGTTCGTGCCGCGTTCGAAGAAGCGTTCGAACGGTGTCGGTAATTCTGGTTTTGCTGCTAGCCTCACATCCAGCCCAATTAGCCCCCCAAAGCCCATAAAACACATCCCAATTTAAATAAATAAATATTAATTAAAACATTAACTAAATAATATAATAACTAAATTAATTAAATGATTAAATAAAACATATACCAAACATAAAACAAACAATTACCAACTTAAACTAAAATCATGCCTAAATTAAACAAATCACATACTAAATCAAAATATAATCATGCCTAATTAAAATCAATCAACCAATTATATTCCCAATCTAATAAGATTATTCCCAAACTTAAAATATTGTATTCCTAATCCAAGCCAATCAAATATTCAACCTTCCATATCTAGCCAAGATTTGTCCCCCCTCAATCTTTGACTTCCCTTAACCAAACCAAATCAAATCCCTCTTCAATTAGCCAAATCTCTTTCCTTGTCAAGCCTAACCCTTTGCCTATAAAAAGAACCCTTCACCAACCTTCTCGACCTTAGTTTTTAGCTAGCTAGCTAGTCCCTAACTCATACACAACACACATAAAAATTACAGGAGGAACACACCCAAAAAACAATAAGCAGAAGATAAAGAGGAAACGACAGCAAAACCACAAGGAAACAATAGCAAAAGACGGAGAACGACGACTCAAAACAGTAAAGACAACGAACGAGAACAGTGAACCAGTGGACCGGGAGAGTTGCGGAGCATCCACCCTTCCGACGATCGTGTACCGTACATCCGAGAGGTGATTTAGAAGGTTAGACCTGAGGGTACCTTTTCATTTGTTTATATTCGTTTTTTTTATTATTATTGAATTCTATTCGCATGAGAGTCGTTTATGGATGCATGTTGTGGTCTTTGAGTAGATAAATATGCATGAATTATGAGATGTAATATGTTGTGGGTATTGGATGAATGAGAGATGTGTCAACTCTCGCGGTATATCGGATGGAAACCCGGACATAAATTTCATAGCCGATTCCGAATGGACGGTAATATGATCTGTACTCGAGCCACAACTCCACGTACCGCTTGGGTAAACGGCACCATCTTTCTTTTGTTTTGTGTTGCTTTTGTTTATTTAGTTTTCTTTACTTGAATTCAATATGTTGTTTATTTATGCATGATTCAATCAAGCGCATGGGCTTAGTAAGTGGAATGAAAGATCCCTTATGAGGAGGGGTTAAAACCCTTTACCACGATGCTTTGCCGCGCCGGTTGATGTGTGTTCGGTTGGATGCAAGACACGTTCAATCGGACATACTTAGAATAGTATGATTGTCTTTATGTTTGTATGCATGATGTGATGTGACGCGCATGGGCTTAGTATGTTGGTCTAAAGGTCCTCTCTTTGAGAGATCAAGAGCCCCCAAAAGGCCACCTTTACGGCAGTACTTCGACGCGCCTCTTTATTTTGTTGTTTATGTATTGCGTCCCATTTCATGCATCAGGTCTGTTCCCGTTCGAACGCGTTTACGAACGCAACTCGAACGAGCATGCATTTTTGCCTTATCATGCATCAGGTCTCATTTCCGTTCGAACGCGTTTACGAACGCCATACGAACGTGAGCATTCTGTTTCATTTCCATTCGAACGCGTTTTCAAACGCCATACGAACGCGAGCATTCTGTTTCATTTCCGTTCGAACGCGTTTACGAACGCCACTCGAACGCGAACCTTCTGTTTACCGTTCGAACGCGTTTACGAACGCTACACGAACGCGCACACACTGAACTGAGTCTGTCTTATCATATTCATGCATAATTGCCTCTTGGTTGATCTTTCTTGTGTCATATAGCCAACTGTATTATTTGTATTCAAGCATGATTAGGCTGTTAGCATGTTATTTGGTTAATAGGTTCATGAGATAGTACTCAAGCATGATTATGTTGTTCTTAGTTTTCCATATCATAGGATTGAAATATGTTCATGAGATTGCCATGTGATGTTGCATGTTGTGATGAACTTGTTGATGTATGCACATGAATCTAGAAGCATGATATTTTTGGAAATAAATGTTATTTAAGCCTGGTTAAATTATCACATAAATCCTTTTATTACAAGTGACATAAGTAAGGGACCATTCCGAACCCAACGGTTTGAGGTCTTCCCTTGCGAGGGGTGAGTGTGGCCTTAAATCTCATTTTCCCGGTTCACACCGGGTGGCGACTCCATTACTCTCCGGTTTAGTCCCTCGTGGCTACTCCGTACTCCCAACTAGGCCGCGAGCCCAGGACAGAAAAGCGTCGCCCAGGTTCTGTTGTCCACAGTCTGGCGACTCCACTGGGGATAGAGAATCGGCCCCGAATATTGTCTTGTAATGATTGGATTTATGTTTTAATTGACCGTGTCTATAGTGGATAAAGTGAGGGTTTAATCAAAGGCATTTTTAGGCTAGGTAATGGTTGGTGTCTTCCTTCATTCACTACCTTTCTAGAAGGAAAAGCTGTGAAGGCACCTAGATAGCCATCTACTCGTAGCCTATTGTGATGGACTAATTTGGAGGACTCGTTGTTTATTCCTGACAACAAGCGATAAGAGCCTAAGAGGCTTGGGTATTTAAGTGAGCCTCGCTCCACATTCCCTCTGGGGGATCTACAACGGGAAATCCATTTGACAGTCCGTCACACACCATAGCTCATTGGCACGTACCTTAGTGTATAAAAAAGGGTGCGCTCACTTGGTTGCTCGAACCCTTGAGTGGGGAGACCTAGTTGTGGGCCATCCTTCGCCGGTGAGAGCCTTTGTCTATACTCTTACTAACCCACCTATAGACCGGGTTGGCTAAAGTAACAATTATTTTCTTGAATATGTGCTTGTGGACCATCCTCATTTGGATGCAGTTGGACTATTGTCAGAAATGCGGGCTTGCTGGGCCATTTAAACTGGGGCAAGTTCGCACCTTATGACTATTAGGCCAAAAGCTTCTGAAATGTTGATGGGCCACTTTGTAAAAATTATTATGTCATGTTTGCATCATCTTTCTTGTGTTTGGGAACATCGTTGTTTGGATCCATTTGGACCATTTATCATGGGATATGGGCTTGTTGGGCCATTTAAACTGGGACAAGGACACATCTTATGACGATTGGGCCAAAAGGCTTCTAAATAACAATGGGCCATTTTATGATTGTGTTCGGAATTTTATCATTTGGATTTAGTTGGGCTCTTTTCCATAAGACATGAACTCGTTGGGCCATTTAAACTGGGACGGGTTCACTCCTATGACAGTTGGCCCAAAAACTTCTAAAATGATGATGAGCCGATTTGTGTGAAAATTTTAATGAGTTGATATATTTCTTGTATCGCATGCATATCATGCATCACATGCACCTCATGCATACATGCACCATGTTAACCCCATTTTTTCCTGAAAGCCATCATAGATACCCGTTGGTTAGGGAAGAGGACAGACTTGTCAAAAGACCAAGCAGCCACCAATAGTACTGGCAGAAGACCTAGCCCAACGGGATAGGAAGCCCAATCATGCATGCATGCATACACGTAACATATTTGCATCCTTTTTGTGTTTGTTCTGTTTTGTAATAAAAGGTTTCAAAAGAAAAAAAAAACGTCAAAAGACAAACCAATCAGGAACATCGACAATACTGTATCAGTCTGGGGGCGAGGCCCATATTAGCAGTATCAGTCTTGGGGCGAGGCTCGTATCAGTATCAGTCTTGGGGCGAGGCCCATATCAGTATCAGTCTTGGGGCGAGGCCCGTATCAGTATCAGTCTTGGGGCGAGGCCCATATCAGTATCAGTCTTGGGGCGAGCCCCGTATCAGTATCAGTCTTGGGGCGAGGCCCATATCAGCATCAGTCTGGGGGCGAGGCCCATATCAGTATCAATCTTGGGGCGAGGCCCATATCAGTATCAGTCTGGGGGCGAGGCCCATATTAGCAGTATCAGTCTTGGGGCGAGGCCCATATCAGTATCAGTCTGGGGGCGAGGCCCATATCAGCTGTATCAGTCTGGGGGCGAGGCCCATATCAATATCAGTTTAGGGCGAAGCCCACATCATTCCGCGACCGAGGCCCACATCAGCAGAATTTTGGAATGAATCCAGGGAATGAATCCCAGGGTCGATGCCCACATCAACAGAATTTTGGAATGAATCCCAGGGTCGAGGCCCACATCAGCAGAATTTTGGAATGAATCCAGGGAATGAATCCCAGGGCCGAGGCCCGCATCAGCAGAATTTTGGAATGAATCTGAGGGTCGAGGCCCACATCAGCATCAATCCGGGGGCGAGGCCCATGTCAGTAGCAGTTAGGGCCGAGGCCCACTTCAACATCAGTTTTGGGGATGAGTCCCAGGGTCGAGGCCCACATCAAACACAGTTTGGGAATGAGTCCTAGGGTCGAGGCCCACATTACATCAGTATCAGCATTGCCGGGTATGGCATTCTGGGGGTGAGGCCCATATTACATCAGATCAGTTCTGCCGAGAATGGCACTCCGAGAATGGAGATATAGTCCGGGAATGGGCAGTTCAAGAATGAACAAGTCGGAAATGACACTCCGAGAATGGAGATATAGTCCGGGAATGGGCAGTTCAAGAATGAACAAGTCGGAAATGACACTCCGAGAATGGAGATATGGTCCGGGAATGGACAGTTCAAGAATGAACAAGCCGGGAATGGCACTCCAAGAATGGAAGCACGGTTCGGGAATGAACCACCTCACAGTCACGGTTCGGGAATGAACCACCTCACAGTAACGGTTCGGGAATGGACCACCTTACAGTAACGGTTCGGGAATGAACACCTTACAGTAACGGTTCGGGAATGAACCACCTCACGATAACAGTTCAGGAATGAACAACTTACAGTAACAGTTCGGGAATAAAGCCCAGGGGAATAAAGTTCGGGAACAAAGCCCAGGGGAATAAAAGCCTCATGTCAGTATAGTTTGAGAACAAAGCTCAAGAGGAAGAAAGCCTCATATCAGTATAAGTTTGAGAACAAAGCTCAAGGGGAAGAAAGCCTCATGTCAGTACAGTTCGGGAATAAAGCTCGGGAGGAATAAAGCCTCATCTCAACAGTACGGGAATAAAGCTCGGGAGGAATAAAGCCTCATCTTAACACAGTTCGAGAACAAAGCTCGGAGGAATAAAGCCTCATCTCAACAGTTCGGGAATAAAGCTCGGGAGGAATAAAGCCTCATCTCAACAGTTCGGGAATAAAGCTCGGGAGGAATAAAGCCTCATCTCAACAGTTCGGGAATAAAGCTCGGGAGGAATAAAGCCTCATCTCAACACAGTTCGAGAACAAAGCTCGGAGGAATAAAGCCTCATCTCAACAGTTCGGGAATAAAGCTCGGGAGGAATAGAGCCTCATCTCAACAGTTCGGGAATAAAGCTCAGGAGGAATAAAGCCTCATCTCAACAGTTCGGGAATAAAGCTCGGGAGGAATAAAGCCTCATCTCAACAGTTCGAGAATAAAGCTCGGGAGGAATAGAGCCTCATCGCAACAGTTCGGGAACAAAGTACAGGGGAATATAGCCTCATCTCAATACAGTTCGGGAATAAAGCCCACAGTCCAAACAATCATGGAATAAAGCCCTATCTCTACACAGTCAGCAGTTCGGGAATAAAGCTCGGAGGAATAAAGCCTCATCTCAACAGTTCAGGAATAAAGCTCGGGAGGAATAAAGCCTCATCTCAATACAGTTCAGGAAGGAACAGGCCGAGAATGGCACTCCAAGAATGGAAGCACGGTTCGGGAATGAACCAAGGGTCGCAGCACCTCACCACCAAATCAACGCAACTCAACACATGGTAAATCAAGTGGCAGCTGGCGAGCCAGGTAAGTAGAAATGCATTGCATAACTTTGATAGGATTGTCACTGTTGCACATTACACAAATCCCATCAAAGTGGGGGCGACTGTAGGCACTGCATTTTTACACATAAGTCCCAATGATGAGTCTCATTTTGGAGACACTACCTTTTAAGTCACGGAGGTCACGGGAAACGGACATAGGAAAGGGGAATTCAGAATAAACAAGGTTCACTGTTTTCGTTCGTACTGCGTTCGTGTTTACGTTCGAACGTCAAACGGATTGCGGGCGTTCGTGCCGCGTTCGAAGAAGCGTTCGAACGGTGTCGGTAATTCTGGTTTTGCTGCTAGCCTCACATCCAGCCCAATTAGCCCCCCAAAGCCCATAAAACACATCTCAATTTAAATAAATAAATATTAATTAAAACATTAACTAAATAATATAATAACTAAATTAATTAAATGATTAAATAAAACATATACCAAACATAAAACAAACAATTACCAACTTAAACTAAAATCATGTCTAAATTAAACAAATCACATATTAAATCAAAATATAATCATGCCTAATTAAAATCAATCAACCAATTATATTCCCAATCTAATAAGATTATTCCCAAACTTAAAATATTGTATTCCTAATCCAAGCCAATCAAATATTCAACCTTCCCTATCTAGCCAAGATTTGTCCCCCCTCAATCTTTGACTTCCCTTAACCAAACCAAATCAAATCCCTCTTCAATTAGCCAAATCTCTTTCCTTGTCAAACCTAACCCTTTGCCTATAAAAAGAACCATTCACCAACCTTCTCGACCTTAGTTTTTAGCTAGCTAGCTAGTCCCTAACTCATACACAACACACATAAAAATTACAGGAGGAACACACCCAAAAAACAATAAGCAGAAGATAAAGAGGAAACGACAGCAAAACCACAAGGAAACAATAGCAAAAGATGGAGAACGACGACTCAAAACAGTAAAGACAACGAACGAGAACAGTGAACCAGTGGACCGGGAGAGTTGCGGAGCATCCACCCTTCCGACGATCGTGTACCGTACATCCGAGAGGTGATTTAAAATGTTAGACCTGAGGGTACCTTTTCATTTGTTTATATTCGTTTTTTTTTATTATTATTGAATTCTATTCGCATGAGAGTCGTTTATGGATGCATGTTGTGGTCTTTGAGTAGATAAATATGCATGAATTATGAGATGTAATATGTTGTGGGTATTGGATGAATGAGAGATGTGTCAACTCTCGCGGTATATCGGATGGAAACCGGGACATAAATTTCATAGCCGATTCCGAATGGACGGTAATATGATCTGTACTCGGGCCACAACTCCACGTACCGCTTGGGTAAACGGCACCATCTTTCTTTGTTTTGTGTTGCTTTGTTTATTTAGTTTTCTTTACTTGAATTCAATATGTTGTTTATTTATGCATGATTCAATCAAGCGCATGGGCTTAGTAAGTGGAATGAAGATCCCTTATGGGGAGGGGTTAAAACCCTTTACCACGATGTTTTGCCGCGCCGGTTGATGTGTGTTCGGTTGGATGCAAGACACGTTCAATCGGACATACTTAGAATAGTATGATTGTCTTTATGTTTGTATGCATGATGTGATGTGACGCGCATGGGCTTAGTATGTTGGTCTAAAGGTCATCTCTTTGAGAGATCAAGAGCCCTCAAAAGGCCACCTTTACGGCAGTACTTCGACGCGCCTCTTTATTTTGTTGTTTATGTATTGCGTCCCATTTCATGCATCAGGTCTGTTCCCGTTCGAACGCGTTTACGAACGCAACTCGAACGAGCATGCATTTTTGCCTTATCATGCATCAGGTCTCATTTCCGTTCGAACGCGTTTACGAACGCCATACGAACGTGAGCATTCTGTTTCATTTCCGTTCGAACGCGTTTTCAAACGCCATACGAACGCGAGCATTCTGTTTCATTTCCGTTCGAACGCGTTTACGAACGCCACTCGAACGCGAACCTTCTGTTTACCGTTCGAACGCGTTTACGAACGCTACACGAACGCGCGCACACTGAACTGAGTATGTCTTATCATATTCATGCATAATTACCTCTTGGTTGATCTTTCTTGTGTCATATAGCCAACTGTATTATTTGTATTCAAGCATGATTAGGCTGTTAGCATGCTATTTGGTTAATAGGTTCATGAGATAGTACTCAAGCATGATTATGTTGTTCTTAGTTTTCCATATCATAGGATTGAAATATGTTCATGAGATTGCCATGTGATGTTGCATGTTGTGATGAACTTGTTGATGTATGCACATGAATCTAGAAGCATGATATTTTTGGAAATAAATGTTATTTAAGCCTGGTTAAATTATCACATAAATCCTTTATTACAAGTGACATAAGTAAGGGACATTCCGAACCCAACGGTTTGAGGTCTTCCCTTGCGAGGGGTGAGTGTGGCCTTAAATCTCATTTTCCCGGTTCACACCGGGTGGCGACTCCATTACTCTCCGGTTTAGTCCCCTGTGGCTACTCCGTACTCCCAACTAGGCCGCGAGCCCAGGACAGAAAAGCGTCGCCCAGGTTCGGTTGTCCACATACGCCCTTGTGTAAATTATTGAATTAATCTATTTAATTCAATTAGGTCGAAGTAAATAATCAATGTTATCCAATAACACTTGATTATCTTAGTTGATAATTATAATATCGAATATTATCTTTTATCAAAAATAATCGGCTACACAAGTGCTCAACGAGTACACTTCATATTGAGACTCTCTAAGTTCAGACACGTTCGTCATATAAGCCTAACTAATATTTACGCAATTCAGTCACCTCCGAATTCGCGAAGAACGCGAACGACCTTTCTGAACTATACAAGTTGAGTTCATCACATATGTTTAAAAATCCCTCTGTCGTAGGCTATCCGAGTTGTGCTTAGGAAACATAGAATATACCGTCAAGTTTCTGAGGAACACCTCATGTCGACATGTCCACGATTCTTTACAACTGATGCGATCCACCCTAGGTGATCGGCTTTGACCAAAGTCTTTAAGAATCATGACTTTACTCACATGGATACATAAACATCTTATTGTACACATATAGGCAGACAGATCCTATCTTGCTTCGCACTTGATTACTGAGTGCATCGGTCCACACCCAACAAACATCTAGAGGCCAGACTATGAAAGGTTTCTGACATACATGGCACCAAAGTGTGGAGGATCTCACACAAAATCAATGTTATCATATAGTCAAAGGATTACATATTGTAGGCACTGCATTTTTACACATAAGTCCCTATGATAAGTCTCATTTTGGAGACACTACCTTTTAAGTCACGGAGGTCACGGAAAACGGACATCGGAAGGGGAAATTCAGAATAAACAAGGTTCACTGTTTTCGTTCGTGCTGCGTTCGTGTATGCGTTCGAACGGTAAACAGATTGCAGGCGTTCGTGCCGCGTTCGAGGAGGCGTTCGAACGGTGTCGGTAATTCTGGTTTTGCTGGTAGCCTCACATCAAGCCCAATTCGCCCAAGCCTTGGCCCACACGCCCAAGCCCACTTAAAACACATATTTAACACATGATGAAATCAAAACAAATCTAAAAATCACATACCAAATTAAAAAGATGTCATGCCTAATTAAAACCAATCAACCAATTATATTCCCAATCAAATATATATTATTCCTAACTTAAAATATTGTATTCCTAAACCAAGCCAATCAAATATTCAACCTTCCTAATCTAAACCAAATCAAATCCCTTGTTTTCCTTGTCCAACACCAAATCAAATCCTCCATTTAATGCCAAATCTCTTCCTTGTGAGACAAGGTGAAGCCCTAGCCATTCTCTATATAAACAACACCCTAACCAAAGTCATTCCTCTCCTCTAGCTCATACACATAAGATACACACAACTCACACAAATCACAAGAGAAAATAAAATAACCCCAAACCTTCACATTAAAAGCACCATCACAACACACCAAGAGCCCTAGTCACTCAAGAAAATAACAAGAAAGAGTTCTCTTCATCCTCACTCTCCCATTGCCGAAATCACACCTTAATATAGCAGCCCCTTTAACACTGAAACAGTAGCCAAATCACGCCCAAACCACCCCCTATACAGCAGCAAAATACACTTAAAACATCCCCTAAAAAACTTAAAGTAATAACATAAATAAAACTGCATTCATAATCCTTAAAAGACTCACACAGGACTACACCAAAAACCCACACAAAAACTTGGAACAGTCCGTTGAAATGTCAAAACAGGTGACCTGAACAGTGAGCAGCAAAACAGAGGCCGAACAGTAGCAAATCGGAGTCAAAAGCAGCAGCAAAAGACGGAGAACGACGACTCCAAACAGTGAGACAACGAACGAGAACAGTGAACCAGTGAACCGAAAGAGTTACGGAGCATCCACCCTTCCGACGACCGTGTGCCGTACATCCGAGAGGTGATTTAAAAGGTTAGACCTGATGGTACTTTTCACACTCATCTTTATTTGATTTTTGTTATTTATTTTGATCGTATTTTACTTATTCGTTAAATCTCGTTTGTGTATGATGTGTGTTGTGGGTATTGGATGAATGAGAAATGTGTCAACTCTCGCGGTATATCGGATGGAAACCCGGACATAAATTTCATAGCCGATTCCGAATGGACGGTAATATGATCTGTACTCGGGACACAACTCCACGTACCGCTTGAGTAAACAACACCCTCTTTTGTTTTGTGTTGCTTTGGTTTATTTATTTTTTGTCATTTGGATTTTGTATGTCATTTATGTATGCATGATTCAATCGAGCGCATGGGTTTAGTAAATGGAATGAAAGATCCCCTTATAGGGAGGGGTCAAAGCCCTTTACCACGATGTTTTGCCGCGCCGGTTGATGTGTGTTCGGTTGAATGCAAGATACGTTCAATCGGGCATACTAAGTTTGACATTATTGTGTTTAATTATTTTTATGCATGGTTCAATCAAGCGCATGGGCTTAGTAAGTGGAATGAAAGATCCCTTATGGGGAGGGGTTTAAAGCCCTTTACCACGATGATTTGCCGCGCCGGTTGATGTGTGTTCGGTTGGATGTAAGATGTGTTCAATCGGGCATACTTAATTTGATATGATTGTCTTTATGTTTGTATGCATGATGCGATCGAGCGCATGGGCTTAGTAAGTGGAATGAAAGATCCCCTATGGGGAAGGGTTAAAGCCCTTTACCATGATGCTTTTCCGCGCCTTGCATTGTACTATTCGCCATTTATTTATTGCGTCCCATTTCATGCATCAGATCTGTCCCCGTTCGAACGCGTCTACGAACGCAACTCAAACGTGCGTGCATTTTTGCCTTATCATGCATCAGGTCTCATTTCTGTTCGAACGCGTTCCCGAACGCCATACGAACGTGAGCATTCTGTTTCATTTCCGTTCGAACGCGTTAACAAACGCCATACGAACGTGAGCATTCTGTTTCATTTCCGTTCGAACGCGTTTACGAACGCTGCTCGAACGAGAACCTTCTGTTTACCGTTCGAACGCGTATACGAACGCTACACGAACGCGAACACACTGAACTGAGACATATTCATCACATGCCATGTATAATTGTTTCTTAGGTGATTTTTTTATGGAACCACACATAGTCATTCTTATCCTTGTGCACATAATAAGGAAAAGCATGTTTATTCCATTAGTTGCGTCGTTTGCCTTAGTCTTGATTTAACGCATTACGATTCATATACCTATGCCATGATGACTTTGGAGTATTATTTCTTGTGATATATCGGATGGAAACCCAGACATAAATTCCGTAGCCGATTCCGAATAGACGGTAATGCGGTCTGTACTTGGGATACAATTCCACGTATCACTTGGAAAAGTGCTCACATGTATGCTTGTGCGGTTATTATGTATGCTTGTGTTTTTCATGAATATGATATGCTGAATGAAGTTGTATGTTCATTGTTACTTTGAGGTATTTTCAGGCATGTGTTCTTAGATATGAGATATATGTGAAATGTATGTATAAGTGTTATTTTGTACCCGTGAATATAGAAGCATGATATTCTTAGGAATAAGTGTTACTTAAGCCTGATTAAATTATTATGTAAATCCTTTCATTACAAATGGTATAAGTAATGGACCATTCCGAACCCAACGGTTTGAGGTCTTCCCTTGCGAGGGGTGAGTGCGGCCTTAAATCTCATTTTCCCGGTTCACACCGGGTGGCGACTCCATTATTCCCCCGTGGCTATTCCGTACTCCCGACCGGGCCGCGAGCCCGGGACAGCATGAGTCGCCCAGATTCCTGTGTTCCCACACATATGCTACTCGAATCGATGAGATTCCTATTGACGGTGGTGTGTACTTCCAACTATTAGGAATCGTATGTGAGTCATTCAATATTCGCTTCAACGAATACCCACATGTCTATATGAGTTTCCAAAACTCATGGTACATCTGGTTAAATCATTGGAAATCCAATTCAAATATACGACATGTGCTAGTCTTCTAGGTTATAGGAATTCGACAGTATTCCAAAACCAACGACTATGAATATTTACTTTAAGAATAGTTTACACCTAGTGTCAAGACTATTCTAAGGTCGATGTCATTCTCAGCATATCTATCAATCTAATACGCATAATGACAATACCATTATAAATGTATGAAATGAAAAATATAGTTATTTTATTAATAAATAATAAAATGTACAATTCAGATTGACACTTCAAGCACCAACTCCATCACATATGACATATACCAATGAGATGTGGATTAAAGAAAATTACAATTTGATCCATATTATTAGAAGGAATCGCAATGAAATATTTATCATTTTAAATGAGGAAAACACCTTGTAAATGGTATCCCATAACTCCTCCACTACATTAATTGATGATCAAATGTTCCAAATCTAACATCTTAACCTCTTAACGTTTAAGTTGGATCATACATATTTTTCAGGTCACTACAAGAAAATAGATCTTTAGCGTCGAAAAATTTCGTCGCTAAAAGTCATAATTCGTCGCTAAAGGTCTTTAGCGTCGAATAAAATTTTTGACGCGCAAAACTTGGTCGAGAAGGTATTTAGCGTCGAAAATAAATTTCGACGCTAAAAATATATCTTTAGCGACGAAAATATTGGTCGCGCAAAAAGTGCTTATTTTTAGCGTCGAAATTCATCGACGCTAAAATTAACATTTTTAGCGTCGAAATTTATTTTCGACGCTTAAATACCTTCCCGACCAAGCTGTCGTGTCAAAAATTTATTTTGACGCCAAATACCTTTAGCGACGAAATTATGACTTTTAGCGACGAAATTTTCGACGCTAAAAGTGAAAATAAAAAAATAAAAAATTTGTTATAATTAGTTTTAAAAACTAATTATAACAAAATTGATATTATAAATTAATTTCAAACTAATTTAATTACAAAAGTAATTACATTTTTAGAAAACATAATTACAAATTTGTTATAAAATATTATGACAATAATATCTTATTAATATAAAAATAAAATTACAAAATTTATCACAACAAAAAAGGCTTAAAATAATAAAAAAAATGATAAATATTAATTTCTATATATTATCTACATCTTCACTTTCTTATTCTCCATATTCACTTTCATTTATTCTTCATTTTCTTCACCATCTTCATTTTCAAAATTTCTTCATCTTCATATTTCCCTACAAAAAAAAAAATTAAAATATTGGATGTTAATATATAATATAAAAAATGAAACAAAACATATAAGGAAAAATAAAATTTAGAGAGAAAATAAAAATATGAGAGAAAAAAGTGAGAATAAGAGAAATGAAAGAGCAAATGAATTTATAAAGAAAAAATTACCTTTAGCGACGAAAGAGGCTTTCGTCGCTAAAGGTCATCAAATAGCGGGAATTTTTTCGCCAAAATTTTGATTTTTAGCGTCGAAATTTTTGACTTTTAACGTCGAAAATTCGTCGCTAAATGTCAAAAAATTTAAATCAAATTTAGTAGTGAAAAGTTCAAATTTAGAATGCGGGAATTCATAAAATTTAAATTTAACCCTTTAGCGTCGAAATATTTTACTTTTAGCATCGAAAATTTCGTCGCTAAATGTCAAAAATTAAATCTAATTTCATTACGCGATAAATTCAAAATTTTATAAGGAGGGAATTAAAAATTTACCATTTAGCGTCGAAATATTTGACTTTTAGCGTCGAAACATTCGTCGCAATGATCAAAAATTTAAATTTATTTTTTTTGGCGAAAAGTTCAAATTTTAGAAGGCGGGAAATCGCGAAAAATTTAAATTTACCCTTTTAGCGTCTAAATTTTCGACGCTAAAAGGTAAATCTTTAGCGTCGACAATCTATTTGGACGCTAAAGGGTCAACTTTTAGCGTCCAAATAGAATTTCGACGCTAAAGGTTAGAACATTTAGCGTCAAAAAAACGAATTGACGCTAAAAGTGCAACCCTTTAGCGTCCAAATAGATTTTCGACGCTAAAGGGCAACCATTTAGCGTCAAACAACTATTTCGACGCTAAAGGTGTGACTTTTAGCGTCCAAATATATTTTCGACGCTAAAGGTTTACCTTTTAGCGTCGAAATTAAAATTCGACGCTAAAGGGTTTATTAACGTCGAAAAAATTTTCGACGCTAAAAGTTTGGACGCTAAAGGTCCATTTTCTTGTAGTGGGTCATTATGCGACCATCTAATCATATAATAATAATATTTTAAGACATATATGTGTTTTTTTTTATTATGTATATATATAATTAGATTTGTATATAACGACGCTGAGGAATTAGTTTCATTTAAGAATCAATCTTATTAAACAATAAAGATGAGAATTGGATCGACAAATAAAGACTGTGCCAATAGGATTACACTTACATATATTATTTGTTTAAGAAATAACCCTAATACTTGTAATTTATCTTAGAACTTCCGGTTTGCTTTGTTATGTTTCGTTGGATGTCCTCACTACAAGAAAATGAACATTTAGCGTCCAATCTTTTAGCGTCGAAATTACTTTGGTATGTTAATAATTAATTTTCACGTCAATTTTGTTATTTAACGTAAAATATTAAATTTTTAGCGTCGAAATGACTTTTCGACGCAAAATGGTAAACTTTTAGCGTCAAATAACTAATACGACGCCAAAAATTATACATTTAGCGTTCAATTTTAGAATTTTAGCATTGATATGTTTCGACGTTAAGACCTTATTTTTTGTAGTGCCTATAGCCCCTTCACTCCAACAAATATCTAATTTATTTATATAAATATTACATATTATAAGTCACATTTATAAGCAAATAAATCTGAGGCTTGTATCAAATGCAGACGCAAGAGCCGACTTCGTATAAGTATTAGGAATAGGTTGGTCATTCATAAGATCACTAGAAACATAAATCAATGTTTGTTTTGTTAACTTAAATATTAAGACTAACGTTTTCGTACTATTAGCGGTCACTGGTTATATACGTGAGGGCACAAATTAAGGAGTGGATTTGAGGGTGTTATTTAATTATCGTTTTTGATATTTTATTAAGAAATTTTAAATTCTTTTAATCTTGAAAAAATATTTGTAATATAAATTTAATTCAATCTCTGTTTACGCCTAGAAAATTATTCAAGTAGATGATATGATGGTGTGTATCGTGAGCTAAATATGAATTAAATGTCAGGAACTGAATCAGGACGTGATATCAGGACCTGAGGAAATAAGTCCAGTCATATGCTAAAATTAGGTCAGAGCCCATGCATGTCTGAACCTGAAGTTTTGATTCTGACCCTGAAGCTCTTAGGTCCTGAAGTTATGGTTCTGACCTTTAAGTTCTGATTCTGACCCTGAGGTTCTGACCAAGAGGTTCTAGTTCTGACCATGAAACTCTGAGGTCTTGAAGTTATGATTATGATCATGAGGTTCTGACCAAGAGATTTTGATTCTGACTCTAGGCTCTGAGGTCCTGATTCTGAGGCTCTAGCGCAGGTTTCTGATGCACGCCAATTCTGAGGTTCGGAGAGATCCGATGTTGAATGAGTATCAGAGTAGATGGTGGTTTACAATCAACTCATGCACGTCTGATCAAAGAATTAAACCAAGAGCAACAGATTAGTGCTAGCCCAAAGTCTGGTGCTTCAAAATTAAGTGTGGCTAATTCCTCCATAATTTTCTCCAACAGTTGCAGGACATGAGCAGCAAAATTTTTAGGAGCGGAGCTTGCGGGACGTGGTGGTTAAGGATCACGGAGGAGCACTTGGAGGAAGTTAACAAGACATACAGAACATGTGTAAGAAGTTGAGGAGCATTCTGATGCAGTTATTTCCATGAGATAAAAAGCCAAAGTGGAGCACAGAAAAAGAAATCATGCGGTGGTGTAAACTTGGCACAGGCAAAATACAAAGCCAAATACATTTCTCAATCAGATAGTAATTCACCTATGTGGGGGAAAGGCTTCTGTTCAGAAAGTAAATAGCATGCTCATGTCATGCTGAATTGTTTTGAAACAGCAAATACCCAATTGATTATGAGCGGCTAATATGTACCATTTGAAATGAATTCTCTCCCAATGAGGCATAAGACATGAGGCTTTGTCAATACCTTTTTATCATCTTCTGACATCTTCATACCAGAAGCAATTTGTGCTAGCTGATATGCTTCTCAGTTTTCTCCCTTGGTACGTGTGGAATGCCACTTCCTTCAAATACTCTAGGAGCAGTATGGCAACTATGAAATAATGAGCCAATGAAAAATTGTTCACTTGTATTCTTCTGCTATTGTTTCAATACCAGTTGAGAATCTCCTTTGATCAGACGACATTTCCTGCTCTCAATCCTTGAGGATTTCCCGGCCAATTATGAGGGTTTCATATTTGTTCGCATAATTTTTCATTAGTACGGCGTTGTAAGGTTCAAACCTCCTGAGACACAGTCTCAGAAAAAGGGTGATTGATTCTAATAAATGACTTCAAGGGGCATAAGTGTTGGGGTTGGTGCTCAGAGCGCCAATTCGGACCGTATTTATGTCTGATTCATGATACGAACACCCTTATTCCATAATATTACTTATTTATGGTTGCACCTCTTGTCTTATATACGTATTCGATCTGATTACGATTAGATTGAAACTAAATGTGGTTTAGTGATAGTATATATTAGACAAAGGCCCGATAATATATAATGCAGTACACAGTTACAAAGTTAGTTGTAATTGACATTGGGAAGTGTCACTGCTATATGAATATTATCAAACATAGTTCCTGGTCAAGATTTGCTAACACGGGTCGTTAGTCAAATCCGTTGAGACCAGTACATGTCGTATATCGAGACTTGGTCGATGGTTTATCCAATGAACCATGAGTCTATGGAGACTCGTATAGACGTGTAGGTGTTTATAGTGGATAAACACTGAACGGCTCACCGAAGATTCTTAATGGATGGTACGCCAACGTCAATAAGAATCTTCTCGGGTTGAGTAGCATAGTGGTCCTTCGACTTGAGACACCACTGTGGATGTATGAGACATCCTCCACACTTATATGGCAGTCACGTCACCGATCTATTAGATCAGACCTCCGTGTTCGTTGGGTGTGGATCGATCCTCAGGATATCCTGTGTGTTCAAGATAGGATCCGTCAGTTCTGTGTACAGAGCATAGGTAGTCCATATATTATTAGCAGTCTGTTAAATCTGTGGGCCACAGTATACATCGGAAGTAAGTTCGAGGTTATTTAGAGATGCTAATAGATACGTCGACGAGATAATACCTATAGAGATTTGACGTTTACATCTATATCTCTGGGATTATCTGGATACCTGTGACGAGAGATTATACGTATGCAATGACCTCGACCTGTATGATTCAGCTAGTTTATCCGTGATCGTCATAATCTACGGGTGGATAGATTATGGACATGAAATGGATTTCGTGACGGATATATCTGAATCTAGAGAGTCTCAATAATGAAACATACTCGTAGAGCACTAGAGCAACATTTAATAAATAATATTGATTATTTAAAAGTCGTTTAAAGGTTAAACGCAAAGTACATGCTTAAGGACCTAATAGTCATTTCCTAATTATTGTGTATTTATATTTAATACTTGATTAATTAAATACAATTAATTAATAGTCAAAATGAGTTATTTGACTAATATACTAAATGTATATATGTATTTAATATTTAATGTAAATATAATACATATATTTAATATATTGGTATTTAATTAATTAATTAATTATTTAATTGTTAAATGATTAAATAATTGAAATATAAATATTTTATGATTAGATAATTTATTTTAATCTTAGTTGCAATTGTGACCTTAATAAATATTTATAAACTAGTTTTAGATATTATTTTTACAAATAACTTGAAATTGAAATGAAATTAATTTTCTTACTTTTCCTTTAAGCCAATTTCGGCCAAGGCAAAATGTTTGAAGTATAAATTGATTTTCATTTCACAAATTTCGAAACCTAAGTCATTTTGCAAAGAAAACTCCATTGAAGAAATTGAAGGAAAGCTTGAGAAAGAAAGAAAAAAATCAAGAAAGCTTGATTTTTAGTAAGTTTTTCCAACTTACTATAGAAAGGAATTGTTCCTTAGGATCTAGGCTTTATCATATGATGTTCTCAGGTATTTCTTTCTTTATTTCTTGTGGTTTTTTGATGGAAGTTTGGTAAAGTGTGAAGCATGTGCAATGAAGGAAGGTTGTGGCTATTGTAGTTATAAGCTTTCTTTTAAGGTTTTTGGAAACAATGTTGCTAATCTAGAGTTGTTGAACCACTCTAAATGACCTAGATCTGGATCTGATTTCGTTGTTCATTGTGTTGAGACTTGTAGGATGGAAGAATGATGATTGAAACAATGATTTAACCGATATGGTCTAATGTTGTTTCCAATTTGATGAAATTGAAAAATTAGGGTTCATGACCAATTCCAAATTGGGGATTTTCGGATATGTTCTGTATTGGATGTGTATATGATGCATATAAAGTTTCATGTTGAGGAATTACATCTTGATGTGTTTTGAAGCATGAAATGACAAAGTACACAAATGGCCATCAAATGGAGGCATTCGGCCATTGGACTCAAATTGGGGATTATGTTGCTTATGGTATTTTGCTGTTTTGAACATGCTAAGTTCATCTTAGAAATGATTTAGAATCATTCAAAATTGATTAGATCAATTTCGGACTAAAATGGACAAAATTCCTTAAGAAGGGTAATTTCGTAAATTCACTTAATATGATTTATTTGAATTTTATTTCATAATTTAATTATGGAAAATTAAATAAATATGTTTATTTAATTAATCAGAGAAAAGTTTGAAATCGGAAGATACGATCTTCCGCCGCTTCCGCTGCGTTACCGGATTTACCCCTAAAAACCCCTACAAAATGGTATCAGAGCGAGTCTGATTCTAGACCTCCATAAATGATTAGCTTGTTTTATTCAATGTTTAATCATGTTTTCTTGACTTTATACATGCTTGGTATAATCTAATTTGATTAGATTTAGGGTGTATGACACTTAATGTAATATCCCCACTTAATAAGTTTTAAAGTAACTAGTATTTGGAATACTTGTTTCTTGGTCCGTCTTGTCAATACGGTTTATAAATATCTTTTCGTTGACTACATCCGAGACGTGCCTCTGCTGTGAGGATGTAGCTGATAGAAATTTATTATGCCGAATGTATATTAGATACTAGATAAATTCAAGCGAAAGCGGAATCCTGAACGTGCCATAGCTGTCAGGGTTACGTAAGTAACTTGAGTTTATCATTGACAAGTTAACCTTGGTACGTCTCCTTGTGGGCCTGCCTTCGCAGCGACAACGAGAAACGACCAGGACCGGAACTCGGAGTCACTGGAGTGATTGACAATTAGTTGTCTACCTGTGAATATACGTAGGCGAGACCGTGCATCTGCTGTGAGTCGAAATATATTCATGGGGTCCTCTTTCCACTATGGAATTCGATTTAATTATTGAATTCTCGTCTTTCCGTTGGGGATTACGGCATTACGTAAAAATAGTGGGAGGCACTGCTAAGTTTAAAATATTCCATAACTTAGGCAGTGTATGTATTTTGGAAATTGCCGGCTTATGTTTCCTTATTCTATTGTTTATATAGAATTTAACTTTTATTTACTGCACACATATTATGATATGTTATCTGACTAGACTCTTGGTTGCAGATTCTAGAATAGGTTCTAAATACTAATAGACTAGGATATAATAGATTAGTCTAAACCATCGGGAACTGTTGTTCCGATTTCTTAAAAAATAAAGATGGTTAATGACTTAGTTTCTAAGTAATAGATAATCTAGATAGATATCCCCTTTAGGATATAATACTTTAGAGACAATAGTTTCTTATGCAGTAAGAATTGACTTGATTAGTTATGTCTCGAGATTCTTGACTGGCATTTAGAAAGCCCTATTAGGTATTTGTTTATCTAGTAATGACGTTTCTAGCTTTAATTACCTTAGAGGGTAATGTGTTGACACCGTTTGCTGATCAGTTATTTACAATGTTGTAAATGTTGAATACAAATAGTAAAGCAAAAGAAAGGAGATGCATATATTTGTGTATAGGTGTGACCTTTAGCTAAGGTGTGACTTTTAGCGTCCAAATATATTTTCGACGCTAAAGGTTACCTTTTAGCGTCGAAATTTAAAATTCGACGCTAAAGGGTTTATTAACGTCGAAAAAATTTTCGACGCTAAAAAGTTTGGACGATAAAGGTCCATTTTCTGTAGTAGTGGGTCATTATGCGACCATCTAATCATATATAATAATATTTTAAGACATATATGTGTTTTTTTTTTATACGTAATATATATATTAGATTTGTAATAACGACGCTGAGGAATTAGTTTCATTTAAGAATCAATCTTATTAAACAAAAGATGAGAATGGATCGACAAATAAAGACTGTGCCAATAGGATTACACTTACTATATTATTTGTTTAAGAAATAACCCTAATACTTGTAATTTATCTTAGAACTTGGTTTGCTTTGTTATGTTTCGTTGGATGTCCTCATACAAAGAAAAATGAACATTTAGCGTCCAATCTTTTAGCGTCGAAATTACTTTGTAGTTAATAATTAAATTTTCACGTCAATTTTGTTTTTAACGTAAAATATTAAATTTAGCGCGAAATGACTTTTCGACGCAAAATGGTAACTTTTAGCGTCAAATAACTAATACGACGCCAAAAATTATACATTTAGCGTTCAATTTTAGAATTTTAGCGTTGATATGTTTCGACGTTAAGACCTTATTTTTTGTAGTGCCTATAGCCCCTTCACTCCAACAAATATCTAATTTATTTATATAAATATTACATATTATAAGTCACATTTATAAGCAAATAAATCTGAGGCTTGTATCAAATGCAGACGCAAGAGCCGACTTTCGTATAAGTATTAGGAAATAGGTTGGTCATTCATAAGATCACTAGAAACATAAATCAATGTTTGTTTTTGTTAACTTAAATATTAAGACTAACGTTTTCGTACGTATTAGCGTCACTGCTTATATACGGAGGGCTCACAAATTAAGGATGGATTTGAGAGTGTTATTTAATTATCGTTTTTGAATATTTTATTAAGAAATTTTAAATTCTTTTAATCTTGAAAAAATATTTGTAATATAATTTTAATCACTCTCTGTTTACACCTAGAAAAATATTCAAGTAGATGATATGATGGTGTGTATCGTGAGCTAAATATGAATTAAATGTCAGGAACTGAATCAGGACGTGATATCAGGACCTGAGGAAATAAATCCAGTCATATGCTAAAATTAGGTAAGAGCCCATGCATGTCTGAACCTGAAGTTTTGATTCTGACCCTGAAGCTCTTAGGTCCTGAAGTTATGGTTATGACCTTTACGTTCTGATTCTGACCCTGAGGTTCTGACCCTGAGGTTCTGACCAAGAGGTTCTAGTTCTGACCATGAAACTCTGAGGTCTTGAAGTTCTGATTATGATCATGAGGTTCTGACCAAGAGATTTTGATTCTGACTCTAGGCTCTGAGGTCTTGATTCTGAGGCTCTAGCGCAGGTTCTGATGCACGCCAATTCTGAGGTTCTGGAGATCCGATGTTGAATGAGTATCAGAGTAGAGGGTGGTTTACAATCAACTCATGCACGTCTGATCAAAGAATTACAACCAAGAGCAACAGATTAGTGCTAGCCCAAAGTCTGGTGCTTCAAAATTAAGTGTGTCTAATTCCTCCATAATTTTCTCCAACAGTTGCAGGACATGAGCAGCAAAATTTGAGGAGCGGAGCTTGCGGGACGTGGTGGTTACAGGATCACGGAGGAGCACTTGGAGGAAGTTAACAAGACATACAGAACATGTGTAAGAAGTTGAGGAGCATTCTGATGCAGTTATTTCCATGAGCTATAAAAGCCAAAGAGGAGCACAGAAAAAGAAATCATGCGGTGGTGTAACTTGGCACAGGCAAAATACAAAGCCAAATACATTTTCTCAATCAGATAGTAATTCACCTATGTGGGGGGAAAGGCTTCTGTTCAGAAAGTAAATAGCATGCTCATGTCATGCTGAATTGTTTTGAACCAGCAAATACCCAATTGATTCATGAGCGGCTAATATGTACCATTTGAAATGAATTCTCTCCCAATGAGGCATAAGGACATGAGGCTTTGTCAAATACCTCTTTATCATCTTCTGACATTTTCATACCAGAAGCAATTTGTGCTAGCCGATATGCTTCTCAGTTTTCTTCCATTGGTACGTGTTGGAATGCCAATTCCTTCAAATACTCTAGGAGCAGTATGGCAACTATGAAATAATGAGCCAATGAAAAATTGTTTCACTTGTATTCTTCTGCTATTTGTTTCAATACCAGTTGAGAATCTCCTTTGATCAAGACGATATTTCCTGCTCTCAATTCCTTGAGGATTTCCCGGCCAATTATGAGGGTTTCATATTCTGTTCGCATAATTTTTCATTAGTACGCGTGTAAGGTTCAAACCTCCTGAGACACAGTCTCAGAAAGGGGTGATTGATTCCAAGAAAATGACTTCAAGGGGCATAAGCACACAGATTGCAGCGCTAAAGATTACAAAGCTAAGAATTTAAACTACTTGCTCATTTTGAGTCTTTTTTCTTTCTTTCTTTTTTTGCTTCGCTACACCTGAGCTTTTTTTAGTGTATGGTCCCGCTAATCGCTCAAGCAGTTTCGCCATCTTCCGCCCATTAAACCCTCATGTTTACTGCTCACGTGTAACTGATGGATCATGCGCGCAACTGCTGGATCGTGCGTGCAACTGTTGGGTAACTTGCTAGATCGCGAGGTTACTGCTAGTCTGTACAATAATCGTTAAGTGTGCCTCCTTATTACTGGCCAACCGCATGGTACCCTCGCATATTCGTTCTATTTTCATCGCATGGCCAACCGCTTGTTGGAAGGTTTTTTCCTTCGTTCTTCATTATTCTTTACCCGTTCCACGAATTGTCATGAGTTGAGTCTTTATGGGTCAATTCATTCTTCCTTCTTCGTCCAGAACGACGCTGTGCATTTTCGTCCTCAGATATGTCATGCCTTTTCGTCCTTTGATATTTATTTTTCTGTTAACATATTCTATATGGTTATTGGTGCATTCAAACTCCAAATCGAAAGACATGGTTGTTTTGGATCCTCCATGAGAAGTGATGACAATCCATGCTCCTATTGAACTTTCAGTACTGGAGCTATCAAATCGAAGGATCCAAGAATACAAGAAAGGATTTGACAAGCTCCTTTTACGATGGTTGAGTTTTCCTGATGCAATGGAGGTGATGAAACAAGTTCATGAATGACACGCCCAAAAAGTGGTTCTTTACTCCTCAAGTATAAAAGTGTTGAAGTAATAAAATAACCGATAAGACCGGGGTCGATCCACATGGAATAGATCTAATAGGATAAAATAACAATTTGAGTGAAAAGAAAAATATTGAATTATTTGAAGTGATTGGAGAATTTTAAATTAAAGTGCAACAATAAAATAAAATATTGGGGCTATGAGATCCACTTTTAATATTTCAGATTTAGAAATCTTACTTTTATAATATATAAATTATCATTATTACCCAATTAATTTATTTCATGAATTAATTATGCCAAAATATTTAAAACTAGTCATAAAAGCAGTGATAGCTTTTGTCTATAACAAGTTTAGTTAGGTACTCAATTATGTCAAATAAATAAAACCAGTCATATAGACGGTAACAAAATTTGTCAATAATTAATACAGATTTAAATTAAATACTAATCATTAGATTACAATTTATATATTATAATATAAATAAGATTAATCTAAATTTTCATATTAAAAGCTTAACCCATTACCCCAACAGGGCGAAATTAGCTACTCATAATTTGAATAAAAATACTTATAATTTTATTACTAAAAGAAAAAGAAATTACAAGAAAGCTTTAGAAAAATAAAATATACAAGAACTAGAAATCCACAAATTTTCAAAGAAAACTATAGAATACAGACTGAGGGAAAATGAGGTGCAGAGCACTTTAAACTGCAATTGTAATTTAATTGAAATTGTCTCCACCAAACATGGAAGCATGTTTGGTATGGTGGTTTGTCACCATTATATTATTTTATTTTTTTTATTTTGATTTGACAATGACTTTTACATATAACATACTTTAGCTTCTTCATCAATTTCGGTCTTGAAAACCTCATAATTAGAAAATATTCTCAACAGTAAAGTTGTAGATATTTGAGTCTTCTTTCATATGGAAGTAGAATCACTTCAATCTGATATCGGAGTAAAAAGTTATGGCCAAAATAAGAACATTGCACATGGTTGAAATTTCCGAAGTTGTACACTGTTAGAACGCCCTATTAAATTTCTGGCCTCCAAAATCCAAAAGTCAAGTCCATTTTTCTATATATGCATCCAAAGTATTATTTCACCTATATAAAAGATAAAAATCACAATAAACATAAATATAATTATTATTTAACAAATGTGCTAAATTAAGGAGATTAATAAACTACAAGTGTAAAATGATTAATTTTTTTTTAATAAATGTATATTTTTTAGTGTTCATCAATGAATGAGTATGTGGTGTTCATCAGGTATGAATAAAGATTAGATGGCTTTTGAGGAGACACGTTATTATTGGTCAAGCATCCTCAAAGATTGCATCAATTACTCTAGAGGATGCCAACAGTGCCAAAAATATGGAGCCATTCAGCGAGTTCCTGCAAGTGACTTGTACTAAGTGAAATTATCTTACAAGCACACAAACAACAATCTCTATACCCAAGAGGGGATGAATTGGGTAATGGCCTAATTATGAGGAATTATAAATCTTATCGATTTTACGCTACTAAGTTAGTAGCTTTACCAATTAAGCTTAAGTCTGTTTTCTCAATCACAATATGTTACTAAAATGCAAGTTATTAAATGATATATAAGTGCGAAATATAACTTGTGAAAATAAATTATATACTCTCAATTTTCCATTCTTTTTTTACTACAGACAAACATTTGCTAGCCATTGGGCGTACCTGGTTGGCCTGATGAAGCCAGCCTTAAGTAGTTTTTCAATCTCGTCCTTTACTTTGAATTGCACCTCTTTTTACATTCTTCTTGGATGTTGACGACGTGGAAGGAAATCTGGTTTGATTGGGAGACGGTGTTCAACAAGGCTTCTGCTAAGGCCTGGTATTTCCCCGTTACTCCAAGCAAAGCAGTCCTTATATTCCTGCAAAATTTTAATAATTTTAGTTTTAAGGCCATCCTGGAGGAGCTCACTAATATAAACAACCCTTGGATCTTCAAATGTCCCAAGATTGATTTATTTCAGAGGATTTAATACTTCAGCTTTATTGTCCTCCATCTTTGAAGGAGCATGGTTCAAGTCTAAACTTCATCCATTATTATCTTGTCCATAATATGTTGTACACTTGCTTTTGATACTCCAGCTGCAGCCACCACATATTTCTCTTTAGTAAAGTTAGTCATCCACCTCCGTGATGACATGCTCCTAATTTCAATGTCAATGAAGATTTCAAATTCCAATAATAGTCTCTATAGTTTAAACTTTCAATACCAGTAAAATTTTCAATTCCAGTAGTTTAAATTCTTAGTAATTTTTAGCATCCTCCTAGATTCCATTTGTCTATCCCTTGCAGGTTTTGCAGACCTATTTTTACCATCGTTTGTTAGAAGTCAGTAATTTATATTGAGGATCCACTCATCTGACACACCTACGCTCGACCAAATTATTTTCAAACACTCTCAAATAAATTTTAAGTTTATTTCAAATGGAGGAGTTTAGTGTGCATTGATCACAGCTTCAAAATGTGAAATTAATTAAATGAATAATCTACAGGCAGCTGCTCATGTCTCATAAGGACGTTAGAAAATTCTCTTCTTTTCTTTTTTGTTTAATTTAATCATCATAATTGTAAGTTCGAAGGACTGCTACATCATATTCATATGCTCGGATGAATATTGTAATTGTATTATGTCAAATTAAGAAATACGAACACGATCTAATAATAATCGTGTCAAAATCTTTGAGCAAGAATATGACCTGTTTAATATGCGGGTTGACACAACACGATACATTGACACGATTGATAAGCGAATCAATTTTGTATTTAACACAATTACACGATTAGTGACATTGTCATGATTAACTAGTTAATATGATAACACAACTACTATTTGTATTACAAATGGATAAACATGCTGAAGTGATGTAATACGAATACAATGTGCGATTAACGGATTGACACGACACGACATAATTATTGATCATGTCAATTTACGTCATATTCGTATCATATATTGGCCCATATTTAAGTACGTAATCGCATATTATGGATGACAAAATTCTTTGTGAGAATGGAGGTCAGCAGTGAGGGACTCGATACATTAGTGACAAATAATAAAACGATTTTTTATACCCTGACATATCAGATATGAATATTGATATAATTGTTCAAATAGAGATAAAATTCATATGTGAACATATATGTACTATGTTATGACGAATAAATAGATAATTTTCATATCTATTGATTGAATGAGATGTTATATTTTATTTGCAACAAGACCTTTAACACAAGAGCTTATAATACAATTAAATGAATTAATCGGATGATTCAGGAAGCGTACCTGATTTAGAATCCATATATGTAGCGGAAATTTCTTTAGATCTATTGATAAATTGTAATGAGGAGATCACTCTCTACTCCCCACTTCTAGATGGTGAGAAACTTACTCGCCCTGATTAAGCTTCCTTATTCTTTAAAGCCTTTCTTTATAAAGCTTTTCTTTCTCTCTCTCAATTGCTCTTGGCAATTGCTTCTTTTAATTGCCCAACTCTTTCTTTTCTCAATTGCCAGAGAAGTCTTTATGCTTATTTAAGCTCTCGACAATTGTAAGATAAGATGCAATTGTTTTGATTTGATGTGAGGCTTATCTTAATGCTTTACATCAAATCAATGATTAAATAAAAGAGAGATAATTATGCATAAGCTTATTCTTATGCTTATCATAATCACTATTAATGATAGAGATATAAAGCTTAATAATTAAAGGAAGTTTATTGAGTAAGCTATTATAGGAGAGTGAGGGTGAGACCTTAGCTCACTAATTTATGGAGTGTAATGAGCTCACCCATCAAAAGCCCATAACAAATCCAGAGTCCGCTCTAATATCCACACATCAAATAACATAGAGTGCAGCCCACTTTATTAGATCTGGAAATTGGGCTTCACAGTTTCTATTACAACTAATTATCTTAGCGCTTTATATTAAAACATGTATCACAATTACTATAAGCTCATAATTAGAATAAAATATTCTAACATTCTCCCACTTGGGCGATATCAATTGTGGATGTTTTAATGCTAAAAAAACTTTATGAATTCAAAATTGGTTCAGAAGCAACTCTAGTATACCATTCCGTCCAATAAGATCGTAGATATAGAATCATGGCGGTACATATATTATAATGCATCATAGTCCCTTCCATGGTCACGTATATCAAACAACCTTATCGACATGAACAGATGTGATAGAGCAGTAAGATACAATAACACCCACTTTATGATCTAAAATACATATGTTATTTTCTCTTATCGGTCACCAATTTATCTACCTTATGCAGCCCAGGCCGCATGAGAAATCAATGCTTAAATAATAAGCATGTATGTTTTTTATAACTTTATTATCTCGAGATAAATCTTATGTGTCACAAGACATACCAACAAGGCATTATAACTTTATGCCCCAAGCCAATGCTTATGATTGACACATATCATAAGACTTAACACAATGATATATCAAACAATAAACATTAATATCATCCAATGAAGATGCACATTATAGATAATCATTGCAAAATATATACAAAACACATATACGAATGTACAAAGAAAATAACATAGAGCAATGATGCCTCCCACTAACCTAAGGTATCAAAATACTTTACCAAACTCATACAAGCAACATGCTTTACAAAAACAATGGGTCTAAGACCTTTGGTCAAAGGATCAGCAATCATATCATCTGTACCGATATGTTCTACAATAATGTCACTTTTCTTAACTAGCTCATTAATTGTCAAGTATTTGACCTCCATATGCTTTGACCCAGTGATATTCTTATTATTTTTCGCAAATAATACAGCTGAAAGATTATCACAATATAACCTCATAGGTCTAGAAATGGAGTCAACAAATGATATTTCTTTAATGAGATTTCGTAGCCAAACAGCCTGTGACGCTGCACCAAAACATGCTACAAACTCAGCCTACATTGTGGAAGATGTTACAAGTGTCTGCTTAAATAGACTTTTTAAGTCCAAACAAGATGATATTCACCATCTTTCTGAAATCCTTCAGGTTGTACCATATAGACCTCTTCACTTAATTCTCTATTTATAAGGAATGCAGTTTTAACATCCATCTGATGTAGCTCTAAATCATAATGAGCTATCAGTGCCATGATTACTTTAAATGTATCTTTAGAAGATACATGAGAAAAAGTTTCAGTATAATCAATTTCTCCTATTTGACTAAATCCCTTGGCAACTAATCTGGCCTCAAACCTCTCAATATTCCCTTTGGAGTCTCTCTTGGTCTTATAGACCCATTTACAGCCAATAGGTCTACAACCTTCAGGTAATTCAACAAGCTCCCACACACCATTATATCTCATAGATTGCATTTCATCTCTCATTGCATTCCACCATATATCGGATTAGAAACAGCTTCTTTAAAAGTTGTTGGATCAGTGCAATGGCTTATGTCATAATCAATCTCATTTAGATAAACTTCATAATCAGAAAGAACAGCAGACCGCCTTATCCAGGTTGACCTTCTTAATGGAACCTCTGTAGTTATATCCTGTAATTGTGGAACCTCGTTTATTTGTATAGGTTCCTCCTCCATAATTGGATTAGTTGCACGCATTATGGAGTGAGGGTGAGACCTTAGCTCAAAAATTATAGAGTGTAATGGGCTCATCCATCAAAAGCCCATAACAAATCCAGAGCCCGCTCTAATATCCACACATCAAATAACATAGAGTCCAGCCCACTTTATTAGATCTAGAAATTGGGATTCACAGTTTCTATTACAAAACCAATTATTTTAGCACTTTTTATTAAAACCTGTATCACAATTAATATAATCTCATAATTAGAATAAAATATTATAACATGAGACGAATATAAATATTAACATTTCTATATCATATCCGACCTTTTATGCATATGGAGTCGTCAATGGTGTTAAATTAGGAAGCTTACACTAAACTTGCTAGTTACCATTAAAATGAACCGCGTAAATATATTTTGTTTTTATTAAGACGCCAGTTGAATCTGAATCTAGACTTTATAACTTGCTAACCAAGTTTCCTGAATCCTGACCCTTGTTAGTGTCTTTTGGTTTTATTTTACTCATTTTCTTACTTCCCTTACCTTTTTTTTTTTTTTTTTTTTTTTTTGGATAACAGGGATGTCCGGGCCAACTTACGCGCACCTCGATTAATCCTCGAGACCTGTGCCCCGTGCCCTCTTAAGTTACATACATAAATTGACACCCACGCGCTTGCAATGGATAAACTATATAAAAAAAAAGGTAATTATTAAACAAGCCCCTGTATTATTAACAAATAACAAATTGGGTCAACATGTTTATCATCTGTCTCTAATTTTTTACTATCATCTTACTCCTTTTGCAAGTAATAAATTTTATAAAGGGAGGCAAACTTTAGAAACAATTGAAATATTATTGGAGGACTATTTTGTTGCAATAACAACCCAAGAGTTTTATTTGATTCTTTTAATTCTATTATACATGAATCAAAATTATAAAATATATTTAAATGATAAACAAGTTAATAGTTTGGCCTTTTATAATGAAAACTAAACAATTTAAATGGTGATTAATCACATATCGCTATTAAAGCTGTCCGATTTGGCCAAAAATCAATGATTTAGTTTTCCATTGAAAATTGTCAATTTTTGACCGATTAATAGTTGATTTTCGATTTTTGATTATTAGTCAATTTGTAGAAAAACTCATATTTTTCTTTTTTTCTTATTCTTTAAAGATTTTAGTCATCTTTCTCAATATTAAGATTGTTTCTTTTTTTATGATAAATGAATGATTTTTAGTAATTTTTTGAAAATATTAAGAATTGCTTTTTTTCTTAGTCATTTGAATGTCAATTTTATCATTTTCGATTAATTTCTGATTAACCCCCAAATATATCTTATTAATCTCAATTTACTATCAATTTCTGACTAAACTACTCATAATGAAAATAAGAGGTTAAGAACTTAATTCGAAGTGAATATAATTAATTTAGAGTAAGGTACATTGTAACTAAATTTTTTTTAAAAATAAAAAATAAAAAATAAAAAAGTTGTAAACTTATAAATTAGTAAAGTTTGAGTAACTATTTTATTACAATAGCAAACCGCAAACTTTTCAATTCTTTAGATTTTTGTTGCATTAAATCAAAGAATAATGGTAAAATTATGTAAATGTTTTTTTAAAGTAATAGCATGTGTTTTGCACGCGCGTAAAGTGCGACTCAAATAGAAAAAGCATCTTCAATCGTCAGATCATATAAGTATGGAAAAGACTTGAATCTGCTGGCCTAAAGTGACTTTACTTTCTTCCCAAGTTTCTTCATCAACTTCGCGGTCACGCAAGCCAACGTGGCGACTCCGCAACCCACTTTACCAAACTTTACACAAAAAAACCAACCATTCCCCTTCTCTTAGGGGGCGACAGAAAAATACGAGTCCAATCCGATAAAATTTAATCCGATCTAAAAGTAAAATTTTGGTTTCCAAACTCAGAGTTTAAATAAAAAAATTCGAACCGGATTTTTATTAGTAAATTTTATTTATTCTGAATACATATATTTACAATTAAATTTTTATGTTTTAATCCAAAAAAAAAAACATTATTTTTTAATTTTTTAAGTATTTAATTTTTTTTTAAAAATAATTATTTTATATAAAAAAAAAATTGTTTTTTTTTTTAAAAAAAAACTTAGGCCGACTTATTGTCACTCTTAATCATCATAACTTTTCCGCAATTTTAGCTAAACATCAAATTTATGTTGAGTACTGAATCAACCATCCATGATTTATTTAAAATACATAGTCGGCCATAAATAGGTTGGGCGCCTTCTCGTGGCCCCAAATTTTTTTTTTTTCTCTAAATAACAAATGAGCAAGGGTTATAATTTTTTTTTTTATATAATATTTTATTGTGGCCAAAAATTTCAAAATATAAAAATATATGTCCATGTGGATGAAAAATCTATAAATACAACTCCTATCATTACCTTCCACATCCAACAAACACGAAAAATCAGTTCAAGCTAGTGATGAAGAGAGATAGAGAAATGGCAGCCGACATGGCAGATTGCTTGATGCTGCTGTCAAAAGTAGGCGAATTAACAGACCAAACAAAGCGTGTATTTGCATGCAAAACATGCAACAGAGAGTTCCCATCGTTCCAAGCTTTAGGTGGCCACAGAGCCAATCATAAGAAGCCGAGGTTGATGAATATGGCTGCTGCTGCTGCAGCTGGGGATCACATTTTTGGCCGAACCCAGATTCCAGTTTCTCCTAAGAAGCCAAAAACGCACAAATGTTCCATTTGTGGCCTTGTGTTTGCTATTGGGCAAGCGCTTGGGGGTCACATGAGGAGACACAAGGCTGCTGCTGCTGCTGCAGTCATGGAGGGTGATGGGTTGGTGACTCGTCCTCTTTTGGCTCCTGTTCCTGTTCTGAAGAGATCGGATAGTTGTAAACGAGTTTTGTGCTTGGATTTGAACTTGATGCCTACTGGAGATGATTTGAAGTTATGGGTTGCTTAGTTAATTTTTAGTTTAGCATTAGATCATTATAGGGTTTTTATTTTTAGCTCTTTTTATTTAATTACCAACTGCTCGGATCGGATTGATTCATTTATTTGTACACTGCAGCTGGCACAGACAGATTGTTATTGTAGAATGATTCTCATTATCAGCTTTGCTTTGAAAAACATATATATATTGTTAAGGTTGGTGCTTCGAGTGCCAATCCGAATCGTATTTATGTCCGATTTATAAATACGAACAGTTTCGTTTTCCATAATATTACTAATTTAACGGTAGCACTCTTGTCTTTTATACACTTATTCGATCTAATTGCGATTAGATATTTGATTACGATTAGATCGAAACTGAATCTGGTTCCGTGATACGTGTATATTAGACAAAGACCCTAGGATTTACAGTATAGTGCGCAGTTACAACGAAGTTTGTAATTGACATTGGGAAGCGCATTATTAGTTGTATATCCTTAAATAAAGTTCCTGGTCAATATTTGCTAACACGGGTCGGTTAGTATAATCCGCTGAGACCAGTACATGTCGTGTATCGTGACTTGGTCCGATGGTTTATCCCAATGAACCATGAGTCTCGGGAGACTCGTATAGACATGTAGGTGTTTATTTGATAAGACATTGAACGACTCATTGAAGGTTTCCTAATATATGGTACACCAACGTCAATAGGAACCTTTTCGAGTTGAGCGAGCATAGTGGTCCTTCGACTTGAGATACCACAGTGGGATATATGAGTTATCCTCCACACTTTGATGGCAGTCACGTCAACGATCTATTCATGATCAGACCTCCGCCTGTTCGTTGGGTGTGGACTGATGCTCATGATATCCAGTGCGTATCAAGAAAGGATCTGTCAGTCCTGTGTACAGGGCATATGCATCCTCACGTGTTTACGATCTAGTAAATCCATGACCGTGATATAACTTCGAAAATCAGTTTCGAGTGTTATTTAGAGATCGTAAATTGAAAGTCGACTGTATTATACCGAACGGATTTGACGTTCTCATCTATATCCCAGGTATAATACGGATGGCCTGTGACATAGGGATTATACGTATGCTATGACCTCGACTTGTATAGTTTAGCGAGATTATCCGTGGTCGTCATAATCCATGAGTGAGTGGATTATGGACACGAAATTGGATTCCGTGACGGATAGACCTAAACTTAGAGAGTCTCACAATATGAAGTGTACTCGTTGAGCACTTGGGCAACTCGAAATGAATAATACAGATTATTCATAATGCTTCACCGGATTAAATGAGTTAATTCGTATCGTTTAATCGTTAAACGACAACACATGCAATGAGGGGATTTTGTCCGCTAATAATTATTGTGTATTTGTATTTGATACATAATACGATTAGATACACATTAATTATTTGTCAAATGATATTTTGATATGTGTCATAAATATATGTATTTGTTATTTATTGTAAATAAAATACATATATAATAATAATTACATTAATTAATTATTTTGATATTTAAATTGTTAAATATTTTAATAATTAATTAATAAAATGTTTCATAAATGTTATGATACATGTTTGATTATTATTGGAGCATTTGGTATGTATTAAATAAGCTTTATATATGTCCAATTTTGATTGGTAAATTATAAAGTATGAATGCATTAATTTGATTAAATAAAAAAATGACAAAAATGCCTTTTTGACATGCCAAAGTCGGCAATATCATATTAAAAAGAAGAAATTGTTTTCTTCTTTAACACACTTACTGCCATGACCGAAATTACTCTAAGAAATATGGGTTCCAAAATTGTTTTGAAAAACCATGAATAATTAGAAGGAAAATCAAGGAAAAAAGGCTTGGAATTAGGAGATTTAAGGTAAGTTTTCAATACCCAAAGCTTGGAAACTTGATTTCTTGTTTCTTTATGATTTAGAATTGTTTTAGGGTTCCTTCAAATTCTGAAAATTAGGGCTTTAGGTTGTGGTTGTTGTATTGGAAGAGATGATGCATGTGTGAAGTATAAATTGGATGAAATTAGTGTAATTTTAGGCCAATTTAATCAATTATTGTAGGTCAATATTGTTGTCATTATAGAGTGTTGCGATCACTCTTATGGCACCTAGAATGTTCTTGAGTGCTTCATGTGTGGTGATTCTAGTTGGTGTTATGATTAATATGATTAATCTTGAAAATGAATTTTAAAGCATGAAAAATGAGAATTTTTGGTCTGCAGATCAGATCTGTTAAAAATGGAAATTATGTGATGATTTTGATGTCATACGAATGTAACGGATGTGTTTTGGGAGTTGGCACAATTTCCGGAAAGTATTTCGGAGTTGAAATAAGCGAAAACGACCAAAAACGACGTTACCGGGTGGATTTTGAGCCAACCGGGTGACGGCTGTGAAAACAGTGATTCCGTCACTGTTTGGGCAGCCCATGAACTACCCCGACACTATTGGATCTGACCTGGGCAGTTTCCATAAGTTTCGGGTAGTCGGTTCGGTCAAAAACGCGTTTTAGGCAATTTTACGGAAAAAACAGTTTTCGTAAAAATTTCGCGAGTTTTCAACTATATTTATGTTAATATATGATATTAAATAAATTGGTTTTGGTAATATATGAATAAATCATTCGTATTAGATATTGAATAATTTATTCGGTATTTTGAAAAAGTTTTAAAATACGATATCGCCCGGACTCGCGCTTCCACTGCGCCTAACTCCCAAAACCCCAACATATATATATATATATATATATTATATATATATATATATATATATATATTAGAGATTTTTTCTCTTGATTCTTGCCTCTTACTAGCAATGATTCTAGATTGAAGGTGTAAAAATTCACAACAATCTTTTTGAGTATTTAATTTTTTTCTCCAACTTTTAAAAGTGGTACAGTCTATTTATATAAAAAAAAAAAATTATATAGGAACGGTCCTATATGACCATTCAATAAATGACTGACATGAATTTTAGTTATTTTTCTCTTTTTTTTTTTTTTTTTTGATTACAATACAACTCTATAGATATATAATCTGAAATCTATTGGAATATTAAATACAAACATATATAGCACATCCAGAATTCTACGCCTACTATAGACGAAATATCTACTCCCACTCAAATATGGGGAAAATTCTACTCTCACTCTTGGAGAGAATCTCTCAATTGAGAGATTTGGACTCTCTGCCATTGCAGGGAGTCGAACTTGTGCTCTCCCGTTTGGGGAGAATTCTACTCTCAAATATGGGGAGAATTCTACTCTCACTCTTTTACATAGTTAAACTTATTTTTCTCTTTGTTTTATTAATCATACTAATAAATATTAAATTATAATGTAAGGAATTTTAATATCAACTATGTGAAAGATTAAAAGGGTTATTTTTTGTAATAAATGGTAACTAATAAATGCCAAAAAATAAACAACTATAATTTAAGAGAAAAAATTATTATATAATCTTGAACTATATATATATATATATCTCATTTTAAAAATTTCCCAAGGCTTTCCTATTTCCTCCTCCCTGTAGATATAGCTAGTTTTGCCGCTACTCTTAATTTTACATTTGGGGCCGATAGAGATTGCACCGGTCCGATTCGATTTCGAACTGGAACTGAATCAGCTGGTTTCCGATTCCACAAGTGTGGAATCGAATTAGAACCAGATCAGAACCGAACCGTTTGGTTCCGGTTCCATTCGATTTTTTATTTTATTTTTTTAAAAGAATTTTAATAATATTTTTTTAAAAAAAAAAAGATTAAATTTTTATTTAAAATTATGAATTTGAATTTAGATTACATTAAATTACAATAAAATTCTTATCTAAAAAAATTAAAAATAAAATTATTAAATTAAAGAGTTTGAACTTAAATTTTTAAAAACTTAAGTTGTCTACGTATCCTCTAGGGGTGAGAGGAATCAAAGTTCACGTAGTTCCATTATAATTTTAAGAAAGTTCCCCATTGCAAATTACAATCATTTATTGATCAACCATCATTATCGGTGTTTGTTGATCCTTCAACTCTCGTTCCGCTTGCACTTGCAGATGCATTGTCGAACAAGTCTTCAAAGTCATCGGAGGCATTTTCCTGTTGCCTCAGATCAGCTCGAGTTCAATCATCCACACATGTTGTTGCTTCTAAAGTGTTTGGATGTAATGAAGATCGTCTCGCTTCCAATATATTGCCTCCTATTCTGAAGACTTACTCAACCGCAACGGTGGAAACAGGTGCTGCCAGTAACTCTTTAGCAATAATTGATAATACATGAAAGATATTTTGATGTCGGTTCCACCAATCAAGGACTTGAAAATTTTTACTCACTAAACTTTCAATATTTTTATGATACCTAAAATACCCCTAAAACTAATTGTTTTATTAATATTATTAAGGGTAAATTAGTAAATTGCATATTTTAATTTAATTTTTTTTTTTTGGAATTTAGGCCAGGGAGCCGTTGTTCCTTGCCCAGCCCAACAACTAGTAGTCGTAAATCTAGGATAAAAAACAACATCAATAAAATAAAGTAAAAGAATTTCTCTAAAATAATTCAACCATTTTACCTTCGTAGCAGTAATGGCTTCGAGCAAAACAATATCATTAGGGTCGTCACTGTCAACATGCTCATCGAGAGTGCTAACAATATTCAAACTCTCAAGAAGAAATAAATGTGTTGTAGGATAATAAACACCGCTAAAAACTAAAGTAGCATCATTAAAAACTCTTAAAATATCTAAAAAAAATTCACAAATATCCCATTGACTAGGATAAAGTGTGATATTTTGAACATGTTGAGAAAAAAAAACTACATAATGCATCTTTGTATTGAAATGATTGACATAAAAGAAAATAAGTAGAATTCCAACGTGTTGGAACATCTCTTGAAAATTTAATCGGTTTAATACCATTTATTTTACAAAACTTTGTCCATTTTCTCCTAACTTGAGAATATGACCAAATACAGTTAAGTGCCGTCTTAATTGGATCAAGGAAAGGTGATAATATTTTAGTCTGTCTTGCACACATATGTTAAGGACATGACATGTACAACGGATATAAAAAAATCGACCCCCTAAATTTGGTTCACATAAGGATTTTAAATCATGAATGGATGCAATATTTGCCAAATGCATTATCAAATTCAATTATTAAAATTTTTTCTACTAAACCATATTCATCAAAAATTACATTTATCATTCTATAAATATTATGTGCAGTATGTGGGTCATCAAAAACTCTAAATGCAATAAGTTTTTTTGCATGGTAAATGATGCATCAATCCAATGACAAGTCACACCATGTATGAGTCACTACAAGAAAATCTGGAATTAGCGACGGAAATTAGCGACGGAAAACTCCATTTCTATATTTTGAAACGGAATAGCGACGGAATTGAAAGGGATTACAATATTAGCTTCGGAATTTTACGACGGGAAAAAATTCCGTTACTAATTATGGCGGGAATGAAATTGCGGGGAAAAAAAAGCGACGGAATAGCGACGGATTTTAATTCCGTAACTAAATTTAGAGACGGAATTAATTGTCCGTCGCTAAATAGAGACGGATATTTTAATCCGTCGCTCAATTAGCGACGGAATTAAAATCCGTCACTAAAATAGAGACGGAATTAAAATCCGTCGCGAAATTAGCGACGGAATTAAAATCCGTCTCTAAATTAGAGACGGATATTAAAATCCGTCGCTAAACTAGCGACAGATATTAATTCCGTCGCTAATCAGCTTAAATAAACAAGATCGTCTTTCCCTTTCGGCAGTCACACCCAAATCCCTAAATACTCAAATTTCTTTGCCATCTGAGCTTGAGGAGGCGTCTTTGATTCTCACATTAGGCGTCTTTGATTCTCAAATTTCTCGGTAAGTTTTTTTTTTTATTTAACTTTTTTAGCAATTGTTCTGTTCGATCTTCATGTTCTCAAATATTTAGCTTGCTATACTTGTTCTTAGGAGTGTCTAACTTGCTGAAAGTTTGATCACTACTTATCCACTTCTTTAATTCTTCATCATCTTCGTTATTGGTGTTAACATTTTGAAGTCATAGATGGAGAAGTTAAAGTCGACAAGATTGATTTTAAGAAAACCAGTTTATGATTTTTGGTTTCACTGTAATTTATGATTTTGCAATTCTTGGTATGTGAGAGGTGTGGAAGACGTATGTTTCATTTTGAAGCCAAATGTCTTTCTTTTTTCATCATTTTCAGACTTTGTTGTTTTGGTGGCCGTCTTGGTTGACACAGACTTCTTCTTCTATTCTTATATCATCATTCATCAAGCCTGTCTTGCAAGTTGCATGTCATGCATCTTCTCATGATTTTTCTCTTATGCTTAATTTGGCTTAGTCAAAACCTTACAATCCCTTATGAACTCACAAATCTTAAAAGTAGATCATTTAAGATGTTCGATGAAATGTCTCAAAGAGGTTTCATTTCAATCTTGGTAATTATATTTTAACTAATTTGTTCAATCTTCCAATAATATTATACTAAACTGCTTGAGAACAATTAAACATTAGATTAGTATATGAAAAGACTCTTACCTTGCACAAACCTTATTAGATTTATGCTATTGTCTCTTGGGTTTAATTGTTAATTTGTTCAGTCTTGCAATACTATTATACGAAACTGGTTTTTTCATTTTCTTTAATATATGTTTAATCTTTCATTTAGTTATAAATAATGTAAATGCTGATCTGGTTGTATATTCATGTGATATTAGATACAAATACTTTTTTTCCTCTAAGCTTGCTTGTTTTTCCTTTATCTCTAGTATCATGGTTATAGATTCTATAATAATAATAATCTATTTTCCAATAAGTCTTGAAGATCCTTACATGATATAAATTACAATTGTAATCTCTTAAATTCTATTTTGTTTACAGGAATTTGACTGAGCTTGACGTCCAGGAGAATTGTAATCTCACTTCCTCATAGGTCGCATCTCGCAGCTCGCCAGCCCAATCACTATCCGTAGTCACCTCATCAAGCATCAGGTATTTGTTGTTTTTTTTGCTATTTTGTTCTATTTTGGTTGTTTTAATTATAACAATCCAATAAAGACTTGGCATATAAGGTAATAAGTATTTTCAGTGATTAGTTCAAACCTCAAGGTACAACTTGCTTCATAGGATCTAAAATTAAGCTGAAAATTAAGGTTTATAATCAATATATTGGTTGTATGGTTATTGGTGAAGGCAGTAGAATAATCTACTTTCCCATTTATGTTGAATAAGCAGTAGAATAGAACTCGGAAGTAATTGCAAGTTAGTTGCGAATCCTGTCTTTCGGAGGAAACTGGTGAGCATGAAACTCAGCCCGACACCAATCGCCTATACTTGGATGCTGTTGGAGTGGATACTAAGAAACGCCGAGTATACGGTCTCGGCTCTCTTGCATCGCTTTCATATCCAGATTCGTTACGCAGCTCAGGTAGATCGTACTATAATACGACTTATGATGATACAGTTGAGCAGCGAGTACAAGAGCGAGTTAGAATTGAGATGCATAATATACAACAACGACTAGATGAAGAACAACGAAAGAGAAATGAAGAGATGCTTGATCTCAAACAGAAGGTGGCAGAGATGGAGCGGTATTTTCAGATGATGAAAGACTTGAGTTCACAGCCTTCCTCTTCAGGACCACCTTATCCTCCGACTAATTGTGAGCAGAGAGATAAGGATAATTAGCTTTTATGTTTTTTTTTTATGTTGTACTTTTTTAAACCTGATATAATAAAATTTTTATTTTACTATTTGTTGTCTTCATTTTATAATTTAAGTAATTAATATATTTATTTTATAATTTTACGTACTAATATTTAATAATATTGGTTAAAATAAAATTAATTTCTTAAAAATTTTTATAAAAATTAATTTTATAAAAAATTCGTAGGAATTAGAAACGGATATTAGAGACGGACTTTCTGTTTCTAAAAATGGATTAGAAACGGAATTTCCCTCTCTAAATAGCGACGGAAAATGCCGTCTCTATTTTCCGTCGCTAAGTAGAGATGGAATATTCCGTTTCTACTTAGCGACAGAAATGATAGCGACGGAATTTTCCGTCTCTATTTAGCGACGGAATTTTCCGTCTCTATTTAGCGACTTAATTTTCCGTTTCTATTCCGTCTCTAAATAGAGACGGAATTTTCCGTCGCTAAAATAGCAACGGATAATTCCGTCGCTATATTTAGCGACGGATTATCATTTCTGTCGCTATTTGTTTGCGACCAATAAAATAGAGACGGAAATTATCCGTCTCTATTCCGTCGCTAACTTCCTTTAGCGACGGATTAGCGACGGATATTTCCGTCGCTAATGCCCAGTTTTCTTGTAGTGAGTGTGTTTGCTAATGGTCACTCCAAATATCAGAACATATAGAAATATGACATTTCATCTCTTTAAATATTCATTTAAACTAATTTTATCATCTTTATATAATTTGAAAATATGACGTTTTGTTGTGTTTCGAGTCATTTTACATGCATCAGGGTTTAAAGCATTATGCACGTAATTAGTAAAATGAAGTTTTTCACCAAAGCTTAAAGAAATATGTGTCATACAAGTTAATTCGCAAATTCTTCTCTATTTTTTGCATCAGAATATTTAAATAAATCTACACTACTCGTACCTCTACTAGATGATGTGTACCTGCCCATTTGAGTTTGCGTTGTATCAATGCCAAGTTCAACCAGATGATGTTTTTCCACGTGCTTGATCATATTGCCATATCCACCAGAAAATTTATAGATAACCCCACAATAGTTGCAAATTGCTCGTTGTGAACCATCTTCTAGGCGTTTAAAATGAATTTTGAAAATATCTGAGGACCGAGCCTTAACTTCTCTTCTCCGTGATTGTGCACTGACACTAGGGCCGCTCTCTTGGGTTGACATATTTGACATTATGTTCTCAGATGAGCTTGCCATTTTTTTTTGAGAAATTAGGAAGAAAAATAAGAAAATTGAATAATTACGATGCGGATGATAACAAATTAACAACTAAATGAATTGAGATTGAGAATAAGAATATAAGATTATAAGAGAATTATATTGAAGTAAGATTGAGAATAAGAAAATTATAGAAAATGAGAGAGTTGATAATTTGGTGTGATGAAATTATGAAAAATGAATCTTATTTATAGAATTTTAGAATTTTTTTATACCAACAATGCCCTTAAATATAATTGTTTTATTACTGTTATTATGGGTACATTAATAATTATATTTTAAATAATAAAAATAATTTTATTTTTTTTATTTGGGTAGGGAGCCAAACGGCTCCCTGCCCCCAACGGCTAGGGTAGGGTTCCGGTTGGAACCGTCGAACCAGTGGAACCGACCGGTTTGAGTTGGGGTCGAACCCCAACCGAACCGGTGGCCTTCCGGTTCCGAACCGGAACAGTGACCGGGTCTAGTCGTTGGGCCTGCTCCCAACGACTACTAGTTGTTGGGAGCCCTACGGTTCCAACCGGAACCGTTTGGTTCCAGTTGGAACTTTAGAACCGCTGGAATCGGACGGTTCGAGTGGTTCTACTTTGGTTCGGTTAGGGTTCATCCCTGACCGAACCGAAAAATTTTGGCTCCAGTTTCGAAATCAATTGGAACTGAAACCACCCGATTCTAATCAGTTTGGTTCTGGTTCGGAACCGAAACCGTGGCCGAGTCTTGTCTTGCGCGACACGACTCAAATTTCTAAGCTATCATAGAATATATTTTTTTCCCCTTTTTTTCTCGGAAACTAAAAGACATTTCATTGAGAAACAATCACAAAATACAAAATATATATACATATAACTAGGGAAAGTATTTTCTCCACACTCCACATAACATGATTGTTACAAGTAATTTTAACTATGGATAATTACGGACTAAATTAAATCCGAATTAAATTAATGGCCTAAATTTACATCCCACTTACTTGTGAGGAATTTCACCTCTAACTTTTTCCTTTTTTAAGGACTCAAGAGAGAACAAGTAATGTGGTAGCCGACTACTGATCTCAATGTTAAGTTAACTTATGAACATTGAGATAAGAAATAATAATTTAATAACCCCAAGAGGTTGCCTCAGAAGTAAAAGTTTTGAGCTTGAGTGGTTTTCTCTCTCTATGATTCAATGTTTGAATCTTACTATAGTAAAAAGCCAACGACTTACGCTAATCTATACTGGGAAACTTCCGAAGGCACGAAACACAGGTCACATGGATTAGTCGATGTGCGCGTAAGCTGTCCCGGACACCCTAATTACCAAAATAATAATAGTAATAATAAAAATATTCATAACTTTTATACTGAGAGAGAGAGAGTATTATATGGCACCCTTGATGGTAAGTTAATAATAAATAATGAAATGAGAAAATAACAATTTGATTTATACTCCTATCAATTACACTGAGAGAGGAAATATATGGCTCCCGACTACTAGCTTCGATGGCAAGTTAATAATAAATCTTGAGAAAAAAATAAATTAAATCAATTTAAATTGATCTCTTGTACGTTGAGAGAGAAAGTAATAATATAGATTGCGGAGAAAATGATATTTTATCCGAAAGAACATTTTGAGTAGGTAAAGTCCAAAACTCATCGTTTTATACTTTATTGGATGAGTGTTCATTCGGACAAAATAACACCGCTTTGAATTACTATACCACCTAATAATAATAAATGTTGAGATAATCAAAAATAACAATTTGATCTATACTCCCCTCACCTATATTGAGAGACGAAATAGTGTGGCTCCCGATCTCTTATAAACCTTGAGATAAAAAGATAACAATTTGATTTTCACTTGATTCGCCAGTAAAAAATAAATAAATAAATAAAAATTCTAAAAGCCTTTTTTTTCATTTATGGTGTTTGGGTCCTGAAACATAAATTGTTTTCCGATTAATGGAAAAGTTTTGCTATTTTTTCTCAAAAAAAAAAAAGACTTGCGGAATATAAATTTTGAAGGCATGAAAAATGGAGAAAATTTATACTTTCACGAAATCCAAATGGAATTGGGTTTTTCTTTTAAAATATAATGAAGTGTGACTGCACATATGTCTTTATTATATTTAGGATCTTTCTCTTTTATAATTGCTATTATCAACTAAGTATTTAAGTTAACTTTTCTTTTATTAGAGTTTTCAAATTTGGAATATGCAAGTCATTTTAGGGAAACTAATTTTTATTCTCTCTCCAAAACTTAGATAGCTCATTTCTAATTAGGGATGGCAAAATCTGGACTTGAATCTGTATAGATCTAGTCCAAATATGTCTTAGAGTGATTTGAGTCCATATTCGAATCTGAAAAAATATCAGGACCCGGACTTAAATATAACTGGTTTGGATCCGAGTAGACTCGGATGGGTCTAGAAATTCGATTTTTTATTTTTATTTTTTTAATCACATTATTTAGTATTTATTTTTATATTTTGTACTTTTTATTAATTCCATTATTTTTCTATTTTATATATTTTTTAATTCACTTATATTACATTTAATTTTTTTTTTTAAATATAAATTAATAAAAAATTTGAATTCGAGTCCAGGAATTTCGAACCTGGTCAGATTCAGATCTGGGTCTGGATTTCGCTACCCATTTTTGAAAAAATTTTCCAAACCCATATTTTTTTAGACCCATGTCTTTCAAGTATATGCGGATCTGGGCCGAAGTTTGATTCTAATTTGTACAAAGTGCGGAATTACGCAACTCAAATCCTTTTTTTTTTTTGTGGACCTATCCGAAAATAAGATCTACTAAAGATGAGTTATGTCTTGATATTAAAGATATTGCTCATATCTATATTTTATAGAACTCGAACCACTGACTTCACACATTATGAGGCAGTTGGCTCACTCTTCGCAACTTGGATTCCAAACTCCATTGCTTCAGCCTCCTTATATTCTACACAGCCTTAAATTTTGTAATTTTTAGTTTCAGCCTTCAGGCCAGCAACCATATATCCCCCTTCATCATAATTTTCACCTTTGCTCGAACTAAAGAGAAGACCATCCATATATTTCCTTCATCGGACAATTATTTTTATATATAAGCGTTGGAAATTTCGCCGTCGAACCACCCGATCTGGATTTATGTAGAGCAGGTAAAACTTCTGACTGTCTCATGCTCTTACAAGAAATATATAATCTGGATTCGAACCTAAGACTTGAAAAACCAGATCATAAATCTTACACCACTAAACCCCTTAGGATTATATAAGCTTTCTATTTCAGAAGGCCAAATAACTTAAATAACATGACTATATATACATAATACGTGTGAAGTCTATATGTATAGGTGGCAATACTAAGTGAGAATGTCAAATTTATTTGAAATTCTAAACGAATAGAGTAAAAATATGATGAATTTGTATTCGATTTATTTATTAAACGAATCATAATATCATGATTCAATTTTTTGAATAAACGAATATTCATTTAATCATAACATGATTTAATAACATAAATTATTATAATTTATTTACCTTCATTCTTCATATGTATAAAATACAAAATTAATAGATTTATTAAAAATGACCCACCAAATCTTTGTGACATTATTTTTTATGATAATGATCAATAACTTCTCGAACTTAAACTAATAAAAAATAATAATAAACGAATTCTAAACAAATCAAAATTCAAATTCGATTCATTTAGTCGAATTATTCTATTTATTAAACGAATCATTTTTTCCATATCAATATCCTCTTGAACGAATAAATAAATTTTGATACAGATTGTTTGGGGGAGTGATTTAGAGAATAAGTGAGAGAATCAAAACACATTTACTTGTCAGAGTCAACATTTAATGAGGATAACAAATAAGAATAAGTAGGCAGTGAAAAAGGATCAAGATTCAATTCTAAACAATGACTCAACTATCAAAATTTATCTAACGCAGATCTCACATAATCTCACTTATCTCTTATCTTAATTAAGTAAAAATAAAATAAACATGTCATATCACAACCAGAAACAAAAAAAAAAATGTTTGAGAAAAAGGAAAGGGGAAAGAAGAGGAAACTATGTTATCACAAGGAGATGTTTGCCACAATGAAATTCAAAATAATTAAAAACTACCATTTCACACACTAAAACAAGATTCAAAAGAATAAGAAGTAGAAAAATTACAAGCATCCATCACATCGTCATCGCAATTACTCAATTAGTTTTTTTCTTTTCTTTCTTTCCCCTTTTTCCTTTCCAAGAATTAACACCTGGGTTATCTCAAGTACCACCACAGCAAGCTGATTTTTGGGAGGCCTGACTCGCCCCGCCTGCCCGGTCCGGTTGATTAATCTTAATTGTTGAAGCCTGAAAATGGAAGACCAAAAACTTGTCAACCCGATGAAACTATGCACGGTTAATAATTTATTAACTATCGAGCGTTGAATTCAACAAGACAATTACCTCGCCTCTCGAGTCAGTATCTGCCAGCCTCAGTTTTATATCCCTTGCTATTGAAAAGAAAACTTGCTCCACATTTAGATTTGTCTTTGCACTCTGCAATACACAGCATCTTTCAATACATACCATTATACCAACACTACTTCCAACTTTATATTTCACTCGCTTCCACACTCAACAAGAGATACTTACTGTTTCAAAAAATTTGATACCATACTCATCGGCAAGTGCTTGACCCTTGGAAGTAGGCACGGCCTGAAAATATATACAAGGGATATGATCAGAACACTGAATAATAAATGCATGCAAGGAGGTGGAAAGGACAAAGAAAAGATTTACCTAAATTATTAATTTAATAGAATATTTTACTGAAGGCACAAAATGTAAAAGGCACTCTTATTTTCTTGACAAATACTAAGAAAATGTCATCTTCCATTCTAACCAAAGATCCATTAATCATCAAACTCATTATGGATCTTGATTACTAACAAAGTAACTTACCCTTTTGCTTTCATCCATGTCAGCTTTGTTTCCTACCAAAACCTTATTGACATTATCTGAAGCATGTTGTTCAATGTTGCGAATCCAATTCCTAATATCTGAAAATGGTAAGAAGCAAAATTTATAAGTACAATACTTAGTCCAAGAGATCACTGCAGAATAACAATGATCCACCCCAATAAAACAAAGGAAACTTAAATAAATAACACATAAATATATAGCAAAAAGAATTTAAGAAAGGAGAAGTAGATGGACAGAAGCTTTTCACATGCACGGCTACCAATTGTGATCTATATAGTTAAGAGAATGAGGATTACTGTTGAAAGATGATTCATCAGTAACGTCGTACACCAGCAAAATCCCCATGGCTCCACGGTAGTAAGCTGTTAAAAAAGAGAGAAATAATTACTAAGGAAAGATTTAGAAATAAACCACAACAGGTTTAGAAACTAATTCCAGCAGCACAAAAAAAAGAACCAAGAAAAATACATACAGAGAAACAACATTACAATTGATAAGACCTCCAAGCATTTATGTTATTTCTAAAGCCAACAAAGAACACTGCCTCTTTTAAGGCAACAGGGTATAGACTCTAACTGAATGGAGGGACCAAGGAAGCCACAGAAAAATTTAGGGACAGCCACCGCCACATGCTCCAGCATTGATAGCATCGGGTCAGAGCTTTGAAATTTGGCTATATGATGGAGCAATTTCAGGTAACTGGAAGAGTGGCAAGCAGGTGCACAACAATCCAAGGCTTTACCTAAGACTTCAGCCAAACAGAAAGGTGTTCTTATTTCTAAAACATCTGTTGCACAATGTGCAGATCCAAGTGATCTCCACTAATGGGGCAAACGGCTTTAGATAAGACCTGCAGCATTATGGTTACTAAGCATCAAGGCCCTACTCACAATAATCTCCTGTAAAGCTATGCTTACTTCAGGATCTCCAGATCAACTTCCATGTAGAAAGCTACATACCACAGCACCCATACACCTACCAGGGTAATTTCGATGGAACAATTCCTCCACAAACGGCAAGATACCAGATTTCTGCAATGTGCTACAGTCTTTATGCAACCACATCCACCATATTTCCGTCATCCTGTCCTAAACATTAACAGTTACTCATCCACTGTATCCTCTTGTTTGGTATAACATATTCAAAAAAACAAATCTTTAACATGGATAAATACACAGTAAAAAGTCTCATCAAAACAGTTTATATAAGCCCTGAAATCTCTGAGGTAATCTTTCTGTGTTATTCAAGTAAACCTAGTCAAGGAGGACAGTTTCACGCAAATTCCATAGTTGAAATGCCATTTAAGCAAAAATATCAGAAAAGTTACCAGTTGTAATTGTTCGGAAGCGCTCCTGGCCAGCTGTATCCCAAATTTGGAGCTTGATCCGTTTTCCATCAAGCTCAATGGTTCTTATTTTAAAATCAATGCTGCATGAAAAAAGAATGAACAGGTAAAGACTGAGAGCATAGAAAACACACGAAACATCAAGATACTGCAGTAGTACTCCACATTTAAGAGAATACAAACCCTATGGTAGTGATAAAACTGGTGGTGAAGGAACCATCTGAGAAACGCAAAAGAAGGCAACTCTTACCCACACCTGCACAGGCAAACAAATATGTTCAGAAATTAACAACTACATAAGCTTCATGCAAGGAGTCACAAAGCAACCATCAATTCTAAGGATAATATTTTTTTTTTTACAACTAACTAGAAAAGGACATGCATCCAAAGTTTCAGCAGGCAGCGGCCGCTAAGTTCCAGTAAAACAACACTCACAAAGCTTCAATGACAAGAAAATTTGAACATATCTGATGGTTTCATCAGAAAGAAAGTATAAACTTCAAAATCATTTAAATAAAATTGACGAATTGCTTGCCATTATTGAGACAATAACAAGATCAACTTTAAATAACAAAAATTACATCAAATTTCAAAGCTAAAACACACGCAATCTGCTTGTTCAAGAAAATCAATAAATCAAAAACTCAAAATATTTCCTGTAACAAACTAGATCCTTAAAGAAATAAAATCTCACAAAATCCACATCACGTAATATAATCAGACGACACAAAAAAAAAAATGCGATCTAGCTGTTTGTTTTTCGAGAAAATGAAAGAGCAAAAAAAAAGGCACGTACCGCTGTCGCCGATCAATAGAAGCTTAATGAGATAATCGTAATCAGCTCTTGCTCTCGCAGGTGGAGCGGCCATCGATTAAAAAAAAAACAAATCAATACACCTCTCTGCACATCAACACTAAAACGCACAAATCAATAAACAAAACGACACAAACACACATTCATTCATTACATGCATATAAATGGAATTTAATCTTTAAAAATTACCAGATCAGAAGAGCAAAAGGCGAGAGAGATGATTATAAAGAGAGGTGTTATTAGTATTTTTTTTTTTTTTATCCACCTGAAAGGCTTGAAATGCAAATCAAAGCTTCTCTCCGACTAAAATGCGCATCACCCCCGGTACACGGTAGCAATAAGCACTGAGGAATTCTATCGGGATATTATTAAGTGACATTCTATTAAGAAAAAAACTAAAATATATAATTGTTTGAAATATAAATGTCAATTTGAATGTTACAAAAAAATATCCTCTTATAAATATCCAAATTATATTTATACAAAAAAACGTAACAAAAGGATGATAAAAAATATAACATGATTATGATATTTTTAAAATATAAAATATTAATATTTTTTTATTAAATTTTGTCATTTTTTTATCTCTTTTTATACGAATATCAATACTCATTGTTTTTATATGCAATAATGCAACACCAATGAAATATTTTGGGTATGAAAAAGGTTTGTGTGAGCTGGCATCCTAATCATCGCCATTGGGAAATCACCGTACACTGTAAGTGGTGTTCACATGTTGGGTTGGGTCGGTTTTTTTTTAAAATTTTTTTAAATCTGATCGGGTTGGGTCATATGGGTCGGAGGACCCGAAATCCTAAATTTTAAAGTGTAACTCGCGCAGGTCGGGTCACTCTGGGTCGGTTCGAATCGGAAAAATACATAATATATATTTTTTACGATATAATTTTGATAGGATTTGTAGTTAAACCAAATTATGATAAATTAACTAGAGGGGAAAAGGGAAAAATCATAAATTGCGGGTCGGATCGAGTCAAACCCGATTTTTTGCATTGAACCCGCGACCCGATTAGATTTTGCGGGTTTGGTCGGGTCGGGTCTGACCCAAAATTATATTTTTTATTTTTGCAAACCCAATCCTATGAACACCCCCAAATACTCCAACCTAAAATTAAGTTAAAATTTGAAAATAACCAGCCTTTTTTTTTTAAATTAGTATATATCCCTCTCAAGTCATGAAAAATGAATGTGTACCAAAATTATTACCTTTTCGGTTTAAGATATTTATAATTATTAATTTTTAAGTATAAAATATCACATAATTTTAGACGGATAGATGATAGTTTTCATAAATGAAATATTTTTTTTTTATTTTAATATTTTTTTTGGGATGGATGGATGATAATTTCTCATTATTTTATAATATTCAATGTCATCGTTATGCATGTAATGTTAGATACTAAACATAATTAATCTCATCAAAAAATCGAATGATTGAGATGTGAAATATCAAATATGAAATAATGCATCGAATAATGTTGCATGTATAATAATAAAATTCTATTGATCGAATAATTTTGAAGGTATAAAAATAAAATTCTATTCATCGGATAATGTTGTATGTATCAAAGTAAAATTCTATTGAATAATGTACTCATGGAGATGATTAAATATGATTGACGGAAAATCTCGAATTTTTTTTTTTTAGAATTCAAAATATAATATTATCTGATATTAGATTCGAAATGATTTTTTATCACGAATAAAATGTGAGGTTGGATTTAAGACTATTTTTCATTTTGAATACTGTCTTTTACCTTAAAATGATCATTTAATTGCAAGTCGAGCTGTGATTAAAATAAAACTCAATTCACATATAACTTCTTGTTTAGACAATGCTAAATTAATTTGATTTCGGACCAGTTCAAATAACATTTTTCAATTGGTCTACAAAGAAACTACAGCCTGTCCATGTTTGTATCAAAGCTGTTTTTTTTTTTTTTTTTTTTTTGGTATTTTATTAGTGTAATAAAACATGAAGAATATTTCCAGGTTCGGTTCCGAACCGCATAAATTAAAATTTAATTTAATTAAAAAATATTATTATAGAAATATCAACATAATCATGATTTTAATGATTAAATTCCATATTTTACTAATTACTTCACTAATTCATTTTTTTACGGTTCTAATTCCTCAAAAAAATGAATCATAACTGAACCGTAAAATTACGACTCTTAATCTGATTCGCGGCCGGGCCTAAATATTTCCACTATAGACAAGGATATCTTCCACATTCAACAACAATACTGGCCTTTCTGAAATATTCAACCTTCTGGTAAAAAAAAAAATAAAATAAAAATAATCTGAAAATAGCCTTTTTCAATATTTATATAAAATATTCGATCTAAGTTCACGTGAACAAAAATTATAAAAACAAACTTAGATTTTACTGAACTTATATTGAAGTAATAATTTCGGATAGAGCATAATACTATCAAAGACAGTGGCGGATCCATTTAGACAGCACTCACTCAATTCGAAAATTTGTTGAAATGTGTTTTATAAATTAATAAAAAATGTATTTTATTAATGAAATAATTTTAATTTATCACTGATAAAAAAAAGTACCTTACACTTGTTGCGGAAATCAAAATTTACTATACTGAATTGATGTTCTGATTACACCACTTAAAAAATCCACGTAATCAACCATATCTAAAGGTAAAAAAACACTAAAAAAAAAGATTTATATTTAATTTGATTTGGTTTGATTATTTAAGAAAACATTCTGAAAGTTTGATTACCATAGTTTTGCATATATATTTTTTCTTTCTCGGGTGTTCTTGCAATTAATGGCAAAAGCTTGCAATAGGCAATAATTGTAGCTATTTATTTGTGTTTGATTATATAATAAACCCACGAAGCAACATAGTTTCTTAGAATTTTTAATAGCTATAAAATTCACAGCAATAACCACCAGCACATGCAAATGATGCAAATCCTCCAAAGAAATATTGAATGCAGCATATTTTAAGTAATAGTAGACAATAATTTAGCTGAAATGTGCCTAAGTGCACCTGTGTTGATGGGTCGGGTCGGATCATGTTTGTCGGAAGATCCAAATTTTGAAATTTGAAAGTGTAATTAGCGGGAGTTGGGTAAAAAAAAAGGGGATCGAGTCGGAAAAATACAAAATATATATTATTTTAAACCAAATTATGATAAGGTAACTACATAGGAAAAGAAAAAATAATCAAAATCAAGTCGGGTCGGATCAAATTCGATTTTTTTGTATTGAACCCGCGACCTGATCAGATTTTATGGGTCAGGTCGGGTCTGACCCAAATTACTTTTTTATTTTACAAACCCAACTGGTCGGTCGGGTTGCGTTGGGTCGGGTCGCGGGTTGATCCGACCATAAGAACACCCATACACCTACTTATTAAAATCGGTTGGTAAGAATGAAGGCGATAAAAATGTGATCTAACGTGAAATAAGAGGAAAGTCACATACTTTACCTATTGTGATTGAGCCTCACACGAGAATTCAGACTCCAGCGGTTGTATGGGTTGTGCTTCATTGAGTCAAGCAAATGATTTGTCCTGCAAATGTGGACAAACTCTTCTTAATTAAAATCATTCTCTCTCTCCTTCACTCTCAATTATTTGCAATAAAAGTTTGGGCTTGTAATTAATGATCTTTTTGTTGTTCCCTCTGAACCCCTATTACTACGAGATTTATGATATTTATACGATGAATGATGTTGAGGTGTCACTTCTCAGTTGGCATCTGTCCACTTGCAAGATGTGCATATGGCAGGTGACATGCTTAAATACAGAACTAAGTATATTTACACTTATAATTATGCATGTCAAATTATATTTTTATATCAAAGTAAGTGAGTTGTCATAAAAGTCCATTATCGTATAAGAAATTTAGCAATGTCATGGAGATCGGAGATTGGAGTGGATCTGAAATAGTCCCTCAGACTCTAGAATGACATTTCCTATAGAGTGGGTACAACTCAAAAGGTTGCCCTCTCCACTCCGAAATCATTCTTCACTTCGAAGAGATGCAAGTTCGGAGTGAGTTGACTTAATGAATTAATAATTTCGGATAAAACATAATAGCGTCAAAAACAGTGGCATTGCCATTTATATAGCTCTTGCTCAATTCGAAATTTTGTTGAAATGTGTTTTATAAATTAATAAAAATTGTAGTTTATTAATGAGATAGTTTTAATTTATCACAGTTAAAATAAAAAAGTATCATACACTTATTGTGAAATCAATGTTCCGACTACACCACTCTTGAACATGTCCAAAGAAAAAAACAAAAAACAAAACTTTTATTTAATTTGATTTGGTTTGATTATTCTAGAAAATATTATGAGAGTTTGACGACCATTGTTTTCCTTATAAGCTTGTGTTAGTTCCATATTTTTTGGCAATGTGCTTAACAAAACAAGTTCAATTGTGTTGTAATGAGTGTTGAAGTTCTCGAAGCAATTAGACAAGTATTTGGACAACATTAGATTAAGATATCAGAACGATATTCACTCTTTTAGATATTTCATAAGATTTAGAGTTCCAATTGACATGGGGTCTAGAGGTGGGCGCGGTTCGGTTTGGTTCGGTTTTTGCTAAAAACCGAACCAAACCATATTTTACGGTTCAGATTTTTACCTCTCAAACCAAACCATTAAATAACGGATTGGTTCAGATTGACAATTTTTTAAACCAACGGTTTACGGATTGGTTCGGTTCGGTTTACGGATTATTATATTTAAAATAAATTTTCATCCACTTAAGTGAAGACAAAAAAAAAAAAACTAGTATATCAATCAAATAGTATGAAGTGTTAGGGTGTAAGCTGTGACTCCAGGGAACACATGCACTCCATAAATGATTGAAAATGAGGCACAATTAATTATTGTATTTTTTAAAAATTACCTCAAATAATGATGTTACAATCATTCTAATTAAGAGACAAATCCAACATCTTACTTTCAAGAATAATGATGCTACCATAAAACAAATAAATTTAAGAATAAAAGTATTAACATATAAATTGAAGAATAAAAGTATTAACAAATAAATATATTAACAAAAAATTTAAGAATAAAAATATTAACATACTAATAAAAAGAAAACATAAAATAAAATTAAAAGAAAAATACAATACAAATACAATTTTTTTTATAAAAATATATAATTTTTTTAATTATAACGGTTCTGTTCGGTTTAACATGTGGGGTTCATATTAGCTCCTGAACCGAACCGTAAACCATTTGGGGTGAGCCGATCCGAACCGCAAACCGAACCGTTAGAAAAAAAACCGTAAATTCGGTTCGGTTTGGTTCTGTTTGCGGTTTGGTTCGGTTCGGTCGGTTTTTTTGCCCACCCCTAAATTGGGGTAAGTGTCGTTGCAAAATGAACTCGAAGATGATCGCGTACATATAAATAACGAGTGATTTGGCCAACGGGGAGAAAGTTACAAGCGTTTCAAATTGCACCTCAAAATCAGTCCGCGAGTTGCGTTTGTTTTTGCGTTCGAACGCCCGTTCATAAGTGGGTTATTTTGGATGCGTTTTTAAGCCATATTTACACTAGGAAACCCTTACATTTTCCCTATCTATATAAACAAACTTATAGTCACATTCACAAGCGTTAAAAACATATTATTCAGAGTCTACAAACCTTTTGTTTCAACATTTTTGACAATCCACATTGAAGACTATATTAATTATTCTTGTCTTATATATTTTGGTAAGATTCTTTTTTGATATACCGTCAACACAGAAACGCAATCTTAACCCAGTTTCCTAAGCCTTCAGAGTTATCAATGAAGATGATTGGTAGTCGGAGTTCTGGTGTTGCGAGTTTGCAGGGTTGATCCGATTAGAGACTTCAGAGGTTCTGTAGTAGGCCGTTTGGTGTGGGCCCGAAGAGTTCTTCATGTTATTACAGTTTATAGATATTAGAGTCGGCATAGTTTCTGTCATAGGTCTTATACCATCATTGTAAGTTTTTTTTTACTTATTATAGTGGATTTTGGCTGGTAACCTATATACCTATAATGATTTTTTATTCGCACGAGTTTTTCACTTCGTTAACAAAATTATTTATTTACTGCATTATTTTATTTGTGTTGATTCATAATTGTTAGACTTAAGAGTGCTTGATAGTAATCCATATAAATAATAATTATGACTTTTCTTAATTTATTGTGTAATATTTCGCATAGGGTCAGAACCTTTACTAAAATCGAATTTTCAATTAGTATCAGAGCCTGAACTCGATCTTTGACCCTTAAATATGGATAATAGTCGTCGTAGGAAATAGTATATAGAGGATAATGATAGCAAACCTCGACCTCTCAAATGTCATGAATGTGAAAGATATGAGCCTATCAGATATGGGTGTCTCACATACCCAAAGTTTAAGGGCAAGAAAATTATGGCGGCCTCATTTAATGATTTAGAATATGACTATACTTCTTATGAGTCTCATAAGGATAAAAGCAACTTTATAGTTTTTACTGCTAGTGTGACTGGTGAGAGAAAGACCAATGTCAGTGACTTGGATGTCTGTTCGAAATTCTCTCATGATGACTCTATAATTGAGGATAGTCATCAGATAACATATACTGAATTGTTTAATGAGAGCTTAGTTATCAATAAGATGAACATCGAGGTCAGTAAGAAGCTAAATAAATATGAGCTATACAAGAATGAAGCTCAATATAAGTTTGAGTAAAGCTTTTTGCTTATTGATGACCTTGAGGAGAGCAATAAAAGACCAATTTATAAAGTCAAATTCTTAGAAGCAGAACCTGAGAATGCTAGAACACAGTTTTCTGTCATTTCTAATGGGACTGAGAAACTAGACCGCATGTAAGGGATCGGCGTTGAGTCAAATTATGATAAGACGTCATCGTCTAAAGCTGTACTTATCCATCATGAACGTGACTTATGTAGGAAACATGTTGATTGTAGTCATGTGATTTCTATCGTTGTTCATCTTTCTATGATCCAACATCAATCTAGAGGTGTGATAGGTAAACCTCATTCTCGTCCGAGGGTTGTGCCTATTTTCCATCATTGTGGCAGGTCATGACATATTAGGCCAAAATATTTCATGTTGCTCAAACTAATGAAAAGGCCTAAGAGTGTTTCAACTAGGTTTGGTACTTCAAATTTAGCTTTTTAAGTTTATGCACTAGCTAAACAGACTTAACTCATTAGAGAGAAACTTGCACTGCTAACTATGAGTTCTCAAGTAAATGAGACTCCTAAAAAAGTTTGAGTGAGGAAGCGACATGACTTCCCATTAACTTCTAAATTCCTTGATCCTAAAAGGCATAATGAGAGTGCACTTTGGTGTACTTATTCTTAATTGTTGCATTCATTTTTTTACATTGCATATGTATGTGCGTGTGTTTTATGTTTTTACATGACTGCATGTTTATGTTTTCACTATATATGGATGTATGTGTTTTTTTTTGTTATATGTCCATTGGTATATGGGATGAAAACCCAAACATAAAATTCATAGCCAATTCCGAATGGATGGTAGTATGATCTGCACTCGGGAATACAACTCCACGTATCATTGGATATTGACAAACCATGTTGTGTCTTTTATTGTTTTCGTGATAAAATATAAAATGAAAAAACCAAAAAAAATATGATGGCTTGATAGAGCATGGAAAACTTGTTGCATGTGATCCTGAAATGTATAATATATGGTTATGTATGTATAATATATTTTTATTTTTTATTGATGCTTTTACGTGCATGGGTGTGGGTGATAAAGACCATTTTGTATATCTTGTGCTTGCATTTCACATACAATTTTTTTTTGTCGAGGTTTGGTTGCATGTATGAGATTTTGAACCGACTGTCTAATGTCTATCATACTTAGCTCACTAAATAGTATGATATTTGACTAGATGATCTTATGTTATCCCCTTGTAAAATAAAAAGAAAAAAAATATATATATATATATACAGTTTAAATGAGTCTCAAGTGAAAATGAGCCAATGGACCAAATTCAAAAGATAATGGCAAAAACTATTCACTCGAAGTATTTTTTATTTATGAGCTCATCCTATTTAGGGGAAGATTATAATAGCATGCAACCAATGTTGCTTACTTTCAAGTTCTAGTGGTGTCGAGTTTGAACACGTATTGTGTGGACTTGGTATGTCTAAAAATGAGATTTATTTGGTCGTGTCTTGCTCATAAAAAAATGTCTTACGCCTTGACTTGTTTTATGCACTTATTTTTCATACAAGTGTTTGTTATACTTTGGTGTTTATGTCATGTGCATGTGTGTAGTATTTAACAAGACCTAAAGTGTTGCATATTATTTCATGTCATAAACAGTTGGATATTGATTGGGTATCAGTGTACTTGCTTGAAAAACCAGATCTTAAAAATCCTGGGCCTGGTCGTATAATGATAGTCTCGGTCCGGATCCGCATAAAAAAGTAATGACCCTGTCAGAAATAAATAAAAAATTAAAAATAATAATTAAATGTTAAAAAATTAATATATTTTTGGTTCTTATGTTGATGCATATGTGTATGAGGGATTGATACTATGTTTTTGTTATAGTATAAGATTCGATGAATTCATAATCGAGACAAGAACAAAAATAACAAATATCGTCTTTTCTCGACCGATTACCATCTCTAATCATAAGGGTATCTCCATCCCAAAATTCTATTTTGATGTAACTTGTGTACTAAAATGGTACAACAACTTTAACACTATTTAACTTTTCAACTTCAATCAATTACCCTAAATATTACACTAAAATAAATATTACATTATTTATTATTCCTCAACAATTAGCATTTCACCCCTCAATTACTAATATATTACAATATATTTAATTATTACTTATTTATTATTTAAGTAATTTTCAATAAATTAGTGTTATCTATATATAAATTAGTATAATTTTTGTCTTATTTAAATAAAATTATTAAATAATAAATTGGATATAATTGAAATAAATTTGTTTAAAAAAGATTATAATTGTGACTAAAAAAAAACTTTTGAATAATATTATCTTTTGCTTTCATCCATCAGCTGAAGCTTGATCCATACTCTGAATCCAATTCTTAATACCTTAAAATGAAAATAAGCAATTTTGATTTTAAAAGAAAAAAAGGAAAGAAACAAAACCAAACCAAACAATTTCCCCAACTAGATGAAATCGGTTATTTGGATTCTTGAACGATATTGTATTCTATCATAATCTCATTATGTTCAGCAATATATAAGTTCACACATATGGTTTCGGTTCATGTTAACATAGATATTCTCCGATCTTACTTGATGTGTAACAATAATAGTAGCTATACTTTTCTTATCCCCACTTAAAAGTATAGGTAATCATGATTCTTTATATTCTTATTCTTCTCATAAATCAATACTATACCCATTTAAAAAAGTAATAGAAAGTTAAAGGAAAAAAACAATGGGGTAAAATTAGTGCACCTTCTTAATCATCCAGAAGGCAAAAAAGCCCACGGCTCGGCCGGACTTAAAAAAACTCGGGCTGGGCCGTATAACGGCAGATCTGATCCGGGCGCATCAAAAAACTTCCATATCTTATGGATAATAAATAAATAAATAAATTTAAAAAATAATAGGTTTTTGATTCTTAAATTAATGCATATATTTTAAAGGAATTGATAACATTTTACTATGACCTAAAAAAAAAAAAAAGATTATATCCCAAAGATATGGCAATCTAAATGACAGGCGCCATATTAAGGCGGTACCCCTCCCGCGCGTTTTGATGTAATTTTTCGATTTTTAAGTTTCAAACCTGAAATCTAATCTAAACCATCCACTCCGTAAATCCGCATAACCAATCCAACGACTTCCAACACACCACGTCATCCATCTGCGACCCAAACTAGCACACTCCTAATTCCAACAATCTCTACCGTCCATTCACTACATTCCAGAAACCCATCCAACGGTCCAAGTTATCCACGTCATCAATCTGCGTGAATCCAAACCCACGAATTAAAATCCAGATCTCGTATCTATATATAATTCTGCAACATTTGATTCTTCATCATCACCACCACTCTTACGAAGAAAAATTATATCCAAAGCAAAACCCTAATACTCTCTTTTACCAAATCGAAATTAATGGCACCGAAGGGAGAGAAGAAGCCGGCCGAGAAGAAGCCAGCGGAGGAAAAGAAGACGACGGTGGCGGAGAAGGCGCCGGCGGAGAAGAAGCCGAAAGCCGGCAAGAAGCTTCCCAAAGAAGCAGCGTCTGGTGACAAGAAGAAGAAACGATCGAAGAAGAGCGTCGAGACGTACAAGATCTACATATTCAAAGTCCTGAAGCAAGTGCATCCAGATATCGGAATCTCGAGCAAGGCTATGGGAATCATGAACAGTTTCATCAACGATATTTTCGAGAAGCTTGCACAGGAATCTTCCAGGCTGGCCAGGTACAACAAGAAGCCGACTATAACTTCGCGGGAAATTCAGACCGCCGTGAGACTTGTGCTTCCCGGTGAGCTTGCTAAGCACGCCGTTTCTGAGGGTACTAAGGCTGTTACTAAGTTTACTTCATCTTGAAAGATGTTTTGTTGTGGATCGTTTGGTTGATTTGGGTTTGTTATGTGCTATGTGTAGCTTTTAGTTATGGCTTTTAATTTTTTGTGGGTTTTTTTTAGGGTTTGTTTTTTGGATCTCTTGTTTAGATGAAGATGTACTTGAAATTTGGATATGATCTAGATGATGGGTATGTTTAATATGTTAGAAAAATGAAAATGAAAAATGATTTCAAATTTCATGTTCTTGATTTTGTGAAATCTTCAGTTACTCTTTTGTGAATTGAATGCATCAAAGTATTAATTTGGATACGGTGAGAATTGGTTGGTGGGTTAGGGTTTAGTTTAAATTGAATATCATTCTGTTATGAATCTTGTTTCAGTGGGATTAGGTTAAATTTTGAAGTCAGGTTAATTATGTGGTGGTGGGTTTTACTAGCATGAGCCGAAGCTATTTGCCTGAACTCAAATTAGCTAATCCAAATTTAAAATGATGATTGTATTGATCTATTATATTATGAGATTAATTTTTTGACACAAATAAATGGTTAATAATTTACAAAAATATCGTTAGTTAAATTAATTTAATATTTAATAATATTTCTTATTTATTACTGATTTATAATTAATTGTTATTTTAATTATTAAAAATTAAAATTAAAATTTTTATTTTTATTATAATTACTTAATTATTTATTAAAATTAGTTAGGATAATTTTGTAATTTTGCTTAAGATTTGAAAATGAGAATCCCATTCGACATTTCTATTGACAATTGAGAATAAGATTTTCATTCTTCATTGCAAATGAATTATGAATCCCACCCTAATCTCAGTCTCGTTTCCATTTTATTTTTATGAAATGAACAGAGCCTTTATATTTATTAATCTTTCTCATTATTCTAATGATTCCCCTATTCTAATTCATGGCAAGTGTACTCACCATAAGTAAATTCAAAAACTTTAATAAAAATCGTTCCCATTTGAACTCTTGTATAGAATATGCCAAAGCAAATGGTTCAGACCAGCAACCCAAAAAATTACTTCAGTTCTTATGTTTATTTTTTCAAAACCGGGTTCTTCGGGAATTTATGAATATGACAATATTTTATTGGGTATAATTATTTTGTATCCGATCAGTGCCCAACATTATTTTCATATCCGCTTCATTTCATCTTGGAATTTTCGAGATAATTTCGAGAATTCACGATAAATCTATACCATCAAGCCCTCACCCATGAAACAGGCTAATGGAAAAAAAAAAACAAAAAACTTTTTTAGCGGTGCCGGATAAAGTTAATAGTCAATGCAGAGAATTGGAGATAGCATATAAAGAAAATGAATTTGAAATTCCATTCTTACCCATAGTTGTTACTTGTTATTACAACTCATTGCCCCCGACTTCAGTGTTTTGGGAATTTCAGCAGTTACAATAACAAATTGGTAGTTTAAAATGTTGCAATCAACCTTAAAGATGGGAATTTAATTAGGAAGAAGCTTAATTAAAAATAGATTAGACTTTGGAGCATGGAAAGGTAGAAGCATTTGAAGTTCTTGAAGTACATTGTCGAGGATAGCTCTTGGGAGTGCAGGTCAGGCCTACTTGGCAAATATGTCATTGTCTGAAGAATTTCTGGGATCCCATGGTGAATTTGATATGTAACAGTGGAAGAATATAATAGAAGTTTCAATTTCCTGGTGTATTTCTGACATCATATCGATATCGATATCGATAGTTTATATAAATCTTTACCTAAATGTGGAAAAGTATAAAAATTTTGGAAATTTTTTTTAAAAAAAAATCATCCTTTGTCTAAAATGAAAAATTAACATTTTATGTCCAAATTATTATTTTTCAATTGTAAAATGTCATTTTTATATTTGATTTTTGGATATAAAGTATTCGTAATTTCTATTTTTTTTTTATATAAATTACCTATTTCACACAAATCAATATGGACATATAATAATTTTAAAAAACGAAGAATATTTTCATATTTCCAAAAAAAAAAAAAAATGTACCGTTTGATATATGATTCGGTGAATATTCTCTAATAAAAGAATGTGTTTTCGGATATGTGATTTAGATACAAGAAAATTTTGCACAGATTCCGCTAATAAAAAGTCTAAAATAGACTTACAAAAGCGACTTGTTAGATATCATTGAATGCTTAACATTACACTCATTAAATTAAATTTTTTACCTGGACTAAATCAATATTATAAGTATGCTACTCTCGAGTAACGAACGTATCTATTTTCTAGTTGATGTTTATATGAGTGTAAGAGAGACGTTTTAACTTGTAATTAGTGGATGACGTTTTAGAGGGAAATAACTGTCCCTTAGTTTTGTTTCCATCGGACGGTTGGATGAGGTTTTACTCATGGGTCGGGTTGGAATGGAATTTTAAGAAGTTTGATCAGATCGGATCACTCGAAATTGGAAATCTGAACTCGAAATTTGGTTTAACAAACTCAATTGGGTCGGCCAAAATTTTTTTATGTATTAATTATTTTGAGACATAAATACTAATTATTTTATATCCCGAAATTTATCATACATATAAAATTTCAAGATAAAAAAATAATAAATAACTGAAATAATAATAAAAATTTTAAAAATAATAATTTTTTAAAAAAATAATAAAAAACTATTTTTCATAGTCGGGGTGGGTCGCGTCATCAAACCTGTGACCCGACCCATAAAAATCAGGTTGGGTCGGATCAACCCGAATTTGCATTAATTTTTTTCAAAATCCTGCATAATCGAGTCGTGGTTGACCTGACCTTATGAACAGCCTTAGCCTTAGGTTTCACTATGTTATCTCATGATGTATTTTGTGTAAGGTTCTGTTGACGGCTGATTTTGGTCTCGGGGTAATATGAGAATATCACCTCCGAGGTAATCCTCCTTCAACGATGAATTTGTTTGGTTATGGGGGACCAAAAGCAAATTTAGCGGGAGACGGGAAAACACACCAATCGACAAAGAGATTTAACGTGGTTCGGTGGATTTTGGGATCTGACCTACGTCCACGGACAAGAACATGGTGGTACTTTTTATTACTCAAATACACTCCTCGGGTCTCTTCTTTGCTTTTACCAATCGGAGCTTGATGATTCTAATCCCTCACTCTTGTGATGATTTTCAGATGTCTTTTACACATGCTCTACCCTCCTATTTATAATAATACAGAAATCAGACTCCTATTTGCATAAGAAATCCTATTTGAACTCAATCTTCTCTTCTTGTAGGGATTCCTGATCCGGTATTGCCTTCTTCTTCCGTATTCCCTTTTGGATTCTGACTCATTCTCCTTGTGAGAGTATGATATCTTTCTTATCTTATCCACAAGAATGGGGTGCTGTTGTCTTGAACACGGCTCGTCGTCTGGTCGGTCTTCATGAGGTCGGCCATGATAATCTTTTGTGCTGATAGTGTTTCTGCCGACCTTATAGTGATCGGTCATCCGTACCAAAGTGGTCGGTCTTCACATGTTGTGGTCGGGTCGGTTACATGATCTCATCCAGTCAGGGAATTACCCTTTTGCCCTTGTCGTACTGTCTTAAATGTTGTAGCGCCTGAAAACACCATCAACATCTATCCCCTAGTTCTCGGTTCCAACGAGTGTGCTAGTTGGTGCCGGAACTATATAATAGTTTTGCTCTGTTTGGAGGTTGATCTGAGGTCGAGACACGCTTTGTTGTCTCTTTTCCAGCGCCTTGTCTCGAGACACGCAACAGTCACGTCCGCTTAAATGCCCATCAAATCAACTTTAGGGTTTCTTCTAAGTTCGACACTTGTCGAACATCCGACGGGTTCCCTCCAAAACCGATGGTGATGAGCGTCCCAGTCATGACTATAAGAAAGCGAGGTTTTCACTGTTTCTATTTTTTTTCTTTTTGGCAATTTCTCATTTTCTTCCGAAAACCTTTCAGTGGTCCGTCCAACTCCGTGCTCTCGAAGCTCAACCATGGTCTTCTTCTTTTTCTTCGCTGTGCACATAAGGAACGGGCATCACCGCACCGTATAACCTCATGCTTTTTGAGAAGAACAAGTAAGTCTTCTGAGCGACCTCTCCTCTTTTGTATGCTGTGATTCTGTTTGTTTATTTTGCTTATGGAGAGACTTGTGGTTTTGCTGGGTCTTGCTTTAGGGCACTTTTAGAGACTTCCTATCTAGTTTAGTGTGGAAACTGTGGGTGGTTCCTTATAGACTGATTCCCCTCTCTTCTCTGTTTTTCTGGGTGTCAGGGATGTCCGATAATAGTTCTTCCTCCGAAAGGCCTGCTAAAATCTCAACCTCCCCCGCTGAAGAGCTCTCCTCGGGCTCAGGGGCGCCTAGTGTAGAAGACCTCGATACTACCCCTACTGCTTCTGAGATCGAAAACAACTCCTACCATCAGAGGGTTCCTCGGAAGGACCCAGAGCCCGGTGAACTTGGATCGTCGGCTCTGGATATGAACCGTCCTTCAAAAATAACTGAGGACGACCTCGCCCTTCTCCGTCAGCGGTATAATATTCCAATAGACATCGCCCTTGACGTTCCCGGCCCTATGGATCGTGCCAGCCAACCTGACGAAGGCTCGGTGGCACTCCTTCCTATCTTCTTTGAGTGCGGGCTACGGTTGCCGATCCAGCCTTATTTTGCTTGGATGTTGGCTGAGATGGAAATCGCCCCTTGTCAGCTGAGTCTGAATAGTTGGAGAATTTTGGCCGGGCTGTACGCAGCTTGGCATCGGGCAGGGCTCGGGGAGCCCTCTTTTGAAGAGGTGAAGAGGGTGTATCGTCTGAAGGCCAACCCAAAAGCTCATCATGGTTGGTACTATCTTTCTGCTTACAACAGCTCTGTGAACATCGTCCAGAAGCTCCCTGATTCCAATAAGAACTTCAAGGATCTCTGGTTTTGGGCTACCGGGGATTGGGGACGGTCCCTGTTTTCAGATGAAGGGGAGACCTTGGTGCCGGATATTTTCAGGGCGGGAGGTTAGGAGATCGATCTTTAGTTTCTCCATTTTTTTTTTTTTGATTTTTCCCCATTTTCTTATTCTCCTTAGCCTGTTGGAGGGATGCTCCCAAAGTTTCCCACCAGGTCCGGCGGCGAGTATATTGGGCTCGTCGGTATGCCGCCCACTGGAGGGAGCTGGTAAATGACGCGGCTTTTGTTGAGTCTGGCCTTATTCGGGCTGTCTCCACGGATGTCTCGGGTCGGATAGGTAGATGTCTGCTGTTTGTTCTGTCTTCCCTGTTTGTTTATCTTGATGTCTCTCTTCCTTTTTCTTCTTCTGTTTATATGCTCCGGTCCTGATTTCTCTTTTTGCTTTTGCTTTTTGTAGGCATGTCGAAAAGGCCAAAGTTTCTTGAAAAGTTGGCCGGCACTATGACGAAGACCGGTCAAGCCGAGGTCGGAACTTCTCGGGCACAACCTGAATCTGCTGGGAAGGTGCCTCAAGGACAAGTCCAAACGGGTGTTCGGGGATTATCCTCCCCTCCTGGTGTGCAGTCATCGGGATCTGCTCGTCTTACCAGTCCGCCGAAGCTTCTCAGGAAGAGGAGGCGTCAGTTTGGGACCGAGGAGACCGAGTTAGCTCAAGAGGGAGAAGATGAGGAGGCTGCTCCGGTCAAGAGGAAGGATGTCCGTAGGGGGAAGAAGTCATCTGAAGGCTCTTCCAAGAAACGGAAGGGCTCTGTGGTCCTCGGGGCGGATGACTTGGGAGAAAGCATCCGGGAGGCTACTTCACACTTAGTGCCGACTTTCAATGAATTGGCCGAGGTGATTCCCCCGGGGGAGGTTTCGAGGTATGAGGATATATCTCCCGAAGGCATTGTGACTGAGATGAGTTCTCAGATGGCAAATGTATTTTTACTTTCATTCTCGGTTTTTGGGTCTTGGTCCTTTTTACTTTATGTCTTGACTCCCTTTTCCTTTTTTGTGTGCAGGCCAACTACCTCATGGCCAAGAATAAGGGTTTTCTTCTGACTCTGTTGTCCGAGGGTGGTCAGGCCCAGAGGCTTCAAAATCGTCTCTCCGAAGTGGAGGCAAAACTGGCTGACCGGGAGGAGGTGATTAAGAATCATGAGGCGACCGCTGTTGAGAATTTCAAAACGAACAAGGCTCTCAAGGCTGCCGCTGCGCTGGAAAGAAAGCTTGCTGATAATGCCAGGGAGGACCTGAAGGTTGCCCAATCTGAGATTGGCGTTCTGAAGGGGAAGGTAGCAAGTGCTGAGGCCAAGTTGAAGAACAAAGACGAGGAGGTTGCACGGGCCCGAGATAGTCTTGAGAGGAAAGAGGCCGAGCTTGAGGAGAGGGAGAACGATCTTGAGGAGAGAGAGACCGAGCTTGGGAAGATGGAGGCTGATCTTGAGGCCGAGAAGGAGGCCATCCGTCTTGAGGGAGTTGGCGACTGTGCCGAGATGATACCGATGGTGCTGCCGAGTCTGAACATGGACCCTATTTATGCGGCCATCAGTTACTGCAAGGGGGATATTTCCGAGGAGGAGTTTCGGAAGTGGATCCCTCCCCCAACTGAGGAGGTGATGGATCCCGCCCCCATTTCGGTTGTTCCGGCTTCCGAGGCTCCTCATGAAGAACGACCGGAGGTTCCTGCCGCGGGCGAGGACTGCCTTGAGATCCCTCCTCCTATCCCTGAAGCAGAGGTCTCCCCTGCTACCGAGGTCGAAGTCGCAGCTCCTCCTCCTGATGCCGAGCCGCTTCTCCCGCCATCTGAGCCAGCTGAGGAAGAGGTTCCTGCCCCTGTGCGGGCTGAATGAGAAAGGGTAATAACATTACAATTTGTATTTATACACACATATATATTTATGTCTATTTATTTCTCTCATTTTTTTTTATGCTTCTTGTTATCCTAACAGTTTTAAGGCTCATCAGGGGTCAGCATGAGTCGGATGGGTCTAATTTGACCCCGAGCAGAGTGAGGCACTTGGACCCGGGGGAATGTTATGTCCCCAGTCCAGATAGCTGACTTGGTAGGACGTACCTCGACCCCAGGCTGAGCGAAAGACTTGGGTTCTGGGGGAATGTTACCTCCCCAGACCAAAGAAGCTGACTCGGTGGGACGTAACCCGACCCCGAGCTGAGTGAAAGACTTGGGTTCTGGGGGAATGTTACGTCCCCAGTCCAAATGGCAGACTCGGTAGGACATCGCCCGACCCCGAGCTGTAAGGATCACTTGGTCCTGGCTGAATGTTACGTCCTCAGTCCAAAGGGCAGACTCGATGGGACATCGCCCGACCCCGAGCTGTAAGAATCACTTGGTTCTGGGGGAATGTTACGCCCCCACTCCAAAGACAGACTCGGTGGGACATCGCCCGACCCCGAGCTGTAAAAATCACTTGGTCCTGGGGGAATGTTACGTCCCCAGTCCAAAGACAGACTCGGTGGGACATCGCCCGACCCCGAGCTGTAAAAAATCACTTGGTCCTGGGGGAATGTTACGTCCCCAGTCCAAAGGGCAGACTCGGTGGGACATCGCCCGATCCCGAGCTGTAAGAATCACTTGATTCTGGGGGAATGTTACGTCCCCAGTCCAAAGACAGACTCGGTGGGACATCGCCCGACCCCGAGCTGTAAAAAATCACTTGGTCCTGGGGGAATGTTACGTCCCCAGTCCAAAGACAGACTCGGTGGGACATCGCCCGACCCAGAGCTGTAAAAATCACTTGGTCCTGGGGGAATGTTACGTCCCCAGTGCAAAGACAGACTCGGTGGGACATCGCCCGACCCCGAGCTGTAAAAATCACTTGGTCCTGGGGGAATGTTACTTCCCCAGACCAAAGACAGACTCGGTGGGACATCGCCCGACCCCGAGCTGTAAAAAATCACTTGGTCCTGGGGGAATGTTACGTCCCCAGTCCAAAGGACAGACTCGGTGGGACATCTCTCGACCCCGAGCTGTAAGAATCACTTGGTTCTGGGGGAATGTTACGTCCCCAGTCCAAAGACAGACTCGGTGGGACATCGCCCGACCCCGAGCTGTAAAAAATCACTTGGTCCTGGGGGAATGTTACGTCCCCAGTCCAAAGACAGACTCGGTGGGACATCGCCCGACCCCGAGTTTGTTTATCTCAGTGGCCTCGGCGGAACGAAATCCAGCCCCGAGCCGAAGTTTTTTTTTGAATAGTCCTGGTGGTGGTTGTTTTTGCTTTCAAAGGATTTTGCCAGAAAAGGAATTTTTATTCATGCTTGGGGGCGTGCTGCCCTCTTTACAACAGTTGTTCCGATTCGGTGTTTTGCCCAGTTTCTGCAAAAAGAAAATAGAAGAAAGGAAAGTTGATTTTTACGGGAAGTACTTTCTTAACATTTCGGCGTTCCATGGTTTCTTCAACCTCGTGCTGTCCAGATGTTCTAGGATGTAGGCCCATGGTCTTACTACCTCGGTGATTTTGTAGGGTCCTTCCCACTTGGCACCTAACGACCCTTCTTCTGGTCGTCGGGTTTCAGAGTCACTTTTCTTAGCACTAGATCGCCTGTTAGAAAGGAGCGGGTCCGAACTCTCCTATTGTAGAAGCGGGCCATTCTCTGTTGGTAGATTTCTGCTCTTACTGCTGACTGTTCTCTTCTTTCTTCGATCAGGTCGAGGTGGTTTTTGATAAGTTCTTCGTTCCGCTCGTTCTCAAAGTGGCGGACCCTGTGGGTTGATATTCTGATCTCTGCTGGGATGACGGCCTCACATCCGTATGATAGGGAGAAGGGTGTCTCTCCTGTTGAATCCTTGAAGGTCGTCCGGTGTGCCCACAGTACTTCCGGTAGCTCCTCGACCCATAGGCTTTTGCTTGATCCCAGTCGAGCTTTTCAGGTTTGACTTGATGGTTTTATTGGTGGCTTCAACCTGCCCGTTTGACTTGGGATGGGCTGGCGAGGCGAATTTCAAAGTTATCTGGAGGTCTTCACAAAGTTTCCTGAATCCCCTGCTGTCGAATTGCTTTCCGTTGTCGGTGATGATTGCTTGGGGGATTCCGAACCGACAGATTATATTTCTTTTCAGGAACTATGTGGCCTTCTTTTCCGAGATGGTGGACAATGGCTCTGCCTCTACCCATTTGGTAAAGTAGTCTATGGCCACGATTGCATATTTTGCCTGACCTCGTCCTTTCGGTATTGGCCCTATGATGTCTAGCCCCCACTGTGCGAAGGGCCAGGGGCTGGATATGGTGGTCAGCTGCTCTGCCGGCTGATGGTAGAGGTTGGCATTTTTCTGGCAACCTTCGCATTTCCGTGCTATCCTCACGCCATCCTGGTGCATGGTTGGCCAGTAAAACCCTTGCCTCAAGGCTTTGAAGGCGATTGATCTTCCCCCGGCGTGGCTTCCGCAGATGCCTGCGTGAATCTCCCTGAGCACGTAGTCTGCTTCTTCTGGTGCTAAGCATCTTAGGAGGGGTATGGTGTATCCTCTCCGGTAGAGTACTCCTTCAATCAGGGAAAACTTGGTGCTCTTGAACTTTAGCTTCCTGGCCTCCTTTTTATCTTTAGGGGTTTCTCCTGTTTCCAGATATCTCCTGATCGGCTGCATCCATGAATCTTTGCCTTCTTCTTCTAGTACATCTACCTCTGTCTCCCCTATGCTTCTTTCTCGGAGTATATAAGAGGGATTACCCTGGGGTTTTCTGTCCTCATTGAAGAGGCGAGTCGGGCTAGGGAATCTGCTTCGCAGTTGTCTTCTCGTCCGACCTGTTCGAAGAGTACGTTTCCCACTTTCTCCACCCATTTCTTCACTTCGGCCAGGTAAGCTACCATGGCTGGTTCTCTGGCTTGAAAGTCCCCTTTCAGTTGTTGTATTGCTAGCTGAGAATCACTCCTGATCACTACGTTGTGGACCCCTACTACCGTACATAGCCTTAGTCCGCCAGTATTGCCTCGTACTCTGCTTCGTTGTTTGTAGTTTTGAAGGCGAATTTGAGGGCGAGCAGTATTTCTTCTCCCTTTTCTTTACTTTTTAGTGCTACCCCTGCTCCGTAGCCGTGCGAACTTGCGGATCCGTCTACAGACATTTACCACCTGTCTTCTTCCACGGCCAAGACCTGTGGTTCCGTGAGTTCTGCTATGAAGTCCGCTAAGGCCTGCCCTCTTATTGCTGTTCTTGGGAGGTAGGAGATGTCGTGCTCGCTTATTTTTACTGACCACTTCATCAGTCTCCCTGAAGCCTCTGGTTTTTGCAAGATTTGTCTCAGGGGATAATCCGTGTATACCTTGATAGGATGGGCCTGAAAGTAGGGTCGTAACTTCCGTGCCGCTGTGATCAGGGATAGGGCAATGAGTTCGTGTATGGGGTATCGAGTTTCTGCGTCCAGCAGGGCTTTACTGACATAGTAAACCGGTTTCTGGACATGGTCGGTCTCTTGTACCAGTGCCGAGCTTACTGCGTGCTTTGAGACGGCCAGGTATAGATACAGTGTCTCCCTGGGAGGGGTTTGGCTAGGAGAGGGGGCTGTGCCAGGTATTGTTTTAGGTGCTGGAAGGCTTCTTCGCACTCAGGTGTCCAGTCGACCCCTTTTTGAGCTTTTTTGATGACTTTGAAGAAAGGATGGCACTTGTCGGTTGCTCGCGAGATGAACCGGTTGAGTGCGGCGATCCTTCCTGTAAGGCTTTGTACTTCCTTAACTGTCCGGGGCGATTTCAGGTCTAGCACGGCTTGTATCTTTTGCGGGTTCGCTTCAATACCTCGTGAACTCACCATGTAGCCCAGAAATTTTCCTGAGGCTACCCCGAATGCACACTTCTCTGGATTGAGCTTTAAACTGTGTTTCCTCAGGAGTTCGAAAGTTTTCTTCAGGTCGGCCACATGGTTCTTGGTTCTCCGGACATTGTTATCATGTCGTCGACATATACCAGCATGGTTGTGCCGATGAGCGGTTTGAAGATTTTGTTCACCAGTCTCTGGAAAGTCGCCCTTGCATTCTTCAATCCGAAAGGCATTACTTTATAACAGTACAACCCTTGGTCAGTGATAAAGGTGGTCTTCTCCTCGTCCGCAGGGTGCATCTTGACTTGATTGTATCCCGAGAAAGCGTCCATGAAGCTTAGCAGCCCTTGGCAGGCTGTTGTGTCTACCAGTTGGTCTATATTTGGGAGGGGAAAGCTGTCTTTTGGACATGCTTTGTTGAGGTCGGTGAAATCTACGCACATTCTCCATTTTCCGTTAGATTTTTTCACCAATACCACGTTGGACACCCATTCTGGGTATTTTACTTCCCGGATGAAACCGGCTTTCAGCAATTTTTCCACCTCGGTTGCTATTGCTGTGCACCGTTCCTGGTTGAATATTCTCCTCTTCTGTTTTACTGGTTTGTGCAATGGGTTCACTGCTAAGCGATGACTTACGAATTTTGGGTCGATTCCGGGCATGTCATCGTGTCCCCATGCAAAAACGTCGGGGTACTCTTGTAGACATTCCAACAAGTCTTTTCTTAGGGCCTCGTCTAGACTTCCCCATATTCTTATGCTTTTCTTTGGCCCGAATAGTTTTACTTCTTCTAACTCTTCGGCTGCTCCGAGCCGTGCGGCTTTATCGAGCCGGGGAGCAGGGTCTTTCTTCGTATTTTCGTCGTCCTCGTCCCTCTGTCTCTTCTTGGTGCCTCTTTCCACGCAGAGGGTCTCTCATGAGAAAGTGGAAAAACAGCTGCGGGCTATCTTCTGGCTTCCGCATATGATCCCGATCCCTTCCCGTGTGGGGAACTTCAATTTCAAGTAATAACAGGACATTGCGGCCTTGGTTTTCATCATGAAGGGGCGGCCGACAATGACTTGATAACTGCTCATGCAGTCTACTACAGTGAAGTTTATCATGATTGTTCGGGTTTTGGGGGCAGCTTCGATCGTCATTGCTAGTTGAATTCTTCCCAGCGGGACGACCGTTGAACCCCCGAAACCGTGCAGGGGGGTGCTGTCCTCGGTTAGAGCTGTGTACTCTACCCCCAGGCTTTCCAAAGTTTCTTTGGAAATTATGTCTACCCGCTCCCGGGTATCCACCAAGATTCTGTCCACTTCTGTGACGCCGATTGTTGCTTTGATTATTAGTGCGTCGTCATGGGGGAAACTTACCCCCTGAGCGTCTTCATCGGTGAACATAATGGGTGTCGACCGATTTCCTCGTGGGTTTGGGATTTTTTCTGTTTTCAGCACCTCTGTCCCTCGTGCTCGGCTGTAATTCTTTCTCTCGACCGGTTAGAGTCCCCGGCCAGCGTTGCCCCTCCTCCTGATGACGTTCACCTCTCGATTCCTTGCCCTTTGTCTGGCGGCCATGATCTCGTGGTCGATGTAATTGTTCAGGTACCCGTTCCGGGCCAGGTCCTCCATTTGTTCCCGCAGGTCCTTACATTCATCGGTTGTGTGCCCTTTTAGATTGTGGTACAGGCAGTAGGATCTTTTGTTTTTTCTGTCTGGGGGAACCTCCTGAGGTCGGGCTCTATTAAGAGGCCTTTCTCCCGTATCTCCATGATGATTTCCCCTGGCGGCTTGCTTAGGGGAATATACGCTTCCTCTCGGACCACATGGTTTACTTGAGTTGCGGGCCCTTTTCCGTGATCCTTTTGTGCCATTGGCTTGAACTCTTTGGGTCTTGGATTGAACTTCCGGAATTTCTCTTCCGATCGCCGATGGTCTTCTCTCATTGTCACCCTTTCTCTGGCGGTTGTCCCTCTCCGGGATACTTTTTCCTCGCTTTCTAGTAGGACGTACTTCCTGGCTATCTCTAGTGCGGTAGCGTAGTCTTGTGTCTCATGGATCCTCAGGTGGGTCCACAGTTTCCCGACTCTTAGGGCCCCTTTCAGACTTTCCAGGGCTTCTTGGGATTCGTACCCTCCGACCTCGAGTACAGTGTTTTGTGATACCTTTCAATGAAGCTTTTCAGTGTTTCGTCGTCTCCTTGTTTCATGAGCCTTAGTTCTCCTATTGTTTTTTTAGGGGTGCAGGCTCCTTTGAAGTGTCGGATAAACGACTTCTTAAGTTGGGAGAAGCTCTGAATGCTCTCCGGGGCCAGACTTCTATACCATAGGATGGCAGGCCCACCTAAAGTTAAGGGAAATACTTTGCATATGGCGTCGCCCGTTACTCCATGTACTTCCATCAGGAGGACAAAGTTTTCGATGTGGGATTTTGGGTCGGAGTGGCCTTTGTATGGTGCCATGGTCGGCATGTTAAATCGCTTCGGGAACTGTGCTGACCTTATCTCTTCCGTAAGGGGAGACCCCTCTCCTCTCCCTCGCCCGGGTGTCTCCCGCGCCGGTCTTGAGGCCTTCTCCCCATCTGGTCATCTCTTTTCTCAACCAAGACTTTATTTCACGGGTTGTGCCCCCGTGTCGCCTTCTGTGTCCTTCTGTTCGCCTGTCGTTCCGGGCGTGGCGTTCTTTAAGCCCGGGGGTCTCCTGTACGTCTTCGTTGTACTTTCTATCTTCCCTCTCGGAGCTGTAAAATCTGTCGGATGAGGGGTCGGGTGATTGTTCCTCCTCTTCTTCTTCCCATGTGTCTTCTGATCGTGGCTCTCTTCCTACCACTTCAGATCTTATCCCATAGGGGCCTCTCTTTCTGGGTCCCTCGTTTTCGCTTACATCTACTACTATTTTCCCTCTTTCCCTCTCTTTCCTCTCTCTTTCCTCCGTCCGGTCCGGTTCAGTTTTCTCGTTGTTTGCTCCTTCCATTCTTTCTAGTCGATCCATCATAGACCTCATGCTATCTTCCATTTTTTTCATCCAGTCCATTGCCGGACCTCCTGGTTGGTGATTTCCGCCCTCCCCCATTTGTCTTATCACGTGAACTGCTTTTTGTGAAGTTCCCTACAGACGACGCAAACTGTTGACGGCTGATTTTGGTCTCGGGGTAATATGGGAATATCACCTCCGAGGTAATCCTCCTTCAACGGTGAATTTGTTTGGTTATGGGGGACCAAAAGCAAATTTAGCGGGAGATGGAAAAACCCAATCGACAAAGAGATTTAACGTGGTTCGGTGGATTTTGGGATCCGACCTACGTCCACGGACAAGAACAGGGTGGTACTTTTTATTACTCAAATACACTCATCGGGTCTCTTCTTTTTGCTTTTACCAATCAGAGCTTGATGATTCTAATCCCTCACTCTTGTGATGATTTTCAGATGTCTTTTACACATGCTCTACCCTCCTATTTATAATAATACAGAAATCAGACTCCTATTTGCATAAGAAATCCTATTTGAACTCAATCTTCTCTTCTTGTAGGGATTCCTGATCCGGTATTGCCTTCTTCTTCCGTATTCCCTTTTGGATTCTGACTCCTTCTCCTTGTGAGAGTAGGATATCTTTCTTATCTTATCCACAAGAATGGGGTGCTGTTGTCTTGAACACGGCTCGTCGTCTGGTCGGTCTTCATGAGGTCGGCCATGATAATCTTTTGTGCTGATAGTGTTTCTGCCGACCTTATAGTGATCGGTCATCCGGACCAAAGTGGTCGGTCTTCACATGTTGTGGTCGGGTCGGTTACATGATCTCATCCAGTCAGGGAATTACCCTTTTGCCCTTGTCGTACTGTCTTAAATGTTGTAGCGCCTGAAAACACCATCAACAGGTTCTATTCTGTAAATTTTCAAATAACGTTTTTTAAAGTAATTTTTATTAATATTTAAGAGTTTTCATTAAAAATCATAAAATTATATTAATGGATAAATTTTTTAAAATTATATTATAAAAAATTGAAATGATATTATTAAATAAAATAAAGATATTTTAAATAATTTAACTCTAAACTTTCTAATCTCTAGTTATAAAAGTATAAAATTTGAGTTTTTGCGAAAAACAGACACCATTGTTTTTAGACATATGGCTAAAAAAGATTTGTTGGTGTAAATTCGTGCATATACTGTTAGAATTATTATTATTATTTTTTTAAAAAAATGATTAAAGTAAAGTCAAATTAAAGTTATGGGAAAAAAAAAGGCCAGGAATTTACGATAAAAAGTATCTTTACCACGAAGTTCTTTGAAAAATTACATCCAATTTTCACTAAGAGTTGGTTTGATTTGACATAAAACGATTTTAATAAATAGAATATTTTGAATGAAGATTATTTTTAGAAAGAAAAGTGATTTTCAGTATTTGACTATTATTTGAAAATATTTTCTGAAATGTTTACAAATGTTTGGCACGCAAAAATTGTTTTAGAAAATATTTTCTGGCGATTAGAATTTAGGATAGTAAAAATATATGAGTTCGACCTGGATCCGTATTGTCAACCTAGATCCAAAAAATAAGATTTTCGGATACGAATATTCTTGGATCCATATCCACGTGGATCCAAAATTTTAGGACCCAAATCTAAAATTTTATTAATTTAATACAAATATAATTGAAAATATATATTAAAAAAGAATCGGGATTTCTAGATCTGGGTATTCTCATTTCCATATCTAGTGGGTCCGGAATTTCAAGACCTCATGACCTTAATTTAGGACCCAAATCTAAAATTTTATTAATTTAATACAAATATAATTATTTTTTTATTATTCTATAACTAAAAATACTTCATATCTCAATTCATTTTTTTTCACATTCCAAGTTTCCAACTAATTCTCACTTTCAATTTCAATTTCTACTTTGTTATTTTGTCAATTTCATAAGTCTTTGTTATAAAAAAAGTACAATGAATGATCTTCAAGACCAAGGAGAAATACTGCTGATAAGGGTAAGAGCATTATATTACCAACAAAATAAGATTTTGAAGATACCGATGATTTTGACATGTCAACACTACCGTTCAATTTTAGATCAGTTAAAGGCATTTAAGGATGCTACATATACTTTGTATAATGTTTATTATCATACTACTCATTTATTTATTAATTAATGTGTTAATATTTTTATTGTTACGCAAGAACATAAAAATGATGAATACTTGTATGAGTCAGTTGCAATCATAAAAAACTAAATGGTGCTGATTTTTTGAAAATACTATTTTAATTAACTTGATTGATTTTGTTTTTTTATCCTCGTACTAGATTAAATGGTTTGAAATATTATTTAGATATTTATTATGAATGTTTAAATAAAAAGTACATGTTAATAAAATTATTAGCAATCTTCGAGCTAATATATTTCAGTTATATCATGAATATTATTCAAAATTTGGTGAAAATTCCCCCACACCTTCCCAACATACTAAAGTTGAGCAATCTAGTACAACATTGTCTACTATATAATTCATACTCATGTGAAAAAAACAACAAAGGGTAATAAGTGCCGCAATCAAATTTGATATTTACCTAACAATTTATTTTTAGATTTGTGATAGTATATGTACAACAACAAACTTTAACATTTTGGAATGGTAAAGTTTTATTTACCATTTCTTTTGAAGTCTTAAATTGTTGTAATATTTTATTTACGCTCTTGTTTTGTTTTTGTTTTTTATTATTCACTGCTTTTTATTTGTAATGTTTGTGCCACATATGTATTATAGACTGTTATTGCAAGTTACTGTATTATAAGATATGGTGATATCTCTCTTCGAACCTAAGTATTATATAAGCATCAATAAGGGACCCTTGTGAGAGGCGTAGTGCTCCCTTAAATCACTCCTAATGTCCCATATCGGATGACAAGTCATTTATTATCTGTTTAGTCCCCCATGGAGCTATCTGTACTCTCTACGGGCTGCGAGCGTAACAATGTCGTAGTTGCCGATGTCATAGGCATAACGATAAACCCCGCTTCGCTCATACAATAATGATTATTTATTCGACTTAATCGATGAATCTTAAGTAACGACAACTGAAACGGCTGATAACGAATAGCTGATTATAAATTAAATTTAATTTCAATTACAATTGTTATATAGTGAGTTGTAATTTTGTATTATGTTTACAAGAAAATAGATAGTTTCAAATCTTAGACTTAAAAATTAGAATTGGTTGCGAAAATCAATTTCTTTAATCGATTCCGATTCCTAAACTGATTTCAAATCAGAATCGGAGGAGGAACCAGAATCAAATCGTAGATTATACGATTCGATTCTGACTCTGTAATCTGCAGAAATTGAAACCGTCAGTTTATTTCTGATTCGATTCCGAAATCGAACGGTGGTGAGTACTATGTAAATAATGTTTACCACGACGACCGAAGGAAGTCAAATTGTAAAAAAAATTTCTTATTTTGTCCAAAACCGACCGAGAAAGCAAATGTCAGTGCTGGGCATAACCGACATCTTACTCTCGCAACACGCGTCATGTTCTCATTCGACAGCAGTACTTTCCCTCCGTTGTCACGCATGACCGCCATCATCATGATCTTAGCGGACAGTGGAGCCACCAAAAATAATAATAATAATAATAATAATATATAAATTTTAAAAAATATTCCTTCATTATCTTAATCTCCATTTCCTCTACATCGAAGTTTCCTTCTCCTTGCAAAATTCTCTGTTACTTTTCTTCTTGATCCTTGAAACCATGGTGAGTTTCTTCTCTTTCAACTCCAAGACTCAATTTTTTGCACATTTTTTACTATAATTTTCATCTAGGTTTGTTTTATTTGAGATATTTTTTTACTTAGTAAGGATTGATTAGATCTGATGTGGGTCTTCTTATAGATTGACTGTGCGTTGATTATAGATTGTTGAATTAATTGGTATTTTAATGTTTGGTGAAATTTCTAATTTTTCTAATAGGTTTTGATTTGATCTATTTGGGGATTTTTTTTTTTTTTTTTTGCAAGTTTCTTTTTCTTTTTCTTTTTTGCTTGAAGTGATCAGTTTTGTTTTGTTATTGTTGTTGATGACGATGATGTTGAAATACTATGTAGATTGTTGATGCCCTTTGGTGGTGTTGTAATTTCTCAGTTGTATTTTTAGTGAGAATCGTGAAAACACAACTGATTGTTAATGAAGCTAGATGAAATGGATATTCAGTAGTATGCCCTTAGAATTGATCTTCTAGTTATGCAAAACTTTGTTTCTATTGTGATTGGATTGGATGGAGTTGTCTGCCCATTCATCTTTCATCGTAGTTTCCATAATTTGTACTGTATTTGTTGCCTAAAGTGTTGTTAAAGGTAAGCTATTTTAAATTATGACTCTTTATATATTAGATAAAATTCTACCTGTACGTTGCGTGCTGACCGCCTTTGACGGCATATAAGTCCTTGAAATCATAAGATTAGCTCAGATTTTTAGTTATTATTGAAGTAATGATAATTGGTAAATATAGTGTTTGTCTATTAATATTTTGGTTTCTTCTGCGCTCTTTAGAGTCCATGGTTTCTCAAAGTATGTGGTTTTGATCTTGTTCTTTTTGCCTTTGAAAATGGTTGTTTTTGTATTGTGAAAAAAAATGCTTGGGGATATGGATTGCGGTGCTGAATAGGATGCATTGTTGTTTGTTTTGCCACCTAGCTGCCTTGTTTGACTTGGTTTTGTTATGGCAGGTTATGCATTGACACAAACAAGTCGCTGACTTGTAATATTCTTTGCTGCTTTCTTTATTGTTATTTTCATGAAAAGCGTAATCTAGTGGCCTTCCAACCACTGCACGAAATAGTTTGTGATACTATCACTATTGCTAATGAGCTAAATGCCTTTAACCTGGTTTAGAAGGAAGATGGAATCACAATGAGTGATGAGTTAAAGAAAGTTCTTCTCTTGTTTTCACCTCTTTTTTGTGGTGTCGTACTCATTGGTAACGCCTTTTTTATTCTGTCTGCAGGCTAATGCTGCTTCTGGGATGGCTGTGCATGATGACTGCAAGCTAAAGTTCTTGGAGTTGAAAGCCAAGAGAACCTACCGCTTCATAGTATATAAGATTGAGGAGAAGCAGAAGCAGGTCGTTGTGGAAAAGCTTGGTGAGCCAACTCAAACCTATGAAGATTTCACTGCCAGCCTTCCTGCTGATGAGTGTCGATATGCTGTATTTGATTTTGATTTTGTTACTGAAGAAAACTGCCCAAAAAGCAGGATTTTCTTCATTGCATGGTAAATATCATATTCCGAAAGCTAGCCCTCCTTTGTTCTTTTACAGAATTTAACTTTTGATCATCGCTGCTAATGAATATTTACTGTATCAAGGTCTCCTGACACTTCAAGAGTAAGAAGCAAGATGATTTATGCAAGCTCCAAGGACCGATTCAAGAGAGAGCTAGATGGTATTCAAGTGGAGCTGCAAGCAACTGATCCATCCGAGATGGGTCTCGACGTATTTAAAGACCGTGTCAGCTCTAAATAGAGTCTCCTGATCCCCACAACGGAGATTTTCTTAATGTGCTCTTCATTACCTAAGGTAAAATGTTAGTTTGTGGAGGCAGTTTGAACCTGAATGAATTATGATACCGGTTTGTTCAAGTTTCACATATGAAGTGTGTCCTTTGGAACCAATTCAGTGGTCTTTATGATGAGTTTATTGATTTGTTGTGGTGTGGAAGTAATGGAGCTTTGATACTTATAGCTATTTCTACAAGCTAAGGTTGTTTCAATTTGATGGGGGATGGATAACCCTCACTAGGTTTGTTTTTTTACTTGGAAAATGATGTTTCATTTTGAAGTTTATACATGGAAGTTGCAATTTTCTTTTTATTCGCATAATTTCTTAGTCGAAAAATGATAAATTTAGGAAGGGTGACACAAAATAATCTTAAAATATAAGTACTATGTCGTTAATTAATTATAAAGTATACGTATTTTATTGTTAAATAATATAGTACATGTATTTTATGATTAGTTTTTGCCATATTTAGCTGGGTAGTCATGTCTAATTTCCCCATTGTGCAAAAGCTGTTTATGAGTTTTATTATATGATTTTTCAAAATCCATGGTGGTCTCGACTCATTGTTTAAAAATACTTGAATCTTATTGATTAAATTTGGTGATGTGACACATGGTCTAATGTTGAATAAAATGCTTTCAGTAGAGATAGAGCTGTTCATGGGTCAGGTCGAGTTTTTTTTGAATTTTGTGAAATCTGATTGGGTCGGAAAATCTGAATCCGAGATTTGAGATGTGAAATTCGATCGGGTTGGCAATTTTTTTTTTTTTTTATGTATTAATTATTTTGAAATATAAATATTAGTTATTTTATGTCTTGAAAATTATCATATAAATGAAATGATAGTAAAAAATTAAAAAAATAACAAATTTTTGAGAAATATAATAAAAATCTTATAGTGTCTAGTCGGATTTTAATATCAAACCCGTGACCCAATCCGTAAATATCGAATCAGTTTAACCCAAAAAAATATTAATTTTTTTTGAAACTTGCGTGGATCAGGTCGGATCACGGATTGATCCGAAAATTTATACACCCGAGGGCATTCAAAATAACTAGAGAAAGAAACAAGGTTGAACTAGGATTCAAGGCTGAAGGAAGGTACACCAAAAAGATATTATCAAAATCATCGCCAATGGGAAATCACCATATGCATATCCTCATGATCAGTTGAGTTTCTTCTAAGAAAGCTCAGACATCACACCAGTCACTATTAGTTTCAATATATAAGGAAATGGGAGGGACCAACCTACAGTTGTAGGATACCAACATGTTTCTTGGTATAACAAGTTTTGTCTACTGCAAGGGGCCAATCGCTTGGTAACAAAAGATATCAAGCCTTTAACATGAGACTTTTCGACTGCACGATTCGCAGATTGTCATTTTGATGAACAAGTTTTCCCGTCGTTATAAGAGAAAATGATAAAATGAATGAACGATGTGAAATTAAATGGTATGTATCATCCTTATCTCATCTTGATCATCATACAAATCAATGTGAACTTGAAGTTGAAATGATCATTCGTTTGTAAATAGGGGTGTGCATTAATTGGTTTTAACCGATTAACCGAACCGTTTCAATACATTTTTTTTTATTACGGTTTGGTTAATTTGGTTAAATCGGTTATTGCGGTTAAAATTTTTAACTTTTTCGGTTATGGTTATGAGATTCGTATAACCGAACCGACCGATTAACCAAAATTAATCTATATATATATTAGCGTGTGCGAATCCTTTAATTTTTTAGAGTTAAGATAGTATGCATGTAAACTCTCAATTGGTTGTAGTTATATTGATATGATAATACTACCCGAAAATAAAATTGATAAAATTCAAATGACAAGTTGCATTAACAGTTTGGTTTTGACTCTTTTTAATTTCTCTCAAGAATTTAAAGGTAAAAATACATAAAATTTCAAATGTGTAGATTTTGCATCGTGGCAGATTCGTGACCCTTAAAATTTCTAACATGGCAGGTTTGAAAGGAAATCTGAGGTCGTGACAATCATCGAGGGTTTAAAAAATATTTCTCTCGCATGTAATTAAATATAGATATATTTAATCAAATGTTAGTTAGAATCAGTATTTTTAGAATCGGATATGTGATCGAATTAGTGATCCAAAAAAATTAATGCGTCAGTGGTTCGACCGGTTGAAACGTTCCGAAAAAATCGGTAGAACCAACCTACATCATATATAATTTTACTAATTAAAAATTATAAAAAAATATTAAATTTTAATTTATTGGATTGGTTAATAACCGAATTAACCATAACCGACCGAAATATAATGGTTAATTGGTTAATGGTTATGTGTCATAAATTGGTTAAATCGGTCACACTTTTATTTAACCGAAAATTTCGGTTACGGTTAAAAATTCAAGGATTAACCGACCGAACCGACCGATGCACACCCCTATTTGTAAAGTATTGCAAATCAAATTCCTAATGCTTTACTGATTTGAGAAAAATAATAATCACATATTTCAACTGAAAATACCCCAGCATGTGTTGAAATCCTTTAAGGACTATATGATAAAACTATGAAAGTATAACACGTGTGAAACGTGGAAGACCAATTGGTTCAAAAGCCACAACTCCTTGGAAGAGGAAAACACAAGAAAAGTTGCAAAATGAAGTTAGTATTTGTAGACGCTGATTTTCGTTCTAGGTCTACAATCGAGATTTCGTATAGGGGCACTGGCGAGCCTGCAAAACAAAGATGTAGGGTGAGCGTGGAGGGTCTGCCCACCGGTGTGGTGGGTGCCGTAGGCACTCCGACTCCCAAGTCAGTGATGATAATGAGGTTCAAAAAGTCGTAGGAAGAGGAACTAGGTCAGATGTTACCTTGATCCCCGTAGACTGCCGTGAGGGCGGTGGGTATGAGGTGTTGTGAGCTTGAGTGAGAGTGTTCTAAAGATATGAGTATGAGAGCTATAAGTTGAATGTCCACTCCTCATGGAGCCTCGTTTCATATCTATACATGCTCCAGTAACGTGTGCATTTATTGCCCTTTGATTGCTCATCTGTTGGGTCATGGTAATGGTCGACTTCATGAGGAGCAATTACTACATTTTTCCTGTTGTAGGCTGGAACGGATGAGTTATGAATGGTGTTTATAAATTCTGGTGTTACGTGGGCCGGCCTTCGGGTGGCCCTTCGGTTACGGGTGTCAATGCTTATTGGACTTGGGCCTGCATTATGTCTTTGAGGTTTGGATATGAGGTTTCAGGGGTACATTCAGTAGCGATCTTGTTTCAGAAGAGTCGAAATTGCCCTCGGAGCAATTTGGGCCCATACAGTATTCTATAAGAGTCTTAACTTACTAATCAAACAATAAAAACTGATCAAGTAAATGTTATCGATTCTATTGCCCCAGAAGAGGCAAATTTACCAAGAATTGAAGATTTGTCAGTTTCTCCTGAAGAGACAAATAATAATGAGATTTTAATTGGTTATGTTCGTATAGATAAATCTTGGGATCAAAATGAAATTATTATTGATAATGTGTTTTCATTTACCGTTTCTCGGAATTTTACAAAATATGATTACGAGGATTCTGAACCACAAACTGTGGAAAAATATCGACACATAAATGATTGGCCATAAGGGAAATGAGCTGTTCAAGCATAACTAAATTTACTTAAAGAACGCGAAGTTTTTGGATTAGTAGTATAGAGACACCTGAAGGTGTCAAACTTATTGGATATAAATGGGTATTCGTAAGAAATAAAATGAAAAAAATGAGATTGTGAGATACCAAGTAAGATTAGTGGCACAATATTTTTCTTAAAGACCCAACATTTTGATTTCTTGTTAGTCTCGCAACCTCTAAATGGCTTGAAATGTGTTTGATAGATGTAGTGATTGCATATTTATATGGTTAGATTGATACTGATATTTATATGAAAATCCCTAAAGTATTCAAAATGTCATAGACAAATAATTCAAAATCCCATGGCTTGTATTCACCAAAGCTACAACGATCATTGTAAAGACTGAAATAATATGGGTGTATGTGGTACAATTGCCTAAGAAACTATTTATTGAAAGAAGGATATGTAAATAATCCAATTTATCATTGTGTTTTTATTAAAAAGTATGAAATTCAATTTGCAATAATCGTTGTATATGTTGATGATTTGAATCTTATTGGAACTTATGAAGAGCTTTCAAAGAGTTTATTATTTGAAAAATGAATTTGAAATGAAAGTTGTTGGGAAAATAAAATTTTATCTTGGCCGACAAGTCGAACATTTGTCAAGTAGAATACCCATACATCAGTCAACATATACTAAAAAAAAATTAAGGCATTTTTATATGGACGAAGTTTATCCATTAAGCACTGCAATGATGGTGCAATAACTTGATGTGAATAAATATCAATTTCATCCAAAAAAATGACAAATAAGATTTTGGTCCTAAAGTACCATACTTAAGTGTAATTGGTATACTTACGTATCTTGCACGACCTGATATTGCATTTCGGGTCAATTTATTAGTAAGATATAATTATACACCAACTCGAAAGCATTGAAATAGTGTAAAACATATTTACGCTATCTCTGTGGAATAATTGCTATTCGCTTATTTTACCCAAATGGATCAAAATCGCCACTAATTGGATATACAAATATTGGATATCCCTATCCATATAAATCCCGATCATAAACATGTTATTTATTTACTTATGGTAATATTATTGTATCGTGGTGATCTATGAAGTAAACAATGGTTGCAACTTCTTCAAAATATTCAGAAATACTTGTTATTCGTTAAGCAAGTCATAAATACATATGGTTAAAATTATTGATACAACATATTCGAGAAACATGTGGATTACTTTCAATTAAAGATAACCAAACAATATTATACGAAGACAATGTTACTTGTATTACACAAATCAAAGGAAATGTGATAGAACCAGAGATATATCACAAAAGTTCTTTTATACACACGAGCTTCAAAAGAGTGGTAATATGCATATTTAGCAAATATGCTCAAGTGATAATCTTAAATATATATTTATAACACTCAAAAAGTTGGTATATAAAATTAGGATGCCTCAACTAAAAGATTTATATGAAATTTTATAAGCACATACAATAAGATGGGAGAAAATATACTTATTGGGGAGATACTTAATATGTTTTATTCTTTCTTCTTATTAGGTTTTTATCCCAATTCTACTTGAAAGTAAGTTATTTGATTTTTTATTCTAGTTAATTAAGGGAAATAATTATTCTTTCACCTCAAGTTTGTTTAAAATTCAATGAAACAATTTTTTTTTTAAAATATATCAATTTTCACCCCAAAATTTTAATAAAATTGTCATTCTTACATGCTTAATATGTGAAAATTAATACACTTTAAAAGTCTCTACTAAACTTATCATCATTCTCAAATTTTAGAACCCGCGCTTATAGAAAAATTCTACTCGCGATCAAGCGCGAGGGCATCAATTCAAATCGATGATAATTAATTATATCCACGCTTCTATTCAAAACCGTCGATGCCATTTCCAAAAACTAAATCTAACGGTGGATTTTACCCACCCGCATTTCCAAAAAAAATAACTTGACCACTCTTCACGCATCCCTTTTATGCCGTCGATTCGCAAATGCAATCCAACGGTCAAATGAGTCCACGTCACCGATCCTCGGTTTTAAAATCAGCCAATAAAATCCCATCTAACCGATCTATAAATATCAAACCACAAATCAAACTCCCTCCATCTCAAAATTTCTTTTTCCCGATTTTACCGAATCTGAAACAAATTCTCGTTTTCTTTCATTTCATAGCATTTTTTTTGTGACGATGGCACCAAAGGCGGAGAAGAAGCCGGCCGGCGAGAAGGCAACGGAGGAGAAGAAGACATCCGTGGCTGAGAAGGCGCCGGCGGAGAAGAAGCCGAAGGCCGGGAAGAAACTTCCGAAGGAAGCCGCGAGCGGTGACAAGAAGAAGAAGCGAACGAAGAAGAGCGTTGAGACTTACAAGATCTACATATTCAAAGTCCTGAAGCAAGTCCATCCAGATATCGGAATCTCGAGCAAGGCTATGGGAATCATGAACAGTTTCATCAATGATATTTTCGAGAAGCTTGCTCAGGAATCTTCCAGGCTTGCCAGATACAACAAGAAGCCGACGATTACTTCTCGAGAAATTCAGACCGCCGTGAGACTTGTGCTTCCAGGTGAGCTGGCTAAGCACGCCGTTTCTGAGGGTACCAAGGCGGTTACCAAGTTTACTTCTTCTTGAATTAGGGTTAGGGTTTCGACTTTTTTTTGTTGTTGAAGAATTTGGTGTTAGTGTTGTTTACTGTTTTGTCCCTCTTTGAAAATAAGTAGTAATATTAACATGTCATGTTCTATTAGTAATTACTGAAATGAAATTTGCTCTAAATTTGTTCAATCTTTGTGTTGAAATTGAAATTCTCCGTTGCAATTGGTTTTATAATATGCGGGCCTAAATATTATGGTTGTTTAAGAAGACTTAGACCCTTTTTAATTTCATGTGTTATGTACATTGAGTGCATATTGATTAACGTTCATATTAATTAACTAACTCTTCTATATAGGGACTAATGTTTTGGTCTGTAATTGCTTAGGTGGGAGAAAAAAAGAATAAATGATGTAATATGTCAAGTTAGGTTGTGGAAAATTTAGATTGATATTGACGGAAATCATAAAGGATAAATAAATAATTGTGGATATGGCATAGTGGTGTTAAATTATCAATGTAGTAGACTCCATTTAATAGATTTTTTTTTTTTTTTTTGTTTAGTTTGATGGATTAGTTTATATAATGACTAATTATTTTTGTAGGTGTTTAAAATTGACATTGTTATAAGTGACACGTATCAACATGCAAGGAAACTCTTCTCACAAGTTTCTTTAGTGGAATTACTATAAATAGTTGTAACTCCATAGAGAATATGACTTGTGTTGTGTGACATATGTCGAATTACTTTCACACTAAGGGTATGATAACGAAATAATCTATATCAAAAACTTAAGAGAACCTCGGAAGAACGTTATGTTTGAATAACACTCTGGAACCTAGGATGACCGAAGGATCGAAGACAAATATTTGAATTAAAAGAAGTGATATCTGAAAAAGTATTACACTGGAAACTCAGATAGCACATCGGAAATATCCAACACACGAATTAAAACATTCTCGAGTACTCTAGAATACTCTGGAACTAGAATGATTCGGAGAATCATTCTGGGATAACCTACCATGCGCCAAATGACATGGTGTCACCCAAGATTCTCTACCCAACATCAGTCATGTTGCATATATATCTCTACCAAATCTTTCTATGATGAGTATCTTTGCCTAATATTAATATCTATGCTCAAGATTAACAAGCAATAATAACAATCCGCTTCACTCAGCAAGAGGAATTAATTAACATGCAAACCGATAGATTTATTGTCACCTAATGTTTCAAAATGCACCATAATAGGTGTGAATCATGTAGATTAATAAACCATTCAATCACTGACACGTTCATCTAAAAATCTCCAACAAATAAAACATATCGAGAAGGGGACTTGGTTTTGGATTTTCTAAAAAAATAATAAAATAAAAAAAGATAAAAAAGAAAACATAATGAGAAAGGATTAGAAGAAAAAATAGAGGATTAACAGGGGACCCGTATGTGCAGGCTCAAGGATGAGGAAATGATTTCATCATCAAGCCCAACATCAAAATCTAAACTGTGACCAAACTAAACCCAACGACTTGAAGATAATTATTTTCTTATTTATAATATTACTTTTCACTTTTCACACAATTATCATTCGGGAAAATGGATCATACATTCATACAGGTGATATAATGATACAAAGGTCAAAATGGTAATGACATTGATATATAATATTAAAAATGGTGTACCTGAGATCAGTCTGTGATTTGGTGAGAGAAACAAATCTCTTCAAACTAATGGATTTGTGTAAGCCCTACTTAATTGCAAAGGATCAGGAACTATTTTAGTGAGGACCTTATTGCAATGAAAGATGTAGTTTGGTCATCAGGAAAAGGCAGTAGAAACTCAGCTTTACATGGACCAGATTAAGGTATGTTTTTTTAAATAACTTGAGTCAGATACATTTTTTAATACTGCTTTTGCAGATTTGATGTTACCAAGTTTATGATTTTATGTATTTACAAGATTGAATTGGAATGGTGAAGCTTATGCTTGCAGATATCTGAATGGATGATATGGTGAAAGGCTTTTCACCACTTGCATAATCTCATCAATGATCCTTGGAAATAACTATTGCAAAGGAATGTATATGCCCAAAATTTTGATCTCTTTATTAAGGTTTGTGTATGTAGTGGGAAGTACTCAATGATATTTGCTTGAGGTTCAAGCTACTCAAACATATTACTATCTTTGTGATTCTCATGTTTGTTTTCTGTATTGATCAGATTCATTCCTTGTAAGAGAACATATATAGAGAGCTGTTGCCTGTTGGGTCTAGAGAATGAGATGGGTATTCGATGATTAACAAACTTAGCAAGGCAGTGTATTTCGTTTATGAAGTAATGCAAAGCCTGGGCCAATGGCCATCTTCTACAGCTCTGTTTTTTTTTTTTTTTTTTTTGTTGTAGTCGAAAGCTGCTAAGATATCTTCAGTGAAGTCACTGCCATTTCTAAAATGTGGACTCTGGTTTGCATTATGAATGGGGTTTATGCTTGCTTTAAGGTTCTGGAGGTTTTTGTGGTTGGCAGTGTATATATTATAGATGATCAATTTGGAAGGTTTAGTCTATTTTTATGGACTAAACTTTGTATTTTAATGTAAATAACATTTCAATAAAATTGTTGGTGCTGTTCGGGATAGTGATCTTTTCAGGTGTTGCATTTATATAGTGTATTCATTTAGTGTATCAAAAATGATAGACATATAAACATTTTTATTTAAAATAGATACACACCTCTAATCGTAGTTACAGTGATCACTGTAGCTACAGTGAGAAATGTATATTTATTTTCGGTAGAAATGTATATCACTTCTCTTAGTATATAGGCAGGATTGTAAAATGATGAAAGATTGTCAGGATTGCATCATGATCCTGAAATTTGAGGAAGTGATGCAAAAATTGAATATGAAGAGTCAGTTGCTCATTAAGATATAAATAACATTTCAATCATTTTGGATCATCATCATTATCCTTGAATGGTTTTATAATATATATATATATAATTAAATTATTAAAAAAGGGGCAAAAAGAAAATGGCGTCGCCCGGACTCGAACCGGAGACCTTCAGTGTGTTAGACTGACGTGATAACCAACTACACCACGACACCATTTTGGCATAAGTTTTCTACATTTTAAAAATAAAGATAATAAAATAATTCGTCCTTTATAAATGGCTTAAAGTGATTCTTACCGAGTCTCCTCTGACCCCGGTCCAATCTGTTTCCTCTTTCTCGCAAAAACTGTGTTCCAGGAAACCCTAAATTTCATCCTTAGCCTCCCTCGTATCACGATTTTATCTTTGATTATCTATTTTTTGTTTGTTTTTATTAGAACTTGAAAAATGTCAAGCGCTTTAGATATGTCTCTTGACGACATCATCAAGAACAACAAAAACTCCGGATCCGGCAACTCCAGGGGCCGCGGTCGAGGATCCGGACCCGGTCCAGCTCGTCGCTTCCCCAACCGTGGCGCCAATCGTACAGCGCCGTATTCCACCGCCAAAGTAATTAAAATTAAGTTTTCAAATAATTGTTTTAGATCTGTCAACTCATCTAGCTGATTTCGCTTTTGTTTCCATCTGTTCGTTTTAAAATTTGTGTTTTTGTTATTTTTTCTATAAAATCAGGCGCCGGAGACGACGTGGCAGCACGATATGTTTGCAGATCAGGGTGGTGCTTTCCCGGTTCAGCAAGCGGGTCGGGCCTCAGCTATAGAGACTGGGACGAAGCTCTACATATCAAACCTGGAGTACGGTGTCTCTAATGAGGACATCAAGGTAAATTAATATTTTGCTTTTGGTTAATTATTTAATTTTTGTATGGAATTAAACATATTAAAGACTCGTTTAGTTACAAGTATTATGTTAAATACTATTCTTTTAATGTTCTATTTCCAATTATGTCTCGGATAATTTATCTCTGTAGATAATCTCTTTATATATATGACAATCAATATTGAAAAGCTATAAGATTATATGGGAACTTTAACAATATGTGCTTCTTTCCAATAATTGTATTTGGATTGTTATATATATTTTTTAATTTAATGTTACAATTGGGGTGATAATGGAATCTATGCTCAGATGGTTACGTAATTCTTTAGGTATCTCATTTATTTGGATGACTAGGTATTTCAAAGTTCACAGCTTTTGTAACTTAGCGATTGTATTTCTAAAGCTATTTTGGCTGTATGCAGGAACTGTTTTCTGAAGTTGGTGACTTGAAGCGGTACTCAATCCATTATGATAGAAGTGGGAGATCGAAGGTATCTAATCAAGCTTGGCAAAAACTGGTCCTTCTGATTAATTCTTTATGTCTAGTTTAGAAACAAAAAACTCTTTTTCTTAGGGTACGGCAGAGGTTGTCTATTCACGACGAGCAGATGCTGTGGCCGCAGTCAAGAGATACAACAATGTCGAGCTTGATGGGAAGCCAATGAAAATTGAGATTGTTGGAACAAACATTGCAACCCGTTCTGCAGCTCCCGCTGCTAATGGAAACTTTGGAAATTTAAATGTTGTTCCTAGAGGGTATGCCTTATATTGTTTGTATTTTCTTTTGAATTTCTTCAAATCCTTGGTTTGGGCGTTAAATTGAGGGAAATATTGAGTTTGCATGTGTTGATCTTTCCCCCCCCTCGTCTGGGTCACTCCTGAGTTATTTATTTATGGGTTTTTTAATTAAATTTTGCTGTAACTTTGTTCTGTCTTTTGATTTGTGAGTTGATTAAATGTCCACATAAGTTGGTGGTTAAAATCTTCTTTGCAACTTTTAAATTCGTCCACGAACTTTCTCCTTTTGGAAACCTGATGTTGGATATCATGTTATAACTGTGTAAACTTTCACGGTGTCAGTGTTGATTGAAAAACTCTCTGAGTTGAATATTTTCTTTCTAAATGAGTACAAAGATGTTTTCACTGTGTATGAATTGTGATGCAGCTGTGCCCCCTGCTGGACTAGGCAATGCTTTTTTGTTATTTGGCTAGTTGGCTACCAATATGCGAGATTTTTTCATATGTTGTCTGTATAAAAACTTTTTGGTGATTCATGCATGTGCATTCAGATAGTATACTTCTCATTGCACTTTGCACTTTGCACTTTGCAGTTGCACATGCCTGTGCTTTATTTTAACATTGCTGAATGATCTGTTGTACTGTATGTCAAGTGTATGCTTATGGTGGCAATTGTTTTTCCATTTGTATATCTGATGGTTATGGTGTAGGCTTTCTGATTGGTTTGTTATTGACGGTGATTGTCCAGTGAACAAGGCAGAGGTGGTGCATTCAGACGACTACGTGGAGGTGGCAGCGGCGGCCGTGGATTTGGAAGAGGTCGTGGACGTGGAAGGGGGGAACGTAATGACAAGATATCTGCCGAAGATCTTGATGCTGATTTGGACAAGTATTATTCAGAAGCATCCGAAGCAATGCAGACAAGTTGAAGGCATTTCTTGTGTTCGTTGCTTGGAACTGCATCTTTCTTCTGGATTAATTTGTGCTTGATGAGCAACAATGTCGAATACTTTGTTTGATTATTTTACAAAAAGATCCCTATTCAGAGAACAAAGAAAAAACTAGTAGGGAGAGCTATTAGAACCTTGGTTTGTGGAGTTTGGGCTTTTTGTTGTCTATGTTTCTTTTACCTGGGTTTGAAATTTGGGTTAATGGACAGCTATCAGAATGTAATATGCACTCATGGTTTTGTATCATTAGCATCTTTAATCATTTCTGTTATATTCCACAAGCCAGGGTCTAGAAGATGGCATCTATTATTGCTTTCTCAATCAGTAAGAAAGCTCTGCTGCAAGTTATTAGAGGGTCGATCCTTAACAGAATTCTCCTGAGCTGCGATGTCCACGGGTTGCGTCGGCATCATAAAGCATGAGAGACTTCAATTGAGGCAGATCTCATAATTTAACTTTACTTGTGGACTCCCATTCACTGGTAATTGTTCTTTGCTTTTTTTGATGGTACAGTTGATTTTGTTGGTTAGGCATTTCTCATGTTGGGTTAATTCTATATTGTTATTTGTTCTAGCCTTGGAAATATTTATACCCCTGGCTAGTTGGAATGACTGTTGATGTTGCATTTAGGGGTGGGCAAATGTCATGTCGGTTCGGTTTCAGTCCGAACCGAACCGAAAACTGATCGGTTCCAAAACTTAGGAACCGAATGGTTAAAACCAAACCGAACCGAATCGGTTCAGTTTTAATCTTTTAGCCTAAGTTTTGATTCGGTTCGGTTCAAAACTGAACCAAACTGATTTTTCAGAAGAATTAACCCCTGTTCGGTTCAGTTCATGATTTCACAGACCAATCGGTTCACGGGTCCGGTTCATGATTCGAACCGATTAGATCGGTTTAATTCAAATTCAAACCGAACCTATCGGTTTATTTCAAATTCGAACCGAACATAAACCAAAAACTGATTTTTTCGGTTCAATATGAGTCGGTTCGCTTAAAATTCCTACCCCTAGTTGCATTATTCCAACCCATTGATGCATTGGTGGGATACACAGGTGAAGACAATTACAACTTTAGATGTAGTTTAGAGGATTTTCTTCTAGACTGAGAGAGTAAAAATGTTCCTAAAAGTTGGTCAACATCTTTGATGTTCAGAATTTTGCCCTGCCCTTCAGTTTTCTGTATCTGGAAGGGATTTCTTTGTTTGCTTGCATGATTGGAGATTCAATATCTGCTAGGCCTGAGCATTCCTGTTAATTTTTGCTCCATACCAGATCGTTTTATGCAATTCATTTTGTTGAATAATGATGATTGACTCATTTTAAGCCTTCAAACAGTTTTAAGTGCTTCAAACAATTTGAGAGATTGGATTGGAGTTATAAATGGTGCTGGAGAAGATAGCAGCTATAATCTTTGATTTTCGTCTGTTGAAATCTGTCCCTGCTACTAGAGGTTTCCGTCACTACTGAATAAATTCACTACTTATGATTGCTTTGAACTGTTTTTCCTCCACCACTAAGTCTCTTTTTAAGTTGCCAATGATGTAATAGTTTGTTCGTGCATGGTCCATGTTCCCTTACAAGCTTCTCAAATAGCCAACTTTAATGATCTTCGAAAGATTGTAGCAGCATCAGGATCATCGGATTTACGCTAATACTACAAATATTTTTATTTGGTGTACTCAGCTGGTGTGCAGTTTCAGACTGGCTGCAAACTAGAACAAGCAGTGAAGCTTTTTAGCAGAAGGATTGTTTGTTTGATGCATCTGATTCCTAAGAACCGTTAATTTTTTTTTTTAGTTCAATTGATGATAGAGCTACTTTTGGTCATAAGCAGTAAGAATTGCATAAGCAGTTTTCTTTTTTATTGTGATGAAAGTGAAAGCAACTTCTTGGTTTATTATTATCAAGTAATTGCCTGATGCTCTATTATCCTCTGCTTAGCACAACCCAGTTTTTCTGTTTGTGTTAGGCAACATTAGAGCATTAACGATTTTAGTGATTCTGGTCCAAGAGCTCATGATCATGGCTATAATAACAGTACACACTTGAAGCCAAACGAGATGGCAAATGAGACGTATTTTGAACAAATTGACTTTCCAATATCTTAATATTAAAATATTATGAAATAACACAAAACCCTACAACACATTACCAATCTTTTTTTTATAAAAATTATTAGTAATCTCATCATTAAATCATCCTTCCATAGACTCGGCTAAGGCTCCGATTCGAAACCGAACCGCCTAACCAGTTAGGATTCCATATTTAAACGAAACAAAATAAGTACACAATCTCTGGACTAGAACCTAGACCTCAAGATCTTGTAACACTCTCTGAATTCGTTGAATAAAATTCTGAACTTTTTACTACCAAATTACACCTGGACAACACATTGGCAATTACTTAAGCTACTTCAATTAAAATAGAACCCCAACCAAATTCAAAATTTTCTACTGTAAAGCATACAAAAACTATACCTGCAAATTTCATAAAATTCACATTCTCATTTCAACAAACACATGGTCTACAATTCATCTACAATCCAAAAAAAAAAAAAAATTATATTCCTTCAGATAAAAGGATGACATGCAGAATGATCAAATTACAAAACATCAAACCTAATAACACAACTACCAGATCTATAGATCTAGAGGCAAGATATATTAACCCCCAAATCCGTACAGAGTCCTGCCTTGCCTCTTGAGAGCATAAACGACGTCCATCGCCGTCACTGTCTTTCTCCTGGCGTGCTCGGTGTATGTAACGGCGTCACGGATGACGTTCTCCAAGAATATCTTGAGCACGCCACGTGTCTCCTCGTAGATCAATCCACTGATACGCTTGACTCCGCCCCTGCGAGCCAACCGCCTAATTGCCGGCTTTGTTATGCCCTGGATGTTATCTCGAAGCACCTTACGGTGTCGTTTTGCTCCTCCCTTTCCCAATCCTTTGCCTCCCTTGCCACGGCCAGACATTTTCACAAATTTTTTTCTTCGCTTATTGATTAGCTTTGTATCGAAGTTTGAATTTTTAACCGAGACTTGCTTAATGCTGAGATTTGAAGGATATTTATATGGGGATTTGGATCGATGTCGACTGTTAGATTTAGAAATTAATCGACGGTGGATATTTACGATCCGCGTGAAACTTATTAGTGCGGGAAGATGTGTTTTTTGGGGGGATTTATGAAGCGGGATTAAATGGTGGCCGTTCGATTTTGAATTATCGACGGATGAGAATTTATATCCGTGTGAATTTATTTTATTGGATACGAGGCTTGATATGCTTTAAATATACATCCATCTCCAACCTACTGCTTCAAATTTTACTCTAAAATTATTATTTTTATTAATTATTTATGTTGACGGCTGATTTTGGTCTCAGGGTAATATGGGAATATCACCTCCGAGGTAATCCTCATTCAATAGTGAATTTGTTTGGTTATGGGGGACCAAAGACAAATTTAGCAAAAAAAAAAACAGATAAACACATCAATCAACAAGGAGATTTAACGTGATTCGGTGGATTTGGATCCGACCTACGTCCACGGACACAAACAGGATGATACTTTTATTACTCAAACACGCTTTTCATATCTCTTTTTTGTTTTTTTACAAGTCAGAGCTTGATGATTCTGATCCCCCCTACACATACTATGTCCTCCTATTTATAACAGTACATAAATCATACTCCTATTTGTATCAGAATTCCTAGTCGAATCAGTTTTCCCCTCTTGTAAGGATCCATAATCCAACATTGTCTCCACTTTTCTCGTTCTTATTAGGATATTGACTAGTTACTTTTCCTTATGAAAGTATGATAACTTCGTCCCTTTCTTTGTAGGAATATGATGCTTTTGTCTTCCGGAATATGTCTTGCTATGTGTTCGGTTTTCATGAGGTCGGTCATAATGATTATTTGAACTGGGAATGCTTCTGCCGATTTCATAAATGCCCGGCCATACGAACCCAAATGCTCGGATACCAATCATAACAGGCCCGGTCTGAAACCATAAGGTGCCCGGTCTCTAACTGTTGTAGTTGGTCTGAAACCGCAAGGTGCTTGTTCTTTTTATTGCAAAGTGGTCGGGTTGGCTTTAAATATCTCACCCAAGCAGGGAATTACCCTTCTATCCTCGTCGTGCTGCTTTAAATATCATAGTGCCTGAAAACACCATCAACAATTTATAACAAAAATAAATTGAAACAAATTATTAAAATAACATGCGAGATATATTATAAATAGAAAAATTCATTTTGTTCAGTCAAAATTTAATTATATAGGATTATAAATGATACAACTCAAAACTATTAAGGGATAAAAATTATGTAAAAATGAGTTTTTTTTTTTAAAAAAAATTTATATGATAGAAAATTGATTTTCTAAAATTAAGGTCAGGGTATGAAATAGTAGGGGTGTTCGCGATGCGGTTCGGGTCTAGTTTTTCATTTTACACTTCAAACCGCGAGGGTTGACAGTTTGGGAAATTATAAACCGAAATCGCTAATTTGATAAGGAAAACCGAGACAGTTTGGGTCGGTGATTCAACGATTCGAGTGTTCTGGTCGGTAGTTTGGATTAGAATTTTTTTAAGAATTTTTGTGTGTTTTCACATAATAATTGAAGAAAAAAATACATAATTTTCATTTATATATTACATATTATAATATGATCATTAAATATCTTAAAATTAATGATTAAAGAAAAAAAAGATAAAATAATGTCCAATTTGAACGCATGTCGGGTTAAAATTTGCGGTTTGGGCGGTTCAGGTAGCGGTTTGAGTCAAAACCGCGCACCAACCCACAATTTACAGTTCGATTCAGGTTGACCCGAAATCATTTTCAATATTTTTCCAAACCGCACGGTTCGGTTTAGTTCAGATTGGATTGTGGTTAAAATCAGTGGCGATCAACGGCGTCTTTTGGTGACCAAAATTTGTTAGAATTGATTGAAAATGCCACCATTATGACACACGCCTAGTTCCAACGATTTGGAGTTAGGCCCAACGGTCATAGATTGCCAAGTGTAAACGCTCAATTTAGGAGATCACTAACTTAAAATCATATTAAAAGTATTTTCTCAAAATAAAAACCATTTGAAATCTCTTGATAATATGTCCAAAAGAACTAATTAAATAGAATTCTCAAATTAAACCTCAGAACACATGTAGGGATAATATTGGTAACTCATATTCTATAACTGAATAATTACAGACGAATTAAAAAAAATGTATAGACTTTATTGATGGCACTAAGAACAAAATTTGGGACAAATAAGGACACCAAAGTATTGACTCAGCTGAGAAACAAACTTAAGTTAACTATGTAATGGTGGTGACAGCCAAAACTGAAGTTGACTGAATCCAACACATTATTGAAAAAGAAAAGCAACAGTGTCAGCACTTATTGAAAATGTTCAACACTATATCTATATCTCTTACTATTTTCATTAGTTCTTTCTGGGGACTCCAAGCCTCGATCGGAAATCGTCTTCCATAAGAGGAAGTCCATCTCGCAACTTGATTTTCGGCTCCCATCCGAGCACTTCCTTTGCTTTCGAGATGTCAGGTTTTCTCTGTCGTGGATCGTCAGGAGTATTCTCGACAGTCTTTATCTCAATCTCAGGATTGATAAGCTACAAAAGTAAACCAGTAAATGGAAGAAAATTTAGCAAAACTGAAAGGAATTACTAAGAAAAGTCGTATAATTTAAACAATGACAATAATGAAACTAACCTCCTTGACTGTCTCAGCAAGTTCAAGCATTGTAAATTCACCTGCAAGCGTGCAGGAAAATACCTAAATCAGTAACTGACCGATTACAATCAAACTTAATCCAAGCACCAAAATATTATTAAAACATGCTTATCATAGTATGCAGGATAACCTGGGTTTCCGAGGTTGATAGGCCCCGTGTTCTCTCCTTCCATGAGGCACATGAGGCCATCCACCTAAAACATCGTAAACATCTTATTATGCTAAAAACATTTCCATATACGAAAATCATATGAAAATGGGATTTTAAAGTACTTTCGTACCAAATCAGAGACATAACAGAAACTTCGGGTTTGTGTTCCTGGTTTTTGAACAGTCAACGGTTCGCCCCTGCAAAGTGCAAATGAAAGTTTTCAGCTAACCTACTACGGTGAGATTGGAGGACTGAATATCAAAGCGACACTAAATATCACTACTTGACAACAAGACACCTATAATGGTCTACTCGACCTACTTGACAAGAAGAGCTTGTAGTACACTTAACACCGTGACAGCCATGGAACAGCACAAGCACTTACCGTAGTGCCTGAGCAATGAAGTTACTGACCACACGGCCATCATCAATATTCATGCGCGGTCCATAGGTGTTAAAGATTCTAGCAATGCGAATTTCTATCAAAAAGAAAAAAAAAATTATATAATCAGAAAAGTTATTATTATAGAGAACTTTTGTGAAAGCAAGCAATTACGTATCCCATGCTGCCTATGATAATCAAACATCAGCGTCTCAGCCACACGCTTTCCCTCATCATAGCAGCTACGAACCCCTATTTTACGAAACAAGATGTGTTAGTGCTGATCTTGTCAAGAGGCTGCTTAAATCTTTATCCCTATACACTACACTTTTACATATCATTAACCATATATTAGGGCAAAGGATCGAGATGATGTTTAAAAGCAATTCTTTTATGAATCTTATGTATAAAATATGAATATGCTGCCAAATTTTTTCTAACTCAATAAAAAGTACTTGTCATATTTGATCAACCAAAGTGTTGACGATACATTTTTCAATTGAGAGAACTTACCAATTGGGTTAACATTACCCCAGTAGGTCTCAGGTTGAGGGTGAATAAGAGGATCCCCATAAACCTCTGAAGTTGATGTGAGTAAAATCCTGTTGATCAATATGATAATTAGTTGAACCAACCGGAGACGATGATAAACACGTGCACACACAAAAGGAAATCTCCTAACCTCGCTCCAACTCGCTTAGCCAGCCCTAGCATGTTCAGTGTGCCAATCACATTTGTCTTAATTGTCTGGGGAAATAACATAAGCATACCAGTGAGATTCTGTCTTCAATTTCGCTATGTAAAATATAATTTAAACATCTAACATAAAAATGCATCGAAAGAAGTAGCCTGGCTGCAGCTATTTTTATTCCTTAGTTCAGTTGATTAATTGAGTGTAGCCAAATAATGGCTATACATCAGTTTAATAGTTGTTTTGTATTTTCCAGAATAAATGCCACATCACGAAGTACATGATCCCACATATTGGTCATCGAACTTCTGACACACGAATTGGTGAAGAATAACTATTCTTGTTCAGACTTTAATGACATTTTGTGTGTTATGCCTACAGCAATTTTGAAATGAAACAGTAAATGGCCCAGGCCTTTGAAATGAAAAGATGGAGGTGAAGGTGCTAACCATTCCATTAACAAAGTCACCTTCCTTTGAAACGAAGGTTTGGGATTGAGCACACCTAAACCTAGATGAGAGATTGAAGGTCGGGAGAGGGCTATTCCCTGGGTAAGCCTCATTCCAACAGAAAAGGTGGAGTGGTGCACGATTTAACGAGGTCACTAATCATCTTAGAGGCATTAGACAGATAACCATATGAAAGCAGTAGGTCGGTGACCAACAAGGAGTCAAGGAAGATGGAAAGCATATTAACAGACCGTTCACACAGTAATGCTGAGTAAATAAGTAAATATATATACACACCTTTACAGGATTATACTTATAGAAAATCGGAGAAGCAGGGCATGCAAGGTGGTAAATCTGATCAACCTCAAGCAACAATGGCTCTGTCACATCTATGAAGTAACAAAAACACAAGATCGGTTCAAGCTATTTGAATGATTAACTTGTAATGTAAAGAACAATTAATCAGCTGAAAATGTGATGAGAATAGTGTATCCCAGGATTATCTGAATACTGAAACAATTTATCTCAATTTTCTTAGAATGGGCTGGCACCTGTCTTACTATTCAATCAGATGATAACTAGCAAGATTGTACTCCAAGACTGACTTAAATTGTTTAAACTTTAGATATATAAATCTCCATGGAGTATCAAAACGGAAAACATGATATCCGAGCTAGTTCATGCTGCGACTTGATAAGAGTAACAGACTGAAGAGTAAGAACATACCATGACGAATGAGTTCAAATCTTGGGTGACCTATCCATTTCTTAAGATTATCCTTTGAGCCAGTGAAGTAGTTATCAGCGACCACCACCTGAGCGTGAAACACATAAACTGTTATCAAACAATACAACATTTGGTCATTAAGTCAGCAGCCATCACCTTGTTGATACGAATATGTAAATTATAAACTATCCCATACCTATTTGTGCTGAGTGCCAGTTACAAAACTGAAGAATCCCAATTGCTTTCAATTTATTTATCATTTCTTGATATAAAAAGGAAAATAAAGAAGAGCTGTAACATAAAAACAAGCTAACCTCATTTTTCTCATTTTCCATCAATTTGTCAACAAGGTGAGAACCAATGAATCCAGCTCCTCCAGTAACCAAAATTCTCATATTTGACTGCCATCACCGGAGAAAATATTATTGAAGAGAATACCAACAAAAACACAATTAAAATAACAACCAGGAAGACATGAGGATATTGATTCGACAGCCAAACAACATTTCTTTTACAAGCATGAATGGGCAAATTCTTATTCCAAACACGCAACGGCACATCTCTCAGCAAGCACAAAAATATCATAACATTCAAAATAACATAACAAGGGAGTCATAATCCAGTTAATAACATCATAGCTTAAAAATGAAGACCCACCAAACACATTTTCAGCATCCATCTCTTTCTAATTACTCCAAAATCATAGTCTTAAACCATAAAGCATCAATCACCAATCCAATAATAATGCCATTAACAATGAAGTTCATTGTATCAAATATTCAAGGTTTTAACTTTTAGTAGAGATCCTAATAATATCATTCATCAGGGATCAGCAAAATTATCCCAGTAAAAAAAAAAATTGACCAATGGGAACCCACTAACAGTGCCACACACATACCATCAAATATAAATGAACAATAAAATACAATATATTATGATCATGATCATACTAATGTTACTCCAAAAATAATAAAAAGGATACAAAATTTACCTGAAAGAATTTGGAAAATCTCAAAGGAGATGGCATTGGTGGCGGCTTAGTTGTTGTTTGTTCATTTCCATTTTTAGCCATTTTTCAGATCTTACCTATCAAATTCAATACCTATCAATATTTTAAAACATACCCAGATCAATTTTTATTCACAGATTCATAAAAAAGAAACAAATTTAGCATAAGAAATGGACAAATGAGAGAACACAATAGGTACCTTTAAGGTGAATTTCAGAGGAATATAACTCGAACCCAATTGCTTTTTTATCTACAAAAGCTCAAGATCAGAGACTCCTTAATTATAGAATCTATAAACTGTCCTTAAAAATCGAAACTTCTTTCACCAAATGGCAAATAAATAAAAAATGAAAAAATAAATTAACAAACTTGGAGCATTCAATATTACAAAAACATAAACAGATTATATATCACACCAAACATTAAAAAATAAAAATAAAAATTCCCTGACTGCTACTTTAACTGTTACTTATTTGCAGTAATGTGATTAGTGAGATATTAAGCGATAATTAAAGGTGGTTAGAGTTTAATAAGGAACTTAATTAATGCATAAAATTTAAGGCATTTGGGCAAAAAGGCTAATAAAAAAATTGATCTTGGTTGGTTCTTTTGTTTTTTCAATAAAATACAGAATTGGATGCTTCTTGCATGAACTTTTGTGTAGTATTTGGTCTAATGCCCACGTATGCTAAAAGCGGTGCGTGATGTCACTAAATTGCCACTCGATTGAATATTATAATCAAATTAAAAAATTACTCATATTATTTATCTCATCCAAATGTTAACACAAATGCAAATTATTATTATTATTATTTTCACATCAATTTTTCACGACTACATGCATTTTCACAAGCATTGGAGATGTGTCATGATTACTTTTACACATTTACGGCAAAGCTACCTTTGTCGCTACCTGCTAGCATTTTATACTGTTTTGCAAAGGAACTCATGTTTCGGGACACCAGATCAAGCTCGCCTGAGGTCAGAAGTAACTCTCATGGGCACATGTACTAGAGAGATTTCGTCCTCGAGTACTCATTCTGAAGTTTGCTGTGAGATTTAGAAGCATGCTCGTTTGCCGCTAGCCTAGTTTTGCAACATTGTGAATGAGCTTATGTTCCGAGGCACCAGACCGAGTTGGACCGAGGTCACGATTGAAGGTCATGGTCACATGTATCGGGAAATTTTCCGCTGTGAAATTTGATTTTGAAGTTTGACAATAGATTATTACATTGTGCCTACTTTTGGCCTTAACCATGTACTTTGCAGTAAAAGTGGGGGTGTTGTAGAAAGACATTGTAGGCACTGCATTTTTACACATAAGTCCCTATGATGAGTCTCATTTTGGAGACACTACCTTTTAAGTCACGGAGGTCACGGGAAACGGACATCGGAAGGGGAAATTCAGAATAAACAAGGTTCACTGTTTTCGTTAGTGCTGCGTTCGTGTTTACGTTCGAACGTCAAACGGATTGCGGGCGTTCGTGCCGCGTTCGAGGAAGCGTTCGAACGGTGTCGGTAATTCTGGTTTTGCTGCTAGCCTCACGTCCAGCCCAATTAGCCCCCCAAAGCCCATAAAACACATCCCAATTTAAATAAATAAATATTAATTAAAACATTAACTAATAAGATAATAATTAAATTAATTAAATAATTAAATAAAACATATACCAAACATAAAATAAACAATTACCAACTTAGACTAAAATCATGCCTAAATTAAACAAATCACATACTAAATCAAAAATATAATCATACCAAGTTAAAATCAATCAACCAATTAAAGCCATCATATATTTGACTTCCTAATCTAATAAGATAATTACCAATCTAAAATATTGTATTCCTAAACCAAACCAAATCAAATCCCTTGCATTCCTAAACCAACACCAAATCAAATCCCTCTTTAATTAGCCAAATTCATTTCCTTGTCAAGCCCAACCTTTTGCCTATAAAAAGAACCTCTCACCAACCTTCTCAACGCTAGTCCCTAGCTCATACACAACACACATAAATTTGAGGAAGAACACACCCAAAAAGAGTAAGCAAAAGAAAAGAGGACGGCAGCGAAACCACAAGGAAACAGTAGCAAAACGGACTCAAAACAGTAAGACAACGAACGAGAACAGTGAACCAGTGAACCGGAGAGTTGCGGAGCATCCACCCTCCGACGATCGTGTACCGTACATCCGAGAGGTGGTTTAAAAGGTTAGACCTGAGGATACCTTTTCATTAGTTTATATTCGTTTTTTTATTATTATTAAATTCTATTCGCATGAGAGTCGTTTATGGATGCATGTTGTGGCTTGAATGAAATGGAAGAGTGTCGTCTCTTGTGGATATAGGATGGAAACCCAGACATAAATTTCGTAGCCGAATCCGAATGGACGGTAGTGCGGTCTGTACTTGGGATACAACTCCACGTACCACTTGAGTAAACGGCATCTTCTCTTGTTTTGTGTTGCTTTTATTTATTTATTTCTTGTCATTTAAATTCTGTATGTTGCTTATCCCGTATGATATGATCGAGTGCATGGGCTTAGTAAGTGCGATGAAAGGTTCCCTAATTGGAGGGGTTAAAATCCTTCACCACGACGCTTGCCGCACCGATTGATGTGTGTTCGGTTGAATGCGAGATACGTTCAATCGAGCATACCTAGTTTGATATGATTGTCTTTATTTTCGTATGCATGACTCAATCGAGCGCATGGGCTTAGTAAGTGGAATGAAAGATCCCCTATGGGGAGGGGTTAAAGCCCTTTTAACCGCGATGCTTTGTCGCGCCGGTTGATGTGTGTTCGGTTGGATGCAAGATACGTTCAATCGGACATACTTAGAATAATATGATTGTCTTTATGTTTGTATGCATGATGTGATGTGACGCGCATGGGCTTAGTATGTTGGTCTAAAGGTCATCTCTTTGAGAGATCAAGAGCCCCAAAAGGCCACCTTAACGGCAGTACTTCGCCGCGCCCCTTTATTTTATTGTTTATGTATTGCGTCATATTTCATGCATCAGGTCTGTTCCCGTTCGAACGCGTTTACGAACGCAACTCGAACGCGCATACATTTTTGCCTTATCATGCATCAGGTCTCATTTCCATTCGAACGCGTTTACGAACGCCATACGAACGTGAGCATTCTGTTTCATTTCCGTTCGAACGCGTTATCAAACGCCATACGAACGCGAGCATTATGTTTCATTTCCGTTTGAACACGTTTACGAACGCTACTCGAACGTGAGCATTCCGTTTCATTTTTGTTCGAACGCATTTACGAACCCCACACGAACGCGCACACACTGAACTGAGTCTGTCTTATCATATTCATGCATAATTGCCTCTTGGTTGATCTCTTGTGTTTATATAGCCAACTGTATTATTTGTATCCCTGTATTTATCCATTCTATGTGTTCTTGGATTGTATTCGAGCATGATTAGGCTGTTAGCATATTATTTGGTTAATAGGTTCATGAGATAGTACTCAAGCATGATTATGTTGTTCTTAGTTTTCCATATCATAGGATTGAAATATGTTCATGAGATTGCCATGTGATGTTGCATGTTGTGATGAACTTGTTGATGTATGCATATGAATTTAGAAGCATGATATTTTTGGAAATAAATGTTATTTAAGCCTGATTAAATTATTACATAAATCCTTTTATTACAAGTGACATAAGTAAGGGACCATTCCGAACCCAACGGTTTGAGGTCTTCCCTTGCGAGGGGTGAGTGCGGCCTTAAATCTTTATCCCGGTTCACACCGGGTGGCGACTCCATTACTCTCCGGTTTAGTCCCTCGTGGCTACTCCGTACTCCCAACCGGGCCGCGAGCCCGGAACAGCATGCGTCGCCCCAGATTTCCTGTGTTCCCACAGACATCAAGATGAGTTTTTCCAATGACGCAATTTAAGTTCAAAATCACTTATATTGTGGCTTATTGACTATATGAAATAGTTTACAAAATTTCTTGTAATTAGATTTTAGGGGGGGTGTAACCACTCAAGCTCTAGGTGTGTATACTAGTGAAACTTGTGAAATGTCTTTAAAATCTCTTTAGGGGAAAGCCTATGTGAGCCTTGGGGTGACCAATGGGGCTTCGGTGATCTAGAGACTTTAGCCGTGAATCCTCTAATCCTTAGATGTTGATTGTACAATGATGTATTGTAATGGTCACATTATTAATAAGATGTCATATTTTTATATCTGGTTATGCTATTTATATCCCAGGTCCCAAGTTTGTGTGGGTCCGCGTTCATATGTTATGAGAATGCGTATTAACTTCCATAACTTGCCGCTATATGAATATGTAGACATATAATATATGAAATTTGAGTCCATGTGCTATAGGAATGCTGGCTTACAAGGTGTGACCCTTGATAAGTGCCGCACGAGCCCGATTTTCTGCTATAGTAAAAGTCGGCCCGTGACACCCGACTCATTAAAGACATGTTTTAACATGTTTTATTATTATCTTATTACTGTTATAATAGTTTATTTCTGCATTTGAACTTTACCGCTTTTCGCGTTTGCGCTATGTATGCTATTAAAAATGCTATTGCGTGTGAATTGTATTATAAGATATGACGATGTCTCTTTTCAACCTAAATATTATACTGGCATAATAAATGACCATTTCGAACCCAAACAGGTTTAAGGTAAGACCTTTGCGAGGGATATAGTGCGACTAGGGATGATAATTTTACCCGCAAACCCGTAAAAACATATCCGCAATTGGTAGGATTTAGTAAATATATTAGCGGGTTTGGTAATTTAAAGCAGAACCCGTTGCGGGTGCGGTGCGGGTTTGGTATTTAAGTAAAATATGTGGATACCCACTGCGGGTATCCGCATACCCGCAAAAGTCATTTTTTTAATTAACATTTTTAGGGCAATATAAAAAAACCCTCATGAGTGCTGTTAATATTTGCATGCTGTTAATATTTGCATGATGCATGTCAAATGAAAAACAAATGCTAGCAATTAAAAATAAATTGTTTAATTATATTATTAAGAATACAAGAGAATTCAATATTTTAAAAACCCGTAAAAAATCTGTTGGGTACCAATACGGGTTTGGTAATTTGTTCACATATGCGGGTGCGGGTTTGGTAATGAAAATTAAAACCTGCAGCGGGTATGATGCGAGATTGGTAATTTGTTCACATATGCGGGTGCATGTTTGATAATGGAAAATCCGCACCAAACCCTACCCGCTGCCATCCCTAAGTGCGACCTTAAATCATTTCCAATATTTTTTACTATGTGGCGACTCCTTTATTCTCCGATTAGTCCCTCATAGGGCTATCCATACTCTCTACGGACTGTGAGCCCAACAATATCATGATCACCAACATTTTTTAGGATATTAAATTCTCAAATATATATACGTTACTCAAACCGACATTCTCACTTCTTGCTGGTGCTTTCCTCTAAGGCTGTCGCAAGAATCAGAGAACTCGATTCAGATTCTTTTTTATTTTTTATTCTTTGGAATATTAAGAGGTAAAATATACAAGTAAATAAATTTCTGGACCATCAATCAAGAAGTGGCTGTAGTTTAGTGGTAAGAATTCCACGTTGTGGCCGTGGAGACCTGGGCTCGAATCCCAGCAGCCACATGTTTTTTAAATTCAATTAATTGATTTTTGTTTTTCTATCTTCAAAATGTAACCCTTCTTTTTATGTTAATGCAAAATATTTGAATTTCTCTGTTATATGAGATTTCAGCAGTATTAAATACTTATATTTGTCATTTCTAAAATGTATCATTTCTGCTAAATTGTTATCTATTATCTAGAATGAAAGGAAGAAAAAAGGAATTAATTGTACAAAAAGCATGCATTTTTTAGATGAGAGTTCAGGCAAATATATATATATATATATATATTGATTACAAAAGACAAAATACAGCTTTTAAATATTGAAAAAGCGCTCCATTGAGGTCCATTGATAGAGTTGGGAGTTGTGCAGTGATTGTCGCTTTTTGAGATTAAAGCTGCTTTAGTCCACATCAAGTACGTTGGCTGCATGATTTTCTATTTTTACGTCTACCAAATGATGGGACATAGCATCTTCTTAATCTTGTTATAAAAAGTATCATCTTTCTAGCTCGAAGGATTCTCACATTAAAGAATTTCCTTAATCCCCTCTTCAATTTGTCTAGTTTCTCCACTTGGCTCTTGGATTCATCCTCATCACCTTCTTGAATTTTATCAACAAGTTCTGGAGATATGAAATCAAATTTTTTCTCCTATTCCAAATCACAAATCCCATTTGGGTTTGTTGGAATTTCCCCATTCAATATCATAAGACAAGTTCTTTTTCTTTTCAAGCTCCTTTTCATGTATTGCTAGTGGTACTTGATCACAGTCAAATCTTTAAAGCATTTTATAGAGGAGCAGAATCATTTCCTCCACATGTTTAATGTCACCATCTAGCTTTTATACACTCTCTTTCAAAGAAGCCTCATCAATTTTTTTTGTGATTCTTGTTCAATGAAGCCAATTTGAATGAGAATAAGTATGCAAGAGATCCACCAAGACCTTTAGAGAGTTGAGTTTTAGCCAGAATTGGAAGTTCTTGTGGGTTGAAACAGAAGGTCTCCCATGATTGAACAAGATAATCCAAAGAAGGTTTCAGCAATTCTTGCTCTAGCAAAATCTCTAAACAATTTGTTTATATAATATTAAAAAAATACAATCCATTAATATCTTGCCACATGTACATTTATAATGAATTACATAAATAAAACTACACTTTTCTTATTATCATTGGCTTATTATATCAAATCTATGTCCATAAATAAGATTTTCTTAACCAAATAGCTTTATGGTTTGCTTATACTCTACCACACAACTCTATACTAAAGACATACAAAAGTACAAATATTACCAGAACTATGCACCCTCTACTTTGCACGCCCACACACCAAAAGAGAGGGGTAATTTATTGTTCCCCGCAGATTCTACATAATATCCCAAGTTCGCAACCTTGAAGAAGAATAGATCATCAACGGTAGATGAAGATGGATAACTAATGTTCTCTCCTACTTCGAAAAGAGTCGGCTCTCTGGATCACTCAATCGTGCAAGAAGAGCTATAAACACCCACAGCATTAGGATGCCTATCACAGCAGCTCTCAACACATGGTCACAGTTACTGTTCATGTTGACGTCAGTCTGAAGTGACAGACGCGGTGAAGGCAATTCCTCATCACCACTAACATCTGAATAAGGCTGTATAAAGTTGGTCTCTTTTGCACCCGGTGGTTGTGCATTACGATTGCTAATCTTCAAACATCTCATACATGGGCAATTGCCACCAAGATATGAAGGGAGAGTTTGAAAGTTCTCTGAGAGAACCTTGCGGAATGTTTCTCCTTCAATTTTGAGCTTCTTTCGAGTGGTAGGTCTCAAAATCTGAAGAGCCATACATATTAATAAACATGAGAGGGAGAGGAAAGGCATTTAACTAAAGCCACAAGTCCCAGTTGTAATGGAAAGATAAAAACCAATCAGAGTAATAAACTTACTTGAATAAAAGTCTGAGTAATAACTCGAAGCACTGGAGGAAGACGTATAACCAACAAGCAGCCAAGACGGTTTGGGAAATGATCTTGCAGAATGGATGAACAAGACCTCAATACTTGCATTGGAATCCTGAAGGGAGTTAACCCTTCACAATCAACCAAGACTGTAATTCGAGGATTTTCAGCATCAACCAGATGCAGCACTCCATGTTCTACCTGTGATACTGCAGTTCCAAAACACTCTTTGATGTTACAATATCAAACGGAGAAAATTAAGACTGAATATAGCAAAGAAAAGAGAGCTGTTTGAGACTAAATAGTTTATATACAGCTTGAAAACTCATATACACATCTCGGCAACGGGTTCCTCCGCTAGCATCAAAAGACGACATAATAGTTAATTTAAGTTGTTCATCACACTATTTAATGAGCTTTCTTTCATTTACACACAGTTGAACTGAATTCTAGCTACTATCTATCTGTAAGAATATGCGCATCCACATATTGCATATAAGTGGAAACTTCGGAAAATGATCCAAAATTTATTATAGAAACATACTGATTGCCTGAGCAAAGCGAGGTCTGTCGCGAGATGGCAAGATGAGGCAAGCTAGCCCAAGCCGAACTATTAGGCATGGTCGGTGCTGCATGTCAAATCCATGCCAGAAAACCACATCTGACCACTCCTCAAGTTCTTCTTTCGAAAGAAATAGATAAGTCTCCCTCCAGCTTATTGTCTTTTTTATTGATGCTAGCAAGCCTGTAATGTCACCATTTGAGGCATTATAATGTCCACGGACCTCATCTTCATTTATTCTGCATAAACACTATTGTGTCATATTCTGCGCAGCTAGAGAAGCCAAGTTATACAAAGATAAATATGCCACTATAAAAGAACAAGTCCAACACCATAGCCCATAGCAAAGGCTAAAAAAGGAAAGTAGAAAGGGAATCAAGTTGGTGACGACTCGGTAACTCTAAAATAAAATTCCATGCAAGACTAAGAGAAAAATGTAAGATGTTGGAACCTGGGAATGATAATGGTGTCAGATGGTTTTCAATGATATCAAACAAATCAAAGAATGTCAGTTCTCAACACATGCAAATCAATAACTGACCTTTCTGTTAAACTGATCCCCTGATTTTCCAGCTCATTACGGAGTTGTATCAACCAATTTTCAGATGCAAGATTCGGCAGAGCTTCATCAGAAACCCTGCATGTCACAAGAAAGCAATAAATTACTAAATGTGATCACAGTAGGAAATAACTTAAGACTCCTCGTAAAAGTAGTAACATGACTAGCTCCAAGGAAAATTAAAGCCCCATATGTTCTTACAATGTTGCTAATCACAAAAATATCCAAAATAATTCCACAACCTTTATTGCATACCCTCTTTCTGACATCTAATTCTTGCTAATAACTTTACAACACCGCCGCAGTGTTGTTAAAGACGCAAGGTGCACTAAGACACAAAGGAGCCAAGGGCCTAGGCGCGAGCCTGATGAAAGTGAGACGCAAATTGCAATACAAATACTGATAACACAAATTAACGGGTTTGTCGAAATTTAAAGCCCACCCCAAAACCTATTTTAATTTATTAAAGAAATATTATACAATTTGATTTCAAGTTGGTCGGTCAATTAGGGTAGGATTTTTCTCACCCCTTTTTTGAGGCGCGCGCCTCCCACAAAAGGCATGCGCCTTAAAAAGGTAGCCTTGTCGATCTCATGAGGCGGAATGGTATAAGCCCGAGCCTGAGGCGCATCTTTGACAACTATGCATCACCCCTCTTGCCTTTGAAATCAAGACTAATTGGTTAAGACGGTGTCTCTACGCTAAAACTTCCATATAACTAATTCTAATTACACAATTCCAGTTAATTGGGTTAGCAGTGTTCATGCACATAAGACTTCAATTAAAACTGAAATCAAAATAATTGCATGAAATCAAGGTTTTAGGAGTCATTTTCTACACCAGTACATAAGAAGTCAAATGCCAATATAAAATATCAATAGTACAATCCTCATCGATTTAAACAACCTTGTATCCAGCTGAGAATTCACAGGTGAAGTCTCCGAATTTATCTCAGAATATTCATGTGAACCACTATTACCATCTGAATCATCACTGCTCTCCGATTGTTCTGAGAATGCCTCGGCAACTGAAAGGAGAAATAGAGGCCTTGACAACATCTGTCAGCATGAAATAAGATAACCATCAATTGTTTTATAGGACAAATTGAGGAGATAGAAAAGCTTTCCACTTAATAATCAAAAAGCAACCATAACTAATTTTGACCACTTTAATCCTAGTACCAGATATATTAGGCCAAGAGCAGCCACACGAGATACAAACAAATATTTCAGCCAGATTACATTTTATGCTTACAAATTATCAAAACAATAATGATTTATCGACAAGTCATATGCTTATAAATCATAAGATTATTAGGTGAAAAGATGATTAGGCCAAAAGGATAAGCTACTTTGAATGCGTTAAAAAAATTCCTAAAGGATACAAATTATATGCTAAACGTATAATGCTAACTAAAACTGGAGAATACAATTTTGAAAAGGAGGGAAAAAATGAAAAGGCATGCATCTTAGAAATAAGATGCATGCCTCATTTGAAAGGTGATATAAACTAAGATGTATTTGTGCAAGTAATAAAAGCATAAACTACAAGGTTACGAATCAGCAGGATGCTATTATTCAGGTGCACAGGCTAAAACCTTTAGCACACAGCTATATCTTATATCCATCTTCTAGTCAGTTGAATTACAAGCACGTTGAGAAATGTACGAACTACAAATGATACAATACAAAAAAAAATTGGGCGGTATAGGAAACTATATTTCAGTTGTCTAAAGCAGGTGAATTCATATATTTGCAACGAAACATTGGAACATTCTTGTGACAACCAACCTGCATTCCTCTAATCAATCCCTTGAAAGGAGACCATCTTTGAATCAGCTTAAAAGGTGGATAGCAAACAACTTGCAAAGCCTGAATACCACGCCATATACAAGGACACTTGGCCTTGGAAACCCTTCGCACAGTCTCTAATGCAGCAACTTTGAGTAAAAATATTGCCACATCACCCGCCGCACTGCCACCAATCTTACCACTGCTTAGTAAAGCTACCTGCTGAAGATTACTCTGTGGGATTGCCTTTTTCGAACCCTTCTTCGCAGCAACAACACTAGCTGATTCAAATTTCCTAATTGAACTCGAAACACGCGATGGGTCTCCCATTAAAGATAACAAATATAGCTCTGAATTCACATTCCCGGCTGACAATTAAACTCTTAAACGTAGGATCTATAGCAGTTCAAAATTAATAGATCTCTTACAAAAATTAACCTGCAAACCCACTTATTAAATCAGAATAAATATTAAAAAGCTTCTACCAACAAGCTAAAAATTGTCAATGCCTTCAAACAAAAGGTGCCCATTAAATTCTAACAAAAGGGTTCCTTTAAAAATCCAATCTTCTTGTTTTTTTCAGCTTTCCACACATAATCATCCATGATTCAATTATGAATTAATACGACATCGTTTGTAATAAACATAAAGAAGCATAAAGCGATGAACTAACCATCATTTCGAGCGGAAGCAAATGCGAAACTATACCCCCTGGATCCGAATTTTGAGGAGAATCACAATCACTCACATGTGCCGAATTTGGTGGGTCGTTTGGGGGAAAGAGACTTTCGAAGTAATACGATCTTTTTGGTTTGGCTTCATTGTGTTGTGTTTGAGACATCGCCATCGAGAATGGAGCTCCCCAGATTTAATACGTGTCCGGTTCATATTAACTCATAATATAGCTTTTTTCATTGGTGGGTTCCTCTATAAAAAAAAAAAAAAAAAGAGACATTTTAAAAATTTATAATCGTTGATTTAAAAGATTCAATGATTCACTGATTCAATGGATAGAATCGGATAATTTTAAATAATTAAAAATTATAAAAAAATATTTTTTATTTTTTGATTTAATTTATTTAATTAAGAATCGACCATATTAACATACCGATTTCACCAATTTAATCGATTTTTTAAATATCAATTTATGATTCAACCAAACAATCCGATCCGAGATTAAAAACAATAATAAAAAGCATTGTCTTCTATCAATAATGTCACTTTCCTCCTCCTCTTTTAAATGTATACACACTTATCTCCTACTAGTTTTGTAATATTTCATTATCGTTAATTGTTAATTTTTTTAACACTTTTCCAAATTTGCCACTAGTATATAATCCTAACCATTTTTATGGTGGAATAATTGCACTGTAAAAATTTCTCAGAATAAAGAAATATTATATTTTTATCAATCATTAATTGTTAGAAAAGGAAAATTGAATGGGTATATCTAATGAGTGTTCAAAGAAAAATTATATTTTTATTTATTATAAATTTTATCCTTCATAGTAGTTTATATCATAAATATTTTAGTAATAAATAATTTTTTTAAAAAAATATGACGAACCTCGAACATAATGAAATTTGAGACATAATTTTATGTCATGATTTAAAAACATGACAAGATAAGAAACAATTTTAGCGAGACAGGACGAGATAAAAATCAAGACAAGATTTAACTAGGACGAAACGTTACAAATTTTTTTATCCTGGTAAAAGTATGAGACGAGGAAATTATTTATCCTAGTTGTATATATAAGATGGGAGAGAGATTAACAAATCTCGTTCCGTCCCATTACTATTCTTAGTTATTATATTTTATATATTTTTGGGGTCTTAAAAGTTGTATTGTTTTTACACTCAAATCCTAAAAGAAAATTTTATTCTTATTAAGTCCTATAAGTGAATACTTTTTTTCTTTTAAGTCATAATTCGTTAACTCTAACGAATTTGATGACGTGACATAACAGAACGATACTTCAACACAAGCATTAAATCAGTCAGCTGACATGTCAGTTTAGAATAATAATTTATGAATTCCTAAAAGTAATATTATTTTTACAATTCAGTCCTAAATTAAGTCATATAAGTAAATAAGATTTTCCTTTTAAGTCATAATCTTTTATCTATAACGGACCTACTGACGTAACATAATGAAACGATACTTCAGCACATGCATTAAATCAGTCAGCACATAATTTTTCATTCATGTATGCTTACTAGTAAAATGACTTATCTAGACCAACTGAAGGAAGATCCTTGTCTATTTTCTCCATAGTTTTTTTCTATGTTTATCATATTGTTTGTATTATCTGTTTCGATATCACTATCTTCATCCGTTGTACTCCCAAATCATGACCTATAAGATGACGATCTTTAGGTTTTGAAAACTTCGAAATTTATCTAAGGTTCTGAGCATGTGCATAATTAAACAACTATTCTAATTTAGGACATGTCAAAATTAGAGCGACTATGATATGAATCAACAAACACCCTTAATCTATGCAGTTATGAGAAAAGACAAATATATGAGAGCAATAAAAAGAATCAACACCCGCAATTTGTTGACGGAGAGGAAAACTCTCAAGAGTAAAAAATCACTTCGGGTATAGGCTACCACCCGAATCCACTATAATGAGAAAACTTATAACGATAGTATATGACTTATGGTGACAACTTCACCGACTCGAATACCTCTAGACTATTATAACTCAAAGAACTCCCCGAGCTCGCACCAAGCGGTCTTCTTCAAAACCTCTGAAATCTCTTCGTGAATTTTGATCCACCCCGCGAACTCGCAATGCCAGAACTCTGACTACCAATCTTCCTCATTTATAACTATGAAGGTTTAGGAAATTGAGTTAGAGCTGTTTTTTTTTTTTTTTTGTGTTAATAGTTACCAACGAATAATCTTACAAAAGAAAAGAAGATAATAGAATCAATGAATGTTATAGGTTGATTTTCAAGAAAAAGAAACAAAGTATATGGTGACTCTCATAATAATGTTTCTTCACCTGAGTAAATTGATCATGTGTTTGTTTAAATAGGTAGGGTAAAGATATGGTTTTCCTTATATAAAATTGTCTTAAAACGCATTCAAAATAGTCCACTTATGTACGGACATTCGAATGCCCCTCAAACGCCAAGTTTCTTCCTCCGGGCGTTAGAACGCTCTTACGAAAGTTACGCAAACGCACATCGCGGACTGATTTTGAGGTGCAATTTAAAACGCTTGTAATTTTCTCGTCATTAGGCCAAATCATGTGTTCTTTATATGTACACGATCGTCTTCGAGCATATTTTCTAATGACAATGTCCTCATGTTAATTAAATCTCTAAATCTTTTGGAAATTCCAAAAGAGTGAATGTCACTTTGATATATTCATCTGACGTTGTCCAAATATTTGTCCAATTACTTCGAGATATTCAAGACACGTTATAATTCAATTGAACTTGTTTTGTTACGAAAGTTGGCAATACATATGAAACTAACATATTTGCCATGGTGTTTCAGGAAAAATCGTATCAATACTTCTCTCAATCAAATTACATATAACATGGAGTTCTAGATAGACTCGCGTTAGCCTTGATTTTCCTAAAATTTCTTTTAACTTTTGATGACTTTTCATTTGCTGTAACAACAACAGCCGATTACGTACAATCAATTCATTTGCACATACGGAATGGCAAATGCTTTGTGTCATTTTACATAAAAAACCGAAGGCAAGTTGATGTTCCATCGAGAGCCTTTCCTTATTTTTTGTTTGTTGTTTGCTGTTTCTTTGTTCTCTCTGCCGAGAGCAATTCAAGCAAAACCGAGAACCATATTTTATTATGTTAAATTCCACGCATATAAATAGAGTTCGTTTAGATAATTTGGTAGTGTTCCAAAATTATCCGTTGTCGTTTTATTATGGGAAATAGACGCCGGTTCCAATCTTGAGAATCGTAACAGGCGGTAAATTTATTTGAAGGAGATGATTATATACATGACTCAATATTTATCACTTATTATTATAAAAGATAAAATTTTGTATTTAATTTTGATTTCCTAAAAATAATCTTAATTTATTCTAATATTGACATTTTTTTTTGTTAACCCTATTTTCTTTTTTCCTATTTTAACCATGTTGACATAAAGATAAGTAAGATTAGATCAACTTGTACTTGTTATTTATATATTTAATAATGGTTAGTTATCTACCGTTACTCATGATCTTTTAAAATAATTCAACTATTTAATACAATGTTTGAAACAAAAATTGAAATTATTTTTAATTAAATTATAAGCCTGGAAATGATCATCGTGTCTTTACTAATCCACAAGACCCATATAAGACATAAGACCCCACTTTCTCTGGCAATGCACTCTTTTCTCACATGTTTGTTATGTTTGTTATTTCTCTGTTCTTCTTGCAAGGGTATTTTGGGTATAATAAATGTATAAACTCAATCACAATGGGAGTCATAAATACGATATTAAGTTATAATCATATATATAATACTCAGTCACAGTCGCAATCACATTTACAATACTCAATCACAGTTGCAGGGACACATACAATACTCAACTATAGTCGTAATCACATAAACAATACTCAGTCACAATCGCATATATAATAATAGTGAGCTCAATCACATTTTGTCGCACGACACAACAACTTTTGGGGTATAGTTGACTTGCGAAAATTTGAATTTGAAAGATGTTTCTTAATTAAAGTTATAGATATGAATGTTAATTGTAAGGAAGATTTTATACATTGTAATTTGGAGTTCAGATGAAGGAGAGATGCGTATATGAAAATGGTTGGTTTGAAATCATGGCGAAAGCTCTATCCAACTTGGGCTTATCGAAGAGATATTGGGCTGTTTGAACCCAACCCAACTATTTCTTCATGGATTTGGGGCCAGACAGTAAAGCCCAAGATGTAAAATGACTCCTCAAGTTCGAAATCCAACTAGCTTTATGAGTTTATCATGTGCCATATAATAATCTGGCGTGTCATGCATATAGTATATTTTGGGGGTGTAGGGTTCAGGATCTCACCTTGAGGTTCTGGGTTCGAATTCAGGGGGTGCACTTCTTATAAGAGCCTGGGACAGCCGGTGGTTTTACCTGCGCCGCGGCCCAGAATGGGTGGTTTTGTGGCGGGGTTTCCATCATTTTCAAAAAAAAAAAAAAAAAATCTTAACCCGGACTTGAAAATAAATATCGGGGATAACGGGTAAAGATGTTAATGTTATGTGAGTGAATTTATAAATAATTTGTTTTAATAATAAAACCTGAATTCGATTGAATCAAACTCAACTTTTTAAAACCAAACCCAAAATTCAACACATTATATGCGGATCAAAAAATTTTTTTTTTTAATCTGAAAATAATTTTAAATTTTTAAAATTTTATTAATTTAAATGGGATGGGTTGGATCAGCGGGTTGAACCGAATCTTGTACACTCCTACATACATTAGGCAAATCCCCACCCCTAAGCAGATGATTTATCTACATCACAATAATTCAATTATGACAATTGAAAAGACTTATGTAAATTTTTCTATGGGCATGATTTTATGGACCACATTATTATTGTCTCCCCATCAAAAGCCTACATCTAGGGTTAAAAAAAAAGGCAAAGAAATTGATATAATTGAGTGATATGTTTTTATCACATAATTATTGAAACCAAATCAACTCCTCATAATGCATTATTTGACCTTTTAACTTGAGAAAGATTTTCATGCAAGTTTAAAAAAGACCAAGAGACATAATGTAAATAATCAGCTTCAACCGTTTACATTTTTAAAGTCCCCAATGAGCGTGACTTGATGGTGTAGAATTCAGGACTTCACATTGAGGTCATGGATTCGAATCTAGGAAATGCGTTTCTTGTAAGAGTCGGGGACAACTGAAGATTTTACCTATTCCGCTTAAGCCCGGAATGTGTGATTTAACGGTGAGATTTCCAATGATTTTAAAAAAAAAAAGTTTACATTTTTAAATCATTCATCACTCCATCATTTTTTCATAAATATAGCCTTTGTTTTTTTTTAACCTTCATAGCACGCCTCTAAATTGTTGATGGGATGGCCCCTTTATTTTTATAAACTTGAAATTTGTCATTTGCATTTCTAATATAATAAATCAAATTCTATTCATCTATTGAATGTAAAAAAAAAAAAAAAAAAAATCAAAATCAAAATCAAATTTTTTGAAACAAGTAAAATGGGATAAGCTGTTAAAAAGTGCAATATTTTACCAATTAGTGCACAGCAGTTATAAATAAGCAGAGGCGTGCTTTCGAACCCGACAACCACCAAAATTTATTTTGTACTCATGAGACGTGGCTTGATGATGTAGAGTTCAAGATCTCACATTGAGATCCTGAGTTCAATCCAAAGAATGTGTTTTTTGTAAGAGCCGGAGATAGTCGGGGGTTTTATCTTAAGCCCGGAAGAGGTGGTTTGGTGACTGATTTCCAACGATTCTAAATTTTTTTTTTTTTTATAGAAATAAGTAGAGAGGGGGTATTTTTAATAAAACCGACCATTCAAAACCTATAAAAATTAATTTTTTTAAACCACATTTTAAAACACACTTTAAAAACTCCTAAATTAAAAAAAAAAAAAAAGCTTTTGCATTATGAATGGGACAAAATATAGTTATAAATAAGTAGAGCACATCAGTTTTGTCAACTGAGAAATTATGAAATTCAACATGCAATGGCCAATGGGTCCCTACAGCAATGCCGACAGCAAGGATGATGAAGCACTCAAAAGAAAGCAATAAGCAGCTACTTATAAATTTATCATGGATGCAATCATAACAGAGGAAATGATAACATTGAAGAAGTCAATATCCACAATGAGGAGAATGAAACCCCAGATTCTTGACTGATCTTATTCTAAATTTAGATTTCAGCATATGTGTGACAGTAGAGATCCATCAACCGAGTAGATATTACGGTTTTATTATTGAGCTTTACAACCCAAAACACGTCTACTAAATTAGAAGAGCACATGATTTATAAACTAGTCCAGATCTTCCCCTAGTAATTTAAGATATTAAATTCTTCCCCCTTAAGGACCTTACGTCTTCGTGAGAGTAAACAGAAACAGAACATACATAAATGATATCCATATACATATCAGGTTGCGAGTCATCTCTGATATCATTTGTAATAGCTCAAGCCCATCAACCGAGTAGATATTGTCCGCTTTTGGCACACAACCCGTTTTTATAACCCAAAACGCATCTATTAAGTTAGGAGAGGATATAAACTAATCCAGTGTAATATCCCACATCGCTAGCGGAAGGAATCGTGGATTAGTTTATATCTTCCACTAACCTAGTAGACACATTTTAGATTACAGGGCCCAATACTAAATCCATGACAGACCGTGTCCAAAACGAACATAACAATATCTACTCGCTTGGTCGGCTGAGGCTCATGGAAGTCATGGCATAGGATTCTCAAAAGCACTTTTAACAAACATTCCCGCAAATTTTTTCAAGTTTGGTTATGATTGCACTATATATATGTACCACATATAATGCTGCATCATGCTTCTGAAAGCACTCACCAATACCAAAAGCACTTCCAGCACTAGCATGCCCCATCTTAATACAAAGATGAGAAGCTGCTCTCTGATTTTTCTTCTCTTAGCATGGGTTCTGCTTTCAGCTTCTCAAAGGCATAACTACAACAAAATCACGGTTCAGGCTATTGAAACAGGTAAATTTGCTAAGCCTATATTTTAATGCATATAACTAAAATTGTAATGTGATTTTCATTCTCTATTGATGCCAAACAGTTGAATTACAACCTGAACAAGCCGGCTCGAGATCACACACGAGAAAAGTACTGCCTACTTGGGTAAGATTAAAGAACATCGAGCAAAGTCTTCTAAATTCAACTTAATTTCTCGTTTGTACTACTTGATGCTAATGGATGTCTCTAACCTAATTTGCCATGCAATGAAAAATATGCAGATTGAGAGGAAGAAGATTCGAAAAACTCCATCAGGGCCGAACCCCGTGGGGAATCAGTACCCACCATCAAGGCATTGAAGGATGGGAAGAAACTCTTTAGCTAAGAAGTAGACTCTGGGTGATAGTACTTTGTTTGTAGTAGTTAAAAGGTTAGATGTACTCAGTACTCATGCAGATTGGGAAACCAAGATCCTTAGGATATTGTGCGTGTACAAAAATGGATTTTACTTTTAAGATTCGTTTTGTCTGAAATTAGTTGCCAGATAAAACAACTAGACAAGTAGACTTTAAACAATGTTATGTAAAACAAAATTCATCCTCGTACCTGAGATGGGTTTGTTCTTAAGCAACTTCAAACAACTTGAGCATTTTTCTTCTTCTTTTCTCCTGTACTCTGAGAACCTAGTAGAAAAAAGGATAAGATAAAAAAAGATGCTCACTTAAGATGCGAAGTTGTGAGATGTCAATGCCTTTCGACCTGAAGAAAAGCTCAAGGATAAGATAAGAACTTGGACAAAAAAATATTATCACAAAATTCACTAATTGTCATTCCATTGACCCTCCATTCTCTAAGTCTAAGTAAAGAACTGTGTAATTAAGTTAAATAATCTACAGTACATATATTAACAGCATCTGCAGTGTTTATTTCATATGGGAAAAAATGTACAGTTCACTGTGAATTTCTGATGGATGTCTTGCGAGGGTGATTAGTGTGCTTGATCCCATGACGATGATGATCTAGCTTAGCTGGCGGGGGTGTTCTTGGCATGTCGTTTGAGGAATTGAGTTGTTCCAATGAGGCTAGAACATCAACCATCGATGGCCTATTCTTTGGATCCATGTGTAGGCATTGCAATGCAACAGCAGCAACAGCTTGGGCGCCTTTCTTGGAATACTGACCACCCAACCTTGTATCCATGATTCTCAATACACGCCTGCTGTCTCTCAAGAATGGGTTTGCCCATTCCACAAGGGTTTCTTCTGCGAACCCACCTCTGTCTTCATCCAGTGCCCGTCTGCCTGATAACAACTCTAACAAGACAACACCAAAGCTGTAAACATCACTCTTCGGGTTCAAGTGACCTGCATCATTTCAACCAATTCATCAGGAGGAAACAACACCACATCAAATCAAACTTTTCCATGCTAATCTAAATCATTATTGTTTTCTTTCTAGAAGAAAAATCCGTAAGGGCATAAATAACATATTAAGATCTAAAAGGTTTTTGCATTTTTTTTTCCCACAGATAATGCACAGATATCTCATCTAAAAACTAATCATCTCAAGCTCTCACTGCACCAATAAATTGTGATCTGAATTCTGAAGGTATTAAATCAGTTCTACCTCTGAATTCTGGTCTTATTTTATTATTCTAGGCTTCACAAGCCAAAATGCATCAAAACTTAAAGGATGTTACATTTGGAAAGCAAAAATATTTAGAAAGGAAAATGTTTTTTAAATTTCAGCAGCTCAACTTTTGCTCGCATATCATTAGTCCAAATTATTTTCCAGAAGTCAAGAAATTTCTTGCTTTGCTGGCTATATCAGCATCGTGTAGATATTTCAGCGGACTCTAACCTAAGCATTCGAGGGCCAGAACCACTAACTTTCACTGGCACATTTTTTGAGAAAACTAAATTAAAGCAACCGATGCTCTGTTCCATTAAGTAATTTTGGTACTAACAATATCAACCTCACAGGATCGATTAACCCTTCTTTCTAAGCTTGTCTATGCAGTCGTTTAGAATGGCTCCCATGATCCTATTTTGGCAGCCACAATACTAAGTAATGGCCAATTTTTGAATAAAGAAAATGATTATTTCATTCTCTCCAGTCTCCCTTCTCTAGATACAACTTGTTAAAGGAAAGCAGTCTAGGATTTTTGAGATATGTAGTGCTTGCCTGTCGCCACATATTCTGGCGCAGCATAGCCTCGTGTTCCCATGATTCTAGTTGAAACGTGAGTGTTATCTCCGGTAGGACCATCCCTTGCTAACCCAAAGTCTGAAAGTTTTGCACTGAAGTCCTGGAAAAGGTTTCACCCGTCAGGCAATAATACTATATATACAGTTTTATCAGATGCATTGATAAATAAATAAATAAATCCACAAGAATTACAATGGTTCAGCATACCGAATCAAGCAGAATGTTTGAAGCCTTTAAATCACGGTAGATGACATTGGCATCTAAACCATGTAAGAAGGACAATCCCCGAGCAACATCTATAGCAATTTTCATCCGTGTAGGCCAACTAATTGGTTGGACCCCTTCTACAGATTGGCAAAATAATAGCTGTATCAATACAAGCCTATAGCCAAATAGACATGCCGTGTAGGATACCTAATAAATAATTCTTTGCTGAAAAATCATATTTCATATTTTTTTTCAGAAATGGATCCACGAACCCTTAAATTCTACTAGTCCATTAAGCAGAATAATTCAGCCCTTCTGGAAGATTAACTAACAATGCATGGTTAGCAAACATATGCTAGTTTCTCCTTAGCTTATAGAAGAACAAGGGGTACCAAAAATCCAAATTGTTTGTGTTTATGACCTCAGTCTCAGTAGTCATTAATTGTTTAGTTCAATGCAAATGTAAGGTAAAGTAAAAATAAAAAATAAAATCTAAATAACTTCTCAACATGGAAGTTTCTAACGTAGCATGATATTCTCACGTAAAACTAAAATCTTTTATAACAATAATCTCACTGATATTACCATTTTTCCCACTCACTTTAAGCGATTTATTCATTGTCTACATGCAATTAAAAGTGAATCCTGTATAAAATTGTATGTAAGCTATCGATGGCACAAGGACATGGAAAATATTTTAACTATATCCATATGAAAATTTAAAACAAAATGTAAGTCCACATAAAGAGAAATTCGTACTTCTAAATAAATGATTCTCCAGACTTCCTTTTGGCATAAACTCGTAAACAAGAAGTCTGTTCTCAGATTCCGAACTGTATCCAATGAGTTTCACCAGATTTTCATGGCGAAGTTGGCCTAAATAGTTTACTTCAGTCTGCCACATTAACAGAATATTCAAATACGATTAAGTTTGAATATGGACTAGAAAGGCCACATTAACAAGAAATCAACTTAAAGGGAACCCTGTGGCACATACAAGCCATTCCTTGTGACCTTGAAAACTTTCTGCTTTGAGACTCTTGATGGCTACCACCATTCCACTTCCAGGTTTAGTGGGAGCAAAAGTATTTCCATCAATCCAACCTTTGAATACACACCCAAATCCTCCCTCTCCAAGAAGATAATCTGAGCGAAAGCTTTTGGTGGCAATTTTGAGATCATTGAAGCTGAAGGACCTGACAATGCTATTAGCAGATGTATTAGCTTTCGATGCTATTAGAGATTTGTTCAAACTTTCCAAAGGTGTTTGCTGGCTGGGATTTGTAGAATCCTGCTTTTCCTTAACACGAAGCTTTGTATTTCCTGCAAGAACAAAAGACTTACAAATAAGTGGAAATAACAGAAGAAAATTCACATTTCATATTTATATAGTCCACCCAGAAACTTGAGTTGCAACTAAAAATATTAAAAACGAAATGAATTATGACAAATATATATATATAAACATACATGCATACGCAATATATTTGGAAGGATTCGATTTTCAAACCATCCCGAGTCTAAAGATACAATTCGAATAGTAGTACTAATTAAAGCAGGTGACATAAAAAGATGTTTGAGCAATCAACCTTGAACAAACTGGTTTCTCCTAATAATATGCAGGCACAGAAATCTCCAGGCTATCTAATTGTGACTCTACTACATGAAGCCAATCAATCACACCAAAAGCTTAGAAACAGTTCAAATATAAAGTCATATGATAAGCATATGAAGTCGCTTGCTCATAGTTCTGAACAAGGTTGAATAATTAAATATATATTAAGAAAAATGAAAACGAACCAGAAAAATTAGTCGAAGAAGCATGAGCACATTTAGCAGATTTTCCCCAGCAAATCCCCATCCCATGAATATGATGATGATGATGGTGATGGTGATGAGATTGAGAAGCAATGAATTCTTTGAAACATGTTATTAAAGTCCAATTTCATCGACGGTCAATCAACGAAACCGCCTTTACTTTGAACAAAATTTTCAAAATTAACGTAAGCATTATGGTCCCTACTCATTCATTACTAATAATAATAAATTTTTGACTTTTATTCAAAGCTTATAACATCTACCCAAAAAAAAAAAAAAAAAAATTGACGCATTCAAATCAAAGCCTTTAAAATATCTAATCACCAAACTTCCTAATTTAATTTCCAAATTTTTATGTGTAAAACTCCAACACCCGAAGATTATTTATTAAAAAAAAAAAAAAAAACCTGCAATTAAAGCTAACAGTTCAAATTGCGATGAATTAATAATGTGGAAAAGTACATACCGAGTCAAAAATAAATAAAAAGTTGTTTCGAGTTTGAATTGATTCACAGTGAACTCAGTGTCACTGAACTGCACTTAAATTGAATTGCTTTAATCAATTGAAGTGCTACGGACGGTGCTGGGGGATACGAAGTAGCCGGCATGGTAACGGTTGGCGTTAACGAATGTCAGTGGTAATTTTCTATGAGCTCCCTCATGTTTATGAAAACATCAAATAAACCCATTAAGGTGGAAAATTTCGGCACCCGGCAAGGACCTGAGCTTTTAAGTTTTAAGTAGCAGCTAAGCCTGGCCCATATATAATTTTCTATTTAAAAATAGGGTTATTTACGTTTTTACTATTAAAATTATGATAAAATATAAATTGGGTAGTATAAATATTAATATATTACATTTTACTACTAATTTATATAAAATTAACATTTTACTACTACTTTTTCATCCAAATCGTTAGTTGACCGTCAGTTGACCATGACATCATGCTGACATCGTGAGGATAAAAGAGTCTTAACCCATAATTATTATAAATTATAATTCTAAAAAAAAATTAAGGGTAATTTTGTCATTACGAAAGGAAATAAAAAATAAAAACTAAAAAATATTTGACAATACAATTACTCATTGTCTTTATTGTTTCCCTCCCCTGCCAGAATATAATTGAACAAATAATTAATGATTATTGAGTACATCTCTTTTTATTTTATACTTTAAAGTATTTTGGATATTATGAGAATGTTATTATTAAATTATTTTGGTAAATTAAATTCTTTATTTTGTTGGGTTTTTATAGACAGTTTAAAGACTAAAGTATTTTTATAAATGTGATTGTTGATTGCATCTTTTTTATTGTTATATATAAGATTTAGATATGTTTTTAAAGGGTATAATTATAATTCACTTTTTTTTATTTTGAGGATAAAACAGTCTTTTTAAAGGTCAACTGACGGTCAACTAACGGTTTTAGATGGAAAAGTAGTAAAATGTTAAATTTTATATAAATTTAGTTGTAAAGTGTAATGTTAATATTCACAGTACCCAATTGTTATTTGATCATAACTTTAGTAGTAAAACGTAAATAACCCTTAAAAATTATTTAAAAAAAAAAAAAATTCATCTGATTAGATAATTATTGCATTTTTATGTTTTATTTAATTATTTTACTTTTAGAAAAGGCTATTTAGTTATATAAAAATATCTCATCTAATTAGTCAATTATTGCATTTTATGTTTGTTTAATTATTTTACTCTTAGAAAAGGCTATTTAAATATAATTTTAATGTTTTCAAACTTTTTTTAAAAAATATATATTTATATCTTCTTCTTTTTTTTTTCAAATATTTGGGCCAAATATTATATTATTGAAAATTACGATCACATCCATCACAAGATTCAAAGTTCAAACAAACCAGCTTTATTATAGTTGAATGGTAAGTGGAAAAAGGTTTAATTTCCCCTTTGTATTAGCCAGGTTAATTTTCAAAGCATTGATTTTTTTTTCCAAGAACAAGTATCCTCTCATTTTTCTTCTCATCTAGTGACATGTGTGCATACAATAAATAAATAAATAAATAAATAAGATTAAATTGTATGTCACGTGTCATTAGATGATACTAATAGACGAGACAATAAGAAGGAAAAAAAGAAGGGTCCTAATTCTTGTTCCAAATATCGACACGTTCGACTTCGGATATCCGGATTTTCCGGGCAAAATTCTATAGAAAACGCTTCGTCAAGCTAGTCATTGTTAGGCTATAATAGTTCAATTTCAGAATAGAACTAGTAGAGATACCATGTGTAGCTAGATTGATACCACAATAGTAATGTGCTTTCATATCATCACTCAAATCAAATTGCAGGAATTTCTACACACAAAAATAAAATAAAATGGATTGCTATATGTTAATCAAAATTAATTTTGTTGAGATATACAGGACTCACTTTAGTCTACAAACTCTAGTGTTTCATACAGCGCGCTTCCGCTTTGAACGCTTGCTTTTCCTTGGTCGCGAAGGATCTGGAACCTGTTTGTTTCCATTAGAGGCGAAAGCCTCTTCTAGAACTCCATCACCCTGTTAGAAAACATTAAATTAGTTCAAAGCTTCAGGCACCGCAATAGTGTAAATCTTTCTTAATTTGCGAGTGTTTGAATTTGTTTATACAGAATTCAGTAGCATTTATGCCATTGGGGTAGTGGGTTCCCTTATCATGCTTGTCAGCACTATAATGATGAAATTATACAACTCTCAGTTTTTTCATTCTTCTTCTACAAAATTTACTCTTAATTGACAAAGAAACAAGATGTTAAAGGAACTGTAAATTTCAGAGCATATGAGTCATAAGAGCTATCTTATGTTAGTCTAATGGTCCTTAAGTGCTGAAATTACGATCATTACCTTGTCCGTATTTTCTATATCAGTCTCCCCTTCAGAAGAATCAGATGCAGAATTCACGGTTTGAATGTCCTCTGCTGGTAGTGCCTTGCTCAATTTTTTCCTTTTCTCTTCCTCTTTTAATTGCCTGAACCTGTTGATTGCCATCCTTATCAGTAGGGCATAGTTGAAGCAGCAGGAAGAACAAGTGTTGAAGAACAGAAAACTGACCTATCACCACCCCGGGATGGCTGAGAAGCAGATCGTTTTGCACGTCCTGCAGTGATGATTCCACTTGCATCCTCAGCAACAACTGGTTTTGCACCACCTAATTTCCGTAACCACACTTGTTGTGCTGTGCTGAGAACATTATTTGTAAACCTACAAACCGCACAGAGCACATAACAAACTAATTGACCCAAAAAAAAATCTCCTTGAATCAACCTTAAAAAAATGAATTTCTTGCAATGTACTCTAGTGGGGGGTGAGGGAAGCATGTATATCTAAAAGAATAAATACTACCAATCACTGCAACATGAGAAACATTTGATATTGAACACTTATTACCACAAGCAAATATTCTTCGTCAACGGTGTAATAGGACTATTAATAGGGTAGACAACTGAAGGAAGAATATTTTGTTAACATATAATGAAACAGTTGTTTCCAGAAACTCTGCACCTATCAAAAGAATGCAATCTATGGGCAGAATTGCGTGCATAAAGCATGTGCATTTGGTTAACTACTTTTAGTAAAATTGATATGAGAAACCAACCAGTAAAGTGATAATCCTGATGGCACTGATAAGGAGAAGTAGCCAATCATGAGAGGAAGAAACTTAAAAACAAGAAGCGTGTTCTTTTGAGCTGGATCATCCGTCTGTCAAAACAAACCAATTCAGGACTTCAAATTTGTTTAAACAAGAAACAAAGCAAAATAGAATGGAAAGTGAAGAGATCTCATTTTTTCTTACCTGGGGAGGCTTCATGAGCTCCATTGAAACATATTGAGAAGCAACAAGAAGGACGGGTAAAACAAGGTATGCAGCAGTGTCATTCCAGCCAAATGGTGGATGGCCATCCTGCATGGTGATTATAAGTTAGATCATCTATGATTAATTGAAAAGAATCATCATTGATCAGTGGTCATCAAATAAGAAAAGAGAACAACAATTAATAATCACAGTTGAAGGAGGAAGACCTGTCCTTGATCTTTCAATGGGAACTCATTAAGGTAAATACAGGATAATATTCTAAACATGCTTACGACCTATGATACATTTACATACACGGAAAACATGTTGAAGGAAATTAGAACAAACTCTATAAGCTGACACATAAGCCTTAGTGCCAATACCTAACCTTCCAGTTTCTCTAACTCAATGTCCTTCCTTTCTTTAATTTACTAAGGATTATGTAGAATTTCTTTTAGTTACCTTGCACCCACCCTCAAATTATATTTAGCCCCTTGGACTTGAATCCTTGACCTTTAACTTTCACTGCAAGAGCCAACCAACTGGGCTATCCTTTAGGGGATACTTAGGATTATATATTGGTTAACAGGTTCTTTTAGTAATTTGCTATTAGATAATCGTAAAGTTTATGTAGTAATATACGTAAAGGTCTTAAGGAAACCCATCTCCAATCCACAAAAATCAAATTTTCTAAACTTGTATGTGTCATAAATGTTGCATGTCGGTGCTACATGTTCAAAGGGGAAGTTACACATTTAAACTCGTGTGTGTCATAAAAATAAGCAGAAGAGACAATTTGTAAAGTTCAAGCATTTGGAGAACATAAAGTTATATTACCACAAAAGGAAGGAGCCAAGAAATGCCAGATCCGCTTTGTCGAGCAGCAATTGTAGTTGGCCCAGCCAATGACGGTATCCAAAAGAAACCTTCTGTTAACAGTCCCTTAAAGTGAAAAGTTTGCAATTGTCAGCATAATGGCATTGTCCTGCAACTAAGAGTGTATATCCATCAACACTATTTAGCAAAATTTTAGTATCAAACATCTTAATGACCTCATTTGCCACATTTGAAAGAGCTTGATAGAGACCTATCCAGACAGGTATAGTAGCCAATGTTGGCAAACAACCTACAGCCCAATGAGAAGATGCACATCAGCAACACAAGGAATTGTGCTCATTTAACAGCTAAGTTAGTTTAAGAAAGAGAGATAAAATAACAATTATAAGACCATGAGAGAAAATGAAGATGAACAAGAACAGACTATAAATCACCATTCGCTACAGTAAATACTACATATTGCATGATACGCTCATGAAGGCAATTCAGTTATGAAAAATGACTGACTTGTGGACTTTATCATCCATTGATTTGTGATTTTTTTTTTTATTGTAAATATTACCCAACAGTCAACTCAAAACTGCCAAACCCATATCGGCATTGATAAAAGAAAAAGGAAAAAAAGAAGAAAGAAAATAAATGATCGAGTAGAAGAGTACCTGCTAATGGATTAACCCCAGCCTGAGTATATAAACGTGATGTCTCAAGCTGTATTCTTTCCTGGAAAGAAGTTAAAAGAAAGAGAACCATATTAACATTAAAAGAAAAGATGTTTGCTCAAGCTCAAGCTCAATCTCAGAATTTAACGAACGAACTCACCTGATTGCCAGCATATCTTTGTTGAATAGCTTTGATCTTCGGTTGAAGGTTTTGCATTGCCAACGTTGATTCCACCTACATATTAATCAAAGTCATCAATAACAAAGCCAAAAGTAATAAGGGAAGCTAATCATATTACATTCACATAGGCATTATAATCCACAAATAAAATATATCAATCAATGGCAACAACAAAAATAAAAAACAATGTCAAACATCATTACAAAGGTTATTTTATCAAGTAGTAACTTAAAATTCTGTGCGACTTGAAACTCTACACATGTTATATTCCACAAAACAGTGGAGGCAGTCACTCACCTGTTGCTTCGTTAAAGGAAGCGTGACAACTTTAACAATAATCGTCAACAGAATTATAGCAAAACCATATGAATACGGCACATGCACAGCATCAAGCCCATCCTTCAATATCTGAAACACAATTCAAACAGAGCAAAATTATTATGTATCAACATACCATGTCATCGGTTTTCCACAACTAATTATCAACTATAACCGCTATAATAATCATTCAACAAGACAACCACCACAAAAGCACCTAAAGCACTTTCAAGAGAATAATCTCATAAGTGCTTTTCGAATTAGCACTTATTGGAGATTGAAAAAGCACTTGGAAAACTCAATAAGCACTTTATAGTTGCATTTACAAAGCTAACCCACATAGATTGGCTCCATTTTTTTCACAACAATTTAAAAAAATTATTCAATTATTTTTTTTTGGGAAATGTTGGAAATCCCACCCCTAAATCACTCCAGCTTAAGCGACGGATCCCAAATTCTTATAAGAAATATATACTAGCTACTTGAACTATGACCCGACAACCAAATGGTAAGCCTTTTGCCATCAATCCCCATTGGAGCAACTAAATTTCCTTGATTTCCTCTAATTTTTCTAATTATTATCAACTAAATAACCCTTTTTCCACACAGAATTCAAAATAATTAACCAAAGTTACCTTGAGAACAAACTCCATAGCTTCAGAAATAAATCCGAACCAGCCGCCGTTTTTCTGCGGAGCAGCATCAGCTGACGTGGAGGCAGCTCCGCCAGTAGCAGAATCAAGCGAAACGGCAGCGTCCGCAAGCGTATAGAGCAAGCTCTCGGCGCGGGTAACAATAGAGTTGAAGTCGATAGGAGAGTCGAGGGAGTGAATTGGTGGAATTTCTTGGAAGCTGAGTCTGACTCTGGTGGAAGCGAGTCTACGGTGAGGCACCGGGTGGGGCCCATGGCGAGTGAGGGATGATGAGGGGAGTGGTGTGCCGATGAACGGTGGAGATGAAATCAGAGTTTTCGCCATGGATTGGGGGGGATATTTTTATAACTCAGCTTCTCATGAGTTTATGCTGGTGGAGTATCTGGCAGCGGAGGAATTCAGAAATGATTTTTCGAATTATCGGTTATTTTAATTTGCGCATGGGGAGTGTCAGCTCGCATTTGAGCCAATAATTGAATGCCACGTCTTGACAGTTTTTGTGGTCATTACGTTCTTGCTAGACGTTGAGTTGTAATTATTCAACAAAAATGATATGTATATTTAAATTTATCCCGAAAATTTTTCCGAACGTCTCATTGTAGCTACAGTGAATTACGACAAATCACTGTAACTACAGTGAGATGTTCGGGAAAATTTTCGGGATAAGTTTAAGTATACATATTATTGCTCATTATTCAAACTACATTTCACTGTGCGTGCGTCGATGGATCACATCGTTATATTAATTTAACTGTAATTTAGAATAGTTAATCATCATTTAAAATCGATTCTAAATTGATTTTAAATTTTTTAAATTTAGGAAATAAATTAAATCGTGATCAACTCTACTAATAGACTTTTAAAAAGTTTTACGCTTTTGGACATTTTTAAGGTGAAGTATTTTAAACAACCACGCAAACGTTAAAATATATGAAACTTAACAGTAATACTCATAAGACAACATTCAATCCTTATAATGCTAAAGAGAATAACTTTTTATAATTTACCACAAAAAAAAATTGTTAAATAATAGTTTCTGGGATTTTAGTCTAGGCATCTGGCCCAAATCCAAGACTCTTGAAACTCAAAACCCAGCCTAAACATAGGGTAATTACTAATTAGGCAGTGGACTCGACCTGATAGTGACTGACCGAACAGATTCCTGTTCAGTTTTTAATTTTTTAATTTTTAATTTTAGTTTGACCCAATATGATGGGAAAAAACTGCAATTGCTGAAACTGCCACTGGTAAGGGGTGGGCATCGGATCCGATCCGATTGGAAAATCCGATTGAATTGAGTTGGTCCGGTTCGACGGATTTCGGATCCGATCGATTTTTTTTTTATTTAATATGCAAAACGACGTCGTTACATATTAAATAAAAAAAAATTTCGGATCGGATCGGATTTTAGATCCGCTCGATTTTTTTCACTCAAACCCACCGAATTCGGATCGGATCGGACCAGTCCGATCCGAAATAGGATGATTTCGGATTGATTTGATCCGATTCGAATTCGGATCGAACCAATCCGATCCGATCAGATAATTATTGGATCGGATCGGATCGAATTCGATAAGATGATCGGATCCGAACGAATCAAACAACCGTGGGCATTTCGGATCGGATCGGATCGGATTCGGATTCGGATTCGGTCTGATCCGATCCGAATCCAATAATACCCACCCTAACTGGTATATTGGTATAATAAGCACCCCACTGCCGAAACTGAACATAAAGAAAAACTGCCCTATTTGCCTTGCATGGTAATGAAGGACACGGATTGCACCGCAAGATATTCCGCGCTATAATTCATCATCAAGAATTCTTGATAATTTAGAATTTTTCTTTCTAAACTCTTTTAGAAGCTTTTTTTCCCCCTTTTGTCACACAAAAATGAATTAGGTTGTTAATCTAAAGGAAATATTTTTCTTTGTATAGTTAGGGTTTTTTTAGATTAACCCTAATAGGTGAAAATCCAAAGATATCATCCCATCATGTGTAGAATTTGGGTAAATTAAGAGTGAGTAAATCGATTTTGGTTCCGATTCCGAGTGGACTCGAAACATACCCTAAAAAAATCGGTTCATAATAGTTTAGAATCGAAACCTATCAAATTAAATAAGTTGTCGTATTTATCGATTTCGATCCTATTCCGTGTTATCATATTTTTCTTTTGTTCAATATATTATTTGTTTCATTGTAAAATGGAAATAAGATACAATAACTGATAATTGATATTAAGTCTTGATCACTTCTCAAATTTATAGCAACAATATGTTTATTGTAATATTTGCATTTGTCCAATACTTGAATGGTCAATACATAAAGTAGATTATTTTGAAAATATATTGATTTTGTAGTGATTCAAGATGAAAGCAATATGTTACAAGTTCAAATCTTATAGAATATTTGAGCCTTTCTTATATTTTTTAACAAAAAAAAAAATTTTGATTTTATAATACTAAAACTCAAAATTTGATTCCAATTCCCACCACAATAGAACTGAAATTTGACCTAAAAACGATTCCTTAATTTTGGAATCACCACCACCACACCTGTCGTCACCATCTACCACCACCAGTGAACCAGTTGTTGTCGTTAACGTTCTTCCTCTGTAGTCGTCGGATTTTGTTGATCGGTTTTGTTCTTCAGTAAGGGTTAAAGGATAAAATTCAAAGAAAGAATATGTTGTGTGACCGAGGACAGAGGATAGTAGGGGAAGAATAGATTGTTCCTTAATGTTAATTTTTTTTTCAAATATGGGTTAATTTTGTATTTGGTTAAAACAAAAGGGTTAGATTCGTAAAATATTGTGATGAAACACACTCAATAGAGAAGAAATGAGAGAAAAATTTTCTTTATTTCACACAAACAAAGAATTACAAGTTTAACCCTAAAGCTTTACAAAAACTCTCAAACTCTCTCTATTACACACTCACTTATGAGTTCTGGGATTTTGGGATGCTTAACAATGGTCTGGGAGCTCCTTTATGTATTGCGCAAGACGCGTGAACAATGTCACATGCCTTGGACACGTTTTGTTGCCAGCTTACCATACCAACTTTGTCAACTTTTACTTTCGGTGCTTTTGATCTCTTATGCAGCTTGCAATTTGCTGTCTGCATGCATGCACTGGCTTCAACAAATCTTCCCATCGGTGAAGATTTCCCAAAAATCTGAGCCGACCATCAATCATCCAAACCGGATCCTTAAAAGGATCCACCCCTGACTGCATCTGTATGACTGCCTACGTACCCTGAGTTGTGATCAAGCCAATCGTAGTTATCTGTATCTCCCCACTCTAACTATGTGGAGAGTTTTGTCATCCTGGCTATGGCACGACAGATTTCAAGCTTATCCTTCGGTAAAACCTTGGTGAACATATCGGCACCGTTGTCGTCGATGTGAATTTTCCTGAGTTCTATCAGCCTTGAGCTAAGGACGTCCCGTATCCAGTGATACCTCACATTGATATGTTTTGACCTCGAATGAAATGTGGAATTTTTACCGAGATAGATAACACTCTGGCTATCACAGTACAAAGTGTACTTCTCCTACTTGAAACTCAATTCCTGGATGAATGTCTTCATCCACAGCAATTCTTGCAAGCTTCTGTCATTGCAATGAATTCTGCCTCTGTTGTAGAAAGTGCAACACATCTCTGCAACCTAGATTTTCATGCCACAACTCATCCTGAGAGAGTAATCAGATACCCCGAAGTAGACTTTCGGGTATCTACATCTACTGTCATATCTGAATCGGTGTAGCCCATCAACACTGGCTTATCGATGTTTCCAAAATATAATCTCATCTTGGATGTGCCTCGTAGATACCGCATAATTCATTTGACAACATTCCAGTGTTCTTTTCCTGGGTTTGACATAAACTGGCTGACCAATCCAACTGCGTGTGCTAAGTCTGGCCTCGTGCACACCATGACATACATTAGACTTTCCACTGCTGAGGTGTATTGAACCTGTTTCATTTCCTCATTCCATGTCTCAGTAGAGGGACTCTGCTGTGTATTCAATCTAAAGTGGGTAGCAAGAGAAGTGCTAACCGCTTTAGCCTTGTCCATCTGGAATCGCTGAAGTACCTTCTCGATGTACTCCTCATGTGACAAGTATAATATCATGGCTTTCTGATCACGGCCGATCATGATGCAAAGAATCTATTTAGCTGACCCCGAGTCTTTTATCTCAAAAGACTTACTCAGTTGCTGCTTCAAATTATCAATCATCGATTGATTCCGGCCAACAATCAACATATCATCTATGTATAGCAGTAAGATGATAAAGTCATCGTCAGAAAATTTCTGAACGAAAACACAATGGTCTGAAGTGGTCTTCTTGTATCCCTGCTCCCCATAACTGACTCAAACTTCATGTACCACTGTCTCGATGCCTGTTTCAAACCGTAGAGGCTTTTCCTGAGTCTGCACACATAGTCCTCTTTCCTGCTGACTCTGAAGCCTTCTGGTTGCTCCATGTAAATTTCTTCTTCCAGATCTCCGTGAAGAAATGCGGTCTTGACATCCATCTGATCGATCTCCAAATCAAGGCTTGCTGCTAAGCTGAGTACCACTCTGATGGATGACATCTTCACAACTGGAGAGAAGATTTCATCGAAGTCAATGCCTTTCCTCTGATTGAATCCCTTGACGACTAATCTGACTTTATACCGGGGTTGTGAAGTATGCTCATATTGCTTCACCCTGTACACCCATTTGTTCTTCAAATCCCTTTTGCCTTTTGGCAATTTCACCAACTCAAAAGTGTGATTGTCATGCAAAGATTTCATCTCATCTTGCATGGCTTCCTCCCACTTTTCTCTGTCTTCTGTTTCCACAATCTCTTGGTAGCTCTCGGGTTCTCCCCCGTCAGTAAGCAACACATACTCATATGCAGAGTATTTGGTTGAAGGTCGTATCTCTCTATCAGACATTCTCTGTGGAACTGTTGGTATTGCTTCCGGTACTGGTGGTTGATCATGATCATAATCTATGGGAGCTTCATCACATGTACCTTCATGTCTGGGAATCTTATCTTCAACTCGTACTGGCACCGGTGTGTGAGGTTCTGGATTCACATATCTGTATTGCTGGGGCATTGTCTTCATCCCCTTTCTGATATCTTCTATGGTCTGATCTTCGATGAAGATAACATCTCGGCTCCTGACGATCTCCTTCTCCACATGATCATACAGTTTGTAGCCGAAATCATCCTGACCATAGCCAATAAAGACACACTGTCGCGTCTTTGCATCAAGCTTGGATCTCTCGTCATTTGGGATGTGTACAAAAGCTTTGCACCCAAAGACATGTAAGTGCTTGTATGATACTTCTTTACCTGTCCAGGCTTGGTTAGGAATATTACCTTTCAGTGCGATCGCTGGGGCCATGTTCAAACATGTACTGTTGTGTTGAGTGCCTCCCCCCAAAATATCTTCGGTAGCTTGACTTATGATAGCAAGTTTTTGACCATTTCGCACAAGGTTCTGTTCATCCTCTCAGCTATGCCATTCAATTGAGGTGTCTTCGGAGGTGTCGTTTGATGTCGGATTCCTTGCGTCTTGCAGTACTGATCAAACGGACCTCTGTATTCTCCACCGTTATTTGTTCTGATGCACTTCAATTTCTTGCCGATTCTCTCTCCACCAGTGCATGAAACTCTTTGAACACTCCCAGCACTTGATCTTTTCTCTTCAAGGTGTATGCCCAAATCCTCATTGAATGATCATCTATGAATGTCACAAAGTAAAGTGATCCACCAAATGTTCTTGTTTGCATCGGACCGCATACATCTGAATGTATGAGATCTAGTACCTCCGGTTTCCGCTGAGGCGGGGAGCTCTGGAAGGACACTCTGTTCTGTTTTCCAGCCATGCAGTGTTCACATTTCCGTAAGTGTGAGTTCTTCAATTTCGGAAGAACATTCCACCTACGTAGTATCTCCATCCTCGTTTGACTCTTGTGACCGAGCTTTTTATGCCATAGCTCGACTGCCTCATTACTGTTGACTGTATTTATGCTACTATTGGAAAGCTTAGCATGCATCAAATACAGAGTTGAATCTTTCTTACCTCGTGCCACCACCATTGATCCTTTAGTAAGCTTCCAAGTGCCGTCACTAAAGGTGCTGCAGAAACCTTCATCATCCAGCTTGCCTGTTGAGATCAGGTTTAACATGATATCTGGGATGTGCTTGACTCCCTTCAACACTAGCCTTGTCCCGTTCTCTATTTCAAGACAGATGTCTCCAATACCGACGGCTTTGGACTGTCCTTCATTCCTCATCCTTACAGCGTCGTAGTCCCCTGGTGTGTAAGATGAAAAGAAGTCTCTGTGAGATGTGGCGTGTATGGAGGCGCCACTATCTATCACCCAACTGGTCTCGTGGCTGATAAGATTCACAACATCTTCTTCGTATATAATACAAAATTCTTTGGAGGTTTTTTCGGTGGTAGTAGCAACTCTTTTTTGGTTAGAGTCACCATCTCTCCTCGACTGCTCGTTCTTCAGTTTGTAGCAATCTCTCTTCATGTGGCCTTTCTTCTTAAGGTGGAAACATTCAATTTCCCTCGTTCTTGATTTCTCCCGGTTCTTGTCTGATTTACCTGGGCCTCGACTTTTACTCATCCCCCTTCTGGTGTTATTCTTTGTCACTAGAGCTTCTGAGGTTGAGGCTGATGCTGACTCATGCATTCTCGTCCTCTTTTCTTCCTCGAAGATCTTGGTCTTTGCCATCTCCATAGTGACTTTCCCATCTGCGGCTGAATTGATCACCGTAGATCTGAACATTTCCCAAGATTATGGCAACGTATTAATGAGTATTAAGCCATTTACCTCATCATTGAAGTTTATGCCCAATCCAGACAATTCATTAAGAGTACCGAGGAAATCGTTGATATGGTCCAGCACAGCTGTACCTTCCTGTAATTCAAACTCATCATCTTCTTGATGTAGTACAACTTGTTGTTGCCAGTTTTTGCTCGAAAAAGCTCCTCCAACTTTCTCCATAAGACACGTGCATTTGCATCTTCACTAACATGATTCACGATACTGCTGTCGATCTACTGATGAATAGTACTGAATATTTTCTGGTAAGATTAGCCCACTTCTCATCGGATATTCCTTCTGGTTTCTCCTCCAGAAATACCGATCCATCATAGTCCTTCACATACAGAAGGTCTTCCATCATTCCTCTCCATGTGAAATAGTTTGTACTGGTTAACAAAATTATTTTTCCGTTGCCCCCTTCCATCATAAAAATTCTAAGTAAAATTTCAAAAAACGGACCTCATCGTTGCGTCCGGAATGGTCGAAAATGGTGGAAATGACACTTCGTTTGTCAAAATCCGACATAAGGACCAAATTACAAATTTCAGAAATTACAGGGGTCAAAGTATAATTTTCGAAAGTTCAGGGCCAAAGTGTAATTACAGAAAATTTCAGGGACTATATTGAAATTATATGAAAGTTTAGGGGCTAAATGTAATTCCCAGAAAGTTTAGGGACATATCTGAAATTTACCAGGTAATGCTGACGTGGCAGGTCTACTGACGTGGCGCTGACTGGTCTGATGACGTGGACTGCTGACTGGGTAGGACCTGCTGACGTAGCGCTGACTGGACCACTGGCGTGGCACTAACGTGACGTTGTCTTCAACATTCAGGGCGGTGCGGCGCGTATGCGCGTGAGGGCGCTGAACTGCTCTCTACCGGCGCGTGCGACATCTTCAGGCCTCCGTTCGGTCGTCGAAAAATATCACCGTGCTCGTCTCGCCTTGAAAAGTCCGATGGTATGCTCAAAATCGATTTTCGACAACTTTCGTCGGAATCGACTTTCCGAACCGAATCTCTGTTTCCAAGTGGATCCCACCATGGAACCTTAGCTCCTGATACTACTTGTTGTGATGAAAACACACTCAATAGAGAAGAAATGAGAGAAAAGTTTTCTTTATTTAACACAAATAAAGAATTACAAGCTTAACCCTAAAGCTTTACAAAAACTCTCAAACTCTCTCTATTACACACTCACTTATGAGCTCTGGGATTCTGGGATGTTTAACAATGGTCTGGGAGCTCCTTTTTATAATGCCCAAGACGCGTGAACAGTGTCACACGCCTTGGACACGTTTTGTTGCCAGCTTACTATGCCAACTTTGTCAACTTTTACTTTCGGTGCTTTTGATCTCTTATGCAGCTTTCAATTTGCTGTCTGCATACATGCACTGGCTTCAACATAAAATTCCTTGGAAATAATAAGAGTCGTCACTGATTTATATTAATAAAAACATCTCATTGATTTGAAGAATGCTTGCCTAGGATACAAATGTCTATTTTAGCTAGAGCTAAAGTGAACCATAAACCCTCAACAAAATAATACTAAGATTTCAACAATAAAAGCAGCCCCAGTACAATCGAGAGAAAATCTCCCACCATTATGGTATGGAAAATGAGATAACTCTCATAAAAAACTCTTATTGAGTATGAAAAAAATGAGAAAAAATAAAGAGTTAATAAAATCGGTTTCGGTTTCAATTTCGATTCCAAAACTTATTAGGAACAAATCATTTTCTTTCATTTTAAAATTAAAATCTATCTAATTAAATAAGGTATTATTAGAGATTAGAGAAAAGCAGTTACAACAGCAGAGCATTCAGCTTCACAGCATCACTCATCTATGCCATCCATATCACTCTAATGTTTCCATTCTAACTGCTAACAACCTCAACAGACTGCTAACAACCTCAGCAGTAGTTATTTGATTTATCCACTAGGATCATGCCATCTAGCATTCTGTTATGATTAGCTGTATGATTTCAGTATTATAAATTGTTTTGTGTAACTCTCAGTTTTTAAGAACAAATAATAAGAAATCAGTTTTCCCTCAAATTCTCAACTTCCAAACATCATCCTTCAAATCTTATAATCTTCACTTGGTATCAGAGCTTCAATGTCCAACGCTAGCTCATCTAATCCAAACAACAACTCCATTAATCACAACTCAAGTTCTTATGTGTCTATTTCATTGACACTTCCTATCAAGCTGGATCGATCAAATTTTCTCATGTGGAAATCACAAGTGCTGCCATTGATTCGTGGTAATGGACTTGATCACTTCATCACAATGAGCGTTCCAGTGCCAGATCAGTTTCTTGGAAGTGATGGTTCAGGCTCTGTTGCGAGAGAAGAAAATCTAGAGTATCGCAGGTGGAAGTAGCAAGATCAACTGCTCTTAGGTTGGTTGATGACAACCATCAGTGAAGGTATCCTGCATCTTGTGCTTAACTGTGAAACCTCATTTGATTTGTGGATCGCTTTAGATCGTCACTTTGGTTCCCAATCTAGAGCTAGGATTTTACAATTGCACATGCAATTAAATTCTATTAAGAATGATGCAATTTCAATCATTGAGTATTACACTAAGATGAGGACCATAGCTGGTAACCTTGCTACTGCTGGTAGTAGAATTACAGAGGATGATCTTCTGATGCATTTTCTTGGAGGTTTAGGTCCATAATTTGATTATGTAGTGTTCATAATCACTGGTAAAGATGAATCAGTAGTAGATCCCAATTATGCTTTGTCTCTATTGCTAACTCATGAGTGTAGACTTGATCAGCAGAATGTGTCACGTTTAGCTGATACTCGAGCAAATTTTTCAGCCAATTATGCCCAGGCTAATCAAAATCTTAAGAAGGAAAAAGGAGTTACATATGGTTATAATCCTGGAGGTGGTTATGGCAAAAGAAAGAATTCACAAAATCATCATGGCAGCAATCCTAACTATCATAGGTTTGATCAATGAGGGATATCTGATACCTATGCAGGTCAAGGTTCAAGAGACAATCAAAATAGTAAAGGGAATGCTAAGGCAATCTGTCAAATTTGTCTTAAGCCAGGTCACACTGCCAATATTTGTTATCACATGTATAAGAACAACTATGTTCCAAATCAGAGGTCACAGAACAATCAAGCTTTCAGTTCAGGCAACAGGTCTGCCTTTGTTGCAAATGGTGGCAATGTTTCCGATGAAGGCTGGTACATTGACAGTGGTGCCACTCATCATCTGACTAATGATCCAGCAAGAATGAATAACGGGTCTGAGTACAGAGGTAAAGATACATTAATTTTTGGCAATGGTCAAGGATTAACTATAACTCACACTGGTAATGCCTATATTTACGCTGGTAATTCTAATAATAGCATTACTAGTACCTTGCTTTTGAAAGATATGCTTTGTGTGCCTAACATTACTAAGAATCTTATTAGTGTATCATGACTCACGGCTGATAATGATCTAACTGTTGAGTTTTGTGGTGATATGTGTTATGTTAAGGACAAACTGAAGGGAATCCTGCTGCTGAAGGGTGTTGCTATGAAAGGCCTCTACAAGATTCTGATTGAACTTGTCTCAAAAGTCAAAAGTAAAGTTCATGGCCAGGTCTTCAATCATATCTCCATGTTGTCTTTCTCTAGTTTTTTAAATTCCAATAAAACTGATCAGCATATATTAGTTGCATCAAGAGTCTGTCCAATGTTGTTAAGCTCTATATGTTCTAAACCTTGGTCTAGTTCCTCAACTGATATAGACCTGTTACATAAGAGATTTGGCCATCCCAATAACAATGTGTTGAAGCATATACTGAATACTTGTAATACATTCTCTGTAAATAAAAACTCTATTCCAAATTTCTGTGAATCGTGTCAGTATGGTAAAATCCATAAGCTTCATTTCTCAGTTACAGAATGTACATCAACAAAACCTTTAGAGTTTATCTACATCGATCTATGGGGTCTCTCTCATGTCTATTCACTCCAAGGTTTTAAATACTACATAGCCTTTGTTGATGATTTTACTAGATACACTTGGATATTTCCCTTAAAGATTAAATCAGAGGCTTTACCTACCTTTATAGAGTTTAAGACACAAGTTAAAAGGCAATACAATCATAGCATTAAGATCTTGCAATCTGACTGGGGGGTGACTACAGATCGTTTGTTCCATATTTGAAGAGTCAAGACATTTTGTTTAGATGCTCATGTCCTCATACAAGTCATCAAAATGGAGCCGTTGAAAGGAAACATAGACACATCACTAATCTAGGTTTAACTCTTCTTGCTCAAGCATCTTTACCATTGAAATTCTGGTGGGAATCGTTTCATATTGCAATGTTTCTCATCAACAAACTTCCCACACCTATAGACCGGGCCGGCGGTTCGGTTCGGTTCCGAACCGAAATCGAACCGTCAACCGGAACCGGAACCGTTCGGTTCAGGTTCCCTTTCCGGTTCCATTCGGTTTTTTTTTTTTTTTTTACTTTTTTGAAAATAAAACTCAAATTACAAATAATTACATTAAATTATTAATTTTGAAAATAATTACAAATAAAATTATGTAAATTACAATTACGTTAAATTACATTACATAATTACACTAAATTACAAATAAAAATCTTATCTAAAAAATTTAAAAAATATATTATTATATATATGCAAACCGGTTGTAACCGTTGGAACCGAACTGTTCCAACGGTTCCAACCGGTTCGGCTAGGGGAGGAACCCTAACAAGCTCCAGAGCCTGGTATGAAAACTGAAATCCACTCTCGTTAGCTGGTCATTTGTCAATTCCAGAGCAGACAGCTCTTTCTTTTACAAACATTCTGGTAGTGCAGTCATGTTCGTATTGATTTATGTGGATGATATCCTTATCACAGGATCCCGACCTTTAGATGTTGAACAATTCATCTGCAAACTCAGTTCTGCATTTGCTCTTAAAAATCTTGGTGATCTTAATTTCTTCCTTGGCATTGAAGTCAAAACAGCCAATGGTGGTTTACATCTTAGTCAGTCCAAATACATCAGAGATCTTCTTCACAGAGTTGACATGGTCAATTGCAAGCCATGTGATACTCCTATGAGTACTACTCAGAAGCTTCATAGTACCTTGGGAGCTCCTTATGCTCATCCATCAGAATATAGAAGCATTGTTGGGGCTCTTCAATATGTCACATTAACTCGTCCAGATTTAGTTTACTCGGTTCACAAGCTAAGTCAATATTTATGTGCCCCAACTGAGTATCATTGGACAGCTTGTAAACGTATATTAAGATACTTACACGGCACTCTGCACTATGGTCTTCAATTTGTTCCTACTGGCAACATGGCTTTAACAGCCTATACTGATGCAGACTGGGCAACTAATCTTGATGACAGGCGTTCAGTTGGTGCCTACTGCTTATACTTAGGTCAGAATCTTATTTCTTGGTCTTCCAAAAAGCAACAGGTAGTTGCCCGTTCTAGTGCCGAATCTGAGTATAGAGCTATTGCTAATGCTTGCACATAACTTACATGGCTTAAATCGTTATTCACATAAATCAGACTGCCTTGTATTCGTCAATCTCTCCTATGCTGTGGCAATGCTAGTGCAGTTGCTCTTGCTAAGAACCATGTTTATCACTCTCGCACTAAGCATTTTGAACTGGACCTCCACCACATTCGAGATCAAGTTCTCTCCAATGAAGTGCGCATTCTTCACATCTTTAGCGACAATCAGATTGCTGCTCTGCTCACTAAGCCTTTGGTTTTTCCTGCTTTCTCCAGATTGCGTACCAAACTCAATGTGCTTCATGCGCCTTCTTGAGTTTGAGGGGGCATATTAGAGATTAGAGAAAAGCAGTTACAGCAGCAGAGCATTCAGCTTCACAAGCAATCACTCATCTCTGTCATCCCTGTCACTCTAATGTTTCCATTCTAGCTGCTAACAACCTCAACAGACTGCTAACAACCTCAGCAGTAGTTATTTGAGTTATCCATTAAGATCATGCCAGCTAGCATTCTGTTATGATTAGCTGTGTGATTTCAGTATTATAAATTATTTTGTGTAACTCTCAGTTTTTAAGAACAATTAATAAGAAATCATTTTTCCCTCAAATTCTCAGCTTCCAAACATCATCCTTCAAATCTTATAATCTTCACTGGTACTTATTTTTTGATTTCGGTCTCGTTTCAAATTACCATATTTTCCATCTATTCAATATATTCTTTTTTCATAATAAAATAATAATAATAATTGATATTAAGTCATCACTACTTCTCAAATTTGTAACAACAATAAATTTTACTATAATATTTGCATTTATTTAATACTTGAATGATATTCGAAGTAATTATACTTCCTCTCGAAGTAACCAAAAGGCGGGAGAGAGTCCTTCATCCAACGGCTCACAATCCACGATTGGAACTTTTCCAGAACTCAGACTTTTACTTATTAGTCACTATACTCGTAATTATAAGCTATCAGCTAACCGAAGCAAATTCATTGTACATTTTTATTTTTCTTTCTTTCTTTGTTTTTCTTTTCTTGATTTTGATAAGCGATATATGGCTGGAAAAGGCGAAGGTCCTGCTATTGGTATTGACTTGGGGACGACGTACTCGTGCGTCGGCGTATGGCAACACGATCGAGTTGAGATCATAGCCAATGATCAAGGTAACAGAACGACGCCGTCTTATGTGGCGTTTACTGATACGGAGCGTTTGATCGGTGACGCTGCCAAGAATCAGGTCGCCATGAACCCTACCAATACTGTTTTTGGTATGTTCTTTGTACCAGCTGAGAGTCCATTTTATTCAAATTTTAAGCTTACCTTTTATTTTATTTATTATTATTATTTTTTTTTTTTTTGCATTTAGAGTATGATTGTTTCTCTTTGTTATTTTGTTCTTTGATCATTCTTGTTGATTGGCTGGCGAGAAAATAAATTTAAAAGAAATTATTATTTTTACTGACTTATGGATGAAAGCTATAAGCAGATTTAATAAATTTGTGTGTATTTAGTTTTTTTTTTTTTTTAAATTTATTTATATGTATCATTATTTGTAATTTAACAACTTATATTTCAGTTTATACTCTTATCTAACCAAACACTTTAAAGAATTTAGAACATAATTTATACTCTAATTGTTATTCTAAAGTACAATATTTTATACTAACCGCACCCTAAAAAGTACACTGATTAAAAATATTTATGTGTAAATAAATACGATAATTGAAATATTGAGAGTAAATTGATTTTTAAAAATGTAAATTAATAGGTTAATTGAAATAATGAGAGTATTAAACTTTGTGTAAATCAACACATTGTAATATAAATTAATATGTGAACTTAAAAAAACATACATTAGTACATTGTTTAAATTTTGCGATAAAAGTTAATTGATTGAATTTATTTATCTATTTGATACTGTGCACGACGAGTAATTTTTTGGTGCAACAAAGATATGAATGACGTGATATCACCAGCGAATTAGAAAATGTCATGTATAATTTAATACCTATTTTTTAGTTGTTTTTTAATTTTTTAGCATGCGTGGTAGTGAATGATTGGCTTATTATATGGATCACGTGTTACCTCTGTTGCATTGTAGATTTTCTCGTGTACGACATGTAACGAATAAAACAGAGCATTCTTGGTTTGTTATGATTTTGGAATTGTATGCTGATTTTGTGTTTTGTTTTTTGTGGTGATATGCAGATGCTAAGCGTTTGATTGGAAGGCGGTTCACTGATCCTTGGGTTCAGAAAGACATGAAACTATGGCCATTCAAGGTCATTCCAGGACCAGGTGACAAGCCTATGATTGTTGTCAATTACAAAGGCGAAGAGAAGCAATTCTCTGCGGAAGAAATCTCTTCAATGGTTCTAATTAAGATGAAAGAGATTGCTGAGGCTTATTTGGGTACTACTATTAAGAATGCTGTTGTCACAGTCCCTGCTTGCTTCAATGACTCGCAGCGTCAGGCTACAAAGGACGCTGGTGTTATTGCTGGCCTTAATGTGATGCGTATAATTAACGAGTCATCTGCTGCTGCTATAGCTTATGGTCTTGACAAGGCGGGTAGTAGTACTGGTGAAAAGAATGTGCTTATATTTGATCTGGGTGGTGGTATTTTTGATGTCTCGCTTTTGACCATTGAAGAGGGTTTTCTTAGAGTGAGAGCTACTGCTGGTGATACCCACTTGGGAGGTGAAGATTTTGATAACAGAATGGTGAAACATTTTGTTCAGGAGTTCGAGAGGAAACACAAGAAGGATATTAGTGGAAACCCGAGAGCTTCGAGAAGGTTGAGAACTGCATGTGAGAGGGCTAAGAGGACACTATCATCCACTGCGTGGACTACAATTGAGATTGATACTTTGTATGAGGGTATTGATTTTTATACAACCATTACAAGGGCTAGATTCGAGGAGTTGAATATGGATTTGTTCAGGAAGTGTATGGAGCCGGTGGAGAAATGCTTAAGGGATGCTAAGATGGACAAGAGCAGTGTCCATGATGTGGTTCTTGTTGGCGGATCCACTAGGATCCCGAAGGTTCAACAATTGTTGCAGGACTTTTTCAATGGGAAGGAGCTTTGCAAAAGTATCAACCCTGATGAGGCTGTTGCCTATGGTGCTGCAATAGAGGCCGCGATTTTGAGTGGTGAGGGTAACGAGAAGGTTCAGGACCTCTTGTTGGTCGATGTCACGACTCTATCACTGGGATTGGAGACTACTGGTGGAGTCATGACTGTTTTGATCCCAAGGAACACCAACATTCCTACCAAGAAGGAACAAGAGTTCCCTACTGACTCCAACAATCAGCCCGGTGTGTTGATCCAGGTCTTCGAGGGTGAAACGATGAGAACCCGTAATAACAACTTGCTTGGCAAGTTTGAGCTCTCTGGTATTCCACCTGCTCTTATGGGAGTTCCACATATTACCGTGTGCTTTGAGATTAATGCTGATGGTATCCTAAATGTGTCTGCTGAGGACAAAATCACTGGACAGAAGAAGAAGATTACCATCACCAATGACAATGGCAGACTCTCGAAGGAGGAGATCGAGAAGATGGTTCAAGAAGCAGAAAAATACAAGGCTGAGGACGAGGAACGCAAGAAAAAGGTGGATGCCAAGAATGCTCTAGAGAATTACGCTTACAACATGAGAAACATGATGAAAAATGAGAAGCAGAGAATTGAAGATGCCATTGAGCAGGCCATCCAATGGCTTGAAGGGAACCAACTTGCCAAGGCAGTCGAGTTTGAAGATAAGATGAAAGAGCTGGAGAGCATTTGCCTCCGGATTATTGCCAAGATGTACCAGGGTGCTGACTGCTGCCATGGATGAGGATGGTCCTTCTGCTGGGGCTGGAAGTGGCGCTGGCACCAAGATCGAGGAGGTGGATTAAGATTTAAGAAGGAGAATTGATGCTAAGTGTGTGTACACACACTTAAATTTGAAAATTATTAAAATATATGTTATGTAAAAATAAAAATTATTAATAAGATAATTTTGATTTATTCCGTTAGAATAAAGAATATCTAATATATTTTTTTTTGTGAAAATCAAAATTTTATCATTTCTAAATTAATATTTTAACTACATTACTGTCTAGAAAAAATCACCATATGATTCATATCTCGGTCCATTAACTGAGTTTGTTAAAAGTATTTTATATTACTAAAAATAAAATTAAAAAATTAACTGATTTTGTGAGTAAGTGATACATGATGAAAGTGGTAAAAGACAAAACCACTATTTATCTGACATTCTCAAACTAACTCAACAATCATAAAATAAATTGGTATTCCAATATTTTATAAACAACATTATTCCTAAAACTAAAAGGTTATGTCAAAGGGTATCCTAATCCTAAACTAAAAGATGTGTAATTAATTACAAATTCTGTGCTTAATCCAATTCAAATTTTGATATTATATATATAATTTAAAAGATATGAGGGTAAATAAAGTCTATATATTTTTTTATGTCATCCATTTTTTTATGATTCAAACTCGAACGATAAAAAAAAAACTACTTGAAAATCATTCAATCACGAATGGGGTCAGTGGAACGGCCCATCTATCTTAATCGAATTGCATTTTTCAATGTAATTTTTGTATAACATAGGACATTAGTGTGCATTATTTTGAAGATCATCAGCTAAATATAGCTCTAACTTTATATATATATATACTTCAAGTCTGGTTGATCGGATTGTGCGATCGCGTGTTCTCTATTGTTTTCTCTATAATAAAACAATGTTGTTTTATAAATTAATGAATAAATCAACTTTATTTTTTTTCTTTTAAGTGACATAACTAAGAAAATTTGCACAAGTGGGACTTCAACTCTTGTATCATGATGAGCAACTAAAAAAAACTATTACTTATTTGATATCTTCCTTTTTTTCCTTTGATATCCGGGACAAACAATGAATATGGGGGTATTCAATTCTTTACATTATTATTTGTTATTGTTACTGAATTTATTTGGATTGAATTTAAATTCATTTTTTTCAAAAATTCATTAAATGGCATTTGTTTTGGATGAGCCTACACCCAATAAGTCCAAGACTAATTTACGGCAATTTCTCCTTTCACATTCTGCCAAACCACTCATTCCGAACTTAAACGGAGCAGGTCAAACCTCCGACTATCTCAGACTCTTACAAAAAACACATTCCCTGGATTCAAACTCATAACCTCAAGGTGAGATCATGAACCATACACCACTAAACCACACCCATTGAAGAAGATATATTGAAAATATCATATTAATGAAATTCAATATTTTGATACTTATTATTATTTGTTAAGGTTTATTATCGTGTTGAAAAAAATTTAGTTATATTTATATTAAACCCCTATTGGATAAAATTATTGGGTACGCCACTGATGATGAGCAAATATTTTACTAGTTGTGAACGACTTGAGTGACACTTCTTAATATTTTATAAACATACAAGTATAAAATTATAAGCATAAATTTGCGGGTTTAGCGGATATCCATTAATAATATTTGGTTATTCCAAATCTGCACCAAATTCGCGTAATTTTTTTTTATCAAATCTTACCTATATTGGGCAGATACTTACAAGTTTACGGATAATTTGCGACTATATGACAGTATATATTTAAATTTTAATTTTTAAATCCCATATTTTGTATATCTAATATCACTTAATTTCCAACAAGGATAATGAACACAGACATGTAAAATTAGGTAATTGCGTCTAAGCTTTCATATTTATAGGAAGTAGAGATTTTATAAGCTGTATTCTTCTTTTTAATAAAGAACTTTTATTTCATGATATATTTTCTTTTAAAAAATATATATTATATTACATTCTACTAATCTTTTCATAATTATAAGCTGTATAAATTTTGCATAGAACGTTTTAAAAGTCTTTCTAAAAGTGAATAATTTACGCATACAGAACTCTTACCTCATTCGCCAGTGAATGGCCTAAGTACAATTTTTGATAAGTTTATTTGTATTAAAAATATGAAAATATTTAAAATCTAAACATATATTATATATAAAAGTACTTTATTTTAGGGAATCGCCTTTAAAAGCACTTGCAAGCTTTACAAAACATCAGGAACGATCTTCATTTGTTTTAAATTTTATATGATCTTAGACGATTCCTTAAAATGAAATATTTCCCGATAAATAATAGATACCAATCATATATGTTCTCTCTCCCCAAACAAACCTCCTCAAAGCTTCATCACTCTAGTCATCATAATTTTTTTTGTTTGGAATCGTTGGATACCAATCCCAAGCTTAAGCGGAACAGATAAAACTCTTGATTGTCCCAAATTTTTATAAAAAAACACATTCTATAAATTTAAACGCAGGACCTGAAAGTCAAATTCTGAACTATATACTATCAAACCACGCTAATCATAAAATTCCATCATGCAAATGCAAAACACCAGCTAGATCTTCATGTGTGATGGGTGGATTTTTCCGGCTGTCCTCTTAACCCAATCAGATTACGTGGCAGCACCGTGTGGGATGATGCAATGACCTCCTGTATTATTATTATTATTATTATATGCAAAATTTTCAAATTTGTTTTCAACAATGGAAAATGACACCTAATGATATTTTAGTCTCTAGTAAAAATCCCCATCGAAATGGGATCAGTATATTAAGAATGTATAAAGGGGATAATTTTATATTTCTTTTGATGGACGGGCTGAGATGGGTATCTGCATCTTAATTCTAATAGAGGTAAAATTTTCGTGTCAGTGGAGACCTGCATGGGGTCGATATAAGTCAACTTTTTGTATTCGCTAATTGAATGAGTCGGTACATGTATCGATATCCTTGTATTATGCTCGATTCATTGCTATCCATACGGTCATTAATTGTTTTTGGGTTAATTAAGCCACTTTTAAACTAATTTTGAAACAAACTTTTACCATATTTGAAAATATTTTAGGATATTCAAATCATTTAACATTAATATGATAAAAAATGAACCAAAATATACGATTTATAAGATAATTGAATATCGTTTTCATATAATATTTTATATCTTATGAGTAAATGACACACGCCCAAACAAACAAGCCCATGTGAACATGATCTACTTCCAGCCATAACACACACATTACTCTATACAATTTATGCCCATACCCTAATCATATAAGCGTGTCTCTGCTTCATCTCTCTTTGGTTTATTTATTATTATTTTTTTTTAATGCTCAAATTCAATCCTGTTTTCCAAAATCTTTTAATAGCCAAGGCTTTTTATTTTCATTGGCTGCACATTATTTGTGGTTCTGGGTTTTTTTTTTCCTTCCTTTTTCTGTACTTCTAAGTTTTTATATTGTGTTGAAGTTTCCACAAGTGCCTATATAATATTTCTGGTCTTTTAGCTCTGACACAAGGAATGTGAATTGCTGTTTTAAAAAAAAAAAAGCTTATTTGATCTGGGTTTTTTGTGTTGTTTTGTTTTCCTTAGAGAGAGAGAATTTTGGTGTTTTTTTTTTTTTTTGAAAACCCTTTGAAAGTAGGAATTTTGGGATTTGGGGTTTCTTATATTTGTGGTATTGTTATGGTGATGTAAATTTGAAAGACAAAGATGGCATCTTTCAGTGGATTTGGAATTGGTTTGAGTCTAGTATTTGGTTGTCTTTTCTTAGCTGTTGTTGCAGAATTGTTCTATCAATTATGGTGGAAAAAGAGAATCAATCACAGCAACAATGGCAAAGAGTCCTTGATTCAACTTTTTTGTTGGAAAAAGCCTTCATCTTTGCATAGTACCAACAATCAAGATTCTGAGATAGGCCAAATCAATGCCAATGCCAATGATCATGCATCAGCAGACCTAGAGCTAGGCAGAAGCAAAGATTTGCAGCTAAAAGCTTTTGGAGATGAAAGTGAAGTGTCAGAGCTCATGAGATTGCACAATCTAGCAGGCCCACCAAGATTCCTCTTCACAATCAAAGAGGAAACAAATGAAGGTTTGGATTTGGAGTCTGATGATGGCAAATCTAAGGGTGATGTAAGTGCAAGAAGGTCAATAAGTGATCTTATAGTAACTATTGACTCTCCTTTTTTAGCCCCTCTGGCTTCTCCAAGAGTAAAGTCTACTACTTTGAATGCTTTGGATTCTTACCACCACCACCACCACCAAAATGGATTCAATCCCCTCTTTGGATCATCAACAGAAGCTGAGTTAAACAGGTTGAGATCTTCTTCACCTCCTCCAAAGTTCAAGTTCTTGAGAGATGCTGAGGAGAAACTGTTGAAAAGATTAATGATTGAAGAAGCTGAGAAAAGGGTAAAAGATTCAAGTGTTAAAACTCTTAACACATCATCAAATTTTGCCAATGAAGTGATAGAAGGTTCCTTCCTTAAGTTCATTGTTGGTGGTCACCATTTACAACAATACCCTTCAAGCACTTCTCAGGTACTGCCACTGGCATCTTCCCCTGCAACATTAAGACCAGTACTAGACCAGAAGCTTACACTGCATTAGGTTGATTTTGTTTTAGTTTTTTTTTTCTTTTTTACTTTTGTATTTATCTAAGAGTGTTTTCTAAATTCTGCAGTAGTATTTCTACTTCTGTTCCTTTTACCAGTACTTGATGAACATAGCTGTGACTAATCTATAATTTTGTTAGGCGAGGTGACAAATTATTCTGTAAAATAATGTTCAGATGCTTATTAGTTTTAAGTGGGGGGCAATATGTTTCTGGTGCATTCTCATTGTCTCTTGAGTATTTTTTTTTTTTGAAACCCCGCCGCCAAACCACTCATTCCGAGCTTAAGCTGAGCAGGTAAAACCTACGGCTATCCCAGGTTCTTACAAGAAACGCACTCCTTAGATTCGAACCCAAAACCTCAAGGTAAAATCATGAGTCATTCACCACCAAGCCACGCTCCTTGGGGGGACTTGTCTCTTGAGTATGCTTAAACTAATAATCATTGTGACCCTAGTCATATAAGGTTGGCAGAAAATTTTAAATCTTGAATTCTGATTGATATATCGTCCGATTCGGTATGAGATTCATGACGATTTTTCGTTTCGAATAAAAATTTCGATTGAAATTCGAGACAATTTTTTATTCTAATTCAAAATATCAATCGGAATTTAAGACGGTTTCTTTATTACTGTGACATAATGTAAACATTGGGGTGTGCTTATAATGGAAAACCTTCTTAATTAGCAAAAGCCCTTTTATGTGAGCTTATTTATGTCCATACCATGAACAAACAAAATCTTGATAAACTAAGACGAATTGACTAATCCGAATCTTATTAGTTGGCCGAGTCATCACATAATTGTTTGATTATATGTTTAGATTTTTATTTACCGTATAACATGGGTAATTGACAAAGATAACCTAAGATTTTTTTTATTAAATCTTGAACTAATTACGGCCTGAATTTGATTAAAATGGTTTACAGCTAATGCTATATGGAATCTGGCTGTTAAAGCACAAGACTGACATGAGCAAATTTGGGCTGAAAAGTTTATACAGTTGAAATCTGAAGCAGCATACTTTGAAAACTTTTGTTCTCTTTTTCATTTGGCTGAATAAAATTTATTTTGTCAACACGCATGAATTGAAAGATCACTCGATCTCAATGCCAATCAAAACAAAAATGAGTTCTTAAACCAAATGAGCAAATCAAAATACAGCTGGATCGGGTACGGTTGTTAGGAATGGGGAGGCTCGAGTCATGATGGTGGGTATCTGGAAAGCTAAATTCGTACAGGATGTGGCTGTGCTAGAAGTTGAAGCGCTTTTGTTTGGGCTGTAAATTGCGGTTAAGGAAGCTTTCCTACCGCTAAGAGTAGAGACTGACTCGTCGCCAGTGACCAATATAGTTTCAGGAAACTATGAGAGTAGATTAGAGATAATTTGGATAATTGATGAAATTTTGGAGATTTTAAGGAACTACAAACAAGTAATTGTCAATCATGTTCCTATAAGGTGTAATGTAGTAACTCACCTCTTGGCAAACAAAGCTATTCACTGTGATAACCATGTGGTTTGGCTAGGAGAGTATCCCGCAGACATTCAATTATTGTTAGACACCGGATTGTGTTTTAATGATGGTAAATACTTTCTTCTAAAAAAAAAAGCGCAAATCAAACAACAAGTTATAAAGGACATACATACATACATACATATATTAATATATATATATATATATATATATATATATATATATATATATATATATAATATATATATATATATAATATATATATATATATATATATATATATATATATATATATATATATTCGTAGACCTTAGACTTGATCATGGTTTGGTTCGGTTTCGAACCGTTTAGTTCTACGATTCCATCATTTTGAAACCGTGGAACTGAACCGAACCGAAAAAATCAGTTTGGTTCCTTATTTTTCAGGGGAAAAAATAATAAAAAATATCGGTTTGGTTCCGGTTCCGAACTGAACCGTACCGAATCTTAAGGTTACTGTTCAAAATTATATGGAACCATAACCGAACCGTTCGAGTTTCGGTTTGATTTCGATTCCGAAACCGGAACCGTATGGAACCATAATGGTTCCATCCGGTTCGATTACGATTCCGAACCGGAACCGTGATTGGGATCTATTCAGTCAAGTCGGAGGCAATGACTTATTTGATGGAAATTAAATATTTATGGATACAAATTTTAAAATAGTAAGTAAATATTATAGATAATTGTCAATAAATTCATAATTTTACATTGAATTAAGTCAACTCTATTTTTTTTTTTTTAAAAGGAAACTATTATGTTACATCGTTTGAAATCTCTACAATCAAAAAAAAGAAAAAAAAAACAATTTTTATTGTAAAGAGCTAGTTTAGTTAACCTATGAGATTCTACATTATATCTTTTTTGGAGTAAAAATAAAATTCAAATTCCTTAACACGTTAATTATTCACTCTAAACTTTATCGCCACATCCTTAAAGTAATGAGAAAAGGTGACAAGGTTTGTCCCAATGAGAAATGTGAAGAGTCTATGAACTCTTACCTAAAAAACAAGAAATGTCAATTGTTGTCACTCGATTTCCCATAAAAAGCTTTCTTCAATTATCAAATTCATTTTTAATTTTTACACACAAAATAATTTTCAAATTTGAATCTCTTAAAATGACCAAAACGCAGCGCTTTGATTGATTACAAGTTGCTTTTTCTAACGGATAGAATTTGAGCTGAAACATTAGTTTGAATTTGAGATGAACATGGCCTCCATGTGAGAGAGACCAAATGATTTTTCAATACGGCGCCGTTTTCGGAAGGTAGCTGGAATTAGGTAAATATAGTGGTATTAAGAGTCGTTGTTTGAGAATGTCATGGAAATTTGAAAACACTTGGTAGTGCCGGTATTGGGAGCAATCGAGACAAGCGATTGTCTGAGCCCCAAATTTTACATCAAAATTAGGACCCTTAAATTCAATTTAAGATTAGATTTGTTATACTATTTGTTTTCGGCTAAAAAAATTGTGTTTAAGATTGACCTCAAATATGAAATTTTCAATAAAAAAAAAAATCCATTATTATTAATTATTTTTTTTGTGGTCAATATTAGATCCTAAATTTAAGTAAGAGCATATTTTACGTTTTTATATTTTTTAATTCTTTATCGATAAGAGAATGGAGACAACTAATTTAGCGACTCCGAAACCCAATACCACATGTGACACTTGTTAACATGATTGTTTGTTGACAGAATGAAAAGTTGAAGCATTTGAAGAGTACAAGAAATCTATTGGGATAATATCATTTGGTATGCACACATATGATTGCTTCTTGATACTTGATATGATGTCTTTCATGTTAAGGGTAATTCTGGGATTATATATCCATGAACTTTTTTTTATCCTTGTTGTGACATAAATAAAGTAAATAGTACAATGCTTCTACCCCACATACTATTATAAAAAATCGATTTTTTTTTTGGACTCTCCAAAAGTTTTGTTTTTATTTCCATATATAATGTTCATTATTGTAAAAACTTCATGAGTTGATAACAAAAATTTATGTTAATGTTTTTTGGAAATATTGAAAATCCTGCTGTTAAATTACCCAATAAGAGTTTAAGCATAGTATTAAGTCATTTGTCATCATCTGAACTCGAACTCATGACTTGACAATCAAATACTAAGTCATTTATCATCAAGTCACACCATTTATGAGCTAGGTAGACATATTAATAGGTGAATAACAAAAATTGACAACCAAACCCGTGGCGGAGCCAATTAGAAGCGAGTGGGATAGTTATCTTTGCTCATTTTGAAAATTTATTAAAATATACAAAGAAAATGATGTGAAAAAAATTGGCCCACTATATCAAACACTTTACCTCCTGTGATTTTGACCTTAACCTGAATTAGAGTTCAAGGCTCACTCATAATACCAATAAATTAACAATATGAAAAATGATATATTTTTTACACAAGACTATGGGAGTTTCATCCTTTCCTCCGTAGCCTCATTGCCCGTTGTGTGAAGCAAATGGCGTTGAACCACCAAAACGACCCAGTAGTTCTCGACCCAATAAAACCTCATCTACCTGCTCACCTGCAGAACGCACAAAAATTGAGATTCTCCTCCGTAAGCTCACATCTGGAAATCCTGAGGATCAGCTATTAGCTGCAGGCGAAATCCGCCTTCTTGCCAAGCGGAATGCAGATAATCGTGTGGCAATTGCTGAAGCTGGTGCAATTAATCCCTCTCCTTGTAGGCCTTCTCGCAACACCTGACTCTTGTACGCAAGAACATGCCGTAACGGCTCTTCTTAACCTTTCCATATGTGAAGATAACAAAGGAACCATTGTCTCATCTGGGGCAGTTCCTTGTATAGTTCATGTGCTCAAGAAAGGGAGCATAGAGGCTCGAGAAAATGCGGCAGCTACCCTATTTAGCCTTTCAGTTATTGATGAAAATAAGGTTACAATTGGTTCTTCCGGGGCCATCCCCCCGCTTGCGACTCTGCTGAGTGAAGGTACCCAGAGAGGAAAGAAGGATGCTGCAACTGCACTCTTCAATTTGTGCATTTACCAAGGTAACAGGGAAAAGCAGTGAGGGCTGGATTTGTGCCTACACTGATGCATTTGCTTACAGAACCTGGAAGTTGTATGGTGGATGAAGCACTGGCCATACTCGCTGTACTGTCTAGCCATCCCGAAGGGAAGGAAGCCATTGGAGCTGCCGATGGCTGAGGTTCGTTTTCGTTTTCCTCTTTGTTCATTCATCATTTGTTCCTTTTTTTTTCTGTATTGAAAAGAGTCAGCCTTTGCTGTAAGGGAAAGGTGGAAGATCGCCTGCCCGGAGATGCAATAGACATGTATTGTGACTGTAACATGTACAACTGTGATCGTCCTCGAGTTTTAGTGAAGAGATGTTTCCTGTATTCTTCAAGTCAATCTATATATACTGTGTCAGATGCCTAGTTTTAACTTTCAATGGAGAAGTTGATTTTTGCATTCATATCGAACTGCTATTTGATACTTTGATAAGATTGATGTATATAGCAATGGTGTGAAGAGAGAGAATAAGAAGCACCCTTCTTTTTAAAAGAGATGATTTTTTAATGGGCACATAATGATATCTAAGTATATCAAATATTATTAGGTCACGATTAAATATGTAACTTAAATCATTATATATGTAAACTCTACTTCGTGTTTATTGGTAGAATTTACATATTTAATGGTTTAAATTTCATGTTCAATGATGAAAATAATATGTTTGTACCCAATGATATTTGATACTCTTGAGTACCATAGTAGTATCTTTTTTTAATCGTCCCATTTCAATTGAGTAGAAGATTAGTCTTGATATAACGGTAAACTTATTTTATTATGATCCGGATGTCACGTGTTTGAGTCGCTGAAATACTCTTTTTGTAAAAAAAAAAGAAAAAAAAAAAAGAAAGATAGAGTAAGGGTGTGTATATACTGAATTCTCCCAAAACCTACAGTGTGAGAAGTTTCGTGCGTTGGATCATCTATTCTGTTTCAAGAAAGGGAAGTTTGGAGAAGGGTATGGATCCTAGTATGCAGTGAGCGTTCTCCCCTGTGAGAGTTTCTGTGGATATGATAGTCCTGACCTGATCACATTGAAATATGAATTGGGGATGTTCCGTATGTTTGGGTACTCCGATTCGGGGAGGTTTCATTTTAAACGGTATGAAGAACTTGATCCGATGAACTTTGATAAAGTCATGTCTGACCAGTTCAGGCAGTATGACGTATGCCCTACCTAACAAGGAGTGCATTTAGAAGACTAATGATGAAAAAAAATAAAGCAACGATTCACAATGAAGGCGTGGGTCTTTCTAGTCGCCGTAGGTCGGTGCTATTGGGGAATAACTGGCTCGTAGGTTGGTAGAGAAGGCAGAAGCAGTGACTAAAGGGGTAATGATGACTAAGTGACGTAAGATGACATCAGGATCGGTTGTAAATGAGTTTTGAGAACTTATATATAAATGAGTTAAAGTCATTGTAAAATGGATTGGAAAATTGTGAGTTAGTAAACTTCATATTGGAAAATTGTGACTAAGTGACCGCGTGAAAAGCTTAACTAACTTTTGACTCCAAACAACCAACCAAATAAAGCCTTTTCGTATTAAGTGAGATCGATCATATGGATCTTTTGACGACAATATATTCTATCTAAGATTATTGATTCATCAAGCGTTATAAAATTTATGTCTCTTTATGGTTTTTATCCATGTTAATTTAGGCATTCTCCTTCATCGCTTGACATATGACATCATGATTTGCGTTTTTTTCTTACCGGATCACGTAAAGTCCTACGTAAGATATGTCCAAACCTTCTTAGCCTTATTTATCTCACCTTCTCATCAATTGGTGTTACCCTAAATTATTCTTAATTAATTTATTTTTAAATGTCTTTCCTAGTCCACCCACATAAGCACATATCTATTTAAGCATTTTCATCTTAGATACCCTCATTTTTTGGACATGTTGATGCTTGATTGTCCAACATTCTATTCCATAAAGTATTGCAGGTCTCTTGGCAGTCCTATAAATTTACTTTTTAGTTTTAAAATAATGTTGCGGTCGCATAAGACTCTAAACATATATCTCTATTTCCTTTAGCTTGATTAAATTCTACGCATAACATCTCGATCAATATCTCCATCTTTTTGAAGGATATACCTGAAATATTTAAAATACTCGCTATTTAAACTTGATTGATCATCAATTCTTATTTCTTTTACATTATCTTTACGACCTTTATTAAACTCACAGATGAATCTTCTAACGTGCGATTACACTTCCTGGGAGTAGACAATTACCCGTTCTTCGTTTTCTGTAGTGAATTTTTTTAATCCAAACTGCCTTCAGCTATGTAATCGACTTCAATTTAAATACGCTGTACCAAAAGTAAAAAACAAACAATTCCACAAAATACTTAATGGACCACACGTCCTTGCAAGGACAGTTTTGTTGATACTCTATTAGTGACTCAACATTACTGGGACGTGATTTAGTGGTATAGAGCTCAAGACTTGACCTTCAGGTCTTGAATTCAAATTCACGAAAATAATAATTTGATGAGGGAATTTCAACAATTTCAAAAAATAATAATAAAAAAAACTCAGCATCCTCATCTTCATTATTTGCTCTAAACCACATTATATCTGAGCTGTAATGTTCCAGGCTGAATCATAGGTTGTCTAGATACTGCTCTGTCACCAAGATAATGATGAATTGTGAGTTAAGAGTTTCTATCAAGGCATTTCATCAAACACCTCTGTATTTTCATCAAACATTTGTTTTCTTCAACTATATTACTCACTACAGTTGCATTTCATATTTTGATTCTATACTTCATTCTATTAGACAAAGAAAACTCCAATCAGATATATCCTCAAGAAAATATGAGTTTTTTTTTTTAAAAACAACATAATTTGTTATCCCAAACTTTCCCAATAGGAGCATATCTAAATCAAATAAGATGACAATATGGTAAGAAAATAATAATCCAATTGACAACAAACAGTTCTCGTCTCTGTTAAACATTTGAAGTTTTTAACATGCCTTATTTTCTGAATCCAAAACTACTTCCTTCCCCTATTGAGCCTCTGCAGGTGGTAATTAATGCTTCCCCAAGGCTTTCTCTTTTTGTTGGTCTGAAACAAAGGTTACATCATAAAACAACATTACCAACAGAGTTTTCATATGCGAGAGAGGATGAAATATTTACAACAAAAAGTCGAAGTTAAATCACCTGTGCATCCATACAGGTAGTCAAAAGTTCCTTTTGCTTAACACACTCCTCACCATTCATCTGGTTAATAGACAAGCAGTTGAGAAATGTTATCATCTCCCTCATGCAAGGTTTAGCGACATTGTTGAATTTCTTAGGGTTTATGTATAGAGTACCAGCTTTCCGGCCCATGAGCTTATGCTTCAGAGTTCAGACTGCACACATGAGAAGGCAGAGAGTACTGTTAATCTCACTCTTTTGATGAGATGAACCCTTAAAACATTCTAAGGTTTAGAGAATAAAAGAAGAAGGCGACAGCATACACAAGCAATGATAACATTAAGAAGTATGCTTACATTTTCCTACATATTCAACATTACAAACACATTTCTGCTTAAAGAACATAAGGGGATGTTGAATTTTGTTGATTGTACAATCAATTACGCCCAAACCTTAAGTTTCTGCATTTATAACTACTTTCACCAAATGTCAAGAACTACTTTTTAAAGATCTGAAACTCAAAAACTGGAAGCCATAATTAAGTTCATCGAGATTGCATTCAGTCACTCAAGCAAACACTTAACAGTTCAACTTACAAAGTACAAACTTACAAATATGGAAACATGCCAAACAGCTAATATCACAAATCATTCCAAGTTCCAACTTACAAAGCAAACAGCCAAACACTAAAAAAAAAAACCCTAATTCAATTTCACGCATCATCATTCATCAGATTGGTATAAAAAATCACAAGAAATTACAAACCCTTAACCGAAAAAATAAAACCCTAATTCAATTTCACGAAATAAAAAAAGATGAGTGAGATTTGTAGTGATCTTACCGAAGACTCCAAGAGAGACAAAGAGAGACTGAGAGAGCGACGGGAGAGGAGAAGATGAGTGAAGCCGGTAATGGCAGATTGGCAGTCTGGCAGAAGCCAAGAACGAGAAATGAAGTGAGATTTGAGGATGTGATTTCTGATTTGTGTGTCGGCGACTCGGCGTGAAAGAAAGTGTGAACTGTGAACAAATGAAGTGATGAGATTTGAGTCTTGAAGTTGAACTGCCCTAATTTATATATATATATATATATAATATATATCATTGGTCGGGTCGACCCGACAAAAAATGTTTCTGAACCCGTGACCCAATCCGGGTTAGGTCACAAATGACCCGAATTTTTATTTTTAAAATTCTAGACCCGATCGAGTCGGGTCGGGTTATGTCGAGTCTTTTTTTTTTTTTTTTTCAAATTGTTGGAAATTCCCTCATCAAATTATTATTTTCGTGAATTTGAATTCAAGACCTGAAGGTCATGTCTTGAGCTCTATACCACCAAATCACGTCCCAGTAATGTTGAGTCACTAATAGAGTATCAACAAAAATGTCCTTGCAAGGACGTGTGGTCCATTAAAGTATTTTGTGGAATTGTTTGTTTTTTACTTTTGGTACAGCGTATTTAAATTGAAGTCGATTACATAGCTGAAGAAGGCAATTTGGATTAAAAAAATTCACTATAAAAAACGAAGAACGGGTAATGTCTACACCCAAGAAGTGTAATCGCACGTTAGAAAATTCATCAGTGAGTTTAATAAAGATCGTAGAGGTAATGCAAAAAAAATAAGAATTGATGATCAATCAATTTTAAGTAGCGAGTGTTTTAAATATTTCGGGTTCATCCTTCAAAAAGATGGAGTTATTGATCGAGATATTATGCATAGAATTTAATCAGGTTGAAGGAAATAGAGATATGCATTTAGAGTCTTATGCGATCGCAACATTATTTTAAAACTTAAAAGTAAATTTTATAGGACTGCCAAAAGACTGTAATACTTTATGAAATAGAATGTTGGACAATAAAGCATCAACACATCAAAAAATGAGGGTATCTAAGATGAAAATGCTTAAATAGATATGTGAGTGGACTAGGAAAGACATTTAAAATTAAAGTAATTATGAATAATTTGGGGGTAACACCAATTGATGAGAAGATGAGATAAATAAGACTAAGATGGTTTGGACATATCTAACGTACGACTTTACCTGATCCGGTAAGAAAAAAGTGTAAATCGTGTTGTCATATGTCAAGCGATGAAAGAGAATGCCTAAATTAACATAGACAAAAAACATAAAAAAGACATAAATTTTATGACGCTTGATAAATCAATAATCTTAGATAGAATATATTGTCGTCAAAAGATTCATATAATCGATCTCACTTAATACGAAAAGGCTTTATTTGGTTGGTTGTTTGGAGTCAAAGGTTAGCAAAACTTTTCATGCGGTCACTTAGTCACAATTTTCCAATATGAAGTTTACTAACTCACAATTTTCAAATCCATTTTACAATGAGTTTAACCCATTTATATAGTTCTCAAAACTCATTTACAACCGACATTGATGTCATCTTATGTCACTTAGTCATTATTACCCTTTTAGTCACTGTTTCTGCCTTCTCTGCCAACCTACGAGCCAGTTGTTCCTACGGCGGCTAGTAAGACCCACGCCTTCATTGTGAATCGTAACTTTATTTTTTTTCATCATTAGTCTTCTAAATGCACTCATTTTCAGGTAGGGCATACGTCATACTGTCTGAACTGGTCAGGCATGACTTTATCAAAGTTCATCGGATCAAGTTCTTCATACCGTTCAAATGAAACCACCTCGAATCGGAGTACCCAAACATACGGAACATCCCCAATCCATATTTCAATGTGATCAGGTCAGGACCATCATATCCACAGAAACTCTCCTCGGGGAGAACGCTCACTGCATATTATGGTCCATACCCTTCTCTAAACTTCCCTTTCTTGAAACAAAATAGATGATCCAACGCACGAAATTTCTCACTATGGGTTTTGGGAGAGTTCAATATATACACACCCTTACTCTCTTTCTTTTTCTATATTTTTTTTACAAAAAGAGTATTTTCGCGACTCAAACATGTGACATCCAGATCATAATAATAAGTTTACCGTTATATCAAGACTAATCTTCTACTCAATTGAAACGGGACAATTAAAAAAAGATACTACTATGGTACCAAATATCCTTGGGTATAAACATGTTATTTTTATCATTGAACATGTAAATATGTAAATTCTACCAATAAACACGGAGTAGAGTTTACATATATAATAATTTAAGTTACATATTTAATTGTGACCCAATAATATTTGATACACTTAGATACCATTATATGCCCATTAAAAAATCAACTGTTTTAAAAAAGAAGGGTGCTTCTTATTCTCTCTCTCTTCACACCGTTGCTATATACATCAATCTTATCAAAGTATCAAATAGAAGTTCGATATGAATGCAAAAATCATCTCTCCATTGAAAGTTAAAACTAGGCATCTGACACCGTATATATAGATTGACTTGAAGAATACAGGAAACATCTCTTCACTAAAACTCGAGGACGATCACAGTTGTACATGTTACAGTCACAATACATGTCTATTGCATCTCCGGGCAGGCGATCTTCCACCTTTCCCTTACAGCAAAGGCCGACTCTTTTCAATACAGAAAAAAAGGAAACAAAATGATCAAATGAACAAAGAGGAAAACGAAAACAAACCTCAGCTATCGACAGCATTTGATGGTGGCTGTGGCTGCTGAATCCGAGACTGAGATTCGGTGGGAACCTGAGCTTGCTTTTGCTGCTCAATAAACCTGCTCATACGTTCAAGCAGCTGTGCAGCTTTTCGCTTACCCCTGTCTGTACCATTTTGTGCCAAATCCACCAAAGGAACCATCACCCCGAGTTCCTTCGCCTCTACTAGATATTGTTGCTCCCCAGCACAGAGGTGCACCAAAACTGCAGCTGCATTCTCTCTGTTCCTGGGAGTTCCATTCCCAATAACCTCCACCAAAACTGGCACTGCCTTGGCAGCCCCAATGGCTGCCTTCCCTTCGGGATGGCTAGACAGTACAGCGAGTATGGCCAGTGCTTCATCCACCATACAACCTCCAGGTTCTGTAAGCAAATGCATCAGTGTAGGCACAACTCCGGCCCTCACTGCTTTTCCCTTGTTACCTTGGTAAATGCACAAATTGAAGAGTGCAGTTGCAGCATCCTTCTTTCCTCTCTGGGTACCTTCACTCAGCAGAGTCGCAAGCGGGGGGATGGCCCCAGAAGAACCAATTGTAACCTTATTTTCATCAATAACTGAAAGGCTAAATAGGGTAGCTGCCGCATTTTCTCGAGCCTCCATGCTCCCTTTCTTGAGCACATGAACTATACAAGGAACTGCCCCAGATGAGACAATGGTTCCTTTGTTATCTTCACAGATGGAAAGGTTAAGAAGAGCCGTTACGGCATGTTCTTGCGTACAAGAGTCAGGTGTTGCGAGAAGGCCTACAAGGAGAGGGATTGCACCAGCTTCAGCAATTGCCACACGATTATCTGCATTCCGCTTGGCAAGAAGGCGGATTTCGCCTGCAGCAAATAGCTGATCCTCAGGATTTCCAGATGTGAGCTTGCGGAGGAGAATCTCAATTTTTGTGCGTTCTGCAGGCGAGCAGGTAGACGAGGTTTTATTGGGTCGCGAACTACTGGGTCGTTTTGGTGGTTCAATGCCATTTGCTTCACACCACAGGGCAATGAGGCTACGGAGGACATAATTGGGTGTCAGTGCAGTACTAGTGAGTGTCTGCTGCGTCTTTGGACATGTCCCATGTCCTGCTTCCAGCCATTTTTCAATGCAGGAACGCTCATAGGTCTGCAGCAGAGGAGAACAGAAACAAGAGATATTATAAAATCAAGAATTTTACTCTTAAAAAGAAAAACCTAGTTTCATCTGTCCTTCCATGAGGAAATTATCCTGGACTTTTAAAAAGCTGGAAATTATTTTTGACGTTGTGGTCATTTAGTTAAAACAAAAAAACAAACACACCCTAGTTGGTAAATTTCTTCACACTCTTGTCCAAATCTTTGGATATTACTAAGGGAGAAAACAGAGCAATTAGTCAATTACCGAATGACAAGGATTATTTCCGCACTTAATTTTGGCTTAGGCAATATCACATGGGTTACTCATGAGATGGCAAGCCCCAGCAACAAGATGCAATGAGAAGAAACAAATTTTAATAAGCTGACAATTATTTTTCCATGTGCATGCAGCATTTTACTGATATGAGTAAAATGAACAAGGAGGAAAGGAGATGAAACTTCAGGATTTCAGATTTAGAACACGGGTAGAAATGAAAGAAGCAACTATGGTCCAAGATGCATAATATATACCTGTCCTGTTGAAACAATGACAGGATCCTTCATCAACTCCAGGGCTATTGGACAGCGGAAATCATCTGGTATAACCGGAGTCTTGTGATTACTATCACTGGAAGCTTGACCACCCTTGCTTGGACTAGGATTCTTTTCTTTTGAAGGAGCATCCAAGTTAGGGTTCTCTGTTTGCACAAAGTCCTTAATCTTCTTCAACAACATTGACATCTTCTCAATGCTCTCCTCAGGATCTCCACCAGTGGAAGCAACCATCTCATGCAACGCCAGTGACTCTTGTGTTAGATCAGCTATTCCCATCAATTGTAACTTCTCAGCCAATCTCCTTAAGACAGCTGGATCTGTTGTTGCATCATTGTTCTTGTTATAAAGGGACAAAAGATCCTCGTACAGCTCAACATCAGGCGCATCGACTCTTCCTTTGGCTCTTCTGAACTGAGCAAGAACAAGCTCAGCCTGTACACCACAATAGTTAGAACATAATATATAACTGCTAGTATGACCAAAGGGGCTTGCCTTGAAGCTTTCTATGAGTCACTGGGAGACCTTCACATTATATTGATGTGTATGCACGTGAAAAGCATGCATTCACATCATCTAACAACCATCCAAGCCAAAAAAATAAAGAGACCCACTTAATTGCCATTAGTTAATTGCTTTTAGATTCATCAAGCATCATCATCTCAAGGTTCATAAACAAGAAGTTAGAAATATAACATATTTAAAGTGGAAAAGAAGTCTCTTGTCTGGTTCTTCAATTTAATGGTATTCTTCAATTTTAATGGCATTAAAATAATGAGAGCACAATTAGATGATGATTAATATATACCTGTTCCTTGACTTCAACTGATATGTCGAGCTTTTCATAGGAAATTGCACATAAAGCTTGTTCTAAGTGAGCTGTAACCTCGAAGAACTGTTTCATAATTTCATCCCTCTCTAAAACCTGCCAGTATGGTGTCTAATATTAGTATATTCAATTATTCATGTCTGGCAAATCTGACTAAAACCAAAAATTTCCCAAAACTTTGTTTAAAAATAATAAATCCACAAAAGTGAACATAAACAATACTTTATAGTTTACAAGGAAAAATGTGTAGCTATTAATTTTGCACAAGTTATACAAGTAGCTATAACATACAAAAATATCGATTTAGAAATACTTTAGAACATATAGTACCATAGCAATTTGCACATGCAAGTGTGTGTATACATAGATGATAGAACCATCCTGCCTGTATACAAACAGATGTTATTTATCTCTGTTTAAACGATTAATGATTAATGAAACGGAAAAAACGAACTATTACAGATAAATTTATGGTTCAAAAACCAGAATTTCCTTCTGAAATTCAAGATAGGGCCTAAGCACAGTCATCATAAACCTTTGAATAATTGTTAATTTTTTGACGGAACAGAATATTGTTTCAGCCTTTTGAGGACAAGACTGAGCCAAGAATTTTCTCCCACATTGCACAATAAGCTAGCAAACCAAAAGTGGGCACCGACTGAAAGGGAATCAGGTTACTAAACAGAATTAAGCAATATTATTATACTTCCGTCCAATTCAATGCCAGATTCTTCTGCTTCTCTTAACCTCAGAAACTTTTAGAATCATAGTTGAACAAACAAAAATCAAGAAAGCAATCTTTCTAGACTCCTGCTTTTTCAGGGGATTGTAGCACGTCAGCATCATTTCACGATCAACTACCAGAGCTTTTCACTTCCAGAAAAGCCCACACACGTGTGACTGTCTAATCAAACTTATAATGGGTGGAGATTCATACAATAAAATCTCAAGAAGAAACTATCAGCCATACTGGAGAACAGAACAACGTGCCTTAAAAATCAAGAAGAAACCCCAACCACCCCCCCCCCCCCCCCCCCCCCCGGTCTGTTAGTGCCCCCCTTCCAATGATAAACCCTTGCCTCTCTTCCAGCAGGTGAAAGTGACAGGGCTGTGGTGAAATGTTGAAGCTCATATACTCTACATAGAGACCGTGATGTCAATGTAACCAACAGCCATTGGAGATATAATGAAACTATTCTCATGAGCACAATGGAGCAGAAAAACTATCTGGTATTCAGGTCCCAAAAAACAATGCTCATAAAAATTCACTCTCAATGAATTTTGTATATGCACAATACTCACTCACATATCTTACATTATCTCTTCTATTATCATTGTAAATTCACTCATGAAGTCACGGAACAATAAAAATATCTCAAAAACCAAGAATTACACCAGAACAATTATAACTCGTATGCAGCTCTGCATTGATAATATGACTTCAATTCGATAGTGCTTTCAGTCTTCCACAGTCAAATCTTGCAAGAGACCAATCTTCATAGTTACTTAGAACAAGGTCAAGCAACTCAAAATTATTCTAATCTGAATATGTGGTGTTGTTTTTTCCTAATTACTACAATCTTCCAAAAGCTACCATCAAAATCAGATAAAATACCAATTCTCATTATTCAACTTCAATATTAACACCACCTACACCTAACATAATCACCAATGGATTTCCAACAAAGCATAGCAGTACAAAAGGTAGAAGAACTTTAAATCTTCAATTTCTTATTATACACTACATGAACATAAACCAAGTATCCAGCCAAGTTAGGAAATTGATCTAATTTTTAATATTTTCATTTTTCATTATGAAAAAGGTAAAATAAATCACAAAATCCAAAGTTCATCTCAAAAGCAATACAGTCAGATACGTTTTTAACAGCCTTCACACTTTTTTTTTTGAACGTTGGAAACCTCGCCGTGAAATCACCCGTAAAACCCTCGGCTGCTCAGGCTATTACAAGAAATACACCCAACCTGGCAACCAAATCCTAAACCTTTTGACACCCAGCCTTCACACTTTCACGTGTGCATAACCAATCAAACGCTCCATTACCTTTTACTTTCCCTAAATTTCTCATCAACCAGACAGATCGAACAATAAAGATAATAAATTAAAATAAATTGCTAATTACGAGTCTAATTAGTACTGCACAATACATACACACCAGGTAAATCTTGCTGCCTTCGCCGCCAAATCTGAGCAACTCCTTAGCTGAAGCTAACTCCTCTTTCAACGAAACCAAAGCTTTAACAGTCTCTTCAGAAATCGCTTCTTTACTTTCTTTAATTTCCTCAAACATTGGAGTCAACAGCTTCAATCTCCTCGCTAAATTACAGTACTGCTTCTTGACCGTACACCTGTAATCCGAAATCGCCGATATCTCGTTCACTGCATCGATCAAGCTCAGTAGGAGCATTCCTTTCTCGCCTTCCATTACAACGTCTTCAACTAAATTAACTAAAAACTAAACTACAATCAGATCTCGCCGAAACGCACCGTATTGTGAGTAAATGATTTGATTTTTTTTTCCGGATTTGTGTTAAATCCGGCGACGTTTTTAGCTTTAGAGTGGTGGCTAGAGTCGCCTCGAGTCCATGCAAGAGGAGACTTTTAGAGAGAGAGAGATGAAGAGAGCCAAGGATAGTGTGCGCGTGTGTGTACGCGCCTGGCGTGGCTAAGTGGGCCTAGCTAAAAGGGGGTTTTGTGAAATAGAAAATGTGAATGTGAAAATCTACTATAAAATAGAAATATCACGTTATTTATATAATAATTTAATAATTTATTATCATATATATTAAAATATTAAAAAATAACTAAATATATATATATTAAATTATATATATTATTTATTAATTTGTTGATATCATGTCATTCATATTTCTATTGTATGAAAAAATTATTCGTGAACGGGATTGCGAGTGCAGTAGTGACTAGAGAGAGGCAAGGGAAGAGGAGAATTGTCAGCAGGGCGTGGCTCCTGGCTCGGCTAAGAGTTGAGTTTTTTATTGTTCTAGAACGAACGATTATTAAACATTTTTTTGAAAAACATTTTCTTTATTTAACGATGTTTGGGCTATTTACGAAAAATCGGATCTAACATACAAATTTTTTTATTTCATAAGTAATTTTATGGAAATTATTTTTTCTCTAAAATTTTCATAATTCACTTCAACCACTAGAAAAATTTTACATAAAAATATTCGATGTGTCAAAAATCTTAAAACGTTTTTCGAAAAATATTTTCAACAATAGTCGAATATTGGAAAATATTTTACTTACAAAAATCAGTTATTGATATATTCTTTCTATATATCTCTTAACTTACTAAATTTTTGTCACATCCGCCTTTCAATTAATCATTAAACAAAAAAAAAAAAAAAAGGAAAATGAGATTATTATAATAACTCTTTAATCCTTATAATTTTAAAAATGTAAGTTTCAACATTAAATATTTTCTGTTAATTTTGAATCATTTTTCATCCTATTAGTATTAAATGATTTGAATATTAAAAAAAAAAAGATTAACGATAATATTTAAAATATAAAATATTTAATGATAGAGACAAAAATTTATATTTTCTAAAATTATATGGATTAAAATTTATGTTTTTAAAATTATATGGATTAAAATATAATTATAATAATTTATAAAGTGATTTGAGTATCATTTTCCCTATAGACAATAAATTCAGCTAAACCTGAACTGCTTAAGTGCCTAAATTTTATGGCCAATGCTAAGGTACCCAATGGTATTTGATACAATTTGGTACAAAACATGCAACTTTTAGTATTGGACATGCAATTTAAACCATTAAACGTGTAAATTCTACCAATAAATATGCAACTAGTTTCATGTTTTGAAAATTTTCATGTTTATTGACAGAGTTTGCATGTTTAATGATTTAAGTTTTAAGTTTGTTGATAAAAATTGCATGTTTGACCCAAGGGTATCAAATATCCTTAAGTACTGTAGATGAGCCCAAATTTTATAGGAGTTTATAATGACAGCATTTTCATAATTTTATAAATTAATGCAGAAAAAGACAACTCACGTAATATAAAATTTGGTAGAAAACTTTGACAAAATGAATAATCACCATCATGAAAGGATGATTTAAATTAAGGAAATTATCATATATTTATCCGAAAATTATTTAATGTTCGAAAAAATACGTAATTTTAAGAAAATATTATTTGTGCACTCAAAGTTATTAAAAATTATCATTTAATACTCAAAATTTAATAATTTTTTCAAAACTTTTATCATTTATTTGCCTAAAATTTAACTGATATTCGAAAAACTTGATAAATATTTTTTTTAATAATTTTTAATTTACATAAATTATTTTCTCAAAATTAAATATTTTTTCGAATATCAAATGTTGATGGTGTTTTTTAGGCCCTATGATATTTAAGCAGCACGGCATGGGTAAAAGGGTAAATTCTCTCCTTGGTCAAAATCATAAAAAATGACCATTATGACCGACCTCATGAAGACCGAGCATATGACGAGACGTGCTCCGGAAGATGACACCCTATTCTTGCGGATAAGACGACAAGTTATCCTATTTTCATGGGGAAAACTAGTAAGTCAATGTCCTAGTATGATAAATGAAGTAAATGTAGTTTTGATTAGGAATCCTTATTGGAAAAGAGAATAGTTTTGACTGGGAATCCTTATGGGAAAAGGGAATAGTTTCAACTAGGAAATTCTTATAGGAGAATGAATCTGATTTCTACACTATTATAAATAGAATGGTAGAGTGTGCATAAAGGGGAAAACAATGGGAGAGCATTAAGAATCATCATCAGAATCATTACCATCAGACTTGTAAAAAACAAGAAGCAGAGTTGAGAAGCGTGTTTGAGTAATAAAAGTATCATCATTTTTGTGCCCGTGGACGTAGGTCGGACCAAGATCCGCCGAACCACGTTAAATCTCCTTGTTAATTGGCGTATTTATCTGTCTTTTGCCAAGTTTGCTTTTGGTCCCCCATAACCAAACAAATTCACTATTGAGGGAGGATTGTCTCGGGAGTAATATTTCCATATTGCCCTGAGACCGAAATCAGCCGTCAACAGTTGGCGCCGTCTGTGGGGAGCTCCAACAAAAAGCAGCTCTCGTGATAAGACGATGGCAGAAGATGGAAATCACCGGTCGTCAGGGAGTTCAATAGCAGATTGGATGGAGAAGATGGAGGAAAATATGAGGAAAGATAGGGAGGAAAATCATATCATTCTAAAATCCATGATGGACAAACTGGAGAGGATGGAAGAGACGAATAATGAGGGGCTTGAAGCTGGAGCCAGTCGGAGAAGAGGCGAAAAAACGGAAGGCAACGGATCCCAAAAATTCTGTTTTGTTGATATATGTTTTACGGCTCGGGTCTGCTCTTGTACCGCCGAGATCGATGTTTCTTTCCGGCTCGGGTCTGCTCTTGTACCGCCGAGACCGATGTTTCTTTCCGGCTCGGGTCTGCTCATGTACCGCCGAGACCGATGTTTCTTTCCGGCTCGAGTCTGCTCTTGTACCGCCGAGACCGATGTTTCTTTTCGGCTTGGGTCTGCTCTTGTACCGCCGAGACTGATGTTTCTTTCCGGCTCGGGTCAGCTATTGTACCGCCGAGACCGATGTTTCTTTCCGGCTCTGGTCTGCTCTTGTACCGCCGAGACCGATGTCTCTTTCCGGCTCGGGTCTGCTCTTGTACCGCCGAGACCGATGTTTCTTTGTACCGCAAAGACCGATGTTTCTTTCCGGCTCGGGTCTGCTCTTGTACCGCCGAGACCGATGTGTCTTTCCGGCTCGGGACTGCTCTTGTACCGCCGAGACCGATGTCTATTTCCGGCTCGGGTCTGCTCTTTTACCGCCGAGACCGATGTCTATTTCCGGCTCGGGTCTGCTCTTGTACCGCCGAGACCGATGTCTCTTTCCGGCTCGGGTCTGCTCTTGTACCGCCGAGACCGATGTGTCTTTCCGGCTCGGGTATGCTCTTGTACCGCCGAAACCGATGTCTCTTTCCGGCTCGGGTCTGCTCTTGTACCGCCGAGACCGATGTCTCTTTCCGGCTCGGGTCTGCTCTTGTACCGCCGAGACCGATGTTTCTTTCTGGCTCGGGTCTGCTCTTGTACCGCCGAGACCGATGTTTCTTTCCGGCTCGGGTATGCTCTTGTACCGCCGAGACCGATGTTTATTTGGCTCGGGGCTGGACTTCGTTCCGCCGAGACCGATGTTTATTTGGCTCGGGGCTGGACTTCGTTCCGCCGAGGCCACTTGTTTATTCGGCTCGGGGATGGATTTCGTTCCGCCGAGGCCGCTTGGTTATTCAACTCGGGGCTGGATTTTGTTTCGCCGAGGCCTTATGGTTTATTCAGCTCGGGGTCGGGTTACGTCCCACCGAGTCGGCTTCTTTGGACTGGGGATGTAACATTCCCCTAGAGCCAAGTCTTTCTCAGCTCGGGGTCGGGTTACGTCCCACCGAGTCGGCTTCTTTGGACTGGAGATGTAACATTCCCTCAGAGCCAAGTCTTTCTTTTAGCTCGGGGTCGGGTTACGTCCCACCGAGTCGGCTTCTTTGGACTGGGGATGTAATATTCCCCCAGAGCCAAGTCTTTCTTCAGCTCGGGTCAGGATACGTCCCACCGAGAGACTTATCATCGACATGGGATCGGAGCATCTCCCCCATGGTCGGCCCTCTATTGGTCTGGGGAGGTGACATTCCCCCAGAGCCAAATGTTATTCTCAGCTCGGGGTCGGGTTACATCACACCGAGTCGATCGTCATCAGCATAAGGGCAAAGCATTTTTTCCACAGGTAGATATCGGGATCCTCGTTAACTGAGCTCATGAAGATTGCAGGAATGACCAGATTTGCAGCCAATGCATTTTTCTCTGCAGTTCCTGAAATGACCACCGACGAATTCATTGACACACCATCTTTTTTATAGTTCCCGGCATCAACTCACAAACTCGTTGTTACCGAGAACTATGGGATATATGTTGATGGTGTTTTTGAGGCACTATGATATTTAAGCAGCACGGCATGGGTAAAATGGTAAATTCCCTCCTTGCTCAAAATCATAAAAAATGACCATTATGACCGACCTCATGAAGACCGAGCATATGGCGAGGCGTGCTCCGGAAGATGACACCCTATTCTTGCGGATAAGACGACAAGTTATCCTATTTTCATGGGGAAAAGTAGTAAGTCAATGTCCTAGTATGATAAATGAAGTAAAGGTAGTTTTGATTAGGAATCTTTATGGGAAAAGAGAATAGTTTTGACTAGGAATCCTTATGGGAAAAGGGAATAGTTTCAAATAGGAAATTCTTATAGGAGAAGGAATCTGATTTTTACACTATTATAAATAGAAGGGTAAAGTGTGCATAAAGGGGAAAACAAGGGGAGATCATTAAGAATCATCATCAGAATCATTACCATCAGACTTGTAAAACACAAGAAAGATCAGAGAAGCATATCTTAGTAATCAAACATCGTCCGTTCTGTGCCCGTGGATGTAGGCTGGATCTGATCTGCCGAACCACGTTAAATCTCATTGTTGATTGGTGCATTTAGCTGTCTTTTGCCAAATTTGCTTTTGGGTTCCCATAAACAAAACAAATTCACTATTGAATGAGAGTTGTTCTGGGGGTAATATTCTCATATTGCCCTGAGACCAAAATCTGCCGTCAACATCAAATAATAACCACACAGGTGTGGACCCGAGGAAACATGTGCCCCATTGGATCAATTTATGAAATGGTATGTCTGATTCACACCGAAACGGTCCACGATTTACATGTGGCAACCGATTGGCAATTTCCAGCCGACTGATCATTTCATTCTAGCTTATCAGGATCAGAGATGCACTTGGCCCACATGCACGGAGCGGGTGGTGGTGGTGGATTTCGGAAGATGGACAGTCACTTGGCTCTATCAGATAGCGAAGTGCCGAAGTGGATAACAAACTGGCTTGGCTCATCTCGGCTCGACTTTTCAAGCCAGTTTTAACAGCTCTAGTAGCCTTCGGCTCAGCCGAGAGAGAACAATGTTTTAAAAAGTCTCGGTAATCTAAAAAATTTGATGAGTTATATAATTTGTATTATTTAAAATTTATAAAAAAAAATTATTTAATTTTTATTTTTGATTTAAAATTTTGTTAGTTAAATACGGGCCAATTGGTTCATCAATTTCATCGATTTTTACCAAACCTTCCCCTCAATTTTTTTGGTTCAACCAACCTATACTCACTACCGATTTCATATTCGATCTATCAGGTCTGATTTTAAAAACAATAGAAACTAATAAAAGTCTAAAACACAATCAGCTGATCAAGAATGAAAAAAGAAATATAAAACACGATTGGAAAAAGAAGTATACACGATGACTCCTCGAAGTAGGTCTCACAAAGGACCCGCGACACGTGGTCTTGTTATATATTGTGCAACGATGACCATAGTACACTATAGTAGCCTCCACATACACTGTGGCACGATCTGGTCTTATGGATTAGATCGAATTTGAGCCGTCAGTTTCAGAATCCTCATGATACTTTGTATCCTACGAGAATACTACAACCATCCTTTTAATATCCACCGTCGAACTTCACATGGGACCCACATGTGAGACTCGTCTGAAAGGATGGTGTTTATGCAACGGATTTGCCTATTATCTTTTGGAAGTGAATGCGGTTGATAATAAAGAAACGATAACAAGACGTTGTATTTTGATTGGATGACGCTATTATACACATCAGCTTGTTATTTATAAATCCGATTAATGATTAACTTCGTTAAATTTGTGTCACTCATGCTGATTCGATTATAAATTTCTTGACCTTTGTTAATTTTTTTGTTTAACCGTGGTGTCTGGATCAGCTTACGCGCACCTCGATTAATCAACGTGACATGTGCCATGTGTCATCCGAAGTTTCTCAACACAATTCAGGATAAGTCGCTAGTTTTTTACACCCTGATGCATGAGGTATGGCCTCAAAGAAATGCATATATTGGGATTCAAACCTTCAACCTGAGAGATAGCAATGTTGACCTTTGATAATTTTTCTTTCGAAATTTTTGAAATACTTCAATGGCATTTATATGCACAATACTCACTCAAATGTCTTACATTATCTCTTCTATTATCATTGTAAATTCACTCATGAAGTCACAGAATAATAAAAATATCTAAAAAACCAAGAATTACACCAGAAAAATTAGAACTTGTATGTAGTTCTTCATTGATAATGTGACTTCAATTCGATAATGAGACCAATCTTCAACCTGAGAAGATTGAACAATTATCATAATAATGTTGTGATTCTCTGATCACTCTAGAATGTGTTTGAGGAAAAAACAGAAATCGTTTCTATTACTTACAAGAATAGAATACAAGTGTTTAAACTTTACAAATCAAAAAACCTCACTTAACACTTTCTCAGCACACTTTGATATGCTTTAAGCTTACAACCAAGCTCTGAATTTATAGCCAAAGTTTGGCTCTACAGTGCCCACCAATCACTCAATAATTTTATGGAAATGTAATACTCCACCTAAAGGTATTTTGAAATTTTTCACCATTATCAAAAGGTGGTAATCTCCCTTTTGACAATGGTGGCACGAATCTTTGAAAATGGTGGCATGGTGGGAACTTATCCTTGACAATTATGTTCATGTAAATAATGCAAGTTGGATATTACAATTCTCCCCCTCCAACTGCATCTGAAATAATTGTCACCTGAAAGAGATTCTGAATATGTCTCTGCACAACTCTAGCTTGTCCCGAGTAACCACTTTCATTAACATGTCAGCTGGATTCTCATCTGTATGGATCTTCACTAGTATCAGCAGTTGTTGATCCATCACCTCGCGTATCCAATGATAACGAATATCGATGTGCTTTGTCCGGGAATGATACATTGAGTTTTTGGTCGAGTCCATGGCACTTTGACTATCACAATGTATCTTGTATTCTGTCTGCTTGATCCATAACTTTTAGAGAAAACGTTTTAACCACAACATTTCTTTTCATGCTTCCGCTGCTGCAATGTATTCAGCTTCTGTTGTGGATAACGCAATACACCTATGTAATTTCGACTACCATGACACAGCTCCCCCTGCAAAAGTGTAGATGAAACATGATGTAGATTTCCTACCATCAAAATCTCCTGCCATATCTGAATTTGTATAGCATTCCAGGATCGGATCAGCTCCCTCATATCACTGACGAAACTTTGATATACCCTTGAGGTACCTGAGAATCCATTTGATTGTCTCTCAGTGTTGCTTTCCAGGGTTAGAGAGAAAACGGCTCACTACACCCACTGCGTGTGCAATATTTGGCCTGGTACATACCATTGCATACATAAGGCTTCCAACAACTGAAGAATGTAGTATTGATGACATCTCATTTATCTCTTTCTTTAATGAGGGGCACAAACTATTGCTCAGTTTGAAATGGTGCGCTAGCGGAACGCTGACTGGTTTGGCTTTCTGTATATTGAATCTCTTGATTATCCGTTCAATATAACTCTCATGTGAAAGCCAAACCTTCTTGTTATGTCTGTCACGAACAATCTTTATTCCCAAAATCTGTTGAGATGGTTCTAAGTCTTTCATGTCAAAAGACTTGGAGAGTTCCTTATTCAACTGACTGATCTTCACTGCTTCTTGTCCAACAATCAACATGACGTCCACATATAGTAGAAGAGCAACGAAATTTCCATATGGAAACCTCTGGATGTATACACACTGATCTGTTGCAGTTCTTTTGTAGCCTTGACCCACCATGAATGAGTCAAACTTTTTGTACCACTGCCTCGGTGTTTGCTTGAGCCCGTACAAGCTCCTTTAAGATTGCAAACAATGTTTTATTTTCCTGAAACCTTGAATCATTCTGGCTGATCCATATAGATTTCTTCATTCAGATCACCATGAAGAAATGTTGTTTTGACATCCATCTGTTCAAGCTCCAAGTTCAAATCATAAGATAACTCAGATTGAAGCCATTTTTACCACTGGTGAAAAGATCTCATCAAAGTCAATTCCCTTTCTCAGTAGGAATACTTTGACTACTAGCCATGCTTTGTGTTTCATCATTTTTCCGCTACCATCTTTCTTGAGCTTGAACACCCATTTGTTCTTCAGTGCCTCCATTGCATGTGGGAGCTTGACTATCTCATAAGTGTTGTTTTTCTGCAGAGATTTCATTTCATCCTACATTGCATGCAGCCATTTGTCTTTATCTTTATGAGATACATCTTCGTTGAAGGTTTATGGCTCCCTCTCGTCAGTAAGCATAATGTATTATGATCTTTGAGTATCTGGATGATGGAACCCGGCCTCGCTTAGATCTTCGTACTGGAGGTTCACTGGTTTCTGGCTGTCTGTTGTCATCCAGATCTATGGATGATTATGTAGCCTAGACCCGGCCACGGTTCCAGTTCGGAACCGGAACCGAACCGGTTGGAACCAGAAGGTTCCGGTTCCAACCGGTAATAAAACGGTTATATTTAGGGGCATTTTTTGTATCCAAAAAATTCTAAAACTCTATAAATAGGATTCATTTTTCATTATTTCAACACACCAATTTATCAACTCTCTCATTTCCTACAATTCTCTTATTCTCAATCTCAATTCATACAATTCTCTTATTCTCAATCTCAATTCAATTAGTTATTATCATTCGCAATTAGTCAATTTTCTTATTTTTCTTCCTAATTTCTCAAACGAAAAATGGCAAGCTCATCTGAGAACATAATGTCAAATATGCCAACCCAAGAGAGCGGCCCTAGTGTCGGTGCACAATCACGAAGAAGAGAAGTTAAGGCTCGTTCCTCGGATGTTTTCAAAATTCATTTTCATTTGGAACGCCTAGAAGATGATACACAACGAGCAATTTGTAACTATTGTGGGGTTATCTACAAATTTTATAGTGGATACGACAATATGATCAACTATTGTGGGATCGTTGGTTATTGCAACGAAATAAAAAAGCTAGGGATACGACAACTAATAACCCCGAATTAGATAATTATTTATCTACAAATTTCGAGTTTCCTACTGAAAGTTTAGTTAGTAAAAATTTTAAAATCCTTGACTGGTGGAACCGACATCAAAATATATATCATATTTTATCAATTATTGCTAAAGAGATATTGGCAGCACTTATTTCCACCGTTACGGTTGAGCAAGCCTTTAGCTTGGGAGGCAATATATTGGAAGCTAGACGATCTTCATTACATCCAAGCACTCTAGAAGCAACGGCTTGTGTGGATAATTGGATTCGAGCTGATCTGAGACAACAAGAAGATGCCCCCGATGATATTGAAGATTTGTTCGATAATGCATCTGCAACAACAAATGCAAGCGGAACCGGAGCTGAAGGATCAACTGATAATGATGATTGATAATTGTAAAATTGTAAATTTACAAAGGGGAAATGTCTTAAAATTGTAATGGAACTACGTGAGTTTTGATTCTTCTCACCCCTGGAGGATACGTAGGCAACTTAAATAAGATAAAAATTTAAGCTCAAGCTCTTCAATGTAATAATTTTATTTATTTATAAAATTAATCTCATTTATTTTAATTTATTTTCAAAATTTAAAAAAAAAAGTTCAGAACCGGAACCGAACCGGTCAGTTATGGTTATGTTCAAGGTTCCAGTTCCAATAAAGTGTGGAACCGGAAACTGGCCGGTTCGGTTCGGTTTCGAACAGGAACCGAACCGCCAGCCGGGTCTACTGTAGCCTCTGATGGAGCAAGTTGCAGCTCCCCCTGCTCAACATAATTTTCCTCATCTAGTTCTGCTTTTGGTATGTCTTGCACCTCATCATCATATGTGGCCACTCGTGGTGGTGCTGGGGTTGTGTCTAGATTTGCATCAGCTTTGTTGGCACTGAAATTAGAAGACATCTTGGATTTTTCAATGTCTTCTATTGTTTTATCTTCAATAAACACTACATCTCTGCTTCTTATGACCTTCATTTCATTCGGGTCCCATAGCCTGTATCCAAATTCCTCATCTCCATAGCCTATAAAGATGCATGGAGTAGTCCTTGCATCGAGCTTCTGCCTGAGCTCCTTGGATATATGTGTAAATGCTAAACAACTGAATGTTCTGAGGTGAGAATATATGGATTCTTATCAGACCACACTTTCTCCGGAATCTCAAAGTTCAACGGTACATATGGTGATTTGTTGATCAGGTAGTAGGCGGCACAAATAGCTTCTCCCCATAATGGCTTTGGCAGCTTAGTCATGCTGATCATGCTTCTGACTTTCTCCATAATGGTGCAGTTCATCCTTTCAACGAAACCATTGTGTTGTGGGGTGCATGGAACAGTCCTTTCATGTCGAATGTCGTGCCTTCCGCAGTAGGCATCGAACTCTCTGGAAGTGTATTCGCCTCCATTGTCTGTGCGAATGCACTTCAGTTTCTTCACTGTTTCACGCTCGACCATGGCATTGAACAGTTTGAAATAGTCCAGGACCTGATCCTTTGATTTCAGAAAATACACACATACCTTCCGAGAAGCATCGTCAATAAAATTCAGAAAGTATTTATTACCGCCTACTAAATTTACATCCAAGAGACCACAAACATTAGAGTACACCAGACTGAGTAACTCTGATTTCTTGTATAAGATAAATTGAAAGAGACTCTATGTTGCTTACCAAAAAGACAGTGATTGCTATGCATGGCAACGGGCCGGGCTCGGGCCGGGCTCATCAAAGCCCGGCCCGGGCCCGTGCAGTCATCGGGCGGGCCGGGCCCGGGCCTAATTTTTTTATTATAAATAAAAAAAATTATTATATAAATATATATATTTTAAGTCCGGATCCGATTTTTTTATTATAAAAAATTATAAATATAAAAAATTTATTATAAAATATATATATTTTATAAATTAAAATATTTATTTATTTATTTTAAGTCCGGATTCGATTTTTTTATTACAAAAAATTATAAATATAAAAAATTTATTATAAAAAATTATATATTTTTTAAATTAAAATATTTATTTATATATTTTAAGCCCGGGCCGGGCCGGGCCCGGGCTTTTTGCGTGAAGCCCGGCCCGGGCCCGTGTTACCCCGGGCCGGGCCAAAGCCCCCCGGGCCGGGCCGGGCCGGGCTTCGGGCTTTTCTGCCATGCATAGTGATTGCAAGGATCCAGGGCAACATTTTTGGAGACAAAGATTAGATCATTCTTTGTTAAGGTAGACAACCATTTTTCACTCATATGATCGAGTCTCTGGTGCCACAGATTCTGAGAAGCCTCCGGTTCAGCTACATTGAGGCTTTATGCACAAATCTTCACATGAGTATTGTATAGAGTTCCACAAATATGTCATCGGGGCGATAACCATGGCTCATTTTATCATTCTCCAAGTGTCATTACTGAAGTGGCTAACATAACCATGTTTGTCAAGGGCTACCCCCTAGAGTAAGTTTAGCCGAAGTTCTGGAACATGTCTCACCTCATTCAGGGTTATTGTATACCCTGCATTTATCTGCAACTAAATTTCACCAATTCCCACTATCTGAGAAGAACTGGTATTTCCCATCTTCACTGCTCCAAAATCTTCTGCTTTGTATGTTGTGAAGAAATTCATGTGATGAGTGACGTGGTAGGATGCTGCAGTATCTACCACCCACTCGACATCCTGAGTTGCGTTGTGAAGGCATGCTTCTTCCTGGCCGGAGCATATAGCTACATCTCATGTGGTAACTACTAATGTCTTCGCATCATTCTTCTTCGGCTGGTTATTATATTGTCTTTGCTCTCGTTACAGTTTCCGGTTTTTCTTCTTTAAGTGGCCTTCTATGCTACAGTGGAAGCACTTGTATGTGGGCTTTCTCCCGTCCTTGAATTTGACCATACTTTTGCTTCTGCCTCTCCCTTTACCTTGATTTTTCTCATGTTGTCTTCCTCGATGCTCCGAGACAAGGGCTTCTGTTTGATCTGAGCCCACGTCTTTTCTTTTGGCTTCTTCATTTGACATGACATCTTTTACCATAGGCATGGTAAGTTTGCCTCCTGGAGCTGATTTGCTGAGAGTAACCACCAGTATCCCTCAGCTATCATGAAGAGAACTGAGTAGCAAGAGAGCTTGAACTTCGTCTGCCAGTTGCATGTCTACTGCAGACAATGGTTCATCAGGCTTTGGAACTCGTTGGTGTGTTCTACAACGGAAGTTCCACTCCGTAACTTCAGTTTCACCAAACGCCTCATGATTAAGGCTTTATTCCGAGCTGTTTTGGCCTGGAACATGTCTTCCAATTTCCTCCACATTTCATAAGCATTTGTATCATGTGCTACGTGGTGGAAGATACTGTGACCGATCCACTGTCTAATATGACCCATAGTTCTGTTATTGAGTTGATCATTACACCAGAAGAGGAATCTTCCATTTCCATTTTAAGTTTTAAAGTTTAAAATGTAAATAGGTTAAAATCGGGACTGAATTTCACAAATCGGAGGTCACTGTTACGTCCGGAACGGTCGAAAATGGTGGATTAGACACTTCATTGGTCTAAATCCGACTCAGTGACTGATTTATAAATTTCTAAAAATTCTGGGGCTAAATTGTAAATTTCAAAGACTTCAGGGGCTCAGTGAAATTTACCAGGGATGCTGACGTGGCTGACACGAGGCTGATGATGTGGCAAAAGTGGGACCAACTTATTGGCGTGTCGATGACGTGGTAGCTGACTGTGTGATGACATGGCGCTGACTGGTCGCTGACGTGGACGATGACGTGGCAAGGTAGGCCGGTGTGGCGCCACGTAATCGTCTTCAACCTTGGATCAGAGCGTGTCACGACTGGGGCTCACTCTCCGGCGCGTGCAGGAGCGTGTGGGTTCCTCGGACCTCCGTTTGATCGCCGGAAAATACCACCAAACTCGTCTCGACGTGAACTAGCTGATGGTATTCTCAAAAATGATTTTTGACAACTTTGTCGGAACCTGAATTTTCTGAACCGAGTTCCGTTCTTTGGTTTTACGACCCCAAAGTATAACCAAAGCTCCTGATACCATTTGTTGTGATTCTCTGATCACTCTAGAATGTGTTTGAGGAAAAAACCGAAATAGTTTCTATTACTTACAATAATATAATACAAGTGTTTAAACTTTACAAATCAAAAAACTTCAATTAACACTCTCTCAACACATTTTGGGATGCTTTAAGCTTACAACCAAACTTTGAATTTATAGCCAAAGTTTGGCTCTACAGTACCCACCAATCACTCCCTAATTTTATGGAAATGTAACATCTCCACCTAAATGTATTTTGGTATTTTGCACCATTGTCAAAAGGTGGTAATCTCTCTTTTGACAATGGTGGTACAAATCTTTGAAAATGGTGACATGGTGGGAACCTATCCTTAACAATTGTGTTCATGCAAATAATGCTAAGTTGGATATTACAAATAACTCTTTAATCCCTATAATTTTAAAAATATAAATTTTAATCCCTTATATTAAATATTTTCTGTTAATTTTAAATTTTACACCACTTGAAAGTCTCCAAAACAATTCTCTCACCCAAATTAACAAACACAATTTCTTTTGCTTATACATCATACAATTGTTTCCACAAAAAATAAACAAGAAGATTTGTCAAAATCACAACCCTTTTAGCCAGAGATGTCAATAGCCTTAACCTCAGGTTTGTTCTCCTCCTCTTTTGGCACAGTCACAGTAAGCACGCTGTTGTGTGCAAATTTTACGGTTCAATGGGAACTCGACACGTGTTCTCTGAGCAAGAATGGTCTATACGAGTAATATTTTAAAAGTCGGATGGGTAGTTGAACGGTTTTCTAAAAAATTCAATGGGTTAATGATTGATAAGGTTGAACCAATCATGTCATAAATAATTTAATTAACTAAAAATTATAAAAGAGATTTTTGTTTTAATTTTAGGGATTGAGTTTGATTTTAGTTTTTGAGAGATTTTTAATAATTTTGAGTCTTTTGATTAATTTTTTTTTAAAAAAATATGTCAATTAAAATTTGATTTACAGATTCATTGATTCTTGTCTGATACACCTATTCTGATCGGTTTTCCATGTTTTTTTAATATCCGATTTTGAAAAAAAATTCAGACCAAACTTTTGACCGATTTATGATTTAATCGGTCAATCCGATCTGATTTTGAAGACAGATTTTTACAATACCAAACAGAGTGAGACCCTAACTAATAATTGTAATAGTCTATAGAATGATGTGATATATCATATGCCGGGTGTATATGTCATCTCTCTCACAGCAGACGGAAGGTGGTATATCATGTGCCGGGTGTATATGTCATCTCTCTCCCAGCAGGTGGGCTCCACACAATTATGAGACCCGTCTGATGTGAGAGAGATGACATATACACCCGACACATAATATAATTTTCGCTATAGAAGACGTAGTTTCTATAACATGAGACGGGACTGCAAGAGGGAACCCATTTTTAATAATTCTGATAAAATCGGCATCTATGTTATGCAAAATGTTTCCAATGTCATGTCAACTGTCAGTCGCTAAATACTGTGCTCTCAGGCAAAGTTGGTAATGGGAAAATATAATAAAAAAATTAATTCAAAATTTAAAAAATTTAAAAAATTAATTTTTTTAATATCTTGAAAATTTTAATAAATAATATTTAAATTTAAAATTAGATTTTCCAAATTCCGTCATATTTATCAATCCTACGTCTATACTCAGTTTTACTGTAAATAAAACGCCTTCAATCGTGAGGAGTTAGAAATGCAAAATTTTGGGTGTAATTAAAAAAAATTAATTATCATTTCACTGTTTTATAAATTTGAAAAATAATAAACGGATATAATAAATATATTTTGAGGTGTAATATTTTACTAGTATATATTTATAATATTTTATTATTATATCTTTATAAAACTTATATTTTACTATTTTATATATATATATATGTATATATTCTATTCTATTACTAATAAAATATTAAATCTCAATATTTCTTGAAGTAAATTATTATTTCTCAATATTTCTTGTAGTAAAATATGAGATACTAGTGACAAAATATTATTTTTGTAAAAATATAATAATAAAATGTTACCTTTCAATATTTTTTTTTATACCTGTTTATTATTTTTTAATTAATGAAATAATAAAATGATAATAACCTCAAAAAAAAAAATATTTTAATGGAAAATATTCGAAGTTGTACATGACAGTGCTATATATTTACTGGAGTAATTTTAGTCAATGATTGATGCGATATGTAAAAGGAGAATCTGGGCGTGGTTTGATGGTGTAGGGTTAATGATCGCATCTTGAGGTTCTGAGTTCGAATTCAGAAAGTGCGTTTCTTGTAAGAGCCTGTGACATCCAGAGATTTTACATGTTCCGCTTAAGCCTGTAATGAATGGTTTGACGACGAGATTTTCAACAATTCAAAAAAAAAAAAAAGGGGAATCCTATATGCTTGATTGATCATTTCATCAGATAAAATCATGTAACCAAGTCACATGTTCAGAAAGAATATGTGTCATTTACTTAGAATTATTGGTGATGAAGACCATTTTTATTTTTCTGCAGATCCATTTAATAATTTATATCCATGTTACCTTAGTGATCTAACTTCACTCACCATGTGATCTTTTTGAGTAGATGGTGTGCCCCATAACTGTTTCCTCTGAAGATTCTGAATTCTTGCTTTTAAATCATTTAACAATATCACATTATTGGGTCATATATAGTGTATTGGTAGAATCTGATTGGTGATATTGGTGACGGGTGAGACCAAGACGTTAAAATATATTGATTGAGTGATATATGAGATTCAAGATTTAACGTGTAGAAAATATGTTTTTAAATTCCGTCGTGTATTAAGATTTTGTAATGCGGATGCTCGTAGTCTTACTAAATTGGTGTGTAACAGTCGAAATACCAAAATTTTATTGGATGATATACCATATTTTCCTCTTTCCCTATTTAATGGAATTTTCATTGTTCAAAAAAAAATAGTGTATCAATTATAAAGTTCCCGTAATAAACAGAGTTTGGGAAAAATTCTAATCGCAATATTATTTTATTAATTTTAAGTTCTATAAATAGAACCGATCATGAGATTTGGGTGGCCCTAAACGATCCGTTGAAAATGGAGTCCCTAAGTTAGGTAAGTAATAGTATTTGAAAGGAATTGAAGCTTTAAATTTTTACCACACGTTCTGATTTTAATTATTAAAATGGTAAATAATTAAGATTAACTAAATATATTAAATGAGTTATGTCTGTTTTTCTTCTTATTTTAACAAAATAATTAAATTGGGCCTATATTGCCTACTCCTCAGGATCAGCCATATCTATAATTTATTACAGTTATCACTGCAAGAAATAACATTATTATTTTTCTGCGTGTTAATGATTTTAGTTAGTTATTTACTGTCACGTTAATATCACACTATAATAGTAAAATCAAAATATTATTGAAAAAAACCCGTAACCCTATAAAGAAGTGGTATTAGAGAAAGTCGACACAGGTGATCGATTGAATCCCAAAATTTAATCCAAGCGAAAATTCAACTTTAAACATAACTTTTATATATATTATCATTTATTAATAAGAATTTCATTTTAAAATCGAGAGTCGTTTCTGAGTGGCCTTGAATAAGCTATTTGATTCTCTATCATCTCACAGTAAGCTACATGAAAGAATAAATTAGTCCACATAGTATTATTTTAAAGCACGTATGGAACAAAACCCATGATCTGGTAGTATTAAAAAAAGGGCAGGTCTCGATGTTAAACGTTTTGGGCTTGAGTGATTTGCTCCCTCTTATGTTTAAGGTTCGAATCTCACTATATGCATTTTCTTGGGGTCATACCCTCTAATGTGAAAAGCCAGCGACTTACCCTGATCTGTGTTGGGAAACTTATGAGGGCACATGACACAGAGATTAGTTGAGGTGTGCGTAAGCTGGCCCGAACACCCCGATTATAAAAAAAAAAAAAAGGCATAAATAAAGATGACAAATAATTAATATATTTTACATTTTACAACATGGTTATAGAAGATTAATTGAATATATACTAGTAACTTGTTATTCGGAGAAATTATAACAAAAGCTCATACACGTTATATAACGATAGGGTTGGATTTCGTCAACCCGCAGGGTTGAGGGTTGAATTTTTTTTGTTTTTTTTTCTAATAGTTTAAATTTTAATATTTTTATAATTTTATATGATTGAATTTTATATTTTAACCCTTTTTTTCCCTTTTTATACACGTGTTTAATTTATTTTTTTTTTGTACATAGACTATTGATCTTTTAATTAAATTTTAAATTTTTTTAAAAAAATAAAACTAAATTCAACCGGATCACATCCCCTTGGGATGGAAAAATTATAATATGCACTATTTGTAGGTTAGACGGATTGAGTCTCTACCTGATCGGTGCACACATCTAATTTTTCGTCTGGAATGTCGATCAAAATTCAATATTTTCTAACATCTTTACTAATAATTGAATTTGGATATAGTGTTTAATGTGTTTTTTTTTTATACGACCTTCTTCTCACAAGGCCATTTGTCTGCCTTTGGAGATCGTGTGCCATCCACGTAATCCCACATGATTTTATCTCCGTAGGAAGTCTCGCCCACTTGAATGATTGTTTAACTCTATTATAGATTTATGAACATATTTTTTAAGTGATGAATGAAGACATTCATATGATATAATTCCTGTATTTTTGTTGTATAAAAATTGTCTATTTTAAGTGATTGGGGAGTCTTTTTTTGTAGTTATATTTATACAAAAATAGAAAGAAAAAAATATATTTCAAATTCCGCCAAAATAAATTCTACTGACACTTTGTTAGGGACACTTTTCCAAAAATGTCCGTAAAAATAAACAAATATATATTCAAACCTGTAACTTTTTTATTTCGAGTGTTTAAGTTGAAACAACTGACCATTTGACTATACTTTAATTATGTAATTACAACTATAATCTTATTTATACTGGTAAGTCGGTTCGGCCGTGGAACCGGACCAGGTCACTGCTATATTTATTCGGTCACTATAATAGTGGCTGATCAGGCATGTAATTTCAAAATTATAATTTTGACCCTAGCTAAGTCACATTTTGTACGTTTTGTGGAAAAATCCCAAAACGTTTCCTAAAACTTCCGGAACGATTTCGAAAATTCTGGAAATTTTTCACACACATTATAACATGCCTAGTTTCATATACAACATGTCAATTTCACAAAATCAGTACTTTCAAATTAATTTTATAATTAATCACATTAATATCTTATTAATTCAAAATTCATGCAAATTCATTAATCCAAAAATCAATGAGAGTCAACGCCATAAAATCACTCTAAAATAATTTTAAGTCATCATGTAGTGGCATTAGCAACTATAGAATGACAATTGAGTTGTCCTCTTATCTAATTAGGTCTAATTATAGTAATTTGTCTAATTAATTTACACATGCATATCTAATAAGGTTTCTAAACATTACAATCATCAAATATTGAGAAATTAACATATCCAACAATTTGTATACAAATTTTAAATTAAATAAATAATTTATACATAAATTACAAATAAAAATTATCTTTAATCATGTTTATTTGCCCAATTTGTACTCCAAACCCTATTTTTTTCCTCAATTGATGATGAAAAGAAACTGTAACCCTTAAATTATTTGAGAATATATCACAAGTAGTGATACCTCATAATGTCCATTACAAACTTCATCGTAACTATGTGACACTATATATTATCGGGTCTTTATCTAATTTATATCACTAAACCTCATCATTAAACCTTAGTTAGTTTCGATATATGTATATAAAAGACTAAAAGTGATACTATTAAATGAGTAATATTATGAAAAAATGATTACTCATATTCATAAACAGATCATAAATGTGATATGAATTGATGCTCAGAGCACCAACTCCAACAACTTTTACTTTAGTTAACAAGAAAATATTAATTAGCAATCCCAAGAGGTTGTCTCAGTGGTAAAGGCTTTGGGTTTGAGTGATTTGTTCCCTCTCAGGTTCAAGGTTCGAATCTCACTATATGTATTTCCTTGGGGTCATGACCCCTGGTGTGAAAAGCCAGCGACTTACCCTGATCTGTGTTGGGAAACTTCTGAGGGCACGGGGCACAGGTCCCGGAGATTAGTCGAGGTGCGCGTAAGCTGGCCCGGACACCCCGGTTATCCAAAAAAAATATATTAATTAGCAATACCTAAATTGAAAAAAAAAAAGATTTAAAAGGAAATAACATCATCAAATTAATACCTCTCATATATCTCTATATCAAAATTTATTGTATTTTTAAAATTATTTTAGGGAAATTGGTTTTTTGAATATCAATTTATTGATCTAATTATAAATTTATTTATATTTTTATTTATTCATGCAATAAAATTAAATATGAATCCATTTAAAATAAAATTATACTAAATTGTAATTAGAATTAACTTATTAAGACAATTAAAGAAAATAAGTTTCTATAAAGATATTAGTTTTTATAATTTATTTACATATTTTTAATTATTTTAGTGAATTAATAATGATGTAAAAATATTAATTATTTTATCATAAAAATAAATATGTAAAAGTATCGATAAAGTAAAAATGTTTCTTTGACTTTTTTAACAGGCTGCCCATGGCAGCTGCCATTTCCACGGCAAAAGTCTGTTAAAAAAAAACTGTCGCAAGTGTCTTTTTTAATTTGCGACGGATACTTTTGATATCCCGTCTCGTAAAAACCAGTCACATAAACTTCAATGACTAACGCAGTTGGTTTTAGGACGAGTCTCTAAGTCGCAGACGAATCGTATATGAGATTTGGATGTGTGTTCGAATCATGACAGTTGCGTCATTGATTTAATCATTATACATACAGTGAGTTCAGAGTATATAACATTCATTCATTGGATGGTCTTAGAATTCAGCACTAAGATCAGCTCACCATGGGCGTTGGGTCTTTTTTAAAACCCGTCACATATATTGTAAATTTATTGTCGTAAAATTGCAACACATGCGACAAATTTTTGTGACTTGCCATGTTTGTTTGCGACACTTGTGATGGGTTTTAAAAAAAATTCAGCAGCTGCCATTGAAATCCATTACAGCAACATCTTGTGTTCTGCCATGGATTTCCCATTACAGTAGCAGCTACAGGGAAGCCATCTTAGAGAGAGAAAAAATAAAGGAAAAAATATTAAATTTTGAGAAAAAAAATATTTTTACCCTAACAATTCTCCTTTATCCATTTCTTGAAATAAAAATATTTTTGATAAAAAAATATTGGGATTGCCCCAATTTGCTAAATTCCCAGTAAATAATTAAAGAATAATGATACATATATAAATAAATTATACAGATTCAATCATAAATATCTTAAAATAACGTTATTTTAACAATATATGTGATTGAATCCGTGTAATATATTGATATCTGTATCATTTTTTTATGTACCGATTCAACCACAAATGTTATTAAAATAATATTATTTTATTTAAAATTATTTTATTTTATTTTAAGACATATGTAATTCATGTGTCCGTATCATTTTACATAGTTAAATGTATGAATGAAATATATCTTGCCCGACAAATATCTGACAGCTGCCCGAAAAACAGTATAGGGTAACTGCCCAAACCCTTTGACTGACACGGTCAGGCTTATATCTCTCCGGGTAGCTCCAAACTCCATGAACAAAGACACTATAACACACTTCGTTGCCTTAAATAACTAAAAGGGCAAGAACAAACTACTTAAATGCATAACCATTTTTGCTTAAATACCAAAAATATTCATAGAGAGAACCACCACCACCTCTGGTTTATGGTGGCGCTTCACCAAGAACTTATGGTGAAGTGAGTGCTAAAGAACGAGATAGAGATGGGTCAGGGACTGAGTTGTGGAGCGAGTCATGAGCATGTTTTGTTCACTGCTGTTAAGCATGGTGATATGGATTTGGTTAATGGTTTGTTAGACAAAAATTCAAGTCTCTTGCATCAAAGTACTGTTTATGATCGCCACTCTGCTCTTCATATTGCTGCTGCCAATGGCCAGATCCAGGTTGCTTGCTTTTCGTTTGCAGTTCAAAAGTTTTGTTTTTCTATTTCATTTCTTTCATTTTTGTGTGTTTTTGGTTAATGGGTTGTTTTTACTTTGGTTTATTTTCTGCAGATTTTGGAGATGTTATTGAATCGATCTGTGAATCCTGATGTGGTGAATCGTTACAAGCAGGTAAGTGAGTGCTGCCCATTTTGACATTTTTTTTTAATTCTTTCTAATTTTGTGTTTTGATTTGATGATTGTAATTTGTGATTGGTTTAGACTCCTCTTATGTTTGCTGCAATGCATGGGAGGATCTACTGTGTTAAACGACTCCTTGAAGCTGGAGCTAATGTATGTCAAAGTTATCAAATTATGGTTCTTTTTATGATTAATTGTTCTTGTATTGGAAAATTTTATGGCTAGTCTGTTAAATTTTTGACAGATTTTGATGTTTGATTCGCTCTACGGACGAACCTGCTTGCACTATGCTGCATACTATGGCCACGCGGAATGCCTTCAAGCCATTCTCTCTGCTGCTCAGTCTAGCCCTGTTGCTGTTTCTTGGTAGGCTAAGAATTGACATCTTTGTTAGATATGTAGATAAAGTTTGGCTTATTAATGGCTGATAAAATTGCTGTGTTGGGATTGGATTTCAGGGGATATGCAAGATTTGTGAACATTAGAGATGGCAGGGGAGGGACGCCGTTGCACTTGGCAGCTCGTCAAAGACGGTCTGAATGTGTGCATATTTTGCTAGATAGTGGTGCTCTGGTTTGTGCTTCAGCTGGTGGATATGGGTAAAAATTGTGGTGATGATTTTGTTTTATTGTTGATTTAGGAGTTAAATTTGTTTATAGATTGATAGATTGCTGATTACAGTTGCCCAGGAAGCACTCCTCTTCACTTGGCAGCTAGAGGGGGATCGATTGATTGCATCCGTGCACTTCTGGCATGGGGCGCCGATCGTCTTCATAGAGATTCATCGGGGTAATATTTAATGTCTTTCTTTTTTGGTCACATTCTTTGATTTATTTTGTTTTTCTTGTAACTGCATTCTGTAATTGTTTCTTTGTTGCCATCTCAAATTATTAGCTTGAACTTAAATGCAAAAGGGCACATTTGGATGTCTGGTGAAAGTTTAGTTGCAAAAAACGTCGTGTTGGTTCCTATCATGTTGTTGTAAATTTAATTGACGCCATCAAATGACCAGAAGTTTTGGTCCTGTTGGAACAGCTGCACTTGTAGGAACATAAAGTTGATCATTCGTTATAATTCTTATCAATTGATTGCGTCTCTGTATCTTTTGCAGCCAGTTCCGTGCAATCAATTTTCTTGGAAAAGCATACATTAGATGTAGTTTCTCTCGATTTAGTTTCCTATAGATTTGCTGCTAATGCTTTTGCTGTTATATGGTCATCTCTATGTAGGAGGATTCCATATGCAGTTGCATTGAAGTACAAACACGGAGCTTGCGCAGCTTTGTTAAATCCTGCATCTGCGGAGCCTTTAGTCTGGCCATCATCTCTAAAGTTCATCAGTGAGCTTAATCATGAGGCAAAAGCTCTCCTAGAAAATGCCCTGATGGAAGCGAACAAGGAGAGAGAGAAAAACATTTTAAAGGGTACTGCATACTCTCTTCCATCTCCATCACATTCTGATGTCGGAGCAGAGGACAATATTTCTGAGGTATATATTTTATTAATTCTATTAAAAATATCAATCATAATTGAAATAGAGCGCCAAAATTTTTGAAATTACCTAGAAGCTAGAGATTTTAAATTGTAAATTGCTGAACTTGGTTGAATTATTCAAACCAAATGGAGTGTGTCAATATTTTTACTATAAAAGACTTGCTCTTTCGTTTTCAGCTTAGTGTTTCCAATTGCATGGAAATGACAGACTCAGAAATTAAATTCCATATCTTGACTTGCTACATGGACCACGAGTCTTTTGCTGAAAGTTTCTACAAAACTTAGCCATAAATAAACACTTATACAATTTTAAGTGGATGGTTCTATATAAGAGCCTCTCTTATAATTTTGTGAACTTTTTATTTTAACTTTTGTTGATTTTTGAAATAGATGAGATTGATTTGTTCTCTTTCAATGCAGGCTAGCGATACAGAGCTATGCTGCATATGCTTTGAGCAGGCATGTACAATTGAAGTCCAAGATTGCGGCCACCAGATGTGTGCACAATGCACACTAGCCCTATGCTGCCACAAGAAGCCAAACCCTACAACTGCATGCCTAACACCTCCAGTGTGCCCATTTTGCCGAAGCACCATTGCCCGACTAGTTGTTGCAAAAATCAAGAACCAGGATGATGTTGATCGTGACATTGGTGACCTAAGTTCGCCAAAGATGAGAAAGACAAGGAAGTTGCACAACTTTAGCGAGGGAAGCAGCAGCTTCAAAGGATTATCGGCATCATTTAGCAAGATGGGTGGCCGCGCCTCAGGCAGGATTGCTACCGAAAGTGAGTGGGTTGATAAGCCTTGATACTTGGTAGCATTTGGTAATCAAAGATTCCATTTGGTCATCAAAAAATCCCTTATTAGTTGACTTCAAGTAAAAGGGAAAAGAAAATCAAGAAGCCCCTTTTGGAGCTGGTCCCATTTGGTATGTATAGATATGGTTCATTTTCTATGTAGATTTGGGAAATAAGCAAAGTGAATTGCAGGTTTTGGTTGGTAAGTTTGGTAATGGTTTGCTTGGGGTCTCATAATGCACATTGTTGTATTCTTTACTATCTTGAGATTGAAGGAGCCTTTTGGTCATTGGTATTAGTAAAAAAAAAAAAACAAAATTCTTTATTTCCTCCAAAGTATATTAAAAAAATCACTCCACCTTCAATGGCGGAGTCATTAGAGTCAAGTGTGTGAATTTAAATTTTAGTTTTGACCCAACATGATATAATTATAGTCATTTCGATTCGAATATAATAGTTATGATTAGCTTAACTAGAATAATACCTAATAATATAACACAATTTGTGTATAATGTATTCTCATAATGAAAAATTTCACTCCTAAAGTAGAACCGGCCAAGGTTCTGGTTTGGAACCGGAACCGAACCGGTTGGAATCGGACGGTTCCGGTTCCAACCGGTCCGGTTCCGGAACCGAATCGGAACCTAACCGGTTCGGTTAGGGTTCTCACCCAGACCGAACCGGTTGGAACCCAGCGGTTCCAACGGTACGGTTCCGGTTGGAACCGAAAGTAAAAAAAAAAAAAAAATTATTTACTTGGAACCGTAAGGTTCCACAAGTAAATCTCAATTTTTTTTATTAATAATAATGGGGTTTAAAATTGCAACCTTGAGCACAATAGTGAATTTTTAAGGAGGTTTAAAAATCTCATTTTTATAACCAACTCTTGGTTATTGACTTCTTTATATAAGTGATGTGAGACACAATAGCCAGTAACAAATATCCCACACTTTTGGAACCGGAAACCGGCCGATTCGGTTCGGTTCCGAACCGCCGGCCGGGTCTACCTAAAGCTATTAGAGTATAAAAGGATTTATGGAATTGGTCATGAGCTTCCACTCAAATTGAGTGTGAGCTTCCACTCCAATGTAGCGTCAATGAATACAAATTATATTTAGAAATGAAATGTCATAATACACACATTGATAATTAATTTTTACAACAACCGGTAATCAATTTAATACAAGAAAATCAATAAATCTATAAATTATGTGGCCGCTCCAGAGACATTATAAAATACTTGGTTGCTACATGCTCCACCAATATCAAATCTATAAGTTGCCTCACACTAGATCTTTAATAAGCTGAGGAAATACTTTTTTTTTTTGGAAACGATGGAAACCCCGCCATCAAACCACCCATTCTCGGCCGCGGCGCAGGTAAAACCACCGGCTGTCCCAGACTCTTATAAGAAGCGCACTCCCTAAATTCAAACCCAAAACCTCAAGGTGAGATCCTGAACCCTACAACACCAAACCACCCATATGTTAATTAGTTGACGATGTTATGTGACCGTTTTGTGATACAAAAGAATTACTCCAAGTTTTATTTTGTTTCGTTTTTTTGATTTTTTTTTCAATGATTATTATTTTTGTAAATATTATTTTATAATAAGGTACAAATCAGAAAAGCCTGCACGGTTGTTGGCTATCATGTGAGCATGTCTCAAATTGCAGTATAATAATTTATATAAGTAGGAAAAGTCAGGATTGGGCATCTTTGGTGGGACCACATAAACATGGTCTGACAGGATGCTGACACGTGTAATGGATGTCGGATTTGCGTGATGTAAAAGCCTTAGAAATCGCAAGTGTTCTTTTTTTTTTTTAAAGGAAAATTACACCCAATTTATCATTCTTTTATTTTAATTCGTACAATTTTAAAAATACTAATCATTATTTAATATAATTAAGATGCATATAATGCGTTTGTATTGTATTAAATTAGATTGTATTGTATTAAAGTGTGTGTCGTAAAGTACAAGTAAACTTTCTATGATCAAGAGGAGGAATGAAAACTATGGTAAAAAATTTAATGGCTAATCTGTACATTATGATAAATCTTAGAGGTGTAATTTTTTTTTAAAAATAAAATAAAAACTAATTATAAAGTTTTATTAAACTCAATAATTTTATATAAAATATATAATAAAATAATTTATTATCAACTTCGAGTTGTACGGGCCCAATTTAGGTCACGGGTAAAATCGTTATTTCACATCGAGTCCAATATCATTGAAAATCCAAAATACCTAATAATATCCGGCCCTTAAGACTTAAATTATCCCCAATTAATTCATGGCCAGATACTATTAGATATTTTTGGTTTTCATTGATATTGGACTCAAGATGAAATGACGATTTTACCTGTGGTATAAATTTAGCCCGTACATCTTCGCTCTGATCTTTGACTATGACTCTCTCCTCATCCCAGATCTGTCAATTTTAAAACATTGATTAAACTTGCATTTTAAAATATTTATTTTTATGTTTTTTTTGTTACGTGGCTTAATAGGCAACTTTATATAATGCTATACATGTATGAAAAATGCTTGTGGCCAAATACAAATATCTTTTGATCTTTTTTATATCTTTCCACTTCCCCTATAGCTCATGTAGACGTGTTATTATCTTATTTGATCAGGGCCCCATGATTGTGATGTGGGTCCATCAAAGGGTCATCAAATCAGACGGTTCTGAATGGAGTCGATCAGGAAAAAAGAAATGGGGGTGTTCAGTTTTCACTTCTTTGGTTGCATCTTATTTTTTTGCTTTTTAATTAAATTAACATTGTTTGAATAGAAAACAGCACATAAGCCCACAAAATTGTATAAGAAAATGACTTATAAATTAATTAGGCTTCATTTTATTTAGAAGTATCATATGAGTCACACGATTATTCAATACAGATATGATATGAATTTTTTATATTCGAATAGATATAATATGACATAGTTAATAACATGTTGTATAATGTATATTCGTTTATTAATCGTGTCGTATTTATATTACATCAAATTAATATGTTTATCGATTTATGATATTATAGACACTAGTTTTCGCCTGAGGTTCACAATCGAGAATTTGTTATATGGGGCACTAGCGATCCTGCAAAATAAGAGGTAGAGCGGTAGAGTGAGCGTGGAGACCTCCCACATGTGTGGTGGGTGCCGTAGGCACTCTGACGCCCAAGTCAGTAGATGAAATGAACTATTAATACCGTAGAAGGAGGAGCAAAGACAGATATTACCTTGATCCTCGTGGGCTGCCGTGAGGGCGGTAGGTTGGTGGTACTGAGAGCTCTGGGAGAGAATATGACTAAGCTGAGAGCTGTGATGGTTATCTCTCCCTCCCCAGTGGACTTATTCCCTTATTTATATGTACTCGGGAGGTGTGTATATTTAATGCGTTTTATTTCTCTAGAAACGGCTGGTCCATGAATGAGGTAGTTATGAGTCTGGACGTTTCGTGGGCTGGCACATAAAGGGTTAGGACATTATGTAAGTAAGATATTTCCTTGCGTACGGGCTTGTGAAGCAATCTTGGACCAATATAGGCTTATGCAAATGGGCTTCATTTGGAGAGTCTTGGGTCATTTAGATTGATGGAGATTGGGCCTTCCGTTTGTGTGTGGGAATGGACCTTGAGTCTAATTTGGGATTTAAAGGGAGTCGGGGATCCCTAGATGCTGGGCCTGAAGCAACAAGTCAGAAAAACCCTTAGCCCAAATTTGGCCCGTACAGATACTAATTATAATATTTGCGCAGTCGTGTCAACAAGACAATAGTACTCGTTTACGATCCATTTATGACACAAATATATTATGCAGCACATTTATTAATCGTATAGTCATATTAATCAAATAATTATATCAGTAATAGCATAAATAATTTCTTAATCATGTCAAATATGAAACTGACTCATTTGCTGATTGTGTACTATTCCACAATGCTTTTAAAATATGATATTCTGTCTTATATTGGCGCGACAATGAGAGTTAGAGACATAAAGATGCATTCTAACTATTATTGTCATGTTAATTATTACTCATCTTACTTATATTGTCGTGCCAATAAGCAAGTTATTATCGCGACAATATGAAGCTTGTGTATATTGTCGCGACAATGAGACGCTGGTTCAGAAAAAACATAAGTAAAAATTATTTCTTTTGGAGACAAATCTTGGTTGTCTATATATAGAGCACGGAAATGATTCATCATATATAACATTCTTCCTATCATAAGTCTCAAGTATAAGTTCAACAAAGTGTTTTGTTGTATCTCTATATTTTTTTTTGCATTCTAAGTAAATTTCTCTCAAACTCTTACAACACATAGTGAAGATAAATATTATTCTAAGAAAGTGGCATACACACTTAAAAAACTAGATTCTCCACTGCTTTCTCAAACACATCATTCTACTTCTAAATATTAAAAAAAAAAAAAAAACAGGTCATGATTGGACACGAAGGATTCGAAAAAAAACACAAATACAATATTCATAAATTTAGTACAAATAATTCTTAATAAATACAATACCCAATGCCTCTATAAAGATGAATGAATATAAATTATACAATTACATTTGGTAGAGCGGCGGACGAGTGTTAACGTTATCATTTTGATGCTCTGTCAAATACATACTTTAACGCTAGTTTTAATATTTACAAAATCATAATCTCATAATATGAGTTTATTTTTTGACGTTAGCTTATATTAAACCAACCATACATATGTTACACAATTTATTTTTATCCTATCAAAAGAGAATATAAAATGACAAGGCAGGGCACCATCAGAGAGGCAGAGCAGACGGATTTATATACAAAAGAAAATGGGTAAAATCGTCATTGCGCATCTCGTTTGACAAAAGCTTCGGGCCGAGCTGTATTTACGGGAGAATCAGATCACACAATACACGCGTCTCCACAACCTTCAATATAGAAATATAAAACAACGAACGGCCAGGATCTAATACCGAAAACCGAGTTGTTGATTTTTATAAAGCGAATTTCATTTGCGTTCATTTGGACGTGATTTCAATTTCATTTCATCATTTTTTGAACCCCGCGGGCGGGCTGCTGAAATCGGAGACTCCTCTATCTCGATTATCTCTTAATCTTACGGTAATTTTGTTTTTGGTTTTGTTTTGTTTTGTTTTCATTTTTTCTTAGCTGTTAATCTGTTTGGCTCGCAAGAAAATGTGAGAAGGCAAAAGAAAATATTATATTTCGGATTTTCTTGTTCACATAGCTTATGCGTACAACCGTTATTAATGTGCTGTAGATAGATCTAGAAGATTCGATGTTTTGTGTTTTGATCTTTTGTTTTGTTCTTGTTGCGTGATTTTGCGCATTGTGAAATAGGAACTGATGATTGAATTGAAGGATTTTGTTTGCGTCTGAATCATCTCGCTACTATGTGTAGTGCAGAGAATCAAAGGAGGAGGGATTGTATTTGTTTTGAGTTTCGGTTTCGCTTAGTTTGCTTTATGTTGTTTTTCACTTTCTGGTTCTCATTTTGATGATGTTAAAATGTCAAATCTTAACAATGAAAACATTTTGCTTTTAATGGAGCTTCGTGTTACACGGCGAATGTGGTTTCCAGCATAGTTGTTAAAAGGGACAAGGCGCACCGAAGCGCCAATGCTTTCCTAGAGCGTAGGCGCAAGGCGCAACATGCTATTACAACTTATTTGGTTACTGTGTTCTTACAATGGATTTTGAACAAACAGTAAGCTGAACAGAAATGATACAATTAACGAAAGTGATACAAAAACAGAATAGCAACAGGCAGAGAACGAAATAAGTAAAACAGTCGACAGCACGAAAGCAGCGCGAACCGAGAGAATTCCGAGGCTTGTTGATGTGGCAACAATCTCCTTAAAACAAATTCGTCCCCTACCGATTGGTGCAGTAGAACGCGAGACGTCTGTTTGGGCCAGGCCCGCACAATTTGGTCCGGCATTCGTGTACGCAGGACACGCGGGTGCACACGAGCCAAGCTTGATTCAGATTTAATTTGCACCCCCCCCCCCCCCCCCCCCCCCCCGCGCACGTAGAGAGAGCCTCTATCCTTATAACTCTTACCCATCTACATATGAGCAATCATATATAATCACAATTTTCCCTCTATAGCTTTCCCATATGAGACAAGCTAACTTCTCTTGGTTTTCCAACACCAATGGGTGAACTTTGAGCAACAATTTCTCATTCACCCAAGCACCATTTTAAGCATATGAATATACCATTTCGAAGTACTCACGGAGGAGTATCCGAATCATTTAATAACAACCACTAACACGAAGTGGATCATGCTTAAAATTGAGCCTCAAAATGCTTACTTATAAGCATTTTTCCAACACATGCTTGATCGAAGTGAGGCGAGTGGCGTACACCTCATTTTTTTAGCTTTTACATTAATTACAATTTGAATCATTCTTATATAAATTTATCTTTTAAATTTCAACTCAATAAGTAAAATTAACAATCATATCAAATGGAAAAAAATCATAACTTAAAAAAATAAAAGTTTTAAAGTTATCAAAATTCATAATTCATATAATATTTATTACTACAAATCTGTCATTTAACTTTTGAATTTCGTAATATGTGCAATGATGTGATATATGCAACTATTCATGTCACTTTTTCAAAATTCAATTATTTTTAAAGAGACGCACAGGGGCGTGCCCTGGGCTTTGTGCCTAGGCAATGTGAGGCGCACGCCTGGGAATATGAGTTGAGCCTCCCAGGCGGGAGGCGCTGGCAGTGAGCTTGAATGAGAGACGCACCTAGGTGCAGTTTTAATAATTATGGTTTCTAGTTTAATCACATTAGTATATGAATTGTGTACTGTATACATGAGAATTCAGAGATTTTTACATAATTTGTTTTGAATCTCTTGATGGTGTTTTGGAGAGCTTGTTCGTCAAATCGATGTGAACAGTTTTGTGTTTTGATCATTGAATAAGTTAAAAATTGCACATCATGCAACTCAAAGTTGTTGAGTTGTGGTGGTTCATTGGTTGTTAGAATTAAATATTATTGGTCTCTAAATTCTTGCTTTGATTTGTTTTCATCAATTACTTCTCTAATTCTGTATTATTCCAGCTAGTGATAGAAGATGGCAGATGCTGAGGATATTCAGCCACTCGTCTGTGATAATGGAACAGGAATGGTTAAGGTAATAATAGGATGATTTATCTTCAGTAAGACAACAGAAACGAGTTCTGATAAGTTATTCATGATCCATTGTCTATTTTTTCAGGCTGGATTTGCTGGCGATGATGCTCCCAGGGCTGTGTTTCCTAGCATTGTGGGTCGCCCACGCCACACTGGTGTAATGGTTGGCATGGGTCAAAAAGATGCATATGTTGGGGATGAGGCTCAGTCCAAGCGTGGTATTTTAACCCTGAAATACCCAATTGAGCATGGTATTGTGAACAATTGGGACGACATGGAGAAGATCTGGCATCACACCTTCTACAATGAACTCCGTGTGGCCCCAGAAGAACACCCGGTATTACTCACTGAAGCACCTCTCAACCCGAAGGCCAATCGCGAAAAGATGACCCAGATAATGTTTGAGACCTTTAATACTCCTGCTATGTATGTGGCCATCCAGGCTGTTCTCTCCCTCTATGCCAGTGGTCGTACAACTGGTAAGAAGTTTTGACTTTATGACCATCTTATACATATAACTACGTTACTGTTAGGCGTCTCTCTGATTTAATGAATTCAAACTGGTTGCAAATGTTTGTATAATTTGTTTGAAGATACTGTTAGAGAGCAGACGTATTTGGCTTTCAAACTGTTTGGGACATAATGATGATGTGATCAAAGCATCAGTGTAACTGATTTCTTTTGCTTTTAGTCTTTATCAACTGGCATGGATAAATGATAAACCAAATTTGGCTCATTACTGGTGCTGTTATTGTTCATTTACAAATTGTTCTTTTTTCCCCTTCATGAATTTTGCAGGTATTGTTTTGGACTCTGGAGATGGTGTTAGCCATACTGTCCCCATTTATGAGGGCTATGCCCTGCCACATGCTATCCTCCGTCTTGACCTGGCAGGTCGTGACCTTACCGATGCCCTTATGAAAATCTTGACTGAGCGCGGCTATTCCTTCACCACCACTGCTGAGCGTGAAATTGTGAGGGATATGAAGGAGAAGCTGTCATATATTGCCCTTGACTATGAACAAGAGCTTGAAACTGCAAAGACCAGCTCTGCAGTTGAGAAGAGTTATGAATTGCCTGATGGGCAAGTAATCACCATTGGCGCTGAGCGTTTCCGCTGTCCTGAAGTGCTTTTCCAGCCATCCATGATTGGGATGGAATCTGCTGGCATTCATGAAACCACATACAACTCCATCATGAAGTGTGATGTGGATATCAGGAAGGATTTGTATGGAAATATCGTCCTCTCTGGCGGTTCAACAATGTTCCCTGGCATTGGTGACAGAATGAGCAAGGAAATTACTGCTTTGGCCCCAAGCAGCATGAAAATTAAGGTGGTGGCTCCACCCGAGAGAAAATATAGTGTCTGGATTGGAGGCTCCATCTTAGCTTCTCTCAGCACCTTCCAGCAGGTAATGATCATGAAATAGTAGATTGTGGGAATACGGTCATTCCAATCTTGTTTATGGTATTTGTTTCATTGAAGCCTATATGCAGGACATAGTTCTTGTCTTCGTGATATGTTGTGCTTCTGTTCTCATATTCCTTGCCGAGGAACAGCAACAGGCACAACTAACTTTGAATTGCGGTACTAGTTTTCTGACAATTCTAACAAGATTTCATTGTTTATGTTTTTGGTACACAGATGTGGATCGCCAAGGCAGAGTACGATGAATCGGGCCCATCTATTGTGCACAGGAAATGCTTCTAAATCTGAGGTAATGGTATGTTATGTGGAAGAATTTTTTTTTTTTTTGTTTTTTGCCAACCAATTTCATCTTAAGTGTTATTATTATACTTTTTTGTTTCTCTTGAATTTCATGTCTTGTATTGTTTGAAGCAATTAAATTAACTAAGAGAGCATTAGAGTGGATGAGTTTCAAATTCTTTTATTCTTATTTCCATTTAGCTGTTGTAGAACAGTTTTTGTTCAATGCTAAATCTGAATCTGTCTCTGCATTTTGTTAATAAACTCACTGGGCCGTTCCATGAGGGCCATATCCAATCAACACTTGCCACTTGTCTTTAATTTCTTTTGCTTTCACTATTTGATTTGTTAATTTTAATTTACTTGTAGCTTTGTCAATAGAATGATGTTAAACATCCTAAACTATATTGTAATTTTTTTTTTTAAATCTCAAATGATGTGCTTATGATTAGGTATTCATCAAGTGGATGGTAATGTAATGTTTGAATTCACTTCAAATTTGTAATGATATGTCGTCCACCTGATGAATGACACATTACTTATCACATCATTTAAAATGAAATTTTGGGATGTAATTTAAATTTAGAATATCAAACCTTACTCTTCTCAAAATATTAACGGATTTAAGTGTACTGTACTATTATTTTATTCTTATCATCTTCTCCCTTTTTTAACAAGAAGGACGAATGGTGAAGTGACAAAAATGTAACAAAATCATTATCATAATAACATTTTGACTTTTTTTTTTTTTATTAACAATTAGAATAATTTTATTTTGATAATGATTTTGTCACAATTTTATCATCTTTTTGTATAAATATCAATTTTGGAATAATAACTTATTTAGGTTTCTTAGGATTACAGATATCGAACCTATTTGATATAAATAGATCAATTATGTCATTACATGAAACATTATGAAAACTTAAGGGATCCAGATATTAATTACTCAGTTGAGTGGGGGGTTTTGTGCGGAAAAAAGTTGACTTGAGTTTTGCTAAAGATAATACACTACTAGTCAACTTCTGGCTGGACAAAAGTTACAATCTAAATGGAAAATTTCAAAAAAGTTTATAATTAATTTTAATAAAAGCCTATCATTTCAAACGAGTTTGAAATTTGGGTTCTATATCGAAATTTAGTGGGATTTGAGATATTTTGTTGGTTTAAAGTTTTATGGTAAAATTGTGCTCTACTTTATGGATCCCATTTATCGGTTTCCGAAAAATGAAACTATCAAGGTAGAAATTTACATAGACAGCCAAAAATTGGATGCAGTGGACGTTCCTCAATGGGGTGAGTATAGAAATGAGCACAATGTGGTCTCACTGTATCCTGTTCCAGTATCTGGTTCAGCTAACGTGACAATTTCTCCTGCAAATGGATCTACAATGGGGCCATTGCTAAATGCCATGGAAATTTACTATGCGATTGATGCGAGTTGTTGGTGGATTAGTGTTTTTAGACGAAATTAACATGCAATTAACAATCAAAACCAGAACGTAAAATCAAATCTATATTATATGCCAACATAACACATAAACCCTAAACCTTGAAGATTGAGAAAAACCTGATAAAATGACAAAATATGCAGTTTAAGTCGAGATAGATCTTTGTCCTTAAAAATTTATTAGTCTCGTCTTGGTGCTCTACGAGTTTTGTGGCTAATGTTCTCCCATGATAACTCGGATTCCTCTTGTTCAAGGGGCACTCATTAACAAGCTCTCGAACTGGAAAATGGAGGAAATCTCTCTGACTCAAAACAGTAAATGTGACTCACAATTCGGATGATTTTCTTATGTGTATAGAATGAACATGAATGCCTCCTTATAAAGGCATGGAAGGGTGTCTTAAAGGCACCATTTGGGTTGGGGTCCAACCCTCTAAAAGGTTATACCCCTCCCATGCATCCCTTGGAGCCTAGAAGCATGTTCTTTTAAGTTGGAAGACATATCCCTACAAATATGTACCCTTCCAAAGGGGTACCCTTCCAAAGGGGTACCAATCAAGGAACATGTCTCTCCTTCATCCTACCTTAATATTAGAAGAATTTACAACAATTCCCCACAATTCTTCAAATATTTATGCAGACACTTGAGAGAGTTTCCGTAAAATAAAGCTGCATCGAAATTGGTAACTTTCGCCTTGAACATTTCCTAGTGAATGACAATCGGATTTACTTGGCAAACCAGTGACCCATAGTCTTGAATTGTTCTGCCGTTGGTGTAAACCAAGACAATTGCCAACCCACAGCTTTAATTCGATCATTTCCCGTTCTACGGTTGTGTTCATTTCGGCCTTGAACAACGGTCCTGGGTTCATCAAGCACTTTAGGGAAATCAGCCCGTAAAATCCCATGGAAGTGGCCTCACTTCTTACTTGAAATATGTGATCTACTATGAAAATGTAATATGTCTTTACCTCCATTAGGACTCATCTCATAATATAGTGATCATTAAAAGCCTTATCTTATCCTAACCTTGACAGACAGCACTCGGCGTCATTATCGGAATGGGAAAAAGTACAAAACTATTCAGTGTTTGTTTTGAATTGCACAAAATTTCAGTTATCCGTTTTGAACCTAGATCTTGGGATCTCCAGTCAGCTAGGTTGGGTTTCTACAGTGCCAATTCTTAATTTATAGGCTTCAAGCTCATTCCCCTCGACGACTTCTCAACTTGCTCTATAGGTAAACCTTTAGTTAGTGGATCCGCTAGGTTATCCTTTGATTTCACATCATCGATCGATATTATGCCACTTGAGAGCAGTTGACGTATGGTATTATGTCTCTGACGTATTTGTCGAGACTTACCATTATACATTGTATTTTGGGCTCTCTCAATAGCCGATTGGCTATCACAATGTATGCTTATCGCTGGCACAAGTTTGGGCCAAATAGGAATATCCTCCAGGAAATTTCGAAGTCATTCCGCTTTTTCCGCTGTTTTGTCTAATGCTATGAACTCTGATTCCATAGTAGACCGGGCAATGCATGTTTGCCTCGGGGATTTCCATGACACGGCTGCATTACCAAGTGTGAAAACAAATCCATTCATTGATTTGGAATCTAATGTATCAGATATCTAGTTAGCATCGCTGTATCCCTCTACAACAGCATGATATCTCTCATAATGCAGCCTATATTTTGAAGTTTCTCTCATATACCTCAAAACTCTTACTATGGCATTCCTGTGGGTATGTCATGGATTATTTGTATATCTACTAAGCCTGTTCACAGCTTGAACGATATCAGGTCGTGTGCAATTCGTGAGATACATCAGACTTCCAATGATTCTCGAATACTCTAATTGCAATACGCTTGAGCCGGTATTCTTTGATAGATGAAGATTTAGGTCTACATGAGTTCTAGCCACATTTAGATCATCTATGTTATATTTCTCAAGTATCTTCTCAATATAATGAGTCTGAAATAATATATATTCGTATGATGTCCTAGAAATTTTAATTCCTAGGATCACATCAGCTACTCCTAAATCTTTCATATCATATGACCGTTATTTCCACAGTTGTAGCAATTCCTCTTGAACTTCTTGTTAGCTTGGGAAGAATCAGCTCAACTGTTATTTCTCTTCTTGCTACCCTTTACAATATCGACGATATTGGCCTTAGACTCCATAATCTTGTATCTGACATTCTCGGACTTCCTGTTGTCCTCTTCGATCCTCAATCGAACTCCAAGGTCTTCAAGGCTCATCTGTTTTTTTTTTGTGTTTCAGATAGGGGTGTCAAAACGAATCAACGAATCGAATTCGTATCGAATCCTAAACGAATCGAATCAAAATGTGATGGATTCGTATTCGATTCGTTTATTAAACGAATCATAATATCAGGATTCGTATTCGATTCGTTTATTAAACGAATCGAATACGAATATTCGTTTATTCGTTTAGTCAATGATATTATTTAATAAAATAATTCACCACACTTGATTTACATTAATTCTTCATAAATATATACATATGAAATATGTAATTAATATATTTATTAAAAATACTTCACCAAATATTGAAAATATTACATTTTCTATGATAATTAGTTATAATTTCTCGAATCTTAATTGAAAATTAACAAGAACTAGTAAATAAAAATAATTAAACGACTCCTAAACGAATAAACGAATCAATGAGCTTAAATTCGTATTCGATTCGTTTAATAAACGAATCGAATCGAATTGACCCATTTATTAAACGAATCCATTTTTTCAAACCCGTATTCGCTTTAAAGCGAATCGAATCGAACGAATAAACGAATCCTGACCCAAATTGCCACCCCTAGTTTCAGATAGCTCATGAAGTCCTTCCATGATGGAGGTAACTTTTCAATGATAGTAGCAATTTGAAACGTCTCACAGAGTTTCATCCCTTCATCCAATATTTCATGAATGATCAATTGCAGTTCACTCAACTGAGACATTACTGTTCTTGAATCTATCATCTTGTAGTCCATGAACCTACCCACGACAAATTTCTTTTGCCTGACATCCTCGGTTTTGTATTTCTTCTCGAGATATTCCCAGAGAATCTTCACAGAAGTCATGTCTTGGTACACATTGTACAAGATATTGTTAAGTTCACCCAAAATGTAGTTTTTGCACAAGAAGTCGCCAGACGACCATATCTCTTCTCGCAGTTGCTTGGCTGTTGCCGATTCACCCTTCATAGGATCCATATGCTTTTTGAGGTACTTAGTCAACTGGAGAGTTGTCAGGTAGAACAACATTTTGCTCTGCCATTGTTTAAAGTTTGCCCCACCAAACTTTTCCGGCTTTTCTCCATGAGAGACCGGTACTGTGATGTTTCCGCTAGCCATGTGTAACTGGAAAAACCAACATAGATCAATAATAAGTTAATAATAAATTAGTAAATTAATATGTAGCTTATTAATAAATCAATAATTATTAAAATAATAATTAATAATGATTAAATAATTAATAACTTAATAAACTAATAATTAATTTATATTACTAAAATGTAACATTTTGTAAAAAAAAAATGTAAAATTATAATAGTAAAAATTACACCCAAATACTTTTTGTAGTCATTTGTTATTCCAAAAAAAAAATAGTGAAATGATAATAACCCTTCAATATAATCATCTAATTAGATGGCTAAAATTCCCTTACGATGAGGGATCTTGAGGGCCCATTTATTAAGAGCGCGTAAGGGGATAATTGTTAATATTCGTTATTTGGACGTGTCAAGTTCATGTGTTAACATCCACGTTTTAATAAAGATAAAATCCTCGTATTAACGAATAACATACATAAACCCGATATATTAAAATCAGATAAAAGTATAATAAAAGGGACCCATTGATCAAAAGCAGTAAACAAAACAACAGCTAGCTCCCACCCACGTATGCACAGTACACACAAAGGGTGTACGGGCATTCACACTCTATAGATTCTCCGGTCCCACTAATCACACTATATATTTCTGTACACTGTCACTGTCCCCGATCGGACGGCATAGAAAAGCGTGCAGGAAGAAACATCAAGATTCGATATTAGTATCAGATCTGATCAGGACCGTCAAAAAGATTGCGGGCCCAGAATAGAACCCCCCCTTGCCTGCCTTCTGTCACCCACTGGCCATTACAATCCCAATAGAGTTGATTAGATTCTCCGCCTTCTTTTTACCAAAATACCCCCAACTTCTAGAAAATTCAATGTAATTACTGAGACTATGCTGTGCGCGCGTGTATCAACTTTCGGTGTACCTGTTGACTTTGCATGCTCCGTTTGGCCAGTACAATATCTGAAAGGAAAGTGACAAGAATAATGACGTAAGATTAAAGAAAGATAAAATTATTATTTTGATGATAAATAAAAATAAAAATGATATTTTTTGAATGGTAATTTTATCCTTATTTAATCTTTATTTTCTCTCTATATCAGTACTCTATCTGAATATTTCTCCTTGTCTAACCATATTAATTGTTAAGGAATATGGAATCAATATTCCAAATAGATTTCCTAATACCATTAGGATTCATGGTTTTATTATATTTCCCTATTAGATGAAGATTTCTTATGTTCATTATTATTGTTTATTACTATAGGATTATGATTCATTTTTCTATTTTGGTTTTCTATGTAGGTTATATAAAGGCATCTACCATTGTAAATTCATATAGAGTGAATTCAATACTTTCTTCATTATCTAACATGGTATCAGACATCAGGTTCTTTTTTTTCTAGTTTCACTCTCTCTGATTCTCATCGGCGCGTGGGGGATCACGGCTACCATAATTATGTGACCCTCACGCACCCCCCGTTGCCAACCATCACATTGCTTTTCCCATGCGCCACTAATTCACAAGTGTGCTCTGGGCCTTCTCATTTCAACTTTCAACTCTCTTTAAGATTTTGCTTTCGCTCTTTTTTTTCGGCTTCGGCTTTATTTCGGGATTTCGCTCCCTCTCGGGCTTCGGCTCTCTTTCGGGATTTCGCTCCATTTTTTCGGCTTCGGCTCTCTTTCGGGATTTCGCTCCCTCTTTGGCTTCGGCACTCTCGAGCTTCGGCTCTTTTTCGGGATTTCGCTCCCTTTTCGGCTTCGGCATCCTCTTAGGTTTCGGCTCTCCCTTCGGGCTTCGTAGGTTAAAGCTCTTCGGCTTCGGCATCCTCTTGGGCTTCGGCTCCCCCTTCGGGCTTCGTAGGTTAAAGCTCTCCGGCTTCGACATCCTTTTGGGCTTCGGCTCCCCCTTCGGGCTTCATAGGTTAAAGCTCATCATTTATATCAAGGTTTCCAGCCTCTAAGTTTCCAGATTTCCAGTTTCAGAACTCCACTCTCCGATTTCAAGATGCAACCTCAAGCTTGTTCCTTCGTCACCAGCTTGAGTTTGAGGGTGGATGTTAAGGAATATGAAATCAATATCTCAAATAGATTTTCTAGTACCATCAGGATTCATGGTTTTATTATATTTCCATATTAGATGAATATTTCTTATATTCATTATTATTGTTTATTACTATAGGATTATGATTCATTTTCTATTTTGGTTTTCTATGTAGCCTATATAAATGCCTCTACCATTGTAAATTCATATAAAGCGAATTCAATAATTTCTTTCATTATCTAACATTAATTATTATTTGAAAATTTGGATATGCAATGTAAATTGAAATAGCTGAAAATTGAAAATTTAGATTACCTAAAATCATTCTTCTTTTATTTGTTTCTAATAATTTTTCTGTTGTTATTATTTAGTTAATCTCGTCATTATTATTACTATTTTATTTATTTATTGGTTGGAACTGAAAGTATCATCCTATATATGTTTTCAAAATCAAAACCTAACAATTATCTAACATATATCAGTTGAAATATCATATAGTTTATTCAATGGAATAATATCAAATATCTAAGATATCTGACCAAGTAGCTAGCTCATTTTTATTTTTCAAAAAAATAAGCAAATATATATACAATTAGTCGGGAGCCCACGTGGTACACGAGTTCATTTTATTTTTATAAATTTTATTTATGTTTTTCCATTAATCTCCCTTAAGTTTTACCTTATCAACATGTATAATCTTCAAATGTCTTAATGGTTATATAAACTTTCGTAATTCGTTCAAATCTGATAATAGGGAAAATCTGGATGAAGGTTTATTTACCGATACGAAAAGCATAATTCTTCAAGTTAATTTTTAACTTATTCCATATCTTTGGTCCATTTATAAATGTAATGAATTATTTGTTAATTAATAATGTAACCCTTATGGTTTATCTACCAGTAGGAAAAGCACAATTGTTCAAACTTACCAATCAAGTGCAATTGCTAAAAAGGTGTTAACGTTACGGATCGTGTCAGTTTTTTCATTTTACACTTCAAATCGCGCGGATTGCCGATTTGGGAAATTAGAAACCGAAACCGCAAATTTGATAAGGAAAACCGCAACGATTCGGGTCGACAGTTCAATAGTTTGAATTAGAAATTTTTTTAATACAATTTTGTGTGTTTTCACATAATAATTGAAGAGTAAAAATACATAATTTTCATTTATACATTACATATTGTAATATGGTAATTAAATATCTTAAATTTCATGATTAAATAAGAAGAAAAATATCAAATAATATCAAATTTGAACGTTGATCGGTGGTATAAACGATTTGGACCACAGATCGGATCAAAATTTTCAATTTGGACAGTTCAGGTCGCGATATGAGTCAACACTGCATACCGATCCAAAATTTACGATTCGATTCAAACTGACCCGAAATTCACTTTCAATATTTTTCCGAACCGCGCGATTCAATTCGGATCGGATTACGATTTGAACCAAAACCGTAAACACCCCAATGCCATAAAATTGATTGCAAATTAAAAATTACAACGACAACAAAAGGCGCACACAAATTGAGGTTGAGCAAAGCAAAAATGGTGCTTTTGAATGTAAATTATTTGAATCATTAACAGAATTAAATCAACATCCCCTCTGAACCACCCCCCAAAAATATAAATAATTCGGCTGCGTTTGTTGCCAAATTCAATTCCCAAATATATCAGAAATAAAGAACAATTTTTTTTTAATAAAAAAAAATCATACCAATAGATACAACAATCCTATACAACCGAGAGCAGCAACAACGAAACGACTCCTCAACACATCAGCCGTTGATCTCATATCTCCGCGAAAGCCAGGTGGCGACGTTAAATGCGACGAGGGCCCACCGAGTCCCGGTGAATTCTCAGGCGATGGTGATACATCCGGCTGTTGAGCATTTCCCGTCATCACCGCCGGTTCTTTTCCAAAAATCTCCTTCGGCAGTAACACTTTCGATACCCCAAAAATCGCCACCGGATTCTGATCAATTACCGTTTGCGTCACAGTGGCTTGAACGAGCCCAGTATCAATAGCCACTGAACCGTTCACTCTCGATATGTTTAACGTAAACCGACCGGCCCCCATGTCCTCGGTCGCTAATGTCGGCTGAACCGGGTTCACTATCGACTCGAGTGAACCGAGCGGGTAGTAAGAATGCAAGACGTGGAATTTCAGAACCACGCCTTTTTTATCAGCCGGCAGAGACTGAAGCTTCACGTTATTATTGGGCAGATCTGCGAATGCGAGATCGGTGGGGACGAAGAGTGTAATCCCGGCACCGCCTTCGTCGGACTCGAACTCGGTGACGACGCCGGAGGCGGCCAGCATCGACGCCGCGACGTTGAAATTGTGGCCGTCGATTAGGGCCTTGGTGATGTTGATCCCCAAGGGAGGCTGAGTCTCGGAGGCCATGAGGTTGAAGCCGTAGGGGATTAAGAGGGAGTCGATCGAGAGAATTGTGATGTTGTAAGGAAGAGTTTTGATTAGAGCCAAAACGGTGGCGTTTGAGGGGGAGTAAGGGGCTGGGGATTGGACGGTGATTGCGTCGCTGGTGGGGTTACGGCTGATGTTGATGGATCCGAAGTTTGACGACGCGCGGCCGGTGGTTTGGAAGAGCGTAGTGACGAGAGCGCCGGAGGCGGTGATCTTGCGGAGGTCCGACCACGAGAGGTACTGCAAGAGAACGTGGTAGCGGAGGAGGTCGGCCAGTGAGGACGGGGAGAGGCGGCGCGTGAAGTCCACGGTGGAGGGGGAGTCGAGGTATGAGTTTGGTACGGCGAGGAGAGTGACGGAGGAACGTTGGGAGAGTTCGGCGGCGAGTGCGGAGGAGGAGACGAGGGCGGAGAATGCGGAGAGGTCGGGGTATGGGGAGAGGAGGTCGGTGATGTTGAGGGTTAGAATGGGAACGACGGTGGTGGCGGCGAGGAGTAAATAGGCCAGAATCGTAGGGGTAAAATTGGAAATGTGGAGTTTTTTTAAGGCCATTTGCTCTCTCTGTCTATTCGAATTTGCAGGTAAGAGTGAAGTTAGTGAAGTGAGAGTGTATGGAGTGAGAGCGTGATGATGGTGATGATCGAAAAAATGATTATGTTGGATGGCGATGTTGATGCTTTGAAATTCTTTTATGATAATTTATTTTCCCAGTCGCGTTAGAGGTGCGAGTAAGTGACACTCGCCTGGAGTGATATTCCTGAAAAAGGAATCTGATTAGGGACATTTTATTTAGGTGGGGACAATTTTAAATATATTTTCAAAAGAAATTATTAATTATATATTTGATATTTGATACATTATAATATTTTTTAATTTTTTAAATTTTTTTTTTCCAAAGTTCATCCAAAGATTGAAAATTATTTCAAATTTTGAGTGTTTTGATGGTTAATAATATTTTGATATAAAGAATATCCTCAATCACCTATTGATTAAATCCAGGGCCGGTCCTGAATTTTTGGGTGCCCGATGCGAAAGCTCAAAATGTGTCATTTTTCATTACGAAAACATATGTTTAAAAAAATTAATATTTAAAGAGGGCTGGAACCCAAGCGAAGCTGGGGCTAGGCTCTCACGCCCAAGTTATATTACTTAAGAAAATATATAAAGAGGGACATAGTACCTAAATTCCGACAATAAAAAATATAATCATATACAACTATTCCTAGCAAAGCTCCTTAAAATTTCAATAGTTAAGAAATTGTCTTCTAGCTTCTTTTGAAACAAAATCATCAATTATATCATCATACTCTAAATCTGCAATCTCATCATTTTCAATGCATAAGATTGCTAATCCATTTAGCCTATCTTGAGTCATAGTGGTCCGCTAGTAAGATTTTAATAATCTCAATTTATAAATTGTAAAAACAAATTTCAATTTATAAATTGTAAAAACAAATTTCAATTTAGTGCCCCTTAATTTTTGGGCCCTGGACAGTCGCCATTGTGGCTCCTGCCCAGGGCCGGCTGTGATTAAATCATTACCTTCACCGCAGTTGTTCTTCATTTTTCTTTAACTCCACACTCAAAGTAGTTATTTTCATCAAAAATGATAAACTTACTCACACTTTTACTTAATTTTATCCCAACTCCATCATTGTAGTTACAGTGAATTACTGTAGCTCACTATAGCTACATTGAGACAATTTGGATAAAATTCGGGAAAAGTGTGAGTAAGTATATCATTTCCCTATTTTAATTGGTGATACTTTATATATATTTTTGTCTCCTAATTTTTTTTATTGTTGTCACCTGATATCGGAGAAATTATGAGATAATTATATTTAAGTACTCATTTTAATTAATATTTATATTAAGTTATCACTTTGATTAATATTTATAATACATTGAATTTAATTTATGTTTTTGATACATTATATTTCCACATATCTCGATTTTAAATTAATAATTATGATAATTTATCTCATTATGATTATATGCATATATAAATGGATATATATGATAGAATTATAATATCGTATTTTTATTTTGATAGACGATTTTATTTAATAAGAAAATGTACTTAACTTGACGGACTAAACCGGTTTTGACAAATGTTACATTTTTTTGTTCTTTTTTGAAAAATAAAACCTGCAATAATCTATATCTAATTTTATATTTAATCTTATCTTTCAATACCTTCCAACCAAACAAAATAATATTACTAAATAATTATTTTACCATATTCATAACATAAAAAGCTTCAGTGACGACTGATGACGCACTGTTAAAAAGAGATAAGAAAAAACAGCACTTTAGGTTCTGACAAATAAAGACATAGTTAATAGTTTGTTTATTTTATCAAATAGGTCCCTTACCTCTGTTAAAATTATCAAACATGACCAACTCGAAAATAAATCGAAAAAGTGGAAACCTTCATCTTGGTCCGATTGATTTTCATAAATGTAAAAAGTATGTACGGAGCTTGGCCTGAACGAATGAGACCCTGATTTTTCAGGAAATTCTTTAAAATAAATTTATTATTTAAGTAAATATGAATATGGACAGGGCAAAGTCGGAAGATTATTTCAACAGAAATTTTATAATTTTTAATTATTTAAGTTATAAAATTTATGAGATATTCTTATTATTTATTTAATATTAACACTATTGGCTAGAGATGGCGGTGAGACCCGTATCCGGATCGTCCGGGTCCGCCCGAAATCAGTTTTTTTAATCCTGGGCCCGTACGGGTCCTGCCCGGATAGACCCGGATCCGGAAAAAAATAAATATAATGAAAAATATAAAATAATATGCATATATATATATATAATATAATATAATTAAAAATATAAAAAAATGAAATAAAACTAATAAAATTGATAAAATCCAAATATAATTATAAAATAATACAATTAAAATAAAAAAATTAATAATAATAAATCGGGTATCCGAATCCGGACTGGGTAGATCTGGGTCCGGACCCGCATCTATTTACCCGGGGACCCGGACTAACGAAATTGCTTCTGAATCCGGACCGGAATCCGAATTTTACCATCCTACTATTGGCCCTAATAGGAGGTAGAGTCATCATTTAATATATCTGGTTCTGTTGACACATTAAATTACAATATTGTTCTATATTAGTGTCTACTGCATTGCATTTATGCAAAAGTTTCCATAAACTGAGCTTATGCTCTGGTGGGTACTTTTTTGAAGGACTAAATTTTGATTCAATTTATTGTTTTGAGTTATTATCATTTCACTACTTCATAAATTAAAAAAAAATAACATATTATTTAATTTTTATAAATTTTTACATTTTACCACAACAAATATTGGGAAATAATCAATATGTATAAGAATTATTAGGGTGTAACAATCTTGTCCCCAAAGGACGTGGCTTTGTGGCGTAAGATTCATGATCTGATCTTCAGGTATTAGGTTCGAATTCAAGAAGTGTGTTTCTTGTAAGAGTATGAGACAACCAGATGTTTTAACTTTCTCTATTTAAACTCAGAATGAGTGATTTGACAGTGAGGTTTCTAACGATTTCAAAAAAAAAAAAGTATAATAATTTATTACTGTAATAATATAATAATAAAATATAAAATTTATAAAAATATATAATAAAATATTAGATCATAATACTTATAGTACCCGTTTGTTATTTCCTAATAATAAACCTTGTTGAATGCTTGAGAATTTTTATGGTATCAGTTTCCAAATTATCCAGCCCAATTATATCATAATATCAAATGAAAATTTGGGACCCATTACTTTGATATCTCCACCCATTGAGATCTTGCTTAACTTTACTTTTGAAATCCCCCAAGACTTTCGGTGAGAATATGAGTCTTATTTATTTATTTTTATTACAAAATTAGAATATAGATTCTCATAAGTGATCTTGCATAAAATATGACATTATTAAAAGCTGTCATATATGTGCAATTATTTATATTTTCATTTTTCTTCCTTATAGTGATATTATAAGAGGGCATGTATATGTATCACATAAATTGTGTTACAAATTTTGTATATCATAATTTTTGTTTTTTGAATCGTTAGAAACCCAATTGTCAAACCATTCCTTATGGATTTAAGTAGAGCAAGTAAAATCTCCGATTATCTCAGACTTTTACAAGAAACGCACTATCTGGATTCGAATCCAAGACCTTAAAGTGAGATCTTGAACCCTACACCACCAAATCACACCATTTGGGTACATATAATAACTTTATAAATATGTAACTATGCATTTTATACTTTATAAGATTGTGTGATAAGAAATAAGAGATTATTTGGAATAATTGTGATATAAAATAATATGACTATTATCTATTTAAGTTTTTCGGATATCACATCATCTATTTGCTCATCTGATAAAATCTTATTACATATATTTTGTCAAATATGTATTTATAATAGCTTATGCGCATAAAATTTTCAACGTGTGATTACGTATTATTTATCATACACAAGTTTCAACAACAACCATAAATTTTTCCACGTGTGATTACATATTCTTTATTATCATTTTTTTTAATTAAATCCCACAATCAAACCACTAATTCCGAATTTAAGTGAAACAGATAAAACATATGATTGTCTCAGGTTCATACAGGAAATATACTTCTTGAATTTGAATACAGAACCCCAAAATAAGATCATGAATCCTACACCACAAAATCATACCTCGTGGGACCTTTATCATCATTATGTACGCAAGTTTCAACAACAATATGTGATTTTTGATCAATTTTTTTTTTGGAAACGTTAAAAATTCCGTTGTATTTAAAACTCTCAGTTATCTTAGGTTCTTATAAAAAAAATATACCCCTAAATTCGAATCTGAAATCCGACAATCAAATCATATGTCTTTTATCATTAAACTACATGCATGGGGGATAATTTTTGATCAACTCATAATAAAATATTGTATATTTTATCATCATTCTGGTAAATTTCGGCACAATACCATAACAAAATTGACCCCCCAAAATTGACCGATAAGCTCCCTAAATTAAGAGAATTTAACAAAATTATATTCCAATTTCTTTTTCTCTATTATCTTACAATTAAAAAAAGTTATCTCCCAACTTAGGTGTTAGCGGGATTCAAATCTCAAACTTTTTCTATTATTATTATATTTGAAATGTGTCATTGTTGGGATATTACTTGTCGGTTTTGAAGGTGGACAAATGCGACCCTCTTCCTATGATGTTATTTGTCCGTTTTGGGATCTCGATGAAGGTGTTCGATGATTGCTCTCTCGTTCTCTCTTTAACTAAAAAAATATTATTTTACAATTAAAAAAAAAAGTATCCCCCAACTTAGGTGTTAGCAGGATTCAAATCTCAGACAATTTTTTTATTATCTTTGAATCGTGTCATTGTTGAGATATTACTTGTCGGTTTTGAAGGTGCCCAAATACGACCCTTTGGACATATGGATATTTAACCACCACGTTCACGTGGATGAAGTTCTTTATCGGGATAAAACCATGTGGGATCGGATGAGCAACCCCCAAATACGTACCTCCGTCAAGATTTTAAAACCGACAAAAAATATCGTAGGAAGGAGTTCGTATTTGCGTATCTTTGGGTTTAAATTTATGAGTCAGGCAAGTTCAAGTTCACATCCCAACAGAGTCTTTGATTCAAGTCTAAATACATATTTTACATGAATAAATATTTTATTATTAAATTTTTACCTATCAATTTAAGTTTCAACAATAACATTGAATAAGAAATGACAACGGATCATTGCGTATTTTTTATTTTTTTAAAGCTGGGCAATAAATATAAGTGGCTGTAGCTTTTATTGAATGGGAATTGTCTCTTTCAATTTTTAATTGTGTCATTTAATTTTGAATATTATTGATGATTTGGCTTTACGCTTACAAGCCTTCCAAGTTTGACTAATCCTATTTATTATACAGTGAGTGACAAGAAAGGGTTCATATATTTATCATATAAGATTTCCAAATCTAATTGCGGTAGTGATAAAGTTATTTTCTAGTGCGGATGGTTACACTAAGATTGTGAATTTTTTGAGTAGGCCTGATCACGGTTCGGTTCAGTTCCAGAATTACGGTTTTACGATTCCAGTTAACTAAATCAGTATTGATCGATTCGGTTACGGTTCATGTTTTTTGGAACCCTAGAATCAGACCAAATCAAAAAAATTAATTCGGTCTTTTTTTTTTTTTTTTTTGGGTTGGAGGATAAAAAAAAATTAGTTTAGTTCCGATTCCGAATCGAACCGAATTAGAACTGAATCAAACCTTAAAATTACAGTTCTAAATTATATTGAACCGTAATCGAACCGAAATGAATTTCGATTCATTTCGTATTTTGAAACCGGAATCTGATAAAACCATTATCTTACGAATCCATCTGATTTAATTTCGATTCCGAATCAGGACCGCTACCGAGTCTATTTTTAAGTAGTAATTGTATAATATAAAGAATTGAATGTTTGTAACTGTGGCGGGCTCTTGTCAATCACAAAGTTAGAGCCGTGTGATACTTGCTAACTCGTTTATCTAGCAAGTCGGTCTCCATTAAGTGAAAATACAAATAAAATAAATTAGCGAAAATTGACACCTAAAGACAAGCGACCGTTGACTTGTTTAAAGATCTTGGACATACTTAAAAATACCAAAAATGATAAACCTACAAATTTTTTTACTGAATTTTTTCTCTACTTTCTCACTGTTGCTACAGTTAACTACAGTGAGGGAGTAGGAAAAAAATTCGGTAAAAAAGTCTGTATGTATATCATTTCCCTAAAATACTGGCCGGTTATATTCAATTCTCAATGTTAATTATTTTTCCGAAATTACGGATCCATTTTTTCGATTTTTTATACCTAAATTGTTCCATCCACACACATGTTGTTTACCTTGGTTTCCTTCGCTTTTAAATAATTTTGATTTTACATTGAATTATTCAAGTGAGAAATCGAATATTTTATAATATGTTATAAATAAATATTTTATTAGTTTTTGTCGAGATCTAACAAGCCACGCCAGATGGATCATAATGATAGAAATTTTCAATTTGAACTTCGTTTGGCAATTTATATATAAAATTAGGATTGGATTTTTATCAAAATTTCTGGAAGAATGTTTTAACATTGCTGACTTTTCTAGAAATAAATGCCAACAAAATAATATTATGTTTCGGTTTGGTTTTTAGGACGTGTTTTAAAAGTAGACGAATTCAATTTTGTTTTTAAAAAGCATGGAATATGTGTAATTTTTATGGAAATTAAAAAAAAAAAAACAGCTATTTTATTTAGGACAAGTATACTATAAAGTATTTATGGTTAAAAATATCATTTTAAGTCCAAATAAATATCACAATCTTAATCTAATCAAGAATAAAAGAGTGTAAATTAAATTACGTAAAGTAAACAAATAACGTAAAAAATATTTACGGAATGGAAAACTCTTTGTAAAAAAAAAAGATACTATGTATATATGCTACCTCCAAATTCACTATGAAGATAAACTTATAATCATGATTAAAAGATCTATATAAAACTTTACCGATTTGATTACCCCAATTGTAATAACCTGAAGCAACCCTCCGGGATTATACTAAGCAACATTCTTCGGAACTTCCGAAGTCTCTAAGTAAATTCACAAAGCAAACTTGCTTCTTCAATTCCATTAACAAATGAAAATGGCTGAAGAAAACCTTATATAGGTTAGGGTTCCAAATCCCTAAAATTAGAAATTAAATGGAAATGGTTTTCTTAAAATTATAATCTCGTTCAAATGAGAAGATATCTGAAGGGTTCATTCGAACGATATGAAAACGAACCACGAACGAAAATATATTCTAACGACCAAAAATTAAATTCGAACGAGAACGTTCCAACTAACTATTTTCGAAATTTTCTAAGTTGGTCTTCAATGCTTGTCCAAATGTGCCGATTCTTAATACAATAAAAGGACCAATTTTGACATAGAATCTTGCCAACATTTTAAATCTAACAGTTTTGTTTCGGTTGGATTAACCAATAACTGAATAAAAAAAAAAATAGAAGTTAAAATATACTTGAATTTTTTTATATTTAGAAATATTTTAAATGATTTTGTAGTTTGAAAATATAATTTGGAAAGCTTAAACGGAATAAAAATCACCGTGAGGATTGAGGTCCGCGTGATCCGGTACGTTAGAAGTGGATATGAGGAAAATTTTCAAAATTCGTTAATTGAATAGGTCGGGTATGGATATTGACATCATCGTTTTAAATAGATGTAAAATTTCCTTGTGAACGGGAACCCGTATGGGGCCCGGTACATGAGAGATGGCTAAGAAAATAATTTTCGTACTTTTTGATTGAACGGATTATATACGAATATTGACATCCCCGTATTATATCCGATCACAGCCCTAATTGGGTTCTGTTTTACTGTTTATATCTATGGTTGGTTCATACATATTTATTTCACAAAAATAAAACAAAACCATATGATCAGAAGTGCCCACTAAAAAAAAAAATTTATTAGTATTTGAAATTACATGATATGAAAATACCAACATTAAGACATATATAGCTCGGATGTCTGGGATCATAACAGCTAAATTACTTCTACTTATTTTAAAAAATTAGGACTCATTTTGAACCCAAATATTGTATAGCATGGTAAAATCAAAATTTAGAAAATTTACTAGTAAATTTATAATGTTAAGGAAATAACACAATATTATAAATGAATTCTTATGGAAATGTACTGAAAACTAATTTAAAATTTTAAAAATAATATAAGAATTAAATATATTACACAATAAGATAAGTTCCAAAAAACTTAGAAATATGTCTTCACATTTTAAAATTCATAAATTTGAGATCAAAAGCGAAATATGATCATATAATTTAGAGCAATGATATATAATCTATACTGGACTAAATGCTCACAAAATTATTATCAAAACGATATTGTTTTTTGTTTTTTTATTTATAATTAAAATAATATTATTTTGATGACAATTTTATCCATATTTAATCTTATTTTCTTTCTTTCAAAAAAAAAATCTTACTTTAATTTCCTTATCATTTTCCTATATTTTATATGCATCATGCAGAGAACACCTTTGTATTCTTTAAAAGGATGATTTAAATGAAAGTAATTACAGAAAATGCCACCATAACAACAACAATACAATTGAAATATCACTTTCCTCTAGAGAAAAAAATTAAATTGATGTCTAACAAAGAAGATTTATTTTTATCAAATTACATAGGTTGATTAACTTTTAGTCTGTGTTGAAGCAATCAGCCCTAGCTAGTATCTTCGAGGAAAAATGTCATTTTTATATTTTGAGACTTCTAAAGTATAATAAAATATTATAATAAAAATTCCGGGGCTCTTCACTATTAGTTATTTGGAGGTTATAAGGGTCGGCTCTGAGTCACTGTTGTGGTTCATTTGTCTCATATTAACTAAATATGAGATTGATTGTTGTTTTATATGCCCATAGGTTCATTATCATTAGAAACCGATTTTTAAGGATGAATTCTAACGATGAGTTTATAACTGTTAATATCAAGGTCAACATCATATCTCTCAGTTACAAACGCATGACGCAGGGGTGATATCGATATTGTATTGTTCAGTTAGAACTAGTTAAACTAGTGAAAAATCTAACCTGCATGGGCATTAAAAATACGGAATTTGGTGGAATATTGTGGTCCATTTGTAACACATCAACTCCGAGTATTTTCAATCACATTACAAGTTCCAAATTACTTGAAAGTTTTACCAAAAACAATAGTGAGTAAGACAATCACCGCACTTATTGTTTTGATTCTCATTGATTTAGCATTACTGTTCGTCAAAGATATTACATTAAATGTTAATTGATTTATCAAGATATTACATTCAATCCTAATATATAAAGATATTGAATTGAATGCTAATTGATTTTTCAAGATAATATATTGAACGCTAATTACTTTTATGCATATTTATTATGATATTACCAAATCTCAAATCCCGATCAAAATTTGTTACTTTTTTTTTCATCCAAAGATGTTGAGATAAGTCAAGTGTCATCATTTTGACTTCGATATCAGTAGTTAATTCCTATATATAATAACATGATTCGGTCATCCAATAAAATCTAAAAAGCCCATAAATTAGTTAATAAACTCCGTACGCTGAATAACTTGGACCGGTATTTGCATAAACTTCGCCGCCAAAATCACTTTTAACGACCTTTTCTTTCACAGGGTACTTTATATTTGACTATTTGTGCTCAAAATTCTTCTGGGTTCAATAAAATTTGCATGATTGTTTCTTTTTTTTTTTTCTTTTTTTTCACCAGGTTAGTTTTGTGGTGAGCTATAACTTTGTTGTTCATTTAAATCATTGATGCAAGAAACGGTTCGTGGGTTGTTTTAATTTTTGTGTATGCTGAAATTAATGAAGAGGGTTCAATCAATTGTTTGATGTTTCAAAATAACATGAATTTATTGTTCTGATTAATGATCTTCAAACGTATATATATATCTTGTTATTGATTTTAGTTTTTTTTTTTTGGTTTTTATGAATGTTTTATTTTATTTTGGGTTAAGGAATCCATCTGGCTCCTATAGATGTTTGATGAAATGAAATTGGGGGGTCATGGGTTTCTGGCTAGTGGTGGAGCTGGAATATTTGATTCATTTAGGAAAGAAAATTGATTTTCACAAAAAAATGGTAGATACTCCCCATTTTAGCGGCGCAATTTAACGAATTTTCGGATTGAAGAGGGGCGACTGTCTCCACTCACTTATATGGGGCGCCGCTACTGTTCTTGGCTATCTATATATTTGGTATGAGTCGTATGAAACTTGACTCTTACTGATGTTCACATGTATTTTTGCTATGATAGGATTCTAAAGATTCTGGGTATAGAGATTGAAATCTCAGCAAAATCTTTGTGATTGAACTATGGGAAAGCAGTTGCATCAAGTAAACTCCGGTGTTCCGTTTGAGGACTACCATCCAGGCTGCCTGTGGAGCATACTCCATATTCTTGATCACCATCGCGGAAATAACACCAGAAGGATCGCTTCACATAAAAAGCGCAATGGAAGGAGACATGCCAAATGTAAGCGATCTCAGTTTGCCGCCTGGATTTTTGCATCAAAAGTTTCAGAACAAGGAACTGCAAAATTATTTTAAGATGCACTTTTAGATTTTGCTCCTTTTATGCTTTGAATTATATATGCAGCTAATAATGTATATTAACAAATTGTAGGCCGTGGAGATCCAAAGACAATTTCAATGGACCGAGATGCTATTGAAGCACAGAGTTTATTGGATTCTGAAGCAGAAAACTTCCTGGTAAGTTCATGATCCAAAACAAATTACTTGAGAATCCATAAAGTGCATTTGCTAGTTTATAACATTATTCATAACATGATCAGGTCGAACAGCGACCTACGATAGTTAGTCCACTCGACAAAAACATAAAAGCATTAGTCACGGAAGAGATGTCAATGGAAGAGAACCACAACCATTGGGTTGTAGGATCCTCTGCAGAACAAAAGTTTCAGCGAACAGACTCAATCCATCATTTAGAACCCTCAGATTATCGCCTTGGTAAACTTAGCACTGACGGGGCCAATCCAATTATTATCCTTCATAAAAATGCAAACACTTCTGCCAGTGAGTTTCAGTTTTCATCTCTGAAGAAGACAGACAGTAATGTTTGTGATAGTGTTAACGTTGAGGGCAGCTTCGGACAGTACCAGCTTTCTGGCAAGTATGCTCGGGTTCAGTCTGATAAGACAATGGAAACCACAAAAAATAAGAACCAGATGGATGCTAAGGAGCTTGACAGAGAAAATTTTCATCATCAGGTCATGGAGTATGTGGATGTTCTAGAGATATTTAAGGTAAACAAAGAGTTATTTCTCAATATCCTGCAAGATCCAGAAGTTGCAGCTTCAAAGCAATTTCCTGGACTGCAAATTTCCAATAGGAAAGCAAAATTAACCAAATCTGGATCATTTCCGGTATCTGGTATGTCGCGAGTAAGATATACAAGGCCGAGTACACTCGAGCATAAGAAGAATGAAACTTGGACATTTGCAAAAGGAGAAAAGTTGGTATCAAGCATTCAAGTACCCACGACTGAAGCAGTCGGGTCTGAGGAAAACTACGATGAGAAGACGAGGCCTTCCTTGGCTGATGAGAATGTAGAAAATACCACAAAACATAAAACAAGCACTTCTTCTTGGGGTTCATTGTGGGTATCCAATCATCATAGTTGGAATCAATTGGTGATAGGTCGCCTCAGAGACATAAAGCGGAGAATAAAGCATGCAATTAAAGAGAGCAAAAAGGAAAGAGGCAAAGCAAACACAGATGAGTTCCTCCAAAGAGTTTCTTCTACATGTACGCCATCCACAGAGGGAAAAGATATTCCCAAAAATTTGGAGAACATAAGCATGATCCAAGGTGGTTCAGACAGCATCATAAGTAAGCACGAGACTAATGGTGCGGATCATGATCTCAGTAACAGAGAACTACACCGCATGAAGAGAACTGCCTCTTTGAATGAGTCCATGGATAGATATGCTCGGTTGTTTGATTCTAGTTTCAGCAGAGAAGCAAAGTTGCCTCACTCTAAGAGCTTGAGATTTAGGAATGAAGATAATATCTCATCAAGAGATTGTGCTCCAAAATTCTTCAGAAGGATTCCCTCTCTGTCTGGTGTGGAGTCACTTTATTTGTTAGTAAATGAGGTGATTCAAGATTCAGAGAATACAAATGCTGGAAATTATACTCGTGGTGAAACAAAGTCAAGTAGCTTTGCTCTAGATACAGATAAATCACAGCGACTCGATTCTGTTGAGGAGACTGAATTTCAAAACAAAGACAAAGGAAGATCAGAAGATGAGGGATTTGACAGGACAGATGAACCTGCTGAGAATAAGGTTGAGCAAGCAAAATTTACAAGCTTCCCTCGGGAAGATCAGGAGATTGATATTTTAATGAATCCTACCGCAGACCTTGGACAACCAAGTCTATTTTCAGAGCCTGAAATTATGAACACTGCAGAATGTCCAATTTCAGAAGGTAACCGCATATAACTCAATCTCTTACAAAATTTCTTATAATTATCTTCACCTGCTTAAATATGATTTCCTTAATTGATAGAGAGTTGGTAGTGAAATTTACATATCAATTGCTTGAGGCTTGATTTTACCCCATAGATTCATTTAGCTAAATTCTAACAGGTTCAGAGTCAAACCCTCTGCGCATTCATATCAATGAAGCAGATTCTTCTATTGTCATGCAAAATGAGTATGGAGAAGATTCTCTGCCAAGCTTGTGCAGAAAAGTGAACCATGAGAACGACACTCACTCTGGGAATTTTCAATTGGACAGCGATGAAGCTTCCTTTGATTATGTAAGATATGTTCTTCAGCTGTCAGGATTTACAGGTAACGAGTCCCTTGGAAAATGGCACTCACTAGAGCAGCCATTGGACCCTTCAATGTTTAAGGAAATTGAGACAGACTTGCACCATCAAGTACATTACTCTGAGGAGGTGACTAACAACTGCGATCATCGGCTTCTGTTTGATTTAATCAATGAAGTACTACTCAAAATGTACAAGACATCATTCACCTACTACCCAAAAGGCTTCTCCTTCAATCACTGCATTCGTCCAATGCCTAAAGGGCATCGTGTTCTCGATGAGGTCTGGTCAAGAATCTGCTGGTACCTGCGGTTCAAGTCCGAGCTGGACCAGTCATTGCATGACATTATGTCCCAAGATTTAACAAAGGGTGATGGTTGGATGAATCATCAGTTTGAAACAGAATGTGTAGCACTTGAACTGGAAGATTTGATCTTTGATGAACTTTTAGAAGAAGTTATTTGTTCATAAGATTTGTTCTTTTCTGTTTTAAACCAGCTTTGTACATAAAATTTTTATTTCAGTTTGTATTTGTTTGTATTTTGTATACGTGTAACATTTTTCATACAAAATCTTGTTTCAGTCATGCTTTATAAAATTTATAATCTGGCTTTTGTTACTTGTGTCAATTTTTAACTTTATATTTATAAGGGAAATTATCAATCGTATATCCAAAAATTATCAAGTTATCAAAAATATTTAAATTTTGTAATTTTGTTTAACGGGTCACTCAAAAATTATAAAATATATCAAATTTATACTAAATTTGGATATACGATTGAGACGTATGTTAAATATTGAGTATAAATCTAATATAAAATAGATGAATGTTTTCTACACATTTTATACACTTTGAAATTTTTGGATAGACCGATAAATAAAATTTTAAGATTATGTATTTTTTAATAACGTGACAAACATTCAATATACAATTGATAATTTTTCTATTTTTAAAACAGAGACATTTGAGACTCTGACTCTCCTTAATTAAAGGAAAAGCGTTAATTGATTCCAGTTTATGGGCTTTTGGGCTGCAGCAAAGAAACCGTTTCAGTTGTTTTCACTCTCTTTTATCTAAATATTTTTGGGGTGATATCCAGTTTTATAAGTGAATTGATGTGTTTTAGGTGTATTTTATAGGTTAAAATAATATCATGATTCAACGGATTCAACGAGGGATGAAGCGGTAAAATACGGAGCAAATTAAACCTTATTTTAGTAAATTCAATTCAATTCAATTCTCTTTTTAATAGTTTATTTTAAATTAAGTACATTAATCTTGATATTAATAAGAGAAATATTAAATCCATGTAAGTCGATATCCGACTTTTATTTGATTGATACGTACGCTTACAAGCTAAATTTATAAAAAAGCCATCAGTGTTACAAAACAGACCTGGTTGTATAGCAGATACTAAGAAGCCGAATTAAAAATAGAAGCTGGAAAACTGGTTGTTACAAAACATACCTTTTGATTTTTTTGTCTAAAATGATTTATAAGTGTGAGAGTAATTTTTTTGATATCATAAATTAATAAATATATAATATATATAGTTGTATTAAATATGTTTGTTATTATCGATTTTTTGACCCAAGGGTTTTAATTAGATTCTGGTAAACTGCATGTATATTTCCCATGTTAAGAAATATTCATTATTTTTATAAAATATTTACTATTAACATGGAACAATTTTATTTGTGCTAATATATTATGTCGTTATCTTTTTATTTGTTTTACGAAGTATTATTCCTAATCTGATAGTTTTCATATTATATTATAATTCTAATTATAATTACAACTATAAATCAAAATGAACATGCGGATTACACAGACTCTCCTATATGATTATTTTTAGTTGTCACCCCATATGTCAAATAAAATAATTAGTAATATATTTTCATTTTCATTTTCTTATATACTCATTCTCATTTTATACTCTCGTTAACAAAAAAAAAAAACATAATATATTTTTTTTAATCTTTTAATCCGCATTGATGCCCATGTTACTGTTATATATGATTATACATGACCACTTCGCTTGAAAATGATAATTTTAATAATATCATATCTCAACTTTGTAAAGTTTTTTTTTTCTTTTGGAGGAAAAAGATTAATATTACAGAATAAAGAATAAATAAATAAATAATTATCAACTAAGCTATTGCAATTTCCGGGCCAAATATGGTGGCCCAAGCCCACTGCATTTTTAGATAAATAACAAACCCCCCAAAAAATTAAATAAATAATAGATTTATTTAAGATATAAACCCCTGTTAAACCCCCGTCTTTGCCGTGCACGGCGATGATTGTGGCCTGAGCGGGGCTGGCAACGGTGATCCTGACGCGGTAAGTAACGCCGAACTTCTAAAATTTAACGGCAAATTTACGGTCGCCTTGTTTTTTTTTTTTTTTTTTTTTTTTTTTGTTTCCATTGGTTATTGTTTTTGGGAACGGAGTTTGTTTAATAATGACCTGCAGCAGCTTTTAATCGCGTAATTTTCATTCTGTGCTTCATTTTTATATAAATAATGATCTGGGAATTCTTTTTTTTTTTCATTTATGTTTGCTTTATGCGATCTTAGACATAGAATTTAGTGCAAATGCTCGATGAAATGCCTCACTGAAGTTTAGTTTTTATTTTCTCTGTTTTTTTAGGTCGCAGTCGTTTTAGAGAAACTAAGTCAATTATCAGTTTGAGTTGGTAAGTTTATAGGTTTGTAAATCTTTGAATTTGGGAAGCAATTACTGGGAGTCAAATGTGGATGCAAGGTGCAAAATCTGTTTGGCATCTAAAATACTTTTGTAGATCTTCAAAATCACCATGGATTTTTGTGTCATTGCATTCTTACTCGGATGATCCTGAGAAGAAGGCGAAAGCTACCCCTTTGCAGGTTGGCCACGCCTTTCTTTCTTTCATTTACTACACATGCATAATCATATGTTCCCTGGGCATTTTGTTAAAAGGCTTATCTTTGTTTTTGTTGGGATTTTTGGGATGATTCTGCAGGAGACTAGAATGAAAGATAGGTTTACGATAAATGCCAAAGGAGGTGATGGTGGTGGCGGTTGTTGCAGCTTTCGCCGTAGTCGGCATCTTCGCCATGGAAAACCTGATGGTGGGCCACATATGATATTTTTACGACAATAATCATCCTCCTATTAAGCACTGAGTTATTATTATTATATAAGCTTTTGACAGTTATTGCTAGTCTGGTTATTTTTGAGAGTTAGGAATGATTTATTTAGTGAAATGGGGTTTTGGTATTGCTATGCTAACTATTGTAGGTGGGAACGGTGGAAGAGGCGGTGACGTGATTCTAGAGTGTTCACCTTCAGTTTGGGACTTCCGCGGTTTGCAACATCACCTTGTATGTTACTTTTAACTTTTTGTTCTTCCTGAACAATATATTAGCTTTCTAGTCTGTAATTGAAGTGATTGATAGTTTTGGTATGCTGCAGAAAGCTGGGAGAGGGGGAAATGGAGCTCCGAAGAATAAGATAGGAACCCGCGGGGAAGACAAGGTTTTTTCAAGCTTCTCTGTTTACATGCAGATGGTGTAATAGCTTTTATTATTTGGTCATATAACACATTTTAATGGTTCATTCAATGATTATTTTGCCGGGTAGGTTGTCATGGTACCAGTTGGTACTGTTATTCATCTTATAAAGGGTGAAATTCCATCCAAAGTTGACAATCATTCAGAAACAGATTTAGATCCGTGGGAACGACCAGGTTCACTTGTTAATGATGTTTCAGAATCGGATCAGCAGTCTGCTATTCAGAACTCAAGTTTATCAGAGGAAGTTGAGACTGTATGTACTATTCAGAACCCAAGTGTATCAGAGGAAGTCGAGACTGTATGTAATGCTGATGATTCATCATCCCATACTGAAGTAATGGTGGAGGCATCGGCAAACCTGCAGCATGCCACAGAAGCTGAGCAGGAAGGCGAGGAACAAATACAATATAACGTTGCAGAATTAACCAAACGAGGTCAGCAAGTCATCATTGCTTATGGAGGGGAGGGTGGTTTGGGTAATGTGTGTTGTCCAAGTATTTTCAGAAAGGTTGCTGTTATGAAGTCCAAGAGCTCTTCTGCTCTTAAAGTGGCCGATGATGACCAATCATTCCTCAGTGCTGGTGTGCCTGGTTCAGAGTCTGAACTCACACTTGAACTCAAGAGCATTGCCGATGTGGGCCTTGTGGGGATGCCTAGTGCTGGTAAAAGTACTCTTCTAGGGGCCATATCAAGGGCTAAGCCAGCAGTAGCCCACTATGCCTTCACAACTCTGAGGCCAAATTTAGGGAACATGAACTTTGATGACATACAAATTACAGTTGCTGACATTCCAGGACTCATAAAGGGTGCCCATGAGAATCGTGGGCTTGGACATGCTTTTCTGCGTCACATAGAACGCACAAAAGTTCTGGTTTATGTAGTAGATTTAGCTTCTGGTTTGGACGGTAGAAAGGGAATTAAACCGTGGGAACAACTTAGAGATTTAATCCTAGAGCTTGAGCACCATCAGAAAGGTTTATCTGATCGGCCATCCTTAGTCGTAGCAAATAAAATTGACGAAGACGGGGCTGAAGAAGTGTACGAAGAACTGGAAAAAAGAGTGCAAGGTGTTCCTATCTATCCAGTGTGTGCTATCTTAGAGGATGGAGTACCTGAGCTAAAAGTTGGTCTAAGAATGCTTGTGAATGGTGAAAAAACAGAGAGACTAAGTTTAGATAAAATTATTGCTGATTAGGCTCAGTCGAACGCCCATCATAACGAAAGATAAACAGCGAAATAAATACACGAGTTACTCTTCTTTTCTATAGTATTATTTGCATGTCATTGGCATAGAGCTGAAAATTTTCTGGGTTGTTTCAGTTTCAGATAGAATTGAAGTTACTTTCAGAATCTACTTGATTTGTAAATCAACTTGATGCATTAGCTATATGAGATTTGGCCTTTTGGTTCAAAGCTCTGTGTGGGACTGTGGTCCATATAATTTGTAGTTTCTGGTATATGCTGTCTTTTGCTTTATCACAATCCAAAAGTTAGACGTTTTGTGACTGGAAGATGTTGCCCCAACTGATGCCCACTTGACACATGAAAAGTTAAGAACATTGCTTTTCATCTCGATTAAAATTCAATTATATTTAAATTATTATCTAATCGGTATAAAATTTAATATTAAATTCGAATCCCGGACCTTAAGTTAAAGCTTCACCATGGTCGGTTCTAGTAATCTAGTACTATCAGTCCATCACTATCTGAATAATTGAACCCAACAAAGAATTATCAATTCAAGGGCAGTTCTTGCAAGGACTTTTATTTGTTCATAATTAGCTCATAATAGATAAAAGTGAATCAAGGGTAGGGGTGGTAAAACGAATCAACGAATCGAATTTGTATGGAATTCTAAATGAATCGAATCAAAATGTGATGAATTCGTATTCGATTCATTTATTAAACGAATCGAATACGAATATTCGTTTAGTCATGATATTATTTAATATCATAATTTACCATAATTGATTTAAATTAATTCTTCATAAATATATACATATAAAATATGTAATTAAAATATTTGTTTAAAATAACTTGCTAAACGAATTCTGACCCAAATTGCCACCCGGGGAATAACAAGTCAAGTCAAGAGAAAAGCAAACGCCACAAACAGTGGACACAAGCAATTTGAGGCCCACCAAGCATAAGAAATTGAGACGTTTGCATTGATATCTATCATATCATGCATCTCTATGGAATTCAATTGATTTTTTTATTTTTATTTTTATTTTTTTTAAGTTTTTCAAGATTTTGACACATATCGTAATAGTGATCAATGGTTAAAATTCGGTTAAAAAATTGAATTTTTTATTTATTTATTATTTCTTTACATATGAACCGCTGGATAACTGGATGTGACTTCAGGATAAATATATATTTAGAATATGTTTATGTTTATTCTATAACACATGTTGGTATTGATTTTGATGTTAAAATTAGATTTTGGGTGTATTGAAGTGTTAGGAGAAAGTTGGAAGTGTTTTGAATTTGATCCAAATAGAAAATATTATTTGCCAACATTTTACACAAATACGTTTTATCCATGAGCGCTGAAACTTCATTCTCTCCGTTTCGGAGTTTCCGGATTCTGATTTATCCCGAATTTTTTCCTATAGATATGTAGCGGAATATAGTATTCCATTAAATTATTTAAAAAAACACTCATGCTCTATATACAATCACACCGAGATCACAAAAAAAATGATTAAGGCATATCCATGAATAAATTATCAGTCACTCAACCGATACTCACATTCAGATTGTGGGTAATAAACACGGCTATAATGTGATTGATGTCACATATATGATTGAGTCATACCCGTGGCTAAATTTTCAATCACCCAATTGATAATCATATTGTGAATGTGGGTAAAGAATTGATTATAACTAAGTTCTTTATAACTTAAGTAAAATATGATTGTGACTAAGAGCCGACAATATAATTGAGGTAATTAATTAGACTGAAGGTAAATTATTTTTACCAATATGACTAAGGTAAAAATATGATTATGACTAGACCCGGCCGGCGGTTCGGAACCGAACCGAACCGGCCGGTTTCGGTTGGTGTTGGTTTCTATAATTAGTCCCAAGGAAAGATTAAGCAATAGAAATACAATAATCATACATGCAAAGCTTGAAGGATGGCGGAAACATACTTACAAAGCTATGTGACGAAAATGGTGATGAGGATCCTTGAGCCTCCAATGATGAAGTTTCGGCCAAGCAAGAAGATGGAGAGAAGCTTCAAATCTTTGAGTATTCCAAGCTCCAAATGCGTTTCCCTATCACCTCTTTTGATCCTTGCTTGTGCTAGCAAAAATGGAGAATGAGAAAACAATTTTCTGCCTTTGTTTATGCAGCTCACGGCGTGAGCAAGAGAGAAAGAAGAGGAGAGTGTTTCACTTTTAATTTTGTTCCCTTTGCATGCCAAAACCGTGAGACACAAAGGAAAAATGAAAAGTGATATGATATCTAATACCAAAAGAATTTTTTTAATGCAAAAAATCCTTCAAAATCGTGCATGGCTTTCCCTCCAAAATGAAATCCATCATTTGCCATCATTACCACACTTTGAGATTAGAGACAATGTATCATCCCTCAAAGGTGACTAGATACATCCACCATCTATTCGTATTAAGTAATGAGATATCGCGATGTGATTTGCGGATATCACTCGATTCAAAATACGAATGTGTCCGCAAGCACTTTCGGGCTCGGTTTCGTTAATTCCGAATTAACGAATTTCCGTCGCGACGTGAATTAAATAATTACGCCTTGTGAAATTACTATTCAGTTCGCTAATGAATTAATTCTAAATTAATTCGTTTGCCCGAATTAAAATCCGATTTTAATTCCGCGTCGAAATCTAATTTCGTTTAATAATATATCGAATATATTATTTTATCGATTAATTCCAAATTAATCGATCTCTCTCTCTCTCTCCTAATAAGGTATTTTATCCAAGATAAAGTTTCTCCGCAATTAATCCAAGATTAATAAGGTTCGAATCAAACGTCATAGGTGAATCTTCAGGAAGCGACCCAAGAGATCTCCGTATATGTTGGCAGTAAATACGGTCGTTGGATAATCCAAACACGTACGTACATCGTACTACGTTTTTACCGATTTACAAGACAAGGTTGGCTTATAGCAAAACGCCATGCCTACCCAATTCTCCAGAAATATTCTTACTGGAATATTAGATCTATATCAAGCGTAGTATACCGTAGTATTGCGTACATCGATCCAGTATCGGACGATCACATGTTAGGCCTGGGGCTGGAAGTGTGTCTGCCCCGTACGAAACATATATCGGACATCAAACAACTAGTCTCTTTAAATCGGACAATCCTGACCTAGTCATATTGTCCCGACGGTTGCAACATTTTATAGAGTACTAGTTCTGTGACCTGCGCGATCATCAACTCCATATGTCTGAAGTGATACTTCCATCTTGACATCACACCCAGTATACTACGATTCCTGATAAACCCAGAAGTGGTGAACACAGAACCAATTAAAGTCCCCAACCACCAAAACCAAAGTTTACCGATTGTCGCAAGTACTAGCGATGCAAGTCTCAGGTTAAGACCATATACACCTACCCTGATGCGGCCTCCCATAGACACGCAGACATACTACCAATGGGATTCCGCGGGGTCTATCCAGAGCGAAGCTGTTTTCCGTACCATCAGTAAAACACAACCTCCTATCGCACTTGCATAAGTATCCAATACTTAAATATATGAGAACTATGCCGTTGTGCCCTCACAACATGCACAAATGCAATACTAGTCTATTCCGCATTATCGATGTCCGATCTCGATAATACTCCGACTAGGGATATTTAATTATTAAACCTTTTATATTGATAGTGTCTCATATCATCTCAATACGGAACTAATCATACGGACTTTTGCCATTAATAAATCAAAGTAAATAATTTTACAAAACGGCAAAATGGCAATTTCATTATCACATAGTTAATTTTGTACAATAATACAATATCATTTACAAAACAGTGACGCTATGGGTCATAATGTCCAACAGTTGGAACCGCTGGAACCGTTCGGTTCCAGCGGTTCCAACCGGTTCGGTCAGGGTGAGAACCCTAACTGAACCGGTTAGGTTCCGGTTCGGTTTCGGAACCGTAACCGTCCGGTTCCAACCGGTTCGGTTCCGGTTCCGAACTGGAACCTTGGCCGGGTCTATTTATGACAGTGGGAAGTATGCGTGAAACAATAATTTTGGAGCTAATTTCGATATTTGAATTTGAGATAAGTTTATTAATTAAAGTTGTAAGTATGTATGTTAAATGTATGTATATTTTCACATATTGTAATTTGGAGTTCGGATGAATGAGATATTAGTATTTGAAAATTACAAGTTTAAAATCATTATTCTTTTAGAAATACAAGGGTCGATTTTTGGCCCATTTTCTCGTAGAAATATATTGACAATGATTATTGTTTTAAAATTTATGATTTGTATATTAATAATATGTAATTTGCTATTAAATAATTTATAGTTTCGGAAATATTTATGTTTTAAATTAAAATTTAGAAAATAATTTATACACTTTATTGAATCGAGACACATTGTCACTCCTAATTATGATATTGCTTTTCATGGCTCTATTTTCATTTTTTAAAGCAGTTTACTTGTTGGCCACAAAAGAAATGGTGGATAATTAATTATTTTCTGGATAATTTTTTTTTTTTTTTTTGTTAAATCAATATTTAGGGGTCCTACAAGATTATTTCGATATTCCCATTGTTGATGGTTCGTATTTTTTTCCACAGAATATGACATTTCCCTCCTTTTTTTTCCTTTAATTGTTTGCGAGGTCAATTTTCATGATTGATATGTTTACTAAGCTAAAACAAATAATCTCAATATTTTAGTTTCCGAGGTTTTTTTTTAATTAATATTAAATAGATTTAAATGTCAATTTTCATGATTGATATGTTTGTTTTTTTTAAAAAAAATATTTGTGATGGTTTGACTTTGACCCACTTAGACACATATCGTTCATTTCGGTTATTAATCGAAGCTCTTGTCCTTCATATTTTGTTTTAAAATGGGTCTAATCTCAAAGGTTTCTAATCAATTGAGTGGGCTCAACACTTACAAGGATATTAATTACAAGGATTCCTCCCAATCGATGTGGAATTCTATAATTCACATTTTTTTGGGCTCTCATTCTTGTTGACACACTTTCGATTGAGAGTTGACTCTGGCACCATTTATGATGACATAAACTGACTAGTCATATATTATCCGCTTTGACAGCCCAATATATCCAATTCCGAAACAATGGTACCTTACGATTTTATTTTTGATATGGGTTCAAGCTTACCGAGAACGCCTTCAACTAATTGAATAGACTCGACACTTATAAATACATTATCAAGATCTCTCGAGAGATTCTACAAATATTATAAATGTTTTTTTTTGTTTTTTGTTTTTTGTTTTTTACCAAGTCAATTTTCATGGTTGATGTATTTACTAAACTAAAACATCAGCATTTTGTTTAGGTGACATTTTGTTTTTTCTAAACACGTAATGTGAATCTAATTTTATACTGTAAATCACATATTTATTTTTATTTTTTAACATTTGATTATAAATGTATGGAAATTAATATTTTTTAACATTTATGTCATTTAAATTTGTATTTCTCATAATTTTTTATCTACTAAATACTATAAATATTTTTAATTAAAATAATTTGATAGTGTTTTTTTATTGTCACCAATTTCATTTATTACTTTATAATGGAAACTAATTTCCTCAATGGAGAAATTTTGAAAAATTTTATGTTTTATAATGGAATCGTTTATTCTTTCAGCTCGATTCGCCTTAAAGCAAATACAGATTTGAAAAAAAATATTCGTTTAATAAATGAGACAATTCGATTATATTCGTTTATTAAACAAATCAAATACGAATTTAATTCAATTATATTTATTTATTAAACAAATCAAATACAAATTTAATTTTAATGATATGTTTTTATTTTATTATTTTGCTTTACTAGTTGTTATTTTTCAACTAATGTTTGAGAAGTCATTGCCAATTACAACAAAAAATAATATTATCTATATATGGTAAGCCATTTTTAGTAAAAAGGTAAATACATAATGGTAATTTATATAATTGAATAATGTCATGACTAAACAAATATCTATTTTTGATTTACTTTTTAAATGAATCAAATATGAATCATGATATTATGATTCGTTTAGTAAATAAATTAAATATGAATTTATCATATTTTGATTCGATATAAATTCGATTCATCAATTCGTTTTTTGATTATTATTGTTGTTGTTATTATGATTATTGTTATCCTTATTTTAATTTTTAATTTTTGAGATTATCACTTTACAATTAAAGAATTATGACAATGTCATTTGTATATCATAATTTATCTATTTTATATCAACGAGTCATTATAATATATTGATTTGATGAAAATATCCTTCAGATATCATCATTTACATAATGTTGTTAATCGAAAAACGTGAGATGTTGCAGGGATAAATTATCTTAATTAAATGTGATGCTCATATTTATAATATTGCATGGTATCCATGAAAATCAATTAAAAATCTATGTCACAATCTTCCAGAAGATATGAACCGACTTATCATCCCACGAAGACTTGAATTCGGTGTTAAATTAAATTTTATAATAATTTTTTATAAATTATGATTGATAATTACGTTATTAGATAATAAATTAAATATAAATAAAATATAATTATATATTATTATCAAAACATACATAATAAAAAATTATAAAAAAAATTTGTCATCCAAAACGTGACAAACGTCACACAAATTTCCATAACTTTGTTTATTATGATGGGCCGAGAAAATCTGCAATACAAAGGAGATATCACGTCATGCGTATAATAATCTAATTATCCATTATCACACGTGTTAAAATATTAAAAAATAACTAAAAAGATGGATATAAAATCATATATGTCATTTATTAATTTGTTGATGATACCACGTTACCCGTACATTTATTATACCAAAAAATTAAAATGATGTCATAATGAGAGGCTTTTGTAAAAATTTATTAAATTATTTTATAATATATCAAATATTTCGTGGTCGTGGAGGTGAGCAAAAAGTATATATCTCTCGTAACAAATCAAAAGACGCAACAATTTTGATCCATCCACGTGTACGGTGAGGATTCACCACTTCACGTTATAAATACTTGTCAAGGTCTTTGCATAAGAACTCGTCTTCCCACTTATCTAAATTCAACTGACACTTTCAACTCAGTCTCTGCTGCCAGCCAAAAAAAAAAAAAATGTCTAGCTGTGGTGGTGGAAACTGTGGCTGTGGCTCTAGCTGCAAGTGCGGCAGCGGCTGCAACGGGTAAGTTACTTCCGTTTCCATAGTTTCTTTTAAGACAGTCGAGACAGACAGTTGGCCGATATTCTAAAATTTATTTTTCAATATTATTTTTAGGGTTTTGTTCAAAATTTAAGTCAATTCAAAACCGTCTTTATTTTAAATGGATTGGTTTTATTTATTTATTTATTGGTAAATTCCAGTTAACTTTGTGTTGTTTTTCATCCATGTTATATATATTTTACATTCAGATGCAGCATGTACCCTGACTTGAGCTACTCTGAGAGCACCACCACCGAGACCCTCGTCCTCGGTGTTGCCCCCACCAAGATGTACGTATCTCAGCAGTCATTAATTTCTTTCTTTTTTCTTTTTGTTATATTTCTTTAATTATATAATATTAATATTAGGGTGAGCAACGGTTTTGGGTCTTCAAAATTAGTGTCAATATTCAATAGGGTATGTTTTGGTTTTGGATATTAGAAACAATTTAGAACCGGACCGTATAACCGGTTAGAGAATCTATTGACGTAATTAGAATATTGATTCAATATTTTGATTTTCGTAAGTAAATACACTTTTCCTTAATTTATAAGATATGTTTTAATAAATTTTCGAATTGAGCGGGAGAATAACTTCGCCACTGATGGAAACGTATACTGTTATAAATTTATAAGATCGTATACTGTTATTAATTGTGATCAAGTTGTACGTATCTGGACAGTCACTAGGTTTGTTTTTCAAATTTTAGTTAAATTTCTCCCGTTACATAATTTAGCAGTAAAGGTATATAGTACATGCAAGTAAACGAAATCGAAGCTGTGGAATTACTATGTTTCTATCAAAATTCAGGGACCCAGATGTTATTATTCCTGCTAATTGTATTTGCATTTTGCAGGCACACTGAGGGGGGATATGGAGCTGAGAACGGCTGCAAGTGTGGATCAAACTGCACGTGCGACCCATGCAACTGCAAATGAAGAAGATGAGGAAGGAGACATGAACTGAACATGATGCCCAATAAATATATGTAGTTATGTTATATTAAATAAGAAGAAAAAAGAACCAGGCTTTTGTGCTTTGTCATGACTTGTTTGTTGTGTCTTTTTATTATAAGCTTTTGTTTGTAAATAATAAAAAAGAACAGCCATGGCTGCTGCTTCTTCAAATCCTTTGTTGGGGCTTCTTGTTGTGTTAGATTCATGGCTAGTTATTGTCTTTGAAACTTTTGTGTAAGAACTAAGAAGTGCAACTGCTGCTGCCTGCTTATATATAATTATTTTAATTAGCTTAATTGAGGGTCTCCTTTTAATTATAGTGTAAAATTAAGTGTCTTGGTTCTATATTATCATTAATTTAGTATCATATTGATTTAGCTTTAATAGAGGGTTGATATGAGATAAACCGGGAATAAATAGAAAACAAAAATATAATCAAAATGTTTTAACGAAAAAACCATAATCAAAACGTACGACGTTGTTTTAACAAATCATCGAGCTTGATGAAACAATAAATTTATTATATTTACATTTGAGATAATGAAATATCATATGCTACACTAGCTAGGGTATAAATTTTAGGGAAAAGTATAAAAAAAAAAATCTATTATATGGTTTAATTCATTTTTGAAAAAATGAATGTGATTTATCTCATGACAAATAAAGATTATGTAAATTTTTCCGTTAACAAAATCAGGCAAAACTTATAGCACCGTTAACGTATCATGAAATCAGGCAAAACTTATACCACCATTAACGTATCGGCAATGATATTTGTATCCCCAATAATCAAAACCCTAATACGATATCATCAACAACACTCCGTCACAAACCGTCGAGAAGGTTCTCGACAAAAACCTCACAGGGTTTCTCGAGCATGTCCTCATGGTCTCTTATTCCCACCGGGGCCCCGCCATCAAGTTCTTTCGCTGGGCAAAATACATTTGCTTCGGTTTTAGTAGTCAAGGAAATTTTGAAAGCAATGAAATTAGGGCAAAATACAAACAAATTAATCCCCATGCTCTCCGATTTTGCTAACGGAGAAATTCACAAGTGTCATGAAACAAATTACATTCCTTTTTTCGGAAATGAGTATAACCACGTGGTAGTTTTTTGTACTTTTTTCCTAAATTTTATATCACAACTTATAAATATAACATTATTGTTAATTAAAGAATATACAAGAAATTGTGATGGTATTGTCTTATATCATCATAGTATGAGTGACGTGATAATATAATATGTATGAGTTGTGTGAAATAAAACTATCATTTATTTAGTTGTTTTTTATTATTTAACAAACATGGTAATATAATATTAAATTATTAAATAGATGATGTGCTACCACCATTGTATTGTATATTTTTCCCTACAGATGAATGGTTTGATTATTCCAATGTAAGAAAATAGATTTTCTCCAGAGATATCTCCTTAGCTTTTTTTCATCACATTCCATTATCAAAATTTTGATCTTCATGTGATAGATTTTTATATGCAAAGATTGATCTGCTTAAAAATCTTTAGGATCTAAACTTAAGAGGCTTTATATCTAGAAACAAAATAAGATATTTAAATTGGGTGAACGAAGAATTGCATCACAGTCAATGAGTGATCATCAAAGGTTTAGATGGTGCAAAACTATAGCATTTCCTCATTAAAATGGGATCAGATATGTAGATCCTTTCATGTAATTGTGTTTTATTTGGATAACATAATTTTATATAGGACTTATGTCATAAAAATTCGATAAATTTTACGTTGATTATCGAGACTTAACACAATTCTCCTGTTAGTCTTGACTTAGGATCAGCTATGGAAATTTATACCAACTTCAACGCAACCTAGACGAAATTGGTCTAAAGAAGCTAATCATTTATAACTTTGATGGTACTGACTAATGGAAAGCTAATTAGAACATGCAATTAAGGATGGCTTGACGCACGAAACCTATCACACTGTGTGTTCTAAAGAAGGTTTAATGTGTATGTAATCATACATTTGTTTTTTTTTGTTTTTTTACAAATAGGTTATTTCTGCGACTTGAATATGGAGTAACTTTACCTTTACACGTAGTTAATTGAAATTATATATAGAGCAACCATTGATTAAACCCAAAATAAAATTCATATGCACTAAAACATGAAAGAAATTCTTAAAGAGTTAAGAATTTTTAATTTATTCTATTTCCTGCTTGGTTGGTCCCTTACTTTGCATCCTCATTGTATTTATTGGCATCGAATTTTGAAGGAGATTGCTCCTGTAGATAACCTTTATTCCTGTAATTGTTTAGAGACATAGGCTCCCATCTTATTTTGGGCTGGATTCTCAATGAGCCGTGTTATATTTTATTTGTCACCCATGATAATTAATATATTAAGTAAATATTAAATAAATGATAATTGAGTTACATATATACACTGGTGGTAACACATCATTTATACATCGGTCGTTAAAAAAAAAAACTCCTTTTTTAGGACATGTATCTTTGAGGAAAAAAATATATCATATTGGTCCTTGGGCATTTGCCAATTGCCATTATAACTACAAGAAACGTATTCCCTGGATTCGAATCCAGAATCTTAAGGTGAGATCATGAATCCTACACCATCAAGCCACACTCTTTGGAGTTCTAGGACGTGTGTATCTTGAAGGGAAAAAAAATCATATTGGTCCTGGGGATTTGCCAATTGCCATTATAGCTACCGTGGGTTTAGGGGGTTAAATAACTATTGACATTTGACAAAAGAGGTTAATGATGGATGCATTTTAACAAATCTTGGAGCCCTAATGGGGCAATAAATTTTATGATTCTTCCCTTTGAAACGATGACACATCATATGTCACGTTAGGATACAAATTTTACATCACTTTTGTAAATATATCATTATTGTGAATTAATTTGATGTTGATTATCTAAATCTAACATAATCATCTTTTTAGCTCTGATTTGGGATCGGTTTTGGATATTTATACCAACTTAACACAATATTGGACTAAAAAAATTAATCATTTAATAATTTAGATGGTGGTGAACTAATGGAAGACTAATTAGAACATGCAATTAAGGGGAAAAATGCATATTATTTGGAATTAACTAATTAATTCCTCAGCAATTACTAAAATCAGTGAATGCCACCCAACATGCTATGGCATGTCAAAATCAAAATCATATATGGAGCAACCATTTATCAAATCCACAATAAGATTCAAATAATGCACTAAAACAGGAAAGAAAATTCTTAAATAGTTCAGAAGTGTTAACTTTTTATTAGACTTGAAAAGTCTTGGTAGCATTTAACAGACTGCAAAATTACAGCTCTAGTTTTCCAGAAAGCATCAAGAGATAAAACAGCAGGCATGGACAAACCAAAAAGCTTGGTCTTAACTTCAATTCTTCTTCACAGCGGCAGACTCGAACTCCGGCTAAATCAAATTTAACTAAAATGTCAGCCAATCAGCCAAGCTTGGTCTTAACTCTTAATTAATTAATATGAATTAAAATATCATCAGTGTATAGATTCTGTTCTTGGCTTCAGTTTCGATAATTTGCATTGTAAGTCATACACTTGAATAACTTCCATTTTTCTTAATATTTGAAATTGTTTAAGCACCAAATCCAACCAAAATTATTGTGGGAAAAGGAAAAAGATTCAGCCAACATTATGCAAGAACAAGAAAGCAAGACTCTTTCTTCCCTCAGAAACATATGTTTAATTACTTGTAAGGCACTGTTTAGTACTTTGTATCCAGGAAACTGAACAAGAAAAAGGTCTAGGGAAGACCAGCTTATTCAACTACGAAGGTCTGGCTTTGAAGTGTTCTTCATAAGACAACGTACAGAAAGGGAAGAAAAATTAATATTAAACAGTGGTCATGTTTAGAAGTTACAAAAAGTAGGGAAGAAATACCTCCATAAATGATTCTAGTTGATGCTGCAACTTCAGCACTGCCATTGTCTTTAAGCTGTTTCCTCAGTTCAGAGTGGACCTGGCATATGTATTTATATTTTGGTGTAAGAAAAAAACTGATTAAAGAAAAGAACTTGACAAAATATCAACTTTAGAATCACAAGAAAAGTAATTACATCAATGGGGATTTCAGATGAAAATAGATAAAGCAATAATGTTATTGTCTTATTGAAATAAACTAAAAACGACTAATTACTTAACACAAGCTACAAAAATGTTTCTGTGTATGTCCCCATCTGAAAAGGATTATGAAACAAACATTATTATCTGTGTTTGCACGAGTGTTCAGCCAGATGTACAATAGGAGGTGGTATATTATGTGCTGGGTGTATATGTCATATCTCTCACAGCAGGCGGGCCTCACGCAATTATGGGGCCCGCCTGCTGTGAGAGAGATGACATATACACCCGGCACATAATATAATTTTCGGTACAATAGAGAGCATCCCAGAAGATTATTTGAGAAACAGATTTAATTTTTCTGCTATATGCATGAATCTACGAGGTGAAAACTTTGTGACGCTTATAAGCATGAAGATCTGTCATTGAAACATCAAATTAAATAGATGACATTAACGCCAATGAGGTAGTGGCCTCATTGGTAACCCATTCGAGTCACCACAAAAGCAGTGGGGACTCCAACCTTCCTCTTCCTCTTTAGGAGGAAGAAGTTCTCCTATATGGGAGCAGCTTCCCAAGTTGTGTCTTGGCTGATTTTAGAATTTGTAAGTCCCGAGCTACATTTCGGTTGATTTCTGGACAGTGCTATAATTGTATGTATCTAGAATCCCAGTTGATAGCATATTGTAATATATGTAGTTTGTAATAATTCAAAAAAAAAAAATTAGATGACATTAACACAAACTTACTTCTTGAGCCTGAGCAGGAGTTGCAACCTTCCCAGTACCAATGACCCAAACTGGCTCATAAGCCAACACAATGTTGTCCCAGTTGGATATTTTTTCTGATTCTGAACAATAATTAATAATTCTTGCAGTGTTGAAGGCAATAATATAAAATATACAGTCACGAGTTCTCCACAAACAAACATCCATAAGCAAAGCAAAATACAAAACCCCATGTACATAAGATTATAAAGCCAAAAATTTCAAATTTGTTTTCCAAATACAAGTTCAAGTACCTGCGGTTGCTTTTGTTTGTGCAGCCACACCATATGTTTTATTTTCTTTATTGTAATTTTTTTTTTAAATATAATTATGTGTGTTTTTATTCATACAATGAGTAGCTAATTTACATCTAACTAGGGAGAAAATCTTCTATGCAACAGTGGTACCACGTCATCCATGCAACAAGCCAATCATCCACTGCCACGCGTGCTAAAAAATTAAATAACAACTAAAAAATAGGTAAAGAAACTCTACATGTCATTTTTTAATTCGCTTGTGGTACCACGTCACCCATACCACTGTTGCACCAAAGAATCTCTCATAACTAGGGCAAAAGGGTGAAACTATTGGTTTTAAAATATAGATAATTTTTACTTGTTATAAATATAGATTAGGTTAATTCCCAATTAATATTTGCATTTCTTTTTGGGGGAGTCTTTATTTTTTGTAAACCATCCTTAAGCCCGCCGTGGTGAACCAATACTTGAACCACATAATTTATGTTATTTTTTGTTTAAACTTATATTTCTCATTTATGTGAGAGTTTTCACTTTCAAATTTGTAAACCATCCTTACGCTCGCCGTGGTGGATCGATATTGACCGACACAAATAATACTTTATCCCCATAATTTATCAAAAAGAAAAGTCATACATCTTTTGATGGATGACATCATGCAATTGCATTATTGCGAATCAAATATAGTCAACCTCTATTTATTGCATAATGATGTCATCAATCGAAAGAGGAATGACTTTTTTTTTTTTAATAATTATTATCATGTGTGGTCAGTTCTACGATAAGCTCATCCAACATATTTGAACTCAATTTTCATGCTTCTTTAGGCTTCCAAGCCTTCAAAATCCAAATTTTATATCAATTTTCCTATTGAGCATCCAAAGCATTATTTTACCTACACAAGAAATAAAAATCATAATAAAGTTAGATAAAATAAAATCTGAATTATTATTTTATAAATGTGTCAAGTGATGAAGAATAATGAATTTACGAGTGCACAATGATTAATTTATCTTTTATGAAATATGCATTTTTTATTATTTATCAATAGACATTGTGGATCCTGATTCTTGCTTCTCCAGAGTCTCTCCAATACAAGCAAACACTTTCAAGCCTCGAGAAAGTGTTTGCTTGTATAAACTTGATTTTTTTAATAATTATTATCGTGTGTGGTCAGTTCTACGATAAGCTCATCCAACATATTTGAACTCAATTTTCATGCTTCTTTAGGCTTCTAAGCCTTCAAAATCCAAATTTTATATCAATTTTCCTATTGAGCATCCAAAGCATTATTTTACCTACACAAGAAATAAAAATCATAATAAAGTTAGATAAAATAAAAACTGAATTATTATTTTATAAATGTGTCAAGTGAGGAGGAATAATGAATTTACGAGTGCACAATGATTAATTTATCTTTTATGAAATATGTATTTTTTATTATTTATCAATAGACATTGTGGATCCTGATTCTTGCTTCTCCAGAGTCTCTCCAATACAAGCAAACACTTTCAAGCCTCGAGAAAGTGTTTGCTTGTATAAACTTGATTTTTTTTAATAATTATTATCATGTGTGGTCAGTTCTACGATAAGCTCATCCAACATATTTGAACTCAATTTTCATGCTTCTTTAGGCTTCTAAGCCTTCAAAATCCAAATTTTATATCAATTTTCCTATTGAGCATCCAAAACATTATTTTACCTACACAAGAAATAAAAATCATAATAAAGTTAGATAAAATAAAAACTTAATTATTATTTTACAAATGTGTCAAGTGAGGAGGAATAATGAATTGACTTTTGGCAAATAAAGTTAACTAAAGAATCGGTGCCTTTAACGGCATTCAGTACCCCAAACGGACATTACGAATGGTTAGTAATGTCATTTGGATTAAAAAATGCACCTCAAATTTATCAAAGAAAAATGGACAAAATTTTCTGTAAAGATAATAATCATATGTTAGTATATGTTGATGACATACTAATATGTTCTGAGACATATGAAGAACATATAAAACATTTAAAAGAATTTTCTATAATATGTAAAACCCATGGAATGATTTTATCTCAAAAGAAGGCTGAAATAAAGAAAAGTGAAATTGATTTTTTAGGATTAACTATAAGTTCTAATGGTGTTCAAAAAAAAAAAAAAAACTATAAGTTCTAATGGGATAAAATTACAGCCCCATATATCTGAGAAAATCAAAGAATTCCATGATGTTTTGTCAGATAGAAAAATGATCCAAAAATTTCTTGGATGTCTAAACTACTCTGAAAGCTTTATTCCAAATCTATCAAAAAAGCGTGCAATCTTAAAAAATTATAAAGAAAAACAATATAAAAGGATGGACTGTAGAACATACAGAAGCTGTTAAAAAATTAAAAGAAGAATGTAGAAATTTGCCAAAGCTACGGTTACCAGATGAAACTGATAATTTAATTGTTCAAATTGATGCTTCGGATTTATATTGGGCAGCATTGTTAAAAACTGATATTGGAGAAATATGTAGATATTCAAGTGGAACTTTTAATCAAACATAAATAAATTATTCAACCAATGAAAAAGAATTACGCGCAATTGTTCGAGGTATAAGAAAATTTACCTTATTTCTTATACCTAAAAAATTCATAGTAGAAACTGATAATACCCAGGTAAAAGGTTTAATTTTTAATAAATTGCCACAAGAACCTCAATTTAGAAGGTTACAAAGATGGCAAGTTATATTAAGTTTTTATAATTTTAATATTACACATATTAAAGAATCTGAAAATTTCTTGGCAGATCATTTAAGCAGATATCCAGAACATTGATAAGAACTTGGTCAATCAGATCAATAATATCATGAGTAAATTACTCAAGGTACAACAAAGACAACATTCTATAGAACAAGATTTTGTGACTTTCAAACAAAAGGTCCTTCAAGAAGTTAATGATTTCCAAGTAAAGTTATCATCCGTCAATGATGAGTATAATGAGCTTTTTGAAGCTGTAGATATTTATGCATAAGATTTTGACTCTTTTGCGAAAGAATTTTGGAGTGAACAAGGAACGCCAGTCCTTGGTGGGTATTCACAAGATCCTTATGAGGATGTTCAGGAAAATTTGCAAACTCAGGCAAATGTACAATCACAAAAGCAACAACCTCAAGCTGTGTATATTCCAGGCAACTTGCAGCCTCAAACAAGTATAAACTCTCAAGGCTCACAACCAGTACCACCTTCTGGTGTAAAAGAAAGTTTAACTAAAGATTTATCTTTAAAACCTGATTATTCTTCAAAACCCCGAACTTTTGTTATGGGAGGAAGTAGTAGTCAAAGTGAATCCAACAAGTTAAAAAATTTTCAAAAAAGAAAAACAGTTTCGTTTTCAATTGAAAAACCACTTTCTCCATGGGAAAAATGAGTATTTTGATTTTGCAAAACTTATTTACGAAATAAAACAAGGAGATGCTTATTTCCGTTTACAAGACAAACATAGTATTTATCCAAGGTTTACTTGTGTTCATGATTGTTCTCCAATTTTTGTAAAGAGATTGGCAGAATATGGATTTCTGGATAGACTTTATACTTCAAAAAATTTAAAAGAAATTTCTAATCTCCCTAGAGATTTTCAAAATGCTGTCAGAGATTTTTCTGATAATGAAAATATCTATTTAAGGTTTTATTCAATCAGTCCTGAATTTGATGGACAAACAATCTATGAAGCTTTTCATTTAATTACCATGTGGTATGTAACAGAAGTCTCTTTAAGAGCATCTGATATAGACTACAAAGTGTCATTTTTCAATAAACGATGGATGCACTATCGAAGAGCACTGAGAATCAAAGTTATTGGAAATCTGTTCAAAGAATTCTATGAAAAAGATTATCAAACCTATGAACATGGGCCTGGATGGATGATTATCATGCCTTTTGAAGAAGGAAAGAGGTGTAAGCAACTTGAAGAAAAAATAATTCAGATAAACACGGACAGATGGCCCAGTTGCCCAGAAAAAGTGCTTGAGGCATGTCGATTGTTAAAACATCAACATCAACATCAGCTAGTGGAGAGAAAAAATTGAAAAGATCAGCACACATTGAGAAGAAATGTAAAAAGAAGAGAAGATTGAATGACAAGGGTGGTGGACCACCATAAAGATAAACAAAAGCGTCGGCATCATGAAAACTAGACGCGTGTAAATGAAGATTCCTTTAAAAATTATCGGCACCACAGTAAGAAGCCACGTATAAAGTAAACTGTCGGCACCACAAAAAGCTGACAAGTGTCCATAATGAGCAGATGAGTAAGGCCTATAAAAGAAAGTGCTGAAGATGAAGAAGGGAGTTTGAAATTTTTTTGAGTCTTCTTTGTAATCTTTGCAAGCATGTCTGAAATAATGTTTTGAAAAAGATTGAAGGGGGTACTGAACTTCCTGTAAATCCTATGTTTATGAATATGTAAAATATTTGCATATAAATAAAAGTAGTTTTTTTCTTTACTCCAATTCTAAGTTAAGAGTAATTCTAAAACCAAACACAAAAGCATACAGTGAGTCGCTTTGCTAGTTCTGGACTAGATGTCGCTAAGGCGTTGAGGCCGTTAGACGTTGTACGTCAAGTAACATACAGACGAAGGTTACTGCAGAAGGTGAATGGTAGCAGAGTGCACTTAATAAGGAAGACGAGATAAGGCCCTAAAAGATTATTTTTATACATTATGAAATTATTTTACAATCTTATGAATATATGATTTAGGAAAATTCAGGAAACCTAATTTCAAAAATGGTAATTGTTTGTATGCAAATCAACCTATTTGGTATTCTATATGTAAAAATAAGACTAGATTTAAATATTTTATATGAAAAAATAAAAAATGGATTAGTTTATTATAGTGGAAACTAATCCATTTTTTATTTTTTCATATAAAATATTTAAATATAGTCTTATTTTTATACTTCAAAAAATTTAAAAGAAATTATGAATGTGCGAAGATAAGTCAAATAAGGGAACCCCTTTTACAATTTTTAAAGGAATCTTCATCTTCAACACTTTCTTTTATAGCACTTTCTTTTATAGGCCTTACTCCTCTGCTCATTGTGGACACTTGTCAGCTTTTTGTGGTGCCGACAGTTTGCTTTATACGTTGCTTCTTACTGTGGTGCCGACAATTTTTAAAGGAATCTTCATTTACACGCGTCTAGTTTTCATGACGCCGACGCTTTTGTTTATCTTTATGGTGGTCCACCACCCTTGTCATTCAATCTTATCTTCTTTTTACATTTCTTCTCAATGTGTGCTGATCTTTTCAATTTTTTCTCTCCACTAGCTGATGTTGATGTTGATGTTTTAATAATCGACATGCCTCAAGCAATGTTTCTGGGCAACTGGGCCATCTGTCCGTGTTTATCTGAATTATTTTTTCTTCAAGTTGCTTACACCTCCTTCCTTCTTTATAAGGCATGATAATCATCCATCCAGGCCCCTGTTCATAGGTTTGATAACATTTTTCATAGAATTCTTTGAACAGATTTCCAATAACTTTGATTCCCAGTGCTCTTCGTTAGTGCATCCATCGTTTATTGAAGAATGACACTTTGTAGTCTATATCAGATGCTCTTAAAGAGACTTTTGTTACATACCACATGGTAATTAAATGAAAAGCTTCATATATTGTTTGTCCATCAAATTCGGGACTGATTGAATAAAACCTTAAATAGATATTTTCATTATCAGAAAAATCTCTGACATCATTTTGAAAATCTCTAGGGAGATTAGAAATTTCTTTTAAATTTTTTGAAGTATAAAGTCCATCCAGAAATCCATATTCTGCCAATCTCTTTACAAAAATTGGAGGACAATCATGAACACAAATAAACCTTGGATAAATACTATGTTTGTCTTGTAAACGGAAATAAACATCTTCTTGTTTTATTTCGTAAATAAGTTTTGCAAAATCAAAATACTAATTTTTCCCATGGAGAAAGGGGTTTTTCGATTGAAAACGAAACTGTTTTTCTTTTTTGAAAATTTTTTAACTTGTCGGATTCACTTTGACTACTACTTCCTCCCATAACAAAAGTTCGGGGTTTTGAAGAATAATCAGGTTTTAAAGATAAATCTTTAGTTAAACTTTCTTTTACACCAGAAGGTGGTACTGGTTGTGAGCCTTGAGAGTTTATACTTGCTTTAGGCTGCAAGTTGCCTGGAATATACACAGCTTGAGGTTGTTGCTGTTGTGATTGTACATTTGCCTGAGTTTGCAAACTTTCATGAACATCCTCATAACGATCTTGTGAATACCCACCAAGGACTGATGTTCCTTGTTCACTCCAAAAAATTTTCGCAAAAGAGTCAAAATCTTATGCATAAATATCTACAACTTCAAAAAGCTCATTATACTCATCATTGACGGATGATAACTTTACTCGGAAATCATTAACTTCTTGAAGGACCTTTTGTTTGAAAGTCACAAAATCTTGTTCTATAGAATGTTGTCTTTGTTGTACATTGAGTAATTTACTCATGATATTATTGATCTGATTGACCAAGTTCTTATCCATGTTCTGGATATCTGCTTAAATGATCTGCCAAGAAATTTTCAGATCCTTTAATATGTGTAATATTAAAATTATAAAAACTTAATATAACTTGCCATCTTTGTAACCTTCTAAATTGAGGTTCTTGTGGCAATTTATTAAAAATTAAACCTTTTACCTGGGTATTATCAGTTTCTACTATGAATTTTTTAGGTATAAGAAATAAGGTAAATTTTCTTATACCTCGAACGATTGCGCGTAATTCTTTTTCATTGGTTGAATAATTTATTTATGCTTGATTAAAAGTTCCACTTGAATATCTACATATTTCTCCAATATCAGTTTTTAACAATGCTGCCCAATATAAATCTGAAGCATCAATTTGAACAATTAAATTATCAGTTTCATCTGGTAACCGTAGCTTTGGCAAATTTCTACATTCTTCTTTTAATTTTTTAACAGCTTCTGTATGTTCTACAGTCCATCCTTTTGTATTGTTTTTCTTTAATAATTTTTTTAAGATTGCACGCTTTTTTGATAGATTTGGAATAAAGCTTTCAGAGTAGTTTAGACATCCAAGAAATTTTTGGATCATTTTTCTATCTGACAAAACATAAGGGAATTCTTTGATTTTCTCAGATATATGGGGCTGTAATTTTATCCCATTAGAACTTATAGTTAATCCTAAAAAATCAATTTCCTTTTTCTTTATTTCAGCCTTCTTTTGAGATAAAATCATTCCATGAGTTTTACATATTATAGAAAATTGTTTTAAATGTTTTATATGTTCTTCATATGTCTCAGAACATATTAGTATGTCATCAACATATACTAACATATGATTATTATCTTTACCGAAAATTTTGTCAATTTCTCTTTGATAAATTTGAGGTGCATTTTTTAATCCAAATGGCATTACTAACCATTCGTAATGTCCGTTTGGGGTAATGAATGCCGTTAAAGACACAGATTCTTTAGTTAACTTTATTTGCCAAAAGCCTGATTTACAATCAAATTTAGAGTAATAATTTTTTTCCTTTTGCAAGGTTGATTAAAACATTTTTATTAGGTATGAAATATCCATCAAATTATGTTGCTTTATTTAACTATTTATATTTATAACCATTCGGGTTTTTCCTCTTTTTATTTCAGCATGATTTCTTACCATAAAGGTGTTGGGGTTGGTGCTCAGAGAGCCAATCCGGACCGTATTTATGTCTGATTCATGAATACGAACATCCCCTTATTCCATAATATTACTTATTTATGGTTGCACCTCTTGTTCTTATATACATATTCGATCTAATTACTATTAGATTGAAACTAAATGTGGTTGAGTGATATGTATATATTAGACAAATGTCCGATAATATATAATACAATACACAGTTACAAATGGAGTTTGTAATTGACATTGGAAAGTGTCACGGTTATATATATTATCAAACATAGTTCCTGGTCAAGATTTGCTAACACGGGTCAGTTAGTCAAATCCGTTGAGACCAGTACATGTCGTATATCGAGACTTGGTCCGATGGTTTATCCCAATGAACCATGAGTATGGAGAGACTCGTATAGACGTGTAGGTGTTTATAGTGTATAAACACTGAACGGCTCACCGAAGATTCTTAATGGATGGTACACCAACGTCAATAAGAATCTTCTCGGGTTGAGTATCATAGTGGTCCTTCGACTTGAGACACCATTGTTGATGTATGAGACATCCTCCACACTTAGATGGCAGTCACATCACCGATCTATTTAGATCAGACCTCCGCCTGGTCGTTGGGTGTGGACCGATCCTCAGGATATCCTGTGTGTGTCAAGATAGGATCCGTCAGTTTTGTGTACAGAGCATAGGTAGTCCATATATAATTAGCAGTCTGTTAAATCTGTGGCCACAGTATACTTCAGAAGTAAGTTCCGAGTGTTATTTAAAGATTGCTAATAGATACGTCGACGAGATAATACCTATAGAGATTTGACGTTTACATCTATATCTCTGAGATTATCTGGATACCTGTGACGGAGAGATTATACGTATGCAATTACCTCGACCTGTATGATTCAGCTAGTTTATCCGTGGTCGTCATAATTAACGGGTGGATAAATTATGGACACGAAATTGGATTTTGTGACGGATATACCTGAATCTAGAGAGTCTCAATAATGAAATATACTCGTAGAGCACTAGAGCAACACATATAAATAATATTGATTATTTATAAAGTCGTTTAAAGGTTAAACGCAAAATACATGCTTAGGGACCCGATAGTCATTTCCTTAATTATTGTGTATTTACATTTAATACTTGATTAATTTAAATACACATTAATTAATAGTCAAATTGAGATATTTGACTAATATCATAAATGTATATATGTATTTAATATTTAATGTAAATATAATACATATATTTAATATATTTATATTTAATTAATTAATTAATTATTTAATTGTTAAATGATTAAATTAATTAAAATATAATGTTTTAAGATTTAGATATTTGTTTTTAAGGCTTATTTGCCTTTGTTGACCAAGTGATAAATATCTAATAAAGTGGTTTTTAGATATTTAATCAACTTGATCAAATTAAAATGGAATGAAATTGAGATTGATAATTTGGTATTTACTAATGGCCATTTTCGGCCAAGGCCTTTTTTGGGCAAGTATATATTGTTTTCATTTCATTTGAAATGTTAACCTAATACACTTTTGACATAAACTCCATTAAAAGATACAAAGAAAGCTTGAGAGGAAGAAATGCTAAAACAAAGAAAAGCTTGGATTTTAGTAAGTTTCTTCAACTTACTATTAGAAAGGAAAATGTTCCTTAGGATCTAGGCTACATATTATGATGTTCTTATGTTATTCTTTTCTTTATTCTTTTTTTTTTTTGATGATGGAAGTTTTGTTGAAAGTGTTGAGCATGTATGATGATGGAAGCTTATGACTATTGTAGTTATAATCATTCTTTTATGGTTTTGGAAACCTTGTTGCTAATCTAGAGTAGTTGACCCACTCTAAGATGACCTAGATTTGATCTTGAGTTGTTTCATTGTGTTGAGGCTTTGATTGGATGGAAGAATGATGATTAAAGTAATTGATTTAGCCAATTTGGTCTAATTTGTCCAATTTGAAGAAATTGAAAAATTAGGGTTCATGACCACTTCCAAATTTGGGGCTTTTCATTTATATGGTGTATTAGGATGTTTATATGATGCATATAAAGTTTCATGTTGATTGGATTTCATTTGGATGTGTCTTGAAGCATGGAAGTGCAAAATGCACACTTTGGCCACCTAGTGAGGCTCTCGGCCAAGTGAAGCATTTTTGGGATTTTTGTTGCTCTTGATGTTTTGACATTTGGGACATGTTAAGTTCATCTTAGAAATGATTTATAATCATCCAAAATTGATTTGAACAATTTCGGACTAAAATGAACAAAATGCCAAGTGTAAGGGCAATTCGGTAAATTCACATAAATTTGATTTATTGAATTTTAATTCATAATTTGATTATTGGATAATAAAATAAATAAGTTTATTTTATTAATCCGAGAAAAAGTTTTTGAAATCGGAAAATTTGATTTTCCACCGCTTCCGCTGCGTTACCGGATTTAGCCCTAAAACCCATACAAAATGCTGGAGTACTGTGTGGGCTTTTACCGGGCCTTATCAAATTTAGATCTAATAGCTCTTTTATTTATTTATTAAATTCATCTTTATCTTCTTTATTATAAGTCATAAGTTTAACTCTGATTATGGTAGTTGGGTCAATAACCTTAATTTCAGCATATTCTTTCTGAATATCCCATTTTTCTATTGGATTTTCTCCATAATTTTTTGCTATTTCCTTTTTTACATCTTCTATGGTTAAAGTTGCTTCTTCTAAGCAGTTGACTTGTTGACATTTATAACTTAATGCTTTAATTTCTAACTTAAACATATTAATTCTTCACCACGCTGGGTTGGCTGAACTCTAAATGGTTTAAATTCTCTAGGAAGTTTTACTAAATGACCGCAATGTGTTTTTAAGGTAATCATATACAAAGTTTGTCCATATTGAGCAAATTGTTGTATAAAATCATTTCCTAATAGTACATCTACTTCGAGATTACCGTATGCATATGCTCGTTTAATTGTTATAATTTTACTACCTAGTAGAATAGGTAAATTTTGGGTATATTTTTATATACTGGAATTTCCAGTAATTCCTTGAATTTTCATGGCGTTTATCATATTGTTCCATCCTTTCCAAAAGAAAGATTTGATTAACGTGATCTCAAATCCTGTATCTAAAAGAGCACAAGTGGTTATATTATTTTCTATAAATCCAATTTGGATATATACTGATAAAGGAAATTTTATTTCGTTTGGCATTTACTTTTTATTCCCTAACTTTAGGGCAGAAAATAATTTCGCCATCATTTGTAAATTCAAAACCTTCTTTGGTTATTTTATAATCTTCTAAAGATTCTAAAAATGAATTTCCTAGGAGAACATGATATGTTCCTCCTTCCATTTCACTATCCATATAGCAGGGTACATTTATTTCATAATTTCCAAATATGATTGGAACAACCACAATTTGGTTGCATTGAAAAATTGTTCCATCAAAATTTTTATATTCGTATGGTTCTACAGATTCACATTTTAAATTAAAATTTTTATCTTTAGCTATATGACAATTACTTGCTCCTGTGTCAACTAATATATACGGTCATTTGACCATTTCAATTCCATTGAAGTATTCCCCGTTTATTCTTAAGGTAGGTGCATGTTTTTTAACCTCTAAATAACTTGTACTTCTTCTTAATTTAGGAATATTAAAAGTTGTATTCCTATTTTTTTTATTTATATCTAGGCTTCTTCTTCCTCTTGAAACTACAAGTTCGTTATTTTTATATTTTATTGGAATAGTATTTTCACCAGAAGAACTTCCTTCTTCTAAGTTTGGAACTTTTCCGAATTTTATCTTATAATTATCAGTTATACTGATTTCTTGTAAAAGATGTTCCCTTATTTGACTTATCTCCGCACATTCTTCGTAAATTTCAATAAATGGTTTATTTAAATAAATTTCACCATAATTTGTATTACTTAATGAAAACAAAGCTGAGTAATAAACACTCATGACTTTATTTCATGGTTTTATAAATTTGTCTTTTAGTAATTCAAAATGTAACTGAAGGCATCATTGAAATTCTTATCTTTGATATCTATACTGTATTTAGGATAACATGTAAATAGTAATTTTTTATATGCTAAATTACCTTCTACTGTCCCTAAATGGGCATCTTTTACATTGTAAAATCTTTCATCGAATAAACTAATTACAATTGGACTATCTATTCCTTCTTTGAATAAAGACTTAAATAGTATTTGAATACCAGCTAAATATACATATCTAATTTTTTCTCTTTTTCTTGGGCTATTTTTCTCATTATTTCATTTATACTTGTTTGTGTTAACAAATTTAACTTTATATTTCCTTTAGTATGTGCAATGTCTATACTTTTTTCTAATTCTTGATATTCGTGTATGACAATTCTTTGCCTTAAATACATGATTCTTAGCTTCATCATTAAACTAGATGGATGTTTTAAGTTTAATTCTAGTTTTTCTATTTTTGCTAATTTTTTATTGTCGAAAGTGGCACACATTATATACTCTTCAGAGTTTTCTTCCATTTCTATTTCGTCTATTCTATCATTATCAACAATTTCTTTATCTTTATTCATTATCAATAGATGTATCAGAATATATTTCAAAGACTTCTGATTCTTCTGTACTTAAAAGGTCGATTTATATTTCACTTAATTCAGATTTTATATCTTCATAATCTTCCATCAAGATTCTTACTTTTTTCTTGTCACAGTCATAACTTAGATGACATATTTCTCCACAATTCCAACATTCACACCTATATTTAGGTTTTCTATCTCTTTTTATTTTTTCTTTTGATTTATTTTTAGGTTTGCGTTTAAAATATTTTTTAATTTTCTTATTTGTTGTTTTTCTTCTTTTACGTTGTGGAAAATCTTTATAATTACATCCCCATTGAGTGGGCATATTTGTTTTTTCACAGCATAAGGCCAAACTTGTTTTTCTACTTTTATTTAAAAGTTTTCTTTGATAACATAGATCTTCTAATCTTTCTTTTAAAAATTTTATTCTACTTCCTAAGGTATTAGGAGTGATTGTAGGGTTTTCAGTTGCATATTTTTCATATTCCTTCATGAAATAAACATCCCAAGGACTTGGTAATTTCATAAAATATAAATCTCTAATGGGTTCTAGTTGCTCATTACTAGTGTAGTATTCATAATAGTATTTTTGAAATTCACATGTATATTCGTTTATATAGCACATTTTGCAAATGCTCAACTTTTGTATAGCCATTTTGGCTCTTAGTTTTTCTTTATTTCTTTGATTTTGAAAATCTGTAATAAAATCCATACCCATAAATTCACTACAAATATATGCCGCCATTGTTTCGATTCCATCTCCTATACTTCTATTAAATGCATTTACTATATTAGTTCTTATTAGATTTCTTGTGGTATTAATTATCCCATACCACCAATTTTTGACATTTCCTTTAAAACTCGAGTGTAACATTTCATATTTTACTTCATCTTCCTCATCATTTGCAAAATATATGAAAAAATATTTCATTGACTTTGCCCATTGTTTTAAAGCTTCTTTTGGGTCTATTTCACAATCAAGATCTAAATACATACCATTTGGGGGTATTGGTTGTTCTTCTGAAATTTTTGGTATAAATTGGCTTGCCCAACTTTCTTTTTTAGAAGTTCTACTTTTACTAAATGTTCCAGGCATAGCTTGATCACTTTGTGATGCCCTAGGTCTTATGGGGTTCCTAGATGTACTAGCTCCTAGATCATTAAATTCTCTTTCAGCTTTTATTTCTGTTGGTCCACCAGTGTGTCCCATGGGTTCATCCATATATACTTTCGAGTCTAATTCTAATTCTTGTAGGTCAAAGATTAATTCTTCAATTTGATTCTCCATTTGAGCTTGAGTCTTCAACAGATTTAAGTTTTTTATCTATTTTTTGTTCTTCTATTTTTAATTCTTTCTTTTCCTTTTTTAATGAGAAGTTTTCTCTTTTTAATTTATTTATTTCTTCTAGATCTTGTCTAATTTTAGGCAGTTGATTATTATAAACTCATTCATCAAAGCTTCATTTTTGGTAGCTTATGTTTTCGACAACAATTGGTTCTTCATTTCTTAATTTAATTAAGGCTTTATTTCTTTTTGAAGTTTTGCTCTTGTTTTTGATTTCTCTTTCTATAAAATTTGTTGTTATTTCGATATCTATGAGTCTTTTATCTAACTCGTCCATCTTTATTAAAATTCTGTCTATTTTTTGATTAATTTGTTCTATTACATTAGACATTGATGTTGTAAATGAACTTGTCATTTTACTTTTATAGGTACGTGGAATTGTTTTTCTCAAGTACAAACCATATTACTGCCCATTCGGGTTCAGCTATGGAATTTATGTCTGGGTTTCCATCCGATATACCTTATTAATCAACATTTATTTTATATCCTGGATTAATTGCTTCTTCTAAACTATTTATATCTTTTTTCATCTTATAATTCTTATTTAAAAGAAAATGTGTTGTCTTCGAGGGTCCTATTCCTTGCCTTTTATAATATTCTATATTTTTGTCAATTTTTTGTTGAATATGTTCTTTTACACAGTTTATAACTGTTCTTTTATCATGTTTATTTAATTTATCCATTTCTGGATTTTTTATTTGATTCAGAAGGTTCTCCTTCTATCCAATCTACTTTTCTTTTAACAACCATGTTGTTATACCAGAACGCTTGTTCTGTTGTAACCTCTAACATTCCAATAATCATTTTTATTTTTAATTCTAATTCTATATCTAATTTTCTTAACTCAATTTGATTTTTTAACATTATTAATTTACTTTCTAAATTTAATAAATCTCCATTATCATCAATTGAGAGCTCATTTAATGCTCTGATAAAATTATTAATTTTATCATGATTACTCATTCTTTATCTTTTGTTTTACTTGAGATTGTAAATATGATTCTTTCTTGTTCATTTGCTTTTATTATATTATCAATCATTATAATTTTTAATCGGTTTTCTATATTCTCGGGTTTAGAATTTATTTTATTTTTAAAAACTTTAAGTTTTTTATTTAAATTATTTAAATCTTCAATATTTTTTATTTCAAGATCCTCTAAACTTTTAAGAAACAGATAAAGTTTTCTTTTCATCTTAATCAGATTGTATTTCATCTAAGATGCTTGGTTCTTGATTTTGACGTTGCCTAGCTATTAATTGGTATAGTACCAGGATTTGTAGACTCTAGAGGTAATAGAGCTAGATTAACTCGAAATAACATATATACTTATTTTATTTTATTAATTAAATTTTTATTTTTTTGCTCTTTATATATATATTTTATTTATTTATTTAATAAATATTACAAATTTCATATTTATTTTGTGTTCATTTATTCATTTAATAAAGTAAATTTATTTTTTATAAAGTAAATTTATTTTTATTTTTAAAAAGTTAAAGTAAATATGAATACTGATTTACTTAAAAAAAATTAAAGTAGATATGGATACTGATTTACGAAAGTAAATAAGACAAATAATTTTTAATAAATATATTAGATTTATTAAACAAATAGACTATCAAAAAAATTATTTTATAAATTAATTTTTTTGGTTAAAATTATATTTTTTATAATAAAATAGTGTTAATTAAATTAGAAATGAATCAAAAAATTAAATGAATAAATACGTAATTTGTAATATTTATTAACAAAAATCAAAAAAATATAAAAAAATATAATTAATAAAATGACAAAAGAAGTTATAATTAGTATATAATTATTTTTAAATTAACATATAGAAATATACAATTTAGAAGGTTACAAAGATGGCAAGTTATATTAAGTTTTTATAATTTTAATATTACACATATTAAAGGATCTGAAAATTTCTTGGCAGATCATTTAAGCAGATATCCAGAACATGGATAAGAACTTGGTCAATCAGATCAATAATATCATGAGTAAAGAATTATTAGATCCTCTAACAAACTGCATATATTGGTGAAGGAACACAGTGCATTAAAAAAAACAAAATGAGCACTATGTTAATTGGCATACACTAAGTAAACGTCTCAAGTGTTTGGTCCAATGGGTTGAGTCCTACACTGCCATTTGGAAGACCGAAGTTCAACACATGGGAGCAATATTTGTAAGAGCCTGAGACAACATCAGATGTTACCTACTCAGAAAGATTTTGCTTAATATCTTTTTTAAATCTTTGATTATTTGCATGAAGGAATGGAGATATGCGAGATGCGGATATTCCTTGTTCTTTCATGACCTCATAATTTTAATTAATTTTATATTCTAAATGTTTCTTTATACAGTCGACAACTGTATTTTTGTCATGCATATTTATTTTATATATTTTTGGATTTTTTGTTTGAACTAGAAGGTTCATCGTTTGATTTTCTTTTAATAACAGAATTCATATAAAAATACCAGAATGCTTCTTTTTCTGTAGTCTATAGTATCCCTTTTATCATGTTTATCTTCATGTTTGTTTCTATATTATCATTGACTTGTTTAAGTTGATTTCTCAAGCTTATTAGTTGTCTTTCAAGAGATAACAGATCACTACTATCATGAGTTGTTCAATTGAATTTATTAGATTGTTTATAGTAACCTGATTATTGAGACTGTTAATTGTTAACTGATATTTTTTCAATTTATTTTTTGTTTCTTTATTTCTTCTTCCCTTTTGCTAGAAACCGTGAATATGAACTTTTCTTGTTCATTTGCTTTTATTATATTGTCTATTATTATGACTTTTAACCTATTTTCTATATTCTCAGGTTTAGAGTTAATTTTTTCTTTAAAAACCTTTAACTTTTTGTTTAGGTTCTCTAAATCTTGTAAATTTTTTATTTCTAGATTATCTAATCCTTTTAGGAAAATATATGTCTCTTTTCATATTAATCAAAAATTGTTTCTACTTCTATTTCATCAGAATCTACAAAATTCATTCTAGTTCTAAATCTATGATGCATTAACAGACGTACTTGATTTAATGATAGGAAACTTCATCCCTAATATTTTACATATTTGTTCTCTTAAGATCTAACCAAACATGTATTAGTAGTCCTAGATTTATTCACAAACAAATTGAAATAAACCTAAGTTAACCACAACACAATTGCATACGTTACTTCTTATAGAGATGCTCTTAATCAAACTTAATTGATTACTTAACTCAATAAGCAAATGCTCTTATTTATAGGAGCGAACTCAAGTCACTATAACTTCACATGTATTGCTTCCTATTAGCTCATATGCATTTGGAAGCAAGCCTTCATTACAATGTAATCACATGCATTGATTACTATGTAATCACATGTATTTGGATACATAATGACTTTCTCTAACCCTTCCAAAAATGTTACCATCATGAGTGTATCATATGTTCCCCATTAACATTTTCTAATTTGTTATTTAACAACATTTTTCAACATCTCTCATTCACACATGATGGGATCAACAGTTTTTATTATCTTTACAAGAATGATTCATACTTAGTAATTGTGTCATGCGACCAGCATACTTCGAGAGCTCACTTGTTATACATAGCTGCTCGAAAAATGGATAGAATCATAGTGGATTATGTATGCAGTATCCTCGATAATTTATCACATTATATCTCTTTTGATCTCTTTTCGAATGTAATATTTATTTTGTATTCACAATCATGTTTAATCACATAGAATAACATAATTGGTCGACCAGTGAATACAAGCTAATAAGATATTACTCAAATAACGATCTTTCTCCTTTCTCGAATCTCTCAACCTTGATTCAATTTGCTTTTCAAGAGATGTCCTTTCGGATCGAATCTCATGATCCTTCAGCAACACTCCAAGATAGCGATCATCAAATCTAAGTTTTGAGAAGCAGACAAGAGTCTAAATGGTACAATGTGAGATTTAAATAATCTCAAAGGTCTCACACAATATCAAGACTGTGATATTTACTTGTATTACGCTCAATAGTCGCAAATGTACACATGGTATGAAAACATGTGCTACGGTATTCTCTCATTTCCTATGGCGTATATGTCTCATAAAATACCGTACAGATTATAGTTTAAACAAACACAATGTCTAACTCATATATGACATTAAGACAAGTAAGGTGAAACAAACTTCTTCACCTTAGGTCATATCACAGAGAAAGTGACCTCATAACGACATTACTTAATTTTCAAGCTTGAGCTCTCTAAATTATCACTCAGATAATTAGCTTAAAAATTTGTTTTATCTCCCATTAACATAATAAAATAATGGAGGCGATTGCCCGTGTGAGAGGACCAATCATTCACTTGTTTGACACTCTTCTCATACTAACTAATAATTTATTTGTTTAAAACATGTATCAACATATTAACATGTAAGCATTGAATACAAACATCAATTAGTATTAATATTAATAAACATTATTTGGGAAAATTGCATATCATAATATGTAAGCACATTAACATAGACATCTATAGGAACATGTTTGGTCAATAGATCTGCTAACATCTCTTGCGTAGAAATGTACTTCATGTTTACCTCCTCGTGCAACTATGTCTTTCACAAAGTTATATTTGGTATCTATATGTTTCGTTTTACAATGGAATTTTGGGTCTTTTGTGTAGGCTATCGTTGCTTCACTATCACAGTTAACTAATATTGTATCAGAAGCTTCATTTCACATGCCCAAATGATCCAAGAACCTTTTCAACCACACAACTTCTTGTACTGCCGAAGAAAATGCCACAAATATCATTATTTGAGTAATAAGATATTACTCAAATAATGATCTTTCTCCTTTCTCGAATCTCTCAACCTTGATTCAATTTGTTATTCAAGAGATGTCCTTTCGGATCGAATCTCATGATCCTTCAGCAACACTCCAAGATAGCGATCATCAAATCTAAGTTTTGAGAAGCAGACAAGAGTCTAAATGGTACAATGTGAGATTTAAATAATCTCAAGGGTCTCGCACAATATTAAGACTGTGATATTTACTTGTATTACGCTCAATAGTCGCAAATGTACACATGGTATGAAAACATGTGCTACGGTATTCTCTCATTTCCTATGGAGTATATGTCTCATAAAATACCGTACAGATTATAGTTCAGACAAACACAATGTCTAACTCATATATGACATTAAGACAAGTAAGGTGAAACAAACTTCTTCACCTTAGGTCATATCACATAGAAAGTGACTTCATAACGACATTACTTAATTTTCAAGCTTGAGCTCTCTAAATTATCACTCAGATAATTAGCTTAAAAATTTATTTTATCTCCCATTAACATAATAAAATATCATTCACTTGTTTGACACTCTTCTCATACTAACTAATAATTTATTTGTTTAAAACATGTATCAACATATTAACATGTAAGCATTGAATACAAACATCAATTAGTATTAACATTAATAAACATTATTTGGGAAAATTGCATATCATAATATGTAAGCACATTAACATAGACATCTATAGGAACAGGCTTGGTCAATGGATCTGCTACCATCTCTTGCGTAGAAATGTACTTTATGTTTACCTCCTCGTGCAACTATGTCTTTCACAAAGTTATATTTGGTATCTATATGTTTCGTTTTACAATGGAATTTTGGGTCTTTTGTGTAGGCTATCGTTGCTTCACTATCACAGTTAACTAATACTGTATCAGAAGCTTCATTTGACATGCCCAAATGATCCAAGAACCTTTTCAACCACACAACTTCTTGTATTGCCGAAGAAAATGCCACAAATTCAGCCTCCATTGTGGATAAGGCTATTCAAGATTGTTTCATACTGCTCTATCAAATGGAACCATTGTTTAGCAAGAAAACAAAATCGTAGGTAGATTTTCTTTCATCTAAATCTCCTCCCCAATCAGCATCAGTATAGCCTCGCAATTGCAGATCATTTCCTTGAGAACACAATGAGTAATCAGCTGTCCTTTTCAGATACCTAAATATTCTTTTAACTGCTTTACAATGTGCTAGCTCTCGATTGGATTGGTATCTACTTACCATTCCAACAACGAAACAGATATTAGGTCTTGTACACAACATTGTGCACATTAAACTTCCAACTGCATTTACATAAGGAACTTTCTTCATTTGTTCCTTTTCTTGTAGAGTTTCAGGACACAATCTACGGCTTAAAGCTTCAGTTTTCGTGATATGAGTATCAATGGGTTTGCAAGCCTGCATTTGAAAGCGTTCAATAATTTTCTTTATATATGACTCATGTGAAAGAGATAATAAATTCTTTGAACGATTTCTTGATATCTTAACCCCAAGAATATATGCAGTTTCACCAACATCTTTCATCTAGAAGTTATATGATAATCATTCTTTGATGTGTTTTACACACTCCTTATCATTTCCAGCTATATGTATATCATCCACGTACAAAGATAAGATAATGAACTTATCTTTATCTCTCTTGGTGTACACACAATGATCCTTATCTATCATTGAAAAATCATTCGAAATTGTATTGTGTAATCGTATATATCATTGTCTAGACGATTACTTGAAACCATATATAGACTTTAAAAGTCTACATACTTTCTCTTTTTCATTTTCATTTATGAAACATATTGGTTGTTCCATGTAGATTTCTTCATCAAGTTCTCCATTGAGAAAATCAGTATTTACATCCATTTGATGTAATTCTATATCCATGCTTGCTACTAGATAAGTGCATGAAAATGTACTTTGAAACATCACTTATTCAAGTTTATTGTTAAGTATTTAATTCTATATTTTACATTTTATTATATAATTTTTATCATTATATTAATTTAGAAGGTGTTTAGTATTTAAACTAATTTAGTGATTTTCTTGTTTATTATTTTAGGAATTGGAACGAAAGCAAAAAGAAAATTGCTGGTTAAAAAAGAAAGAAGAGATGCGTGAAAGAAAATAACAAGGTGGGCCCAATCTTCTAATTGTGTTGTGTGTTACAAAAGTAAAAAGAGAAAGTGTAGACAAAGGGAAATTGAACAAAGAAGAAGGAAGCATGCACGTGGACAAATTGGAGAATGGATGGGCCAAAATTGTTGACTATGAAGAAAAATTGTGGGCCGAGAAGAAAGCAAAGTAAGAAGCAATTGAAGACAAAATTAAAAGAACAATTACAAAAGAAAAAAAAAGGGAAAAAAAAGGTGACCAAGAAAGAGAGAATGAAAGAGTTGACCAAATCAAAGAATAAAATAGCAAAGTGGGCCATTGTGTTACAAAGAAGTGGCGTGAAAATAAAGAATTGGTGAGAGAGAGCCACAATTGTTGACTTTACAAAATTCAAAGATAAGCAACTTTGACTTTGGAGAGAACCAAGTTGCGTGGGCCCATAGAATCATATCATGGTTCAATTTGCATGCTATAAAAGCATGCAAGGTGACAATTAAAAAAGGCAGAGCCGAGGGCTCCACACACATTGAAAGAATTAATATTTGTTGGAGAGAGCTGGACGCGTGAAGATTTGGAGAGGGGCTATGGCCGAGACCCAGAAGCAAATATCTGAGGCCGAGAGGCAGAGAGCTTCACGTAGATCGAGAGAAAACCAGAGCAGCTGTTATTAATTAAAAGAGAACCGGAAAATATTAATTAGTTATTAATTCATGTTATTACTCGGTTGAGGGTTTCACATCCCAAACCAACAACCGGAAAATATTCAATTCTACACATATCAAATTCTAAGGTAATTGATGAATACTCGGCTCTGCCCTCCTTAATTGTCACCTTACATGCTTTTATAGCATGCAAGTCAAAACTGCTTCTCTTTTAATTTTGTAAAGTCAACAATTGTGGCTCTCTCTCACCAATTCTTTATTTTCACGCCACTTCCTTGTAACACAAGGGCTCACTTTGCTCTTTTATTCTTTGATTTGGTCAACTCTCTCATTCTCTCTCTTGGTCACGTTTTTTTCTTTTTTTTTTCTTTTGTAATTGTTCTTTTAATTTTGTCTTCAATTGCTTCTCACTTTGCTTTCTTCTCGGCCCCACAATTCTTCTTCTTGGTCAACAATTTCGGCCCCTCCATTCTCTAATTTGTCCATGTGCATGCTTCATTCTTCTTTGTTCAATTTCCCTTTATATACACTTTCTCTTTTTACTTTTGTAACACACAACATAATTAGAAGATTGGGCCCACCTTGTTATTTTCTTTTTTAACCATCAATTTCCTTTTTGCTTCCGTTCCAATTCCTAAAATAATAAATAAGAAAATCACTAAATTAGTTTAAATACTAAACACCTTCTAAACTAATATAATGAAAAAAATTATATAATAAAATATAAAATATAAAATTAAATACTTAACAATAAACCCGAATAAGTGATGTTTCAAAGTACATTTTCATGCACTTATCACTACCATAGCTAGAATCAATCGAATTGAGGTAAACCTTATAACAGGTGAAAAAGTCTCTTCGTAATCAATTTCTTCATGTTGTGTATACCATTTTGCTACAAGTCGTGCTTTATATCTTTCGATATTTCTATCGGCATTACGCTTTATTTTAAGAACCCATTTGTCCTTGCTAGCTTTGCGTCATTTGGGTAGATCAATCAATTCCTAAACTTGGTTGGACCTCATTGACTACATTTCTTCTTCCATTGTTTTCGTCCATTTTTCTTAGCAGGACACTGAATAGCCTCTTTTATGTTTCTAGGTTCTTCATCCTCTTGAGGTAGAATCATAAAGGTTTCTCCTTCGATATCGAAACGACGTCGAAGAATGCCTATACAATTAATACGTCGTAATTGGGATTCTAGTGTTGGAACTAATTCATTCCCATTTTGATCATGCACATTACTCCCACTTGGATTATGTACATCACCCCACTCGATCACCTAAATGAGACTTGTATGAAACTAATTCATCATTTTGAGATTCATGTGTAATGAATTCATCACGTTTTCTCAAATTTCTCTCATCACTCCCACTTGAATTAGGTAAACCCGTGCGTTCACCAATTATGTGATCCTGAGTTTCATATAGAGTTAAATCTTGACATCTCTCTCTGCTTAGGAAAATCATTTTCGAAAAATGTGATATCTCGTGATTCATTATACTAGGGTCATGTCTGTATCGGTTTTCTTCGGTAATTTCGATCTATCGTGATTAAATGTCTAATCTTTTTTGCATAATGTTCTAATCGGTCACGATAAATTTATTTTATCATATAAACTTTGTGTTTATAATAAATATCTTTGTGATGTTTATTTAGTCAATGTAACTTTGCGTCATGCCGATTATTCAAAAAACTGCAAAAAAGGTTGTGACATCCGAACAAAGTAAAAAATTAAAAGACATTACTAGAAATGGATAAGTATCGGATGAGTGAATGCGATGATATGATTTCGCATATCATCACTTTTAATAACATGTTACAAGAGTCAATATGGGAAGATAATTGGATATGACAGCCAAATAGACTCAGAATGCTACGAAATACTCTTATTGAAATATGGCAAAAACGACTTACTGATATTTGGGGATTGGTGACTCATACAGAAGAACTACGTGTTCAGTATAATATAGTCATTGAGAGGTTGGCAATTGAGTATCTCAGACATAAAACATGTCGTATATTAATCGGATGACATGTCGTACTCTTCTCTAAGGATCGGATGACATGTCGTTTATTCAATCTGAGAGTGTTTTTCTGGGTAAAAACAGGTTCGTCTAGCCAACTTCTAGGGTCCATATCTTTCTCAATTTTAATCCAAATTAAGCAAATGATATACCAAATTGAAGATCTCATATCCTAGTTTTCAAAACATATTTGAACATGCGATTATCAATTTTCTACAAAGTTATTACGGCCCAAAATTGGAAGAAAATCATTTTTGTAAAAACAAAAACCATAAGCATTTTCTCTATTTTCATGTAAGATCATGCATTTTTGTGTAATCTAACTAGAATACATGCATTTAAGCTTTGATACCAATGATAGGAAACATCATCCCTAATGTTTTACATATTTGTCATCTTAGAATCTAAACAAACATGTATTACTAGTCCTAGATTTATTCACAAACTAATTGAAATAAACCTAAGTTAACCACAACACAATTTTCCAATGTAAAAAATGGGTTAGAGTCAAAAGGTCACTATGTGTCCAATCATCCAATTACCCAATGTAAAAATATTATCAACATAATCAATCATGTAAAAAAAATTCTAAAAAAATTAAATAAATTTTTAGAACATTTTAATCATGTGACAATCAATGTACATGACACTTATTGATTTAATTACATAAATTAAATTCTAAAACATCCATACATATAAATACAATATTTACATGCCGTGAAAAATAAATTATTACACATATGAACATTAACATAGTTTTGTCCTAGAAAAACTAATATCTAACACTTAAAACTTTTTCGGTTCTAGAGTCCCAACAAATAAAATTCTTAAATTCTTGAGGTAACTTATAATTAATCTTGGACAACCTTAGGAATCCTATAGCAAATCTAGGATATTTGCAACGATTTCGAGACATCAAAGGAAAAATCGTATCTTTTACCTTATGTCTGAGATACTCAATTGTCAACCTCTCAAGGCTATATCATACTGAACACGTAATTCTTCTGTATGAGTTACCAATTCCCAAATATCAGTATGTTGTTTTTGACATATTTCAGGAAGAGTATTTCATAGCATTCTGAGTCTATTTGGTTGTCATATCCAATTATCTTCTTATATTGACTCTTGTAACATGTTATTAAAAGTAATGATATGCGAAATCATATCATCGCATTCACTCATCTGATACTTATCAATCTCTAGCAACATGTCTTTTAATTTTTCACTTTATGCGGATGTCACAACCCTTTTTGCAGTTTTTTAAATAATCGGCATGATTTTTTTGCAACAAATACAAGGAAAAATCAACACAATGAAAACACAAAGTTACATTGACTAAAATAAATATCACAAAGATATTTATTATAAACACAAAGTTTATATGATAAAACAAATTTATCATGGCCGATTAGAACATTATGCAAAAAGGATTACACATTTAATCACGATGGATCGAAATTACCGAAGAAAACCGATACAGACATGACCCACACAGGCCGACACCACTGACGTCGATTCATTGTTAATTTTGAAATATAAGGCGGTCAACAGTCAAAGTTAACTGTGAAAATTCGTCAAAATGGGTAGAAAAGACCGCCCATTCCAGCGACCACTTAGCCCTAACAATTTGGGATCAGGTGCGGCGGCCCTAGGCCTCCGAGCATAAACGAACTGTCTAAACGGTGCGTTTTAGAACATTGGAGAAGACATCAACTTTATACTAATCTCACAAATAAATCTAAACTGCATATTATAACACCCTTATCACGAGCATAGAAGATCAGAATTTATTTTTAGGAAAACGAACAGAATAAATAAACTAAATTTCTTGCAGTGTCTTAGATCAAATGAATCAATGTAAAAGGGATGAAATTCACATAAACACAACGTTGCAATTCATTAAGTGGACAACCATCTTAAGGCTTGGATCGAATTTAAAGAAAATATAGCTCATTTTGAAAATAAATGGAAGTATAGTTCCAGCCATAAGCTAGCAGATAGATTTACTTCTTCTGTAACATGACAAAGGGCATAAACCGGCATAAAACCGCAGATCGACAATTAAAAGAAATGCATGCTTGCTACTATTTTTAATGAACAGATGGTATGATAAATCATACCTGAATTCGTCTCTTAGAACGTTGCTTGGTGGTGTAGGGCTCGCTTATGATCTTAGCTTAAGATTCTGAGTTCGAATCTCTGGAACAAAATAAGATTTTAACGTCTCCGTTTAAGCCCAAAAATAATAATTTGGCCGTGGAATTTCCTAATCAGACCTGACTTCTTGCGAACCCAGCAATTTTGAGCGGCAACAAGGAAATCAGATCGCAACAGGGACTAGACCAGAGGGAGAGAAACAAATGGAGGGCTGACGACAACCTCTGCAAGCAAAAGTATTTAACAGCACATCCAAAATCAAAACTACTAAACAAATCACATTTAAAGAACACACAACACGCACTTAAAGCATCATTTATTAACATTTTCTTTTCACTTTTCCAAATTTTTCTTGAAGTAAGCTCAGTAACTGTGTTACTAAAACACTAACAACGCAACAGAAAGTAAAGATTTTGCTTGTAAAACAACAAACTTTTCTATTTTACCTAAAAGGAAAACATATTTTCCAATTTAAATAAAAAATCATTGCTTTTTTGCTCCATTAAAGAACCCAATAAGATAAATTCACTGAGGGTTACCAGCAACATCCTCAGAAGGAACTTCAGCTTGATTCAATGTAGTGACAATCTTCTTCACTTCCTCAGTTGTTCCATTCTGCCACCAAACATAAATAAACAAACCCATTACTTAACTTGCAAAAAAAATTGATTTTGATCACAGCCCATGTTACTTAATCATTGATTCACTATAAAACTGCAACAAAGTAAAGAGATCTAATCAGATCAAAAGTAAATGATTGGTGATCTAATCAGGTCAGATACTCAGCATGTGATGCCACTTATGGCGGGAGCCATTCAGCTTTATTAAGAGCACTTTGCTTTAAGTCCATGTCTGTCAAATAATGAATGCTACTACCTTTACTTTATTCACGTGGTTGTGTCTTTGCTTTTTTACGTGTATATTTTTTATAAGGATCTATATAATAAAAAAAAATTATTTATTTTATTTAAATTCGAATCAATTAATTTGATATCGAAATTTTTAAAAAATATATTTATTTTTTCAAAAGCAAGTGTTCAGTGTGTTTGTCTCGTTGTGAATTATTAGGGTTCTCTATGATGCTTTTCCAAAAAAGCATATGTCGTGTCTACTTTCCAGCTGTCCTGAGCTGGCATGTATTCATATAAATCCGAGGATGTTTTACTTGCGCCGCGGTCCAGAATTAATAATTTGATGATAATATTTTCAACGTTTCAAAAAAAAAATAGAGAAGAATAAAAGATTCATTAATTTGAATATATTCCACAAGAATCTCAATTTTTGAGAAATGAATTTTAGAATCAAATCTAGGAAGAGACAAGGAAAAAGAAAAGTCTAATTGTTTCGAAAGCTGCTGCGGAATTGGCATCACAATTTCCTGAGGATATAGACATGGTTGACTAGGTTTTTCTCCTCTGCTTACCACTATTCTACTATTGTAAAGAGAAATCTAACCAAAAGTTCAGAATTTTTTTACCAAAATAGATAAAGCTAGCTAAAATCGAAAATTATCCAATCCAATTTAGTTCCGATTCCATATTTGTAAATTAAAAATCATTTGATTTGGTTTCAATTCAGATTCGAACTGAATAGCTAGCTTGCTTTTCTGTTGTAAATCTTGATGAAATCTGACCAAATTTTGATTTATGTGACACGTGGGGTCTGAGAAAATTTTCGCTTACGATTTTATCAAATCAAATTCAAACTGGTGAAAATTGTTTCAGAAATCATAGGTTATATCTCATTGTTAGCAACAGCCGTACCTCTTGCAATTGTGTTTAGGTTGAAGATTAAAAAATTATATCTAGCCCTTCTCAATCTACATTTCCCACCCAACTATAAAACATATTAGTGTTTAAAGCTATTCCAAACACATTTAACGCTAAATTATACTGTCACAAAATTAAACCCCACAAATACGATATTATTTTTATACGTTAATTTATACTCTAACGTTTGTTCCAGCTGATACTCTCATTGCAATATACGGCCTAAATCTTTATGCATAACCAAAATTATTCTAAGTCGACGTTGCCAAAAAATGAACATAAGGAAGCAATCTCCAGCGAGTTCATACTTGAATCACTCAATCCGGACTCAGTACAAGCCACCAATACCAAAGTACAGTAGGGACCCGAGTAAAGAGAATAGAGGCTCAAGCATAAGGATAATACCGATATGCAGGGTGATAAGAGCGATAATCGGGTGGTGGAGCTGCAGATAATCGATAAGTAGAGGCTGGTCTTCCAGATGCAGGAGGATAATATTCAGATGGCTGGCCAGCAGAAGATGATGTATCATAGTATGACCAATGCCCCCTAGAAGCTAAATAAGAACCATGTTGATTGAAGTCATCTTGATGCCTTGGATTTATACAAGAATCACGGGGATCAAACTCATCTTGACGTCTGTGCTCCACATCCATAGGTCGTGAGACATCACGATACTGAAGTAGTTCCATACTGTAAACCTCTCTCTCTGATGAAGTGAGGAGTGAAGAGGCTAATGGCAGGTGCAAAGGTTGGCGAAGGGGTGGATGTTCCAAGAGTGATTCATATACCTCCCTTGTAGATGCCATAGGATCCTCCGAATACAAATGGTTTCTGGCAAGAGTATGGTGTCTCTCATCTTCCCCTCCGTGATGCCTACTGTCTCCGTATAAAATGTCATGTGGTTCTTCACTCGGACTTCTTCGTAACCGTTTGGGCATGGGGTCCGTAAATGGATAGGTTTCAGCCTTCCTGCTAGGCCGCTTGGCCTTACGATCTAAAAATGTAGGAGCTTCTGCTTGGTGGACTTTGGGTTTCTTGTTTTCGAGAGGCTGTTTGGGCTCATGATCTACAGGTCTAGGAGCTTCTGCTGGCTGGCTGTCAGCTTTCATGCGTCTGCGACGCTGTTCGGATTTGCGTTCTACAAATGCAGGAGCTACAGCTTGTGGGCCTTTAGCTTCCTTACCTCTGGGAGGCCATTTGGTTCCCTGATCTACAAATGCAGAAGTTTCTGCTTGTTGGATTTCATTCAACTGTTCAGATGTGAGGACTTTGCTGACAGATGTGGGGCCTTTACCTTTCCTGCCTCTGGGAGGCCGTTTGGGTCCCTGGTCTACAAATGCAGGAGCTTCTGCTCGTTGGCTTCCATTCAACTGTTCAGGTGTGAGGCCTTTGCTGGCATCTCTGAAAAGCTTGCACAAGTTTTCCACCTACCGACCAAGACAAGCGACATTTACAATTGTCAAAATACTAGGGCAAGGAAAAGGAAGTCCCTGACAAACTGAGACACTAGCATCTTTGTATCTAAAAATCTGTTACTGAAAATGGGATCAGACCTGTTTAGAGTTCAATTGACAGTCGAACTTGTTCTTCTTGTAATAATTGTCTTCGATTGTCTTTTTAAACTTTTCCTCCGCTAACGGCAAGCAATCCTCCAAAACTGAAAACCGCACCTTAAACCAAACAATATCTAAGTTTGATGTGAATTCTTAGCAATAAGTCATTGAATTGCTTAGATCTAATAAAATCGGAACTGCTGCATAAAACTTATACTAATACCTAAAATCATCACGCCAGAACAAAATAATAACAAAACTAAATTAAACTTAACCAGCAATTGAGGCACCCAAGTTATAGGTTTTTCATGTCATGTATTAGTATGGAACAGCAGGGAAAATGCATATTAAGATGAGAACAAAACTAAATGACACAATATTTAGTGAAGCAACTAAGCAGAGTCCTTGTACTTCCATGATTCAGATTTCAGAAAACATCAACATAAGAAATGTTTTTAAGAAGGAAGGAAACAACATAAGAAATGTTTTTAAGAAGGATTTATGATGATTTTACTTATACGAGAGTCAGAAAATTAAAGCACTAATATCCATGTCAGATTGAAAAAGGAACAAAATTACATAGTTTTATTTGTTTTAAATGCTTTTTAAATATTCTAAAACCATAGTTTAAAAACTCATCTGAGGCTGTCGCCTTAAGCCGAGTTATCAACAGGCCCACTTCAAATGCCTGAGGCAGCCCGCCTCATGCCGCCACGAGTCAGAGCGGTTTGAGGCGGAAGTCTCGACCTGAAAGCCCTAAAATTTCTATTTTCCAGAAAATATGAAATTATATAAATGAGCTGAAAGTTTAGACAAATATTATAGACTAAAATTAAAAAGCTACAAAAAATGAAATTTCTAATTTTGAAATCCTAACCAAAAGTACTGTTAACCGCGTTGACTAGGTAATCGACTTCGATGTTTCGTCGAAAATGGAAAAATAATTATTATTTTTAAAAATAACCAGCATTTACTATTATATTTATTTATTAGTTATAATTTATTTATGATGGCGACTCTTTGGAGGATGACACTTCAGGCCCACATTTTATACAATTAGACACAAATGATAGTGTAAAATTAGCAGTAATTTTATTTCATGAATTTGTTTAGTTTTTTCTTTGTTCGGATTAAGACTGTCGCCTAAACCGCCTCGTTTCACACAGGGGACCGCCTCGCACTGCATGCCGAATTTTCAAACCTTGTCTAAAACAAGGAACTAGACCATTGCAATTTGCAAGACTACCAGTGATTTATTTACTACTTTCTACAAATATATGTCAAACATACATATTTAGTATGCAATTCAGCTCCTCATCTGCATCTGCTATCAAAAACCCCTCTCTCCAGCAAGTTTCTCTACTAAGCCATCTGGATAACTAACATATCTATAATTAACAATGAAAAACCTCCACAAACAAACCCCAAATGCAAACTCAAATACCCATAATGTTGGTTTGAAATTGAATCAGATTCACCCCTACCCTGCACTTTTTAACTGAGGATCGGTGTTACCCTACACTTTTTTTTTTTTTTTTTTTTCAAATACCCATAATGTTGGTTTGAAATTGAACCAGAATCACCCCTACCCTACACTTTTTAACTGAGGATCCAATCTAAAGAGTAATCCGTAAGAGAAACCCTTTATCCCACTGTGCAGTGCTTGGTTGCCTGAAGTGCACATAACCAATGTACATCTGTAGGTTTGCCAAACAAGCCAATATTTCATTTGAAAAGAGGGTTAAAACCCATTATACTATTGGGTTATATATACAAGACTTTACAATGGCAGACTACATGTCAAAAATATGAGCACCAAAATTTTTCGTATTTGAGTTACAGGTTTCATTGCTAACTCCTTCAAGACAAAGTTTAACGTAGAGGACGAGTGAAAAAATAGAATACTTAAAACAAATATAGGTAGCAATTAAGAATTCATCAACATGAGTGTTGATTGTAAGGTTGCATGGTCGCAAGAGAAGATGAAACAACACTTGTAAGCTTCAAGATATAATTGTTTGTCATACAAAGTTTGAGGATTAGGAATAAGTGAAAGGCCGAAAGCAAGGAAAAAACAAGTACAAGATTCATATGCTTTTAGCCAGTACAGATAAAAATAGATTTTAAATATATACACTAACCTGAGATGGAAATGCAGAATTGAAAGCTTTGGGCTCAATGTTATAACCTCCAGGTCCTGCAGCTTCATAGATCCCATACATATGCTTCAAATCAATATCATATAAAAATAGCTTCATTCCTTCATAAATTTTAAACACTATATCTTTTTTGCTGGCAGGCAATCCAAAAACCTGGTAATTATAGCAGTCCTTCTTTGTCTTCGAATTGCACATAAATATCACACCCATGCATTTATCCTTCATTGTTGTCTTTTTTTTAGAAGATTCTGGATTTTCTCCACCATTGACAACCACTTCATTCTTCTCCCTCAAATCTTTCTTCTTCTTCTTCTTCTTTTCTCTTTGTCTTAAGTTCCTCGCTTTCTTCTTTGAATTTGCTTCTAATTTCTCTATAGTTTTTGCAACATTTCTTGCGTCTCCTTCAAGCTGCATCTTCTCCCTCAAATCTTTCTTCTTCTTCTTCTTCTTTTCTCTTTGTCTTAAGTTCCTCGCTTTCTTCTTTGAATTTGCTTCTAATTTCTCTATAGTTTTTGCAACATTTCTTGCGTCTCCTTCAAGCTGCATCTTCTCCCTCAAATCTTTCTTCTTCTTCTTCTTCTTTTCTCTTTGTCTTAAGTTCCTCGCTTTCTTCTTTGAATTTGCTTCTAATTTCTCTATAGTTTTTGCAACATTTCTTGCGTCTCCTTCAAGCTGCAATTCTTCTTTTGCATTTTTTTCATTACTCACTTCCACTATCTCATGTGCTTTCTTCTCTTCATCCCCAAGAACAACAGCATTCATTTTCAGTCGATTAGATATAGCAACCCCATTATCAACATCATCAACTATATCATTTTGCTCAGATGCAACCACTACAGTTTCGACATCATTAGGAGTGTTGTTTTTATCCAGCGCTTGCAAAGAAATCATCTCAGTATCAACAATACCAACCCATCCATCTCCATCCAGTTTAGAAGTAGAGACAAGAGCATTTTTAACCATTTTCCTCAAAGCTATCTTCTTCTTTTTGAGCATTTTGGTTTTTGTCCTCAACTTGCTCATTTTCTTGTTGAAAATTGATTCTAATTTTCCTTCATTTCTTGGATCATTTGTCAAATCTTCTTCACTCTTCAACTCTTCTTCTGGATCATCTTCATAATCTTCTTCCATAATCACCTCTTCTTTTCGATTTTCATCGTTCCCCACCTCTTCTTCTGGATCCTCTTCATTATCTTCTTCAATATTCTCCTCTTCTTCTGGATCATCTTCATTATTGTGTTCAATAATCACCTCGTCTTTCCAGTTTTCATCATGCCCCAGGTCTTCTTCGGGATCTTCTTCTTCATCTTCGTCAATATTCACCTCTTCTTTTGGATTTCCATCAATTGTCACCTCTTCTTCGGGATCTTCTTCATCACCCACCTCTTCCATATCATTTCTTTTCTTCTCTTCATCTCTACAAACCATTTCAGATTCTTTAAGCTGCCCGGCCTTGTCCTCGATTCCAAGAACCACAATATTCACCTCTTCTTTTGGATTTCCATCATTTGTCACCTCTTCTTCGGGATCTTCTTCATCACCCACCTCTTCCATATCATTTCTTTTCTTCTCTTCATCTCTACAAACCATTTCAGATTCTTTAAGCTGCCCGGCCTTGTCCTCGATTCCAAGAACCACAATTGGCTCTTCAACATTCACCTTCACTCCCTCTAAAGGAGCCGTCTCACTACCAATAATACTGATCATACTATCTTCATCCAGTTTAGGCGTAAGCGCAATCTTGTCATCCATTGTCACCCTTTACATAAGAAAAGGCTCATTATGGAATAAATTCTAACAACTTCTCCAAAAGGAAATGCATATAAAGTGCAACAAGAAGCAGATAATTAAGAAGGGTAGCGGCCACCCGGGCTATGAGGAGGATCGACTAGAATCATCATGCTTTCTCAAAGCATTATCGAATGCATTAAGCCAAAGTGTAGCTGCTTTACTGCTTAGGCACTTTGCCTGTTTGCCATTGCTACCCAGCTTCCTATTCACCCCACATATACAATCCAAATTGCATCATCTAAACTATGCGTATACAAGCACACGCATATGTTTAAGACATTAGATACATAAAAGCCGTAACCCTAAGTTTATATATTCTCAGAAAGGTATGCCATCTGTTTTTCTTTAACTAGTCAGCATGAAACTTCTTGCTAGCTGAATGCATATTAGTAAAACTAATAATTGATTAGTAATTATTTGAGCACAATATACCCCATATTCTCATTATAGTTACCACGAGCTTACCATATTTCTCCATATTGAATAGCTTATAATAACAGATATTCACAGGTTTTATACAAAGCCTCGTGAATTTTCATTCAAAGCCTTATTTCATGTGTCAAACGGCCTACAAAAAAACTCTATCATAATAAAAATTTAACTTGGAACAATCAACAATCAGCTGTTCTCATATGATTAAATTAAAAGCGACAAGACAACAATCAGCTAATATAAATATATTTTATATTATAACAACAATCTATTTACTAAAGTTCAACCGATGAAATCAAAAAAGAGAAGAAAATTAAGTCAGGATTAGTAAATAGAAAAGCACACTTCTCCTTTGTTAACAACCCGGTTGAACGTGAGAGATGAATAAGGATCTATAGCTATATCCTAGTAGACACAAGTAGGGTACTGTTCCATAAATGTGATTTAAGAACGAAGATAAATGTAGGGATGGCAATGGGATGGGTTTGGGGCAGAGGTCAGGATCCCCAAACCCGAATTGTTACCAATCCCTGAACCCAGGACTTTTAGATTTGGGGATGAACCAAGGATATGCCGATTACCGACCATCCCCGAATGCAGCCGTGAATAAACAAGGGACAGAATTAATAAGCTAATTTCGGAACTTAAAAACACTATAGATACTGTATGACCGTGCCAATAAGTTACAACCTGGTGGGCTCCACGGAACAAGCTGATCACATGACATAAGACCCCACATCAAATTTGACAACATAAAATATATTCCGAATTTGACTGAGATAAGCCATCCCATTAGATCATTTAAATGGAGATTGGAGACCACAATTTGCAAGCTTTGTTTGTGATTTTAATTACATTGAATCTACGCAGTAACCCAACAATTGCAAAGATAGTATCGTCATAAAAAAGTAATATGACATTCACGAATACAAAATTTGAATATATGTGATTAATTTGACTTCATCCTTTTGAAAATACAAATCCAATGGCAAGCATGGTATGATCCTCAAAATTCAAACATTATTTCCATTGTGTGAATCATCAACCAGAGAGAAAGAAGGAAGCAACATAACATCACACATGGTGACATAATGCCTCGCAGAAGAAAAACCCATTAAGGGAAATGGAAATCGAGACATACCCAGGTCACAGAAGCTCAAGGTGGCCACCGGTGAAGGCTTATATGACCGAGAATTTCGTGGACTTGGATGCAGCAGCGTAGCGAGAGAGAAGCAACAGCGAGAGAGACTTGGTTAGGGTTACATATCTTTTGAAAAAAAAGTCTAAAATTTATAATTTGGGTGGGACTCAATCTCGTTCTCAATGTGTGCCCAAAAAGGGAGTTTGTGAATTGTGATGACCTGATGAAATTGAGACGGTTTATATGACCGTTTTAAGTAAATTTTAGGGATCTTAGTGGTTTTTTGCCATGAGAGAATTATGTGTTTGTTTATATATTGGTATTTGTTTAGCCTCGATTTCGGTTTCGGTTTTGATTCGGGTTACATATGGAACCGAACCTATTCGAAAAAATATGTTTCTAACTAAGTGGAATTGGTGCATGTCCAATTAAATGAGGTACTTTATTAATTGGTTTCAATTTGATTTCGCGTGGAATTGAAATCTATCAGGAAAAAATAGATTCTAATTCGATTTCGATCTGGTTCCTATCTATTTATTTATTCCTGTCAAACTTGGAAATATAATTATTTCTCATACAAATTGATAAATAAAACTGCATATTACATAATAATTTTACTCAATACATAATATTTTTGTAGGAAGTGTATGAGTTTTAATTAGGTTATGAAATTGGGCTTAAATTGGGTTTTAATTTGGGTTATGAAATTAGGTTTTAAAATTAGTTATGAAATTGAGTTTTAATTTGGTTTTAATTTAGGTTATGAAATTGGGTCTTAAAATTGGTTATGAAACTGGGTTTAAATTGGGTTTTAATTTGATTCTGAAATTGGTTCTAAATTTTATTTCCAAAATATGTTTCGGTCCTTCCATTTTGGAAACGAAATCGGTCCGGTTCCAACCAATTCCAATTTCAAACCCGAAAAATCGATTCCAGATGGAACAAAAATTGGTTGGGAAATGAGGAGTCTCCATCGTGTCAATCAAGATTAAGGAGTTTGTCAACCATATATTAGATAGAGCTTATATTTATGAAAAATCACTACTTTGAATAATTTTATTTTTTTTTAAATATTGGAAATCTCGTCATCAAATAATTTGATCTGGACTTAAGTATAGCATGTAAAACTCACGATTGTCTCAGACTCTTATAAGAAACACACTTATGGATTCGAACTCATACCTAAATGCCAGATCATAAACCATACACCATCAAACTATGCCCTAAACATATCCTCGAAATTCATTATAAAATGAAGGTGGCACTTATCATAGTCATTGAAAAATATATTAATCAATCATTTAAATGATGTAGTAAACAAGATAGAAACAAACAAGAGATCATTTTCCTCATCAAGAATGAAGTAAAACCAGTCAAATAGATCCGAGCTAAGGGCAGGATTTGATCATCTAAGAAATTCAGAGTGTATTCTCTGTTGGAAAATGCTTATGAATAAATATTTTGAGGCACAATTTTAAGCATGATCCACTTCGTGTTAGTGGTTGTTATTGAATGATTCGGATACTCCTCCGTGAGTAGTTCGAAATGGTATATTCATATGCTTAAAATTGTGCTTGGGTGAATGAGAAATTATTGCTCAAAGTTCACTCATTGGTGTTGGAAAATAAAGGGAAATGTGCTTGTCCCATATGGGAAAGCTATAAGAGAGAAAGTGTCTTTATATATAATTACTCATTTGTAGATGAGTAAGTGTTATAATGATAGAGGCTCTCTCTACGTGCGCGCACAGGGGGGTGCAAATCAAAATCCGAACATGCTTGGCTCGTGTGCACCCGCGCGTCCTGCGTACACGAATGCCGGACCAAATTGTGCGGGCTCGGCCCAACCAATTTTTGCTTGTCTATTTGTTTTCCAAACCTTTTGAAGTGTTCCATAAAAGTTAATTAATTCCATTAATTAATTTGGTACTTCAAACGAAATGTCTCATTAATGAGTGATAAATGACATATTTATTTTCCTCCTATAAAAGGCATGCAATATTTTCGTTTTGAAAAAATAGACATACAATATACACAACATATAGCTTTCGGTCTCGGTTTTCTTTGAGAAGAGTTCAAACACTTTGTGGTTCGTTGGTAACAGGTTTTGGTGGTGCCCATACTCGTTCGTTTTGCATTGTATCCTGGGAAACAACCGTCTCACGTTCTACTGCACCTTCGGTAGGGGACGAATTTGTTTTAAGGATATTGTTGACATCAACAAGCCTCAGAATAGTGAAACTTTGGGTCTGATCTTCTTTGCTGGTTCGTTTCTGATTTGGTTATTGGAACGTCAGTGGCTGATTTCAGGGTCTGCTCATCAGGCTCTGCCTCTGCTCTCAGCGTCTGCCTCTGCTCTCAGTGTCTGCTGCGAGGGTCTGCTCGGTGGGTCTGACGTGAGGGTCTGATTTCAGGGTCTGCCGATAGGGTCTACTGGGCTGAAATTAAGCCTAATTCGGATTTCCTTGTAACTACCATAATATTTGTATTACATTATCGACATTCATGAACCGCAAACGAGGGTCTAAACCAATAAACTGATGCAATTGGTATAAGATCTGAACCAAGATTCTTATGCAATCAAGATTCTGGTGCAAGTAAGGGTCTGAACCAAGGAGCTGATGCAGTTGGTATAAGGTCTGAATTAAGGAACTGATGCAGTTGGTATAAAGTCCGATGCAATTGCATGTTTACATCTTCAGAGTCAGGACCATACTTCAACTTCGGAGTCAATGCCGTATTTTAGCTTCAAAGTCAGGACCACATTTCAGAACCACTCTTCAGATTCGGAGTCAACACCATACTTCAGAACATAACAGCTTACGTTACGTGTCACAATTCAAAATATTCAAATATTTGTAATCATAATTCAGATGCCAAAATTGTCTATAAATAACCTCACTTTCATATCATTCTGTAATGAAAATACAAGTGTTTCATATTCAATACAAGATACTGATAGATACCATACATCATATGTTCTATTTTATTTATAAAGATCATTATATTACTTAAAATATGTATTTACAAATGCTTAAATTTTACAAATAGCGTCTGCAATGAACCTTGCGTAAGATGTTCATCAGGGATGAACCTGTTCATATACAAGCATATAATAAATATCAAAATATCTCAATTAATAACTTTTATAAGCATCATTAGAATCAACTTTTATAATTATTATTGTTGATGGTGAAAATCAATGAATACATCGCATAGTGCAAACCAATGGCACAGATGGGGTTTTCCCTTTGTTCCAATGAAGATGGGAGTTCAGAAAGTATTGGCCGTTCCTCGGTTCGGTAGTAGTCGGGACGAGATCTTCCAGATTTGGCCGATCATAGTATGCGGTTTGATACAGATCCCATATGCCGACCACATCAAAGTTTAGCCGACCATACCAAGTCATCGGCTCGGTTCAAGCCTATTCCGCTTCCCTTCAAGCAGGTCAAAAAGCTCGGACATTACTGGACGAAAATTGTTGGGTATAGCCCGACAAGTAATTTGGCCGACCACTCAGCCACCGACAGAAGCCCATATATTTCTTTACACATGTCATCTCCTGGAGACACCATACAGGCTGTTGCCATTATTGTTGCGTGTGGCAGGGAAGGAAGCATAATTGACATGACAACCTGTCAGGAGACAAGCTTGCTTTCGGCAAAAGCAAGTCTGAGGCAGAGAGCTCATTTAATCAGTCAGACGCTACGTGGAAGGTCCTGTAGATAAGGAGAAAACCGCCTCATCCTGTGTATATAAAGGAGAGGGGAAACGATTCCAAAGGAGAGAGAGTTTTTTTCAACCTTCTCTTTTTCTTTCTAGAAACCAACTTGTAAACACTACTGTCACCCGCACCGCTCGGTTTTTACATTGACCGATCACCAAACTGGTTGGCCGAACACACTTTTCAATAATAAAATATTCACTCATTTTGTGCCGTGGACGTAGGTAGGGTCTACCCCGCCGAACCACGTTAACTCTCTTTTGCTAATCCGCATGTTTCTTCGCTTTCCATTAAGTTTGCTTTTGGTTTCCCCTAACCAAATAAATTCTCGGTTGAGAGAGGATTGTCCCGGGTGCGATATCTCATTATTACTCCTGTAAAGAAAATCAGCGGTCAACAATTATTTTTTCCAAAAACCTTCAAAGGGATCTCCTGGAAACATCAAATGAGTTTCCATTGCAGATTTATTGCATTTGCGTTTATTATCATATGAATTATATAACTAACTACTCTTTGAGACTTCGCAAAATATACCCCCTGTACAGCTCAGTTTATAGAGAATTCTTAAATTAAATATCAACCCAATTAACACACATTATTTAAATTAAAAAACTCTAATGTTAATTAAATTAATGTCGTTTAAAAAATCCTTCTCATCGCGAGGGCACCCACCTAATTACTTTAATTAAAAGAAATTCTAAAGGTATAACACAGTTGGAAGATCTAACAATAATAATAAAAAAGAAACTGATTACTTTCTGCATTGAAAGGCTTTAATCTAAATAATCTCTTCCAAGATCTTCGGGTGACAATAATACATTTTGAAACTACAATACAAGATCCAAAAGTAATGACAAGTGAAGTTTAGAATCAAATTGATAGAAGTTATAAATCAAGACTGCGAGAGAGAAGAAAATCGATTACTTACATGTAACCTCTTATCCCTAATTAAAGGTCGTAAATGTAAATAATCTCTTCGAATATTAAGATATGTTTTATTATTAGTAAATATTATTTATGTTGATAAATAAAATTTTTGTTGCATGCATGTTAAAATTAATATAGATTAATTTAATAGTATATTATTTACATCAACAACGTCATAATTAACCACGATCCTTAAAGCGGTTTTGAAATAAAATTTTAAAATTCCAGTTGTTGATGGTGTTTTCAGGCGCTACAACATTTAAGACAGCACGACAAGGACAAAAGGGTAAATTCTCTGTCTGGCTAAAATCATGTAGCCGATCCGACCAGTTCATGTGAAAACCGACCACTTTGGTTCAGATGACCGAGCACTATATAGGTCGGCAGGAGCGCTCTCAGTATAAAAGATTGTCATGGCCGACCTCATTAAAGACCGACCAGACAACGGGCCGTGTTCAAGACAAAAGCACCACATTCTTATGGATAAGATAAGAAAGATATCCTACTCTCACAAGGAGAAGGAGTTAGAATCCAAAAGGGAATACGGAAGGAGAAGGCAGCACCGGATCAGGAAACCCTACAAGGAGAGAAGATTGAGTCCAAATAGGATTTCTTACGCAAATAGGAATCTGATTTCTGTATTATTATAAATAGGAGGGTAGAGCATGTGTAAAAGGGCATCTGAAAATCATCACAAAAGTGAGAGATTAGAACCATCAAGCTCTGATTCGTAAAAGCAAAGAAGAGACCTGAGGAGTGTATTTGAGTAATAAAAAGCACCATCATATTCTTGCCCGTGGACGTAGGTCGGATGCCAAAATCCACCGAACCACGTTAAAACACCTTGTCTGATTGGCGTATTTTCTTGTTTTCCGCTAAATTTGCCTTTGGTCCCCCATAACCAAACAAATTCACTATTGAAGGAGGATTACCTCGGAAGTGATATTCCAATATTACCCCGAGACCAAAATCCACCGTCTACAGTTGGCGTCGTCTGTGGGGAACTTCACAAAAAGCAGTTCACGTGATAAGACAAATGGCGGAGGACGGAAATCACCAACCAGGAGGTCCGGCGATGGACTGGATGAAAAAAATGGAAGATGGCATGAGGTCTATGATGGATCGACTAGAAAGAATGGAATGAGTAAACAACGAGAAAACTGAAACCGAGACCGGACAGAGGAGGGAAAGAGGAAAAGAGTAGTAGATGTAAGCGAAGACGAGGGACCCAGAAAGAAAGGCCCCTATGGGATAAGATCTGCGGTGGTAGGAAGATCAGAAGACACATGGGAAGAAGAGAGGGGGAACAATCACCCGACCCCTCCTCCGACAGTTTTTACAACTCCAAGAGGGAGGATAAAAAGTATAACGAAGACGTACAGGAGTCCTCTGGGTTTAAAGAACGCCACGCCCGGGGCGACAGGCGAACAGAAGAACACAGAAGGCGGCACGGGGGCACAACCCGTGAAATAAAATCTTGGTTGAGAAAAGAGATGACCAGATGGGGAGAAGGCCTCAAGATCGGGGCGGGAGACACCCGAGGCGAGGAAGAAAGGTCTCCACTTACGGAAGAAATAAAGGCAGCACAGTTTCCAAAGCGATTTAACATGCCGACCATGGCACCATACAAAGGCCACTCCGACCCAAAATCCCACATTGAAAACTTTGTCCTCCTGATGGAAGTACAGGGGGTAACGGGCGACGCCATATGCAAAGTATTTCCCTTAACTTTAGGGGGGTCTGCCATCCTATGGTATAGAAGTCTGGCCCCGAGGAGCATTCAGAACTTCTCCCAACTTAAGAAGTCATTTACCCGGCATTTCAAAGGAGCCTGCACCCCTAAAAAACAATAGGAGAACTAAGGCTTATGAAACAAGGAGATGACGAAACACTGAAGAGCTTCATTGAAAGGTATCACAACACTGTACTCGAGGTCGGAGGGTACGAATCCCAAGAAGCCCTGGAAAGTCTGAAAGGGGCCCTAAGAGTCGGGAAACTATGGACCCACCTGAGGATCCATGAGACACCAGACTACGCTACCGCACTGGAGATAGCCAGGAAGTACGTCCTACTAGAGAGCGAGGAAAAAGTATCCCGGAGGGGGACAACCGCCAGAGAAAGGGTGACTAGGAGGGAAGACCACCGGCGACCGGAAAGAGAATTCCGGAAGTTCACTCCAAGACCCAAAGAGTTCAAGCCAATGACGCAAAAGGATCAAAGAAAGGGGCCCACAACTCAAGTAAACCACGTGGTCCGAGAGGAAGCGTATATTCCCCTAAGCAAGCGCCAGGAGAAATCATCATGGAGATACGGGAGAAAAGACTCTTAATAGAGCCCGACCTCAGGAGGTTTCCCCCAGACAGAAAGAACAAAAGATCCACTGCCTGCACCACAATCTAAAAGGGCACACAACCGATGAATGCAAAGACCTGCGGGAACAAATGGAGGACCTGGCCCGGAACGGGTACCTGAACAATTACATCGACCACAAGATCATGGCCGCCAGACAAAGGGCAAGGAATCGAGAGGTGAACGTCATCGCAGGAGGGGCAACGCTGGCCGGGGACTCTAACCGGTCGAGAAAGAATTACAGCCGAGCACGGGGGACAGAGGTGCTAAAAACAGAAAAAATCCCAAACCTGCGAGGAAATCGGTCGACACCCATTATGTTCACCGATGAAGACGCCCAGGGGGTAAGTTTCCCCCATGACGACGCACTAATAATCAAAGCAACAATCGGCGGCACAGAAGTGGACAGAATCTTGGTGGACCCCGGGAGCGCAGTAGACATAATTTCCAAAGAAACTTTGGAGAGCCTGGGGGTAGAATGCACAGCTCTAACCAAAGACATCACCCCCCTGTACGGTTTCGGAGGATCAACGGTCGTCCCGCTGGGAAGAATTCAGCTAGCAATGACAATCGGAGCCGCCCCCAAAACCCGAACAATCATGATAAACTTCACTGTAGTAGACTGCATGAGCAGTTATCAAGTCATTGTCGGCCGCCCCTTCATGATGAAAACCAAGGCCGCAATGTCCTGTTATTACTTGAAATTGAAGTTCCCCGCACGGGAATGGATCGGGATCATATGCGGAAGCCAGAAGACAGCCCGCAGCTGTTTTGCCACTTACTCGCGAGAGACCCTCTGCGTGGAAAGAGGCACCAAAAAGAGACAGAGAGACGAGGACGACAAGAACACGAGGAAAGACCCCGCTCCTCGGCCCGATAAAGCTGCACGGCTCGGAGCAGCCGAAGAATTAGAAGAAGTAAAACTATTCGGGCCAAAGAAAAGCATAAAAATAGGGGGAAATCTAGACGAGACCCTAAAAAAAGACTTGTTGGAATGTCTACAATGGTACCCCGACGCTTTTGCATGGGGACACGATGACATGCCCTGAATCGACCCAAAATTCGTAAGCCATCGCTTAGCAGCGAACCCGTTACACAAACCAGTAAAACAGAAGAGGAGAATATTTAACCAGGAGCGATGCGGAGCAATAGCAACTGAGGTGGAAAAACTGCTGAAGGCCGGTTTCATCCGGAAGTAAAATACCCAGAATGGGTGTCCAACGTAGTATTGGTGAAAAAATCTAACGGAAAGTGGAGAATGTGCGTGGATTTCACCGACCTCAACAAAGCATGTCCAAAAGACAGCTTTCCCCTCCCAATATAGACCAACTGGTAGACACCACAGCCTGCCAAGGGCTACTAAGCTTCATGGACGCTTTCTCAGGATACAATCAAGTCAAAATGCACCCTGCGGACGAGGAGAAGACCACCTTTATCACTGACCAAGGGCTGTACTGTTATAAAGTGATGCCTTTCGGATTGAAGAATGCAGGGGCGACCTTCCAGAGACTGGTGAACAAAATCTTCAAACCGCTCATCGGCACAACCAGCTGGTATATGTCGACGACATGATAACAATGTCCGGAGAACCAAGAGACCATGTGGCCGACCTGAAGAAACTTTCGAACTCCTGAGGAAGCACAGTTTAAAGCTCAATCCAGAAAAGTGTGCATTTGGGGTAGCCTCAGGAAAATTTCTGGGCTACATGGTAAGTTCACGAGGTATTGAAGCGAACCCGCAAAAGATACAAGCCGTGCTAGACCTGAAATCACCCCGGACAGTTAAGGAAGTACAAAGCCTCACAGGAAGAATCGCCGCACTCAACCGATTCATCTCGCGAGCAACCGACAAGTGCCATCCTTTCTCAAAGTCATCAAAAAAGCTCAAAAAGGGGTCGACTGGACACCTGAGTGTGAAGAGGCCTTCCAGCACCTAAAACAATACCTGGCACAACCCCCTCTCTTAGCCAAACCCCTCCCAGGGGAGACACTGTATCTATACATGGCCGTCTCAAAGCACGCAGTAAGCTCGGCACTGGTACAAGAGACCGACCATGTCCAGAAGCCGGTTTACTATGTCAGTAAAGCCCTACTGGACGCAGAAACTCGATACCCCACGCACGAACTCATTGCCCTATCCCTGGTCACTGCGGCACGGAAATTACGACCCTACTTTCAGGCCCATCCTATCAAGGTATACACGGATTACCCCCTGAGACAAATCTTGCAAAAACCAGAAGCCTCAGGGAGACTAATGAAGTGGTCGGTAGAAATAAGCGAGCACGACATCTCCTACCTCCCGAGAACAGCAATAAAAGGGCAGGCTTTAGCAGACTTCATAGCAGAGCTCACGGAACCACAGGTCCTGGCCGTGGAAGAAGACAGGTGGGAAATGTCTGTGGACGGATCCGCAAGTTCACACGGCTACGGAGCAGGGGTAGCACTAAAAAGTGAAAAGGGAGAAGAAATATTGCTCGCCCTCAAATTCGCCTTCAAAACTACAAACAATGAAGCAGAGTACGAGGCAATACTGGCCGGGCTAAGGCTATGTACGGTAGTAGGGGTCCACAACGTAGTGATCAGGAGTGATTCCCAGCTAGCAATACAACAGCTGAAAGGAGACTTTCAAGCCAGAGAACCAGCCATGGTAGCTTACCTAGCCGAAGTGAAGAAATGGGTGGAGAAAGTGGGAAACGTACTCTTCGAACAGGTCGGACGAGAAGACAACTGCGAAGCAGATTCCCTAGCCCGACTCGCCTCTTCAATAAGGACAGAAAACCCCAGGGTAATCCCTCTTATATACCTCCGAGAAAGAAGCATAGGAGAGACGGAGGTGGATGTACTAGAAGAAGAAGGCAAAGATTCATGGATGCAGCCGATCAGGAGATATCTGGAAACAGGAGAAACCCCTAAAGATAAAAAGGAGGCCAGGAAGCTGAAGTTCAAGAGCACCAAGTTTTCCCTGATTGAAGGAGTACTCTACCGGAGAGGATACACCGTACCCCTCCTAAGATGCTTAGCACCAGAAGAAGCAGACTACGTGCTCAGGGAGATTCACGCAGGCATCTGCGGAAGCCACGCCGGGGGAAGATCAATCGCCTTCAAAGCCTTGAGGCAAGGGTTTTACTGGCCAACCATGCACCAGGATGGCGTGAGGATAGCACGGAAATGCGAAGGTTGCCAGAAGAATGCCAACCTCTACCATCAGCCGGCAGAGCAACTGACCACCATATCCAGCCCCTGGCCGTTCGCACAGTGGGGGCTAGACATCATAGGGCCGATGCCAAAAGGACGAGGTCAGGCAAAATATGCAATCGTGGCCATAGACTACTTTACCAAATGGGTAGAGGCAGAGCCCTTGTCCACCATCTCAGAAAAGAAGGCCACAGATTTCCTGAAAAGAAATATAATCTGTCGGTTCGGAATCCCCCAAGCAATCATCACCGACAACGGAAAGCAATTCGACAGCATGGGATTCAGGAAGCTTTGTGAAGACCTCCAGATAACTTTGAAATTCGCCTCGCCAGCCCATCCCAAGTCAAACGGGCAGGTTGAAGCCACCAATAAAACCATCAAGTCAAACCTAAAAGCTCGACTCGGATGAAGCAAAAGCCTATGGGTCGAGGAGCTACCGGAAGTACTATGGGCACACCGGACGACCTTCAAAGATTCAACCGGAGAGACACCCTTCTCCCTATCATACGGATGTGAGGCCGTCATCCCGGCAGAGATCGGAATATCAACCCACAGGGTCCGCCACTTTGAGAACGAGCGGAACGAAGAACTCATCAAAAACCACCTCGACCTGATCGAAGAAAGAAGAGAACAGTCAGCATTAAGAGCAGCAATCTACCAAAGGAGAATGGCCCGCTTCTACAATAGGAGAGTCCGGACCCGCTCCTTTCTAACAGGCGATCTAGTGCTAAGGAAAGTGACTCTGAACACCCGACGACCAGAAGAATGGTCGTTAGGTGCCAAGTGGGAAGGACCCTACAGAATCACCAAGGCAGTAAGACCAGGGGCCTACATCCTAGAACATCTGGACGGCACAAGGTTGAAAAAACCATGGAACGCCGAAATGTTAAGAAAGTACTTCCCGTAAAAATCAACATTCCTTTCTTCTATTTTCTTTTTTGCAGAAACCGGGCAAAACAACGAACCGGAACAACTGTTGTAAAGAGGGCAGCACGCCCCCAAGCATGAATAAAAACTCATTTTCTGACAAAACCCTTTGAAAAAAGCGAAAACAACCACCACCGAATCTCTGCATTTGGACTGGGGAAGTAACATTCCCCCAGGACCAAGTGATTCTCACAGATCGGGGTCGGGCGATGTCCCACCGAGTCTGCCTTTGGACTGGGGACGTAACATTCCCCCAAGACCAAGTGATTCTCACAGATCGGGGTCGGGCGATGTCCCACCGAGTCTGCCTTTGGACTGGGGACGTAACATTCCCCCAGGACCAAGTGATTCTCACAGCTCGGGGTCGGGCGATGTCCCACCGAGTCTGCCTTTGGACTGGGGACGTAACATTCCCCCAGGACCAAATGATTCTCACAGATCGGGGTCGGGCGATATCCCACCGAGTCTGCCTTTGGACTGGGGACGTAACATTCCCCCAGGACCAAGTGATTCTCACAGATCGGGGTCGGGCGATGTCCCACCGAGTCTGTCTTTGGACTGGGGACGTAACATTCCCCCATGACCAAGTGATTCTCACAGCTCGGGGTCGGGTGATGTCCCACCGAGTCTGCCTTTGGACTGGGGACGTAACATCCCCCCAGGACCAAATGATCTCACAGACGGATCGGGTCGGGCGATGTCCCACCGAGTCTGCCTTTGGACTGGGGACGTAACATTCCCCTAGGACCAAGTGACTCTCACAGATCGGGGTCGGGCGATTCCCACTGAGTCTGCCTTCGGACTGGGGACGTAACATTCCCCCAGGACCAAGTGATTCTCACAGCTCGGGGTCGGGCGATGCCCACCGAGTCTGCCCTTTGGACCGGGGACGTAACATTCCCCCAGGACCAAGTCTTCCACTCAGCTCGGGGTCGGGTTACGTCCCACCGAGTCAAACTCTTTCGGTTTGGGGAGGTAATATGCCTCCAGAACCAAAGTCCTTCACCCAGGTCGGGGTCGGGTTACGTCCCACCGAGTCAAACTCCTTCGATTTGGGGAGGAAACATTCCCCCAAAATCGAAGACCATTACCCAGCTCGGGGTCAGGTTATACCCCTCCAAATCATGATGACCTCTGAAGGGTCTCATATTGTTTGGACAACAAAAAAAAAAAGGGAGAAAAAATAAATAGACGTAAACATACTTGTGAATATATAATTATACTGTTATTACACAAAGCTAAAGTGTACATAGGGCCCCGGTAGGGTTACCCTTTTTTTCATTCAGCCCGCGCAGGGGCAGGAATTTCTTCCTCAGATGGTTCAGGTGGCGGGAGAAGCGGCTCGGCATCAGGAGGAGGGACTATGGCTTCAACCTCGACACCAGGGCAGACCTCTACTTCAGGGACGGGAGGAGGAATCTCAAGGCAGTCCTCGCCGGAAGATGGAAGATCAGGTCGTCCTTCTAGGGAAACTCCAGAAGCCAGGACGACCGAAATTGGATCAGGATTCATAACCTCCTCGGCAGGTGGGGGGAGCCATTTCCGGAATTCCTCCTCGGAGATATCCCCCTTACAATAACTGATGGCCGCACGGATGGGGTCCATATTCAAATCTGGCAACACCATCGGTATCAAATCAGCACAATCACCAACTCACTCAAGACGGATGGCCTCCTTCTCGGCCTCAAGCTCACTCTCCCTCTTCTCAAGCTCGACCTCTCTCTCCTCGAGGTCAATCTCTCTCTCCTCAAGCTCGGTCTTTTTCCTCTCAAGATCATCCCGAGCCCTCGCCATTTTCTCTTCACTGGCCTTCAGTTTGGTATCAGCACTGGCCACCTTAGCCTTCAAAACACCAATCTCAGATTGGGCGGTCTTCAAATCCTCCCGGGCAGCGTCAGCAAGTTTTCGCTCCAGTGAGGCAGCAGCCTTAAGAGCCTTATTCGTTTTGAAGTTCTCAACGGCAGCCAACTGAAGGTTCTCTATCGTCCCCTCCCGGTCAGCCAGTTTTGCCTCCACTTCAGAGAGACAATTTTGAAGCCTCTGGGCCTGACCACCTTCGGACAGCAAAGTCAGAAGGAGACCCTTATTCTTGGCCATGAGATAGTTGGCCTGCACAAAAAAAAAAAAAAGGAGAAATGAGTCAAACACATAAAATAAAAAGGACCAAAACCCAAAAACCGAGAAGGGAAGTGAAAATACCTTCGTCATCTGAGAGCTCATCTCGGCAATCACCGCCTCGGGCGAGATATCCTCATACCTCGAGACCTCCTCATGAGGAATCACCTCGGCCAATTTATTGAAGGCCGGCACTAAATGGGAAGTGGCATCCCGGATGTTTTCCCCCAAGTCGTCCACCCCGAGGACCACAGGGCCCTTCCGTTTTTTGGAGGAGCCTTCAGAGGACTTCCTCCCCCTACGGACATCCTTCCTCTTAACCGGAGCAGTTTCTTCCTCCTCCTCTTGGACCGGCTCGGTCTCCTCGACCCCAAATTGACGCCGCCTCTTCCTAAGAGGCTTTGGCGGACTGGTGAGACGAGCGGACCCCGATGATTGTGCACCAGGAGAAGAGAGACTCCGAGCAGCAGGCTGGACACCTCCTTGAGACGCCCGCTCAGCCCCAGCAGTGTCAGGCTGTGCCCGGGAAGTTCCGACATCAGCACGGCCGGCTTTCTTCATAGTACCGGCCAACTTCTCAAGAAACTTAGGCCTCTTCGACATGCCTACAAAGAAAGAAGGAAATCAGGGACCGAGCATATAGCAAAGATATCAAACATGATGAAACAAACAGGGAAGATCATTAAAACAGCCATCAGACACCTACCTAACCGACCAGATACTTCCGGAGGGACGGTCTGAATGAGGCCTGACTCAACAAAAGCCGCATCATTGACCAAATTCCTCCAGGGGGCAGCATATCCCCGAGCCCAATGTACCTGCCTCCGAACATGACGAGAAACCTTTGGAGCATCTCGCCAACAAGCTGGGGGAAACCAGAGAAGTCAGAAACCTAAGAAACTAAGAACGGGAATAAAGAAAGGCAAGAAGGGTATTAAACCCCTAACCTCCAGCTCTGAAAATATCCGGAACCGAGACGTCCTCCTCGAACGATCTCAGGACCCGACCCCAGTCCCCAGTAGCCCAGAACCAAAGGTCTTTGAAGTTCTTGTTGGAGTCAGGGAGCTTCTGGACAAGGTTGGACGAGCTATCATAAGCAGAGAGGTAATAACAACCGTAGTGAGTCTTTGGGTTAGACTTCAAACAGTATAACCTTTTTCACCTCTTCCAAGCAAGGTACACCTAAACCTGCCCGGTGCCAGACCACATATATGCCGGCCAGAATCCTCCAGCTATTCAAGCTCAATTGGCAAGGGGCAAGCTCCATCTCGGCCAGCATCCAAGCGAAATAGCGTTGCATCGGCAGCCGCAGCCCACATTCAAAAAAGATAGGAAGAAGCGCCACCGAGCCCTCATCAGGCTGACTAGCACGATCCATCGGGCCTGGAACTTCAAGGGCGATGTCTATCGGAATATTATACCGCTGACGAAGAAGGGCGAGGTCATCCTCGGTTATCTTGGAGGGACGGTTCATATCCAGAGCCGACGACCCAAGTTCACCAGGTTCTAGGTCCTTCCGAGGAACTCTCTGGTGGTAGGAATCATTTTCAATCTCGGAAGCAGTAGGGGTAGTGTCAAGGTCTTCTACACTAGGTGCCCCTGAGCCCGAGGAGAGCTCTTCAGCAGGGGGAGTTGAAGTCTTGACAGGCCTTTCGGAGGGAGAACTATTGTCAGACATCCCTGACACCCAGAAAAACAGAGAAGGGAGGAGAATCAGTCTATGAGGAGCTACCTACGGTGTCCATGCTAAACTAGATAGGGAATCTCTAAAAAGTGCCCTAAAAAGACCCAGCAAAAACCACAAGTCTCTCCCTAAGCAAAACAACAAACAGAAAACACTGCATAAAGAAAAAGAGGAGAGGTCGCTCAGAAGACTTACTTGTTCTTCTCAAAAGCAAGAGGTTATGCGGCGCGGTGATGCCCGTTCCTTATGTTCGCAACACAGAAGTAGAAAAAGACCACAGTTGAAATCCGAGGACACTAAAGAGAAGCGAGTCAACAGGAATGTTTCCAGAAGAGAAGAAGAAATTGCCGAAAAAGAATGAACAGTGAAAGCCTCGTCCTCTTATAGTCATGGCAAAGGTGCTCGTGACCGTTGGATCTAAAGGAAGGGCCCAGATAAACGCCAAATGTCGGCTACAAAAGGGGCCTCCCAAGTTCAAACAGACGGCTGAGGTCAGCCCACTATGAAAACGCCTCTGTGCGGTCGATTCGTCCCCTCTTTTGGCGGGAACCTGGCAGATGTTTGACAAGTGTCGAACATTAGAAGAAACCCTAAAAGTTGATTTGACAGGCATTTAAGAAGACACGACGGTTGTGCGTCTCAAGGAAAGATGATTGGAACGGCAAGAAAATTCGTTTTTTGCATCCTGGGACAACTACCAGCGAAGACAATCAGCACACCCTCTTCATATAGTTCCCGGTACCAACTCACATACTCGTTGGAACCGAGAACTAGGGGACAGATGTTGATGGTGTTTTCAGGCGCTACAACATTTAAGACAGCACGACAAGGACAAAAGGGTAAATTCTCTATCTGGCTAAAATCATGTAGCCGATCCGACCAGTTCATGTGAAAACCGACCACTTTGGTTCAGATGACCGAGCACTATATAGGTCGGCATGAGCGCTCTCAGTATAAAAGATTGTCATGGCTGACCTCATTAAAGACCGACCAGACAACGGGCCGTGTTCAAGACAAAAGCACCTCATTCTTATGGATAAGATAAGAAAGATATCCTACTCTCACAAGGAGAAGGAGTTAGAATCCAAAAGGGAATACGGAAGGAGAAGGCAGCACCGGATCAGGAAACCCTACAAGGAGAGAAGATTGAGTCCAAATAGGATTTCTTACGCAAATAGGAATCTGATTTCTGTATTATTATAAATAGGAGGGTAGAGCATGTGTAAAAGGGCATCTGAAAATCATCACAAAAAGTGAGAGATTAGAACCATCAAGCTCTGATTCGTAAAAGCAAAGAAGAGACCTGAGGAGTGTATTTGAGTAATAAAAAGCACCATCATGTTCTTGCCCGTGGACGTAGGTCGGATGCCAAAATCCACCGAACCACGTTAAAACACCTTGTCTGATTGGCGTATTTTCTTGTTTTCCGCTAAATTTGCCTTTGGTCCCCCATAACCAAACAAATTCACTATTGAAGGAGGATTACCTCGTAAGTGATATTCCAATATTACCCCGAGACCAAAATCCACCGTCAACACCAGTCACATTGATGTTTCCGCACTAATCCCAAAATCTTATAGTGGCATCAGAGCGCTTTGAGGTTATGTCGTTTTGATGAAAATGAATTAAAGCATGTATATACGATCCTAATGAGAGCTGTTTGGTTAGGCTATTATTTTATGTTGATAAAATCGTTATTTCTGGCTGATTTTTTTGTGTGGAGACACTAGACATGTGGACAAACGACTATGTAAAATTTCAACTCAATCGAAATTCGGAAAGGTCGTCTACTACGCGAAATAATCTGTTGGACAGAACCTGAAAATTCAAGAAGACAGATTCCGCAGGACCAATTTGTAAAATTCTGAAAATTTTAGGGATTTATTGAAAATACCCAAAATATGATTGTAACATAGTTGGGATGTGCTATAAGCGATAATGATACAAATTACACCATATTTTTATGTTATTTGTAACATGTAGATTATATCTGATATAAATAAATTATATTTTATTTCTCTCTCAATATTATTATTTTAATTGATACATATTTCTTTTAATTATCTATTATATTGTTACTAATGGTTTAGTTAATTTTAACTTTTAATATTTAAGATTTAAGATTTAAAATCAACTGAAAATGAGTTAAAGAATTTTAAAAAATAAATCTAAAATTTGAAATATAAAATATAAAATTTAAAATTTAAAATTTAAAATTTAAATTATAAATTATTATCGGTGGGTCACTTGCATACCTATTTTCGTGTCATACCAAAATAAGGCACGACTCGCGGTCCAAAAATCTTAGCCCAATAAGACTTATGTATAGGTCATGTCGTGCCATTGTACCTCACAATAACGGACAGTGTTGTTCTGGGCACGTACGAACTCGTTGGGCCCACTGATGTGATGGGTCGTCCGGCCCGTTAGCCATCTCTAATTGTAAATCTCATACTTAGTCATATAGGACAAATGAACTACATTTCATCATACTATGCGATATGGGCGTCCATAAAGGCCAATTTTTATATAAATCCACCTAGTCCCGTCCGAAAATTATAATATCGATGATCAACCTTTGTGCCATAATATTTTAACCGGAAGGCATGGTGTTGATTCTAATACCAAAAGTTACATACACGAATGTCCCCAATTGGAAAACAAAAAATGGTAAACTGAATTCATTCAAGTGAACCTAGACATCTCAATTGTTGGTACATCCAGAGACCAACCACCTTCGAAAACAACTCAAAAAGTTGTCATACTGATTTTCTCTCTCTTTTTTTTTTTTTTTTTTTTTTTTTATTAATTAGATACTTCAGATATTTATAGCATTACACAAAAGAGACGAAAGTTATCAGTTAGGGATAATAAGTCTATCACTTAGTTAAAGAATTATCTCACTTATTTGTTTAAGGATAAATACTAACTTACAATAAGTCTATCACTTAGTTAAAGAATTATCTCACTTATTCGTTTAAGGATAAATACTAACTTATGTAAATAAATATAATCTAATAGATCAATAACTAATAAATAAACTAATCTATGAAATTGTAACATTCATTTCCCCCCTAAAAATATGACTTCTTTCCAACAATCATTTTCTCATATGTGACTTCATCAAACAATCGTTTTTTCATCTATTCCTTGAATAATATATTTTTCGGATGGGAAGCTTGACCCCGTCCATCCTAGTGCTTATATCAAATGTTACAAAACACAAATATTCATAACGAAAACAATAAAATAGGAAGATGAATGTGAGAATTCGATTTTAACAAAAGTTCTGACCCTATGCGGAATTATAAACAATAAGCAGGACAAGTCCTGTTACTGCTACTATGGAATTGCAACAGGCAAAATAACAGGCAACCACAATAAAAAGAAATAAAATATGCTGCAAATGTAAACACAATAACGATAAATAAAGCAGCAAATAAAATCAATCACACAAAATTCAACACAATAATTTTGGTGACGAAGTGGAAAACTCTTCCGAGTAAAAAACCACTCCGGGTATATCGGCTACCAGCCCAATCCACTATATCGAGAAAAACTTACAGCGATGGTCAAGACCTATGGTGGCAACTCCACCGACTCAAGTACCTCTATACTACAAGAACTCAAGGCAACTCCTCAAGCCCGCTACCCACGGTTTTCTTCAGAACATCTGAAGTCTCTGAGTAGATTGTATCACCTCTGAACGCCGGAACTCCGACTACCAAAACTCCTCTATAGAACTAAAAAATAAGGATTAGGGATTTTGGGTTATGTTGTGTTGAAGGTTTATCAAAGAATGGATTTCACCATTAACAAAGAAGACATGAGATTCAAAGAGTCTTCAAGGTGAAATCAAAGAGAGTTGAAAGCTTTGAGAGTATTTGGCTCAAGAGAAATATGCTTCAACTAATGAGAATGGCGGCTAAGGGTTATATTTATAGGTAGGGTGAAAAGCTAGGGTTTTGCAGGCCAAAAACGCGTTCAGATCGCAGTCGCGTTCGAACGCTTACTAGAACGCAACACGAACGCGCCCTTTCTGTGAAGACTCGTTCGAACGCCAATCGAACGCACAACGAACGTGAGCTCTCTGGAATGCTCCCGTTCGAACCCCACAAGAACGTACCTCGAACGTTTGCTCTCTGGAATGCGCCCGTTTGAACCCAATAGAGAACGTGACACTAACGCCAATCGTTCGAACACTGCAACGAACGCACCACGAACGTATGTCTGATGCACAGCAGCCATAAACCAGTCCAATTGCCCAAAGATCTTCATGAAAGATTACAACTCAATTGAACTTGTTTTGTCACGGACACATGCCAATAAAAATGGAACTAACAATCTCCCCCTTTGGCATTCCGTGACAAAACACTACCTAATACAAAGACTACGGTAATAGACCCAAAAAGAAACTAGTCAACTGTCAACCATCAAAACAGTGACTTATTACAAATGGACTCGATCTAACACCTAACAAAGTAGTCTTGAAATTAATGCCACCGCAGCAACATACCTGCTACCTGAAACATCCACAGACAATAATATACCGTGAAAAGCATTGGGATAATCAAATAGAACATAAAGCAGGTAAAAATCTCATACATGTACAAGTAGAAATCCTTTTCCCCCTTAATCTTAACTCCCCTTAAAACGGAGATATCTAAAGGATATTATACTGCTCCCTCCTATATATTAAGGCTCTCCCCCTTAATATATTACTCTCCCCCTTAATATATTACTCTCCCCCTTTTTGTCACGAAATGACAAAGGATAAAAAGAAACAGGAAAAATAACAAGAGAACAGGAGAAAACACATGTAAGAGAATAAACAAACAGGAATTACTCCCCCTCACTAACAGGCACATAAAGTTAGCAAAATAAGACACGGGAAGCAAACCAAAACTCAGAAAGGTGCACAGGAAAGAAAAAAAAAGGTATGCAATAACATGAAGCACACACAGTCACATACTGAGATAAATAAAAATCCTGTCAAAAACTGACTGAAACAGCATTTCAAGCTGATACAATGATACCCAGTCAGTATTCAGCTGTTTATGACATGAAACAATATGCATTATTTTAAAAGTGGCTAAATACAACACTTATGCATATGACATAAACACCAAAGCATATAAAGCACTTGCGTGGAAAATAAAGTGCATAACGAATCAAGGCTTAAGACCTTATTTTATGAGCTGGACACAGCCAAAGAAATCCATCTCTAAACAAACCAAGTCCACAAAATAGGTGTTCAAACCCAGCACCACTAGGACCTGAAAATAAGCAACATTGGTTGCATGCTATAATATTTACCCCAGAAATATCATGAGCTCATATTTAATAACTCTTTCGAGTGAAGGGTTTTTGCCCTTATCTTTTGAATTTGGCCATTTTGGCTCTTTTGCACTTGAGTCTCATTGTTTTTTTTTAAATATATTTCTTCTTACTTTTACAAGGGGATAGCAAGGTCAACTAGTCAAAGGTCACACTATTAAGCAAACAAAGCATGGAAGAGATTAGATTGCCATTCCAAAAACTCATACATGCGACCAAGCCTTGACAAATTAAAAACGTGTATGTGGAAGTGCAAGCACAAGATATACCAAAGGTTTTTATCACACACACTCATGTATATAGAGCATCAAGAAAAATAAAAGCATATCATACATGCATAATCATATATCCTACATACCAGGATCACATGCATAAGTTTTTCATGCTCTAACAAGCCATAAAATAAAATAAATTTTGTCCTTTTCATTTTCTATTTTTTTTTTGTATTTTTCAGATTTTAACAAAATAAAAATAAAGACATAAATAGGCTTGTAAAATATCCAATGGTACGTGGAGTTGTATCCCGAGTGCAGATCATACTACCGTCCATTCGGAATCGGCTATGAAATTTATGTCCGGGTTTCCATCCTATATACCAAGGGACATATAACAAAAACAAGACACACACACACCCATATGTTGTGAAAACAAAATAAACGTGCAAAAACATAAAACACACTCACACACACATGCAATGGGAAAATAAAAATGCATCTTTTAAGCAGAGTTACACCGAAGTGCACTCTCATCACGTCCATCAGGACATGCAGAAGAAGATGGAAATTCATCTTGCTTCCTCACCCAAACCTTTCTAGGAACCTCTTCCACATGAGAGTTCCCAGACAACAAAGTAAGTTTCTCACTAAGGAATTTAGCTTGTTTAGTTAGCGCAGAAACTTGAGAAGCTAGATTTGAAGAGTCAAATCTAGGTGACACCTTCTTAGACCTCTTCTTTTGCTTGTGAAGCATGAAGCACTTAGGCCTAATGTGTCCCGCCTTGCCACAATGATGGCACACAGGCACAAACCTCGGATGAGAGCAAGGTTTACCCACGACAACTCTAGATTGAGGTTGGGAAACAGGACGAGGAACAACATGAGGAGAAACATGACTACACACAACAGGTTTCTTACCTAAGTCACGTTTAGCTGCAACAGGCACAGCTGTGGAAGAAGACGCCTTATCACAGTTAGGCTCAAAATTAATACCTAACATACGATCCACTTTCTTATTTCCACTAGAAAATACAGACAACTGGGTTCTAGTATCTTCAAGTTCAATTTCTAATATTTGGACCCTATTAATTAGGCCTCTGTTCCTCTCCTCTAGGTCATCAACCATCAAAAGGCTTTGCTCAAATTTAGCTTGAGCTTCATTCTTTTCTAGCTCTACAATTTTCAGCCTTTTACTGACCTCTATATTAGTCTTCTTAATAGCTAAACTCTCTTTAAAAAGTTTAGCATAAGCTACCTGAAGACTGTCCTCATCAACTGACTCACTGTGAGAGGATTCTGAACCAGAATCTCTAACATACTCGTTCCTCTCACTGGTCACACTAGCAGGAAATGCCATATAATTGCCTTTCGGAGAATCATCACCTTCAGAATCACTAAGGGATGCTGCCATGGCTTTCTTGCCTTTAGCCCTAAGATATGTGGGACACTCGGATCTAACGTGCCCATATCCTTCACATTCATGGCACTGGACACCACGGGGTCTACTACCCATGTCCTCTCTAGACTCACTCATGCTATGCCTACTCTCTCTAGGCTTATTCTCCATATCCATATCACTGCTATGGCCACTCTTCTTAGGTTTAAGAAATTTCTTAAACTTCTTTGTAAACAAGGCCAAATCACGATATGTGAGGGTATCACAATTTAAGGGTTGACTATGCTCCATAGCTAAAGGGTCAAGGATCGAGTTCAGGCTCTGATACCAATTGAGAATTCGATTTTAACAAAAGTTCTGACCCTATGCGGAATTATAAACAATAAGCAGGACAAGTCATGTTACTGCTACTATGGAATTGCAACAGGCAAAATAACAGGCAACCACAATAACAAAGAAATAAAATATGCTGCAAATGTAAACACAATAACGATAAATAAAGCAGCAAATAAAATCAATCACACAAAATTCAACACAATAATTTTGGTGACGAAGTGGAAAACTCTTCCGAGTAAAAAACCACTCCGGGTATATCGGCTACCAGCCCAATCCACTATATCGAGAAAAACTTACAGCGATGGTCAAGACCTATGGTGGCAACTCCACCGACTCAAGTACCTCTATACTGCAAGAACTCAAGGCAACTCCTCAAGCCCGCTACCCACGGTTTTCTTCAGAACATCTGAAGTCTCTGAGTAGATTGTATCACCTCTGAACGCCGGAACTCCGACTACCAAAACTCCTCCTATAGAACTCTAAAGGATTAGGGATTTTGGGTTATGTTGTGTTGAAGGTTTATCAAAGAATGGATTTCACCATTAACAAAGAAGACATGAGATTCAAAGAGTCTTCAAGGTGAAATCAAAGAGAGTTGAAAGCTTTGAGAGTATTTGGCTCAAGAGAAATATGCTTCAACTAATGAGAATGGCGGCTAAGGGTTATATTTATAGGTAGGGTGAAAAGCTAGGGTTTTGCAGGCCAAAAACGCGTTCAGATCGCAGTCGCGTTCGAACGCTTACTAGAACGCAACACGAACGCTCCCTTTCTGTGAAGACTCGTTCGAACGCCAATCGAACGCACAACGAACGTGAGCTCTCTGGAATGCTCCCGTTCGAACCCCACAAGAACGTACCTCGAACGTTTGCTCTCTAGAATGCGCCCGTTCGAACCCAATAGAGAACGTGACACTAACGCCAATCGTTCGAACACTGCAACGAACGCACCACGAACGTATGTCTGATGCACAGCAGCCAGAAACCAGTCCAATTGCACAAAGATCTTCATGAAAGATTACAACTCAATTGAACTTGTTTTGTCACGGACACATGCCAATAAAAATGGAACTAACAGAATGCATTTGAGGGAAACCGATCTTTATAATTATTGATATTTCGATGACCAACAACCTCCTAAAATAATTATCAAGTTGTCATCTTGATTCTCTTCTTATTTTTATTTTTTTAGATACTTCATGTTTATAACATTACATAAATTAAGTGAGAGCTACCAATTATGGATAACAAGTCCATCACTTAGCTAAATAATTATCTCATCTATTTTATTTTAAGGATAAATACTAACATATGTAAATAAACCTAATTCATAAAGATAAATATCAATTAAATAAACTAATATATGAGATCGTAACATTAATATTATGGTTCATTTGTCTCATATTGACTAAGTATGAGATTGACTAGTGCTACACATGAGTTTGTAATAATTGGTATCAAAGCAAGTATCATGCTGAGTATAGGATTGAACTCACCATACTGAATATGGACCGATATAGGTGCGGTTTTGTGATCGATTTTTAGGACGGGACAATATGAGGAGGACTGCTACCAAAGACATGATCTACCAAATTACCTAATTGGGTATGATGAGTTGGGGTGGATGTTGGTAGCGAAACGTAATGAAATGTTAAAATCCTAAATCCCATATAAATTAAATAGAATAATATAAATGATAATATAAATTCATATGTTATCTTTCCTTATAAGCAAACTAATGGAGGAATTCTACCTATGAATTTGTAATAAGACAATTCTTATTTTCATTTGTTGGCAATCCAATTCCAAGGCCAAATTGGACAATTTATATATATATTATTTTTTCTTAGTTATCCTTTTCATTATCCCAAGCAATATTAGAAAAATATTTAATTCCGTCTTAAATATTTAATATAATATATTATATAATTTTTACAATAGACAAATTATTATTATTATGTGAATGTAAGCTCCTTTAGACGTGATCTAAAAAAATAATAACTTATCATAATTAGGGTTTATTTTTATTACAGCTTGTTAAAATTGGGATCAAAATTTTTTATAATTAAATGGAGGTTAATCTTCACTATAGACGAATCTCATTGGTCAACGATTGCATGTATGCTTGATCAGTTTAAGGTTGAGTTAAATGCTGATTTAAAAAATAAAACACAAACTTTATTCAACGAGCGTTTGTAGTCCAACGGTTAGGATAATTGCCTTCCAAGCAATAGACCCGGGTTCGACTCCCGGCAAACGCAAACCTTTTGAACGCCAGACTAAAGATTTAGATGAGGTGATAACTTCTTTTGTTATTGTCGTTTTGATTTTTTTTTTTATGAGTAGATCCGATCCTAATTATATAATTCTTATTAAAATATGTCTGTGCCCCTATTAAAATAAGGGGGTATCAAATACTTTTTTTAAAAAAATCAAATTTTATTCCACTGAATTAATTTTCTACCGAAACCCTATTTTCCGAATCCGCAGAATTTTCAGCTAATTGCAGCAGCTGTGTAATGCTCAATATTCGTGTCATATACATTAACATCCTAGAAGAACATTGATGAAAAATCTGTACAACCCCCAGATATGTATGCAGCAGAGTAACTTATATGTATACTGAATAGAGGAATCATACAAATGGAGTAGACTAATTTGACAATTAACAATGAGCTAGATGAAGAACTTCTTCCATTCTCTTTCAAATGAGAAAAAATGAGATAAAAAGATGGTAATCTTACAATTCACCGTGTGCTAACAAAAAAAAAAGTAATCTTCTAATCGTTTTCAGGGCAATGGCAATGGTGCCTCATGTAACTAACTAAGTTCATTCAAACATCACTGGAGATAGCAAGGGCTAAAGCGGCGGTGGCGAACAAATCAGAAGTGTGCCAAGCTGTATACTAGAATCCATGCCAGCTGAACAATATAAAAGAACGTGTGTTAGTTTTAGGACCAGCAGAAGGCCCTCTTCTTCTACTTGTATTTCAGGGCAGTGTAGTGACAAAAGGAAAGGAAAACACGAGAAGGGACGATGGAGTACCAGAAAAAGAGTGATAGAAGCAAAAAGCCCCTCTTGGAGGAGGGCCCCATGACCACCAAAATCTTCTTCGTCAATCTTTAATACCATAGCGTAATAACCATATATAATTGCAGATGATATCAGCAGAAAACTGCAAAATAAAATCAATGACGCTAAGTTAGCACATAACTAAGGTGCCAAATATATTACAATGTAAAATGTCAATCATATCTAGCTTAAAGATAATGAAGCAGCAGAAGTTATGAAAATATAATGACAAATCTCTCATTTGCTGAGGTAAAAATCTTTGAAAGAAGTAGATGGTACACAAAGACATTCAACTCAGGCAGAATTGATATCCCTAATCAGCTAATCAGGACAAAGACCGTGAGAGTCAACATTGAGCCCCCAAGTGCAAAAACACATATATCATTACTGGAGACAAACTGCAATATTGAAAGCGGCAAAACGTACATATTATTCAAGGCAGTTGTGTACAGTGTACATATCCTCACATGTGATTATATCCATTTTGTTTTGAATTCCAAGGGATAAGCTTATTCCCTTGTTAGATAAGATACGGTTGCACTGCAAATGAGAAATAATCCTTGAAAGGACGGGTGATGAGTGCTTCTTTGTTTAAACTTCAAACATCTTCTACTATTCTTATAACCAACAAAATACATCTACCGAGAAGCACAAATAACCAATCCATCAAGCCCCATAATTGTTCACTAGACAATAGTTTATCCAAGTCCATAAAGCTGTCTTTCAAACTCTTCTTACCCTCAAAAGCGCCTTCAAATAAAGTCATATAAGAATTCACAAAAACCATACCACTTTGACTCTATTAAATATGGCAACAAACAGCTCAGCGACTAAGAGATTAAAGATCAATAAACTAAATGAACAAGCATTCACTTACACGACAATCCATATGCCCCCAACCAATGGAATGGCACCCCAAAGCAACCCGCAAACAAGAGCCACCACTTGTCGAATCCAATGCAACACATCTCCCAATTGATCCTGTCCCAAAATTCAGCACAACCATCAGTAAATCCAATTCAACCCCAAGTCTGCCAATTCACATACAAATTCATCTCCCTGAAGGGAAAAAAAACACTGCTATAATTAAAATTTTATGCAATTTAAGTGAGAAAGTCAGTAGAATTAAATAAATAACCGCAAGAACAAATTAATATTAGCACAAACAGTTACTAATCACTGAACTTAATCACTTCAAACATTAACAAATCAAATCAATTAAAAGCGAATAAAATCAATAACAACACCGCTAAAAAAAAAAATTTTAACCTAATTCAGTGAGAAAATCACTAGAATTAAATAAATAACCGCAAAAACAGATTAATATTAGCACTTGCAGTTACAAGTCACTGAACTTAATCACTTCAAACATTAACAAATCAAATCAATTAAAAGCGAATAAAATCAATGATTTTGAGATTCAAGAATCAGTTACCTTGTCCCAGGACGCGTCCGGATCTAACAACTTGGGGAATTTGAACGGAGACAAGTGGCCGCCGTTAGCCTGCTGCTGCTGCTGCTGTTCAAGATTGAATTTAACTGATTTTCCATCTTTCATTGTACAGAATTTTGATTTATTGATAGAAAATCGATTGATTAATAAATTGTTAGGTGATTACTTCGATATAGAAGCCGCAATACTGATAATGATTTTAGGAATTTGTGAATTTGGAGAAAGTGAGTGATTGGATTGATAAATTTAAAAAATAAAATAAATTCGATGCTGTTAGATTGTCAGTGAGGGCTCAAAGCATTTTTTATTATCGTTCGTTAAAACGAATAGGAGCTGGGATGGCAAAATCAGGACTGGAAAAATTATTCGGATATGGATTTAGGTATATTGGTATAGGTTTGGGTATATCTGTATTCAGATCCGGGATACATATAAAAGTAATAAATTTTAAATTTATGAAAAATATTAAATTATTATAAATTGAAATTTATTAAAATATACCCAAATTAAAATTCACTAAAATATAATTAAAATTAATCGGATTCATGTTAAAATTATCAATTAAATTCATAAAATATCATAAATTATATTTATTTATTTTTTAAATTAACCGGATCAGAATATATATATAAGTTAAATATTTTTAAATTTTCTAATAGCGTCACATGACATATAATCTTTACAATTAATTTTTTATTACCTATTATAATAAGAATATATAATATAATCTTCTATTAAATATAAATATATTTATATTTATATATACACACAGACCCGACCAAGGTTCCGGTTCGGAACCAGAACCGAACCGGTTGGAACAAGACGGTTCTGGTTCCAACCGGTTCCGGTTCAGGTTACGGAACCTGATCGGTTCGGTTAGGGTTCTTACCCTAACCAAACCGGTTGGAACGGTTCCAGCGGTTCCAACCGGAACCATACGGTTCCGGTTGGAACCGGATGGAACCCTTTGCTCCCTGCCCCAAAGTCCAAAAAATAAATAAATTTTTAGGATTTCCCAAATTACTCATAATAATGGTAATAAAACGGTTAATTTTATGGGCAGTTTAGGTATCACAAAAATATTCTTAAAATGTATAAATATGGGTGATTTTTCATTATTTCAACACTCCAATTTCTCAATTCTCAATTTTCTCAATTCTTAAACCGATAAAATTTTCACGAGATGTTCCAACACGTTAGAATTCAACTTATTTTCTTTTATGTCAAACTTTGCAATATAAAGATGCATTATGTAGTTTTTTTCTCAAAATGTTCAACATATCACATTTTTTCCTAATCAATGGGAAATTTGTGAAATTTTTTTAGAGATTTTAAAAGTGTTTAATGATGCTACACAAATTTTTAGCGAAGTTTATTATCCTACAGCACATTTATTTATTCTTGAAAGTTTGAATGTTGTTGGAACTCTCGATGAGCATGTTGATAGTAGTTATCCATATGATATTGTTTAGTTTGAAGCTATTACTGTTATGAAACGAAAATTGTTGAATTATTTTAGAGACATTCATTCACTTTATCTTATTGCTGCTGTTTTTTTATCATAAATTTAAATTAGAAGGTTTGAATAGTGTTTTACCCGCTTACTATGGATATTTAGGAATATCCAATGAAGTTGATATTACAATAATAATAGCTAAAATAAAAATTGATTTAATATAGTTATTTAATGATCATGTTACAAGATATAATTTGCAATCAGTGAGACAATCTAGTAGTAGTGAAACGACCGTAATGAAATCTAGATTTAGCGCAAGTGATCGTTGATTATTACAACGAAATAAAAAATATAGGGATAACACGACTAATAACCCGGAATTAGATAATTATTTATCTATAAATTTCGAGTTTTCAACTGAATGTTTAGTTAGTAAAAATATTCAAATCGTTGAATTTGTATTATCAATTATTGCTAAAGAGATATTGGCAGCACTTGTTTCCACCGTTGCGGTTGAGCAAACCTTTAGCATCAGAGGAAATATATTGGAAGTCAGGCGGTCTTCATTACATCCAAGCACTCTATAAGAAACAACATGTGTGGATGATTGGACCCGAGCTGATATGGGCAACAACAAGATGTCCCTGATGAATTTGAAGACCCGTTCGATAATACATCTGCAAGTGCAAGCAGAACTTGAGCTGAATGATCAACAGGCACGGATGGTGATTGATAATTAAATATTTAAATAATTGTAAAATTATAATGGGAAAATATCTTTCAAATGTAATGGAACTACGTTAGTTTTGATTCTTTTCATCCCTAGAGGATACGTAGGCAACTTAAGTTTTAAAAATTTAAGTTCCAGCTCTTTAATTTATTTTTATTTTTTTAGATAATAATTTTATTTGTAATTTAATGTAATTATGTAATGTAAGTTTATCATATAAATTCAAATTCATAATTTTAAATTATTTTATTTTATTAATCTCAATTTTTTATTTAAAAAAAAAAACCGAATGGAAGAGGAATTGGAACCGGAACTGAACGGTTCGGTTCCGGTTCCGGTTCCACATTTAGTGGGGAACCGGAACCGAACCGCCAGCCACCTCTACACACACGACATATAATGTCTACCATTAATATTTTTATTAGTAAATAATAAATTATTAAAATAAAAAATCTATTACAATATAAAAATATAATCTTATGTTCAAATAAGAAACATAAATAGTAGCCGCTCACAAAACCTATTCAATTTTTTGGATTTCGAGTCTATTGTTATTTGTTATTTTATTTTGAATTATAATATAAATTTTTTTATTTACTATGCATCAGGATGTAGACGTTGACTATTAGCTCTCGCATAATGAATTAAAAATATCATTTAAGATCGATACCTAAAATTTATGTTCAATTCGCACAAAGTGCGGACCCTATACCAGTGTTAATAATAATCACACACAATTATTGTTTGGTATGTTTTCTCCGCTAATCATTTTTTTTTTAATATTTCAAACAATATTTTGTGTTTTTTCCTCTTGTTCGAGTGTAAGGTTGGTAATGGGATAATATATACAAAAAAATATTTCATATCCCGTTCGAACATCCTATTATGTCATGATAATATGGGATGGAAATAATTGTCAATCTTATTTGATTGTAACTCGAGTAGAGTTTTTGAAAAAAAAAAAAAAAAACCTGAAAATTTTTCAAGATTCCATTTTCGGCTTTTGGAAGTAGGTTGTACATTTTTTTTTAAATAATATAATTGTCTAAAATACTTTTATTTTATTTCACAACTTATTTCATTCATTTCATAACATGATTTTTAAGAGCTTGTTTATTAATAAACTTTTATAAATTTTATTAAAAACTTGCATTGACAACTAAATAATTATTATTTTTTTGGTTAAAAATTCTACTTGTAAAAGTTCTACTAATTAAAATTTTACTTTAAAAAACTATTTGAAAAATTATACCAAACAACATTTATAATGATTTGTCTATTGTAATTGGAAATATTGTAAACATATCATTGTTGTCTCATATATATGGAAATTATCATTTTTTTTACTTTGGGAAATAGTGTAAGTAACGTTTGTCATTAAAAAATTGAAATTATTCACTTTTTCACTTGAAATTTCAAATGTGTTTACATTTTCACTTTTATTAGGTGGAAAACGGATAATTTTTCATAAATTACATGAATAATTTGTACTCCACTTTATCATATGAAAAAATGAATAATTTTCAAACTGCAAGTAGAAAAGATAATGAATTCAAATTTTTCATGATAAACGATAATTATGATATTTATTAAGCGGGAAAATGATAAATTCTATATGATATAAAGACATTTTCACAACTAAAACATCCAGCTGAATAAATAACTTGCTTAATCACTTCTTTGTCTCCTCTTTAAGATGAGAGTTTTTTTTTTAAAAGATGTATTGTATAAATAGGGTCAGAAGACCCAATCATATTCATATATTATCACGAACGACGTAATTATAAGGCGGGAATTCAGTTCGAATACAATACTTATAACACCATAGGACTCAAGCCCGGTTATGATAAAACCTAACAATAAAAAAAAAATTGGGTTGCATGTTATTGTAACCGATGGGAAAGCATATTCAGACCCAAAACTACTAGGTATAAGAGGAATTACGGGACCGACCTAATCTTTCTACCTTAGTACAATATCGATGAATACATTTTCCTAATTAGAATTATAACAACATAATACACAAATTTAATATAAAACTTTTACATCAACCTATACACAATCGTATATAAGAAAAAATCAACTAATCTATTAAACAATAGAGATGTCACATAAAGCACCATAAAACTTCACTTCAGTGTTAGATATATCCATTTAACCCGTAATAGATTTTCTATAAGCGGAATAAAATAAACATTATTCCTGCCAAATACATCAAGAAAATAATTTTAAGAAATGAAAAAGAAAAAGAAAAGGAAAAAAAGAGGTTGGATTGCTACCACTACTACGAGTGGAAACCACATATCAATATATATGGATAAGAAAAACCACCAAAATATAGATGTAGTGTTTCCAATATTTATAAGTTAGTTTATATTCTCAATCAATATTATCAACCAAACTGTTAAGGAATATGGAATTAATATCCAAAATAGAATTCCTAGTACCATTATGATTTATGATTTTATTATATTTCCCTATTAGATGCATATTTCCTATAGTCATTATTATTGCTCATTACTATAGGATTCATTTTCTATTTTGGTTTTCTATGTAGCCTATATTTATAGGCCTTTACCATTGTAAATTCATATAGAGTGAATTCAAGACGTTCTTTCATTATCTAACATGGTATCAGAGCCCAGGTTCTGATTTTTCTAGTTTCACTCTCTCTAATTCTCATCGGCGCGTGGGGGATCACGGCTACCATAATTGTGTGACCCTCACGCGCCCCCCAATTGCCAACCACCACATTGCTTTTCCCATGCGCCACCCTTTCATGAGTGCTTCACCTATCTCCGGCTCATTTCGGGTTTTGACTCTCTTTCAGATTTGCTTCCGCTCTCTCTCGGGATTTCACTACCTCTCTCTCGGGCTTCGGCTCTCTTTCGGGATTTCGCTCCCTTTTTTCGGCTTCGGCTTTCTTTCGGGATTTCGCTCCCTCTCGGGCTTCATCTCTCTTTCGGGATTTCGCTCCCTCTTTGGCTTCGGCACTCTCGGGCTTCGGCTCTCTTTCGGGATTTCGCTCCCTCTCTGGCTTCGGCACTCTTGGGCTTCGGCTCTCTTTCGGGATTTCGCTCCCTTTCCTGCTTCGGCATCATTTTGGGCTTCGGCTCCCCCTTCGGGCTTCGTAGGTTAAAGCTCTCCGGCTTCGGCATCCTCTTGGGCTTCGGCTCCCCCTTCGGGCTTCGTAGGTTAAAGCTCTCCTGCTTCGGCATCATTTTGGGCTTCGGCTCCCCCTTCGGGCTTCGTAGGTTAAAGCTCTCCGGCTCCGGCTTCCTCTTGGGCTTCGGCTCCCCCTTCGGGCTTCGTAGGTTAAAGCTCTCATGCTTCGGCATCATTTTGGGCTTCGGCTCCCCCCCTCGAGCTTCGTAGGTTAAAGCTCATCCATTATCTCAAGGTTTCCAGCCTCCAAGTTTCAAGATTTCCAAGTTTCAGAACTCCGCTCTCCGATTTCAAGATGCAATCTCAAGCTTACTCCTTCGTTACCAGCTTGAGTTTGAGGGGGGTGTTAAGGAATATGAAATTAATATCCAAAATAGAATTCCTAGTACCATTATGATTTATGATTTTATTATATTTCCCTATTAGATGCATATTTCCTATAGTCATTATTATTGCTCATTACTATAGGATTCCTTTTCTATTTTGGTTTTCTATGTAGCCTATATTTATAGGTCTTTACCATTGTAAATTCATATAGAGTGAATTCAAGACTTTCTTTCATTATCTAACACAAACGATACCATAAATTCAGGGTTTGCCATTTTCTTCGTAAAGAGAGCGTTTTGATGAGAGAAAATGAGATGTTTTATGATTTTTCTTTAAGATGCCAAAAGTTTTTTAACCATTTGATTTGAAACACTATTTGTATTTATGCCTCTAGGGATCCAAACCAAATTTCAATAGTTGATTGATAAATAATTATTAAGTTTTTTAAAAAAGAATTTGATTTTCCTCAGAGGATAAATTCTTTTCACAGAATTAAAAGCAGATTTACCCTATTTCTTTCATATATTCGGTTTGTATCATAACAGACCTTATGTAAAAGATCATGATTGATATTTAAAAAAAAAAATGCAAATACTCAAAAAAAAAAATCAACCTTTTTCTAATGTAAATTGATTTGAAGAAATGTAGTATTTACTCATTAAAAATTGATTCATTATGAACTAGGCCATTCAAATAGCAAATAATGAACTTCTCTTATGCTCCAATGGTGTGATAGAATAATTTTTTTTATTTAATATGTCATAAAAAATAAATTTGGATTTTACCCGATCTTTTAATTTTAAAAAGAAAAAGAAAAATAAAGGAAAAATGAACTTCTCATCTCCCTTAATTCTGGATCATAAAAAAAAATTTACTTAGATACAACTCTCACAATTTTAATTGACCTTCAATTTAAAGACGGATTTTGCTATTTTGCCTGTTCGGATAACATGTCTCTTTAATGAATGAATTTGTTGATAGTTGCTTAGACGTCAAGAAATCCCCATGTGTTCCGTAAACTTCAATCTCTTCCGAAATTTCTATATTCTATTATATTGTTTGCCCTTTTTGTGTGCTTTTACTTTTTTTATTTTTTGGAATCATCGGAAATTCCACCGTCAAATCACTCTTTTCGGGCTTAAGCGGAACATGTAAAATCTCCAATAATTTCAGATTCTTATAAAAAAAAAAATGCACCGACTATATTTGAATCCAAGACTTTAAAATGAAATCTTGAACCATTTTATATGCTTTTACTTGCTTGCCCATAATTCAACAGCTTACATTCTCCTTTTTTAAGTATATTTATCAAACAAGTAATATATTTGTATTTTAAGTTTGATTTACTTTTTAAGTCAAGGAAAAAAAAAACACTCGGATTCCAGGATTTGTCATAATAAATAGCTAAACTCCATCATATTAGAAATGGATAACTAAACCATCACGGTTTTTTAACCCTCACATTTTAAAATGGACATATAGACCCATTTTATTTTTTAAATCGTTGGAAATTCCGCCGCCAAACCACCAATTCTGAACTTAAACAAAGTAAAACTCTTATAAAAAACACATTTCCTGGATTCGAACCAAGAATCTGAAGACCGGTTCTTGAATCTTACACCACTAAGTCAGTCTCCCTTTGTGACCATATAAACATTTTTCGGTTAGTGAGGAATACATAATCCATCAAGATTAATATATAATATCTATCAAAATAGACTAATTTCACTCACAAAAATAAGTCTTGATGTTCATTTCTAATATAGTGGGGGAATGCATGTTTAGGGTTGGTAAAATTTGGATTCGAGAAAAAATTATTTGGATATGAATACAAGTATATTCCTATCGGCTCCGAAAATTTGAATTTTTATTATTTTAAATTAGATTACTTTGTATTTATTATTTATATTTTTACTTTTCATTATATTTTTAATTTTGTTCCTTTGTTATTTTGTATTTTTAATTCCACTATATTCTACTTATATTTATAATTTAATATTTATTTTTTAAAACGTAAATTAATAAAGTTTCTGATCTGGATTCTAGAATTCCAGACTTGCGTGAATTCATAAATTTTAACTACAGACCCAAGTCTTTCAGTAATGTGTGTTTTCTTATCTAAAAACAATCACAAATCTCGACCATGGGCGGCATCAGGCGTGAGCTGCCTATGTACAAGTCCAGTGCCGATCCCATAATTCATTATATTTTCTTTTAAAAATTATAATAAAATATTTAACCCACTAATATTACATGAAAATTTAAATTTTAGCCACTCTTAGAATAAAATCATGCCTCCGCCCTTGATCTCGACTCTTTCATCAAAGTCTTTAGGTTTGACAAATGAGCCGGATTTGGAAAAGTTCATCTCCGAATTCAAATATCATTTATTCATATTTTCAAGATATTAAAAAAATATGATTTCTTAAACTTTGAATTGATACTTTTATTATATTTTCTCAGATGCGCACTTAAATAAATAAATAAAAACTCTTAAACAGTAGTTATACATTTCAAAATCCGATCCATTTGGACAGATGCCACACCTTTCCAGCTTTCTTGGGAACTATTAAATTTTTTTATTTTTGCCCCTTAAACAATATAGCAACTCTCTCTCTCTTTCAATAGCCAACTTTAGCTTACAAGGCAAACAAAACTTTGTCTTCGTGAACATGGAAGACTGCAAGTTCCCTTAAGCTGCCCACTTCTTGTTCTTAATGTTTCATTTTTCATTTTTTATTTTTTGCAAATGCATTAATGATAATCAAAATATGCATAAACCCTTTAAGGGTTTTGTTTTGTGGGTTTTTAAAATAATAATAATAATATTTTTGACAGATGGAAAGCTGGTGGGTTTAGATCTGCAAGATGTAACAAAGCTTTGTAACTTTCTTTGACAGGCTAGCTCAAATGTGCTGGAGTTCAAATGGATAGTATCATAGTAACATGTTTAAATATTGGATTCAATACTAATCTAAATTGTATTATATTTTTCATAATTTTATATCACGCGTGTTTTAATAGTAATGTACGGTTGAGTTATAAATAAATTATTATCCAAAATTCAGCTCAATATTGAACTTAAATTTAACTTATTTTACAATTAATATTATTCATTATATGATAGTTTTTCAATATAATTAATTCATATATATAGCATGATGTTATTTGATTAATGTACTATAGGATAATATGATAAGTCTTATATATGCACATGATATTTTCCCGGATCGGGATATGTCCTTCATCATTTAATTAGTTCATTATATTTCTTTTCTTATATATATATATACTAGTTTTTGCCCGTGCCTACGACACGGTGTTACAGTATTTGGCCCATGTCTACGGCACGGTATTACAAAATTAAATGATTTTATTTTTTAATTAAATGATGCCCGTGCCTACGGCACGACACGGTATTACAGAATTAAATGATTTTATTTTTTAATTAAATGATGCCCGTGCCTACGGCACGGTGTTACAGTATTTGGCCCGTGCCTACGGCACGGTGTTACAAAATTAAATGATTTTATTTTAACTTTCTATTTTTTTATTTGAAAATTTGAAAATTTTGACCCTTTCCATCAATCAATTCACTCTCTTTCCTCCAATTACCAATGAAATGATCTGAGCCGTTAATTAAGCCACATAAAGAGAGCCGTTGGATGCACTCTCTTTCCTCAAACACCATTGTGCTTTATAATATAGATATATATAGTGGTTTCACATCGACGTCCTGAATTTAAATATATGGAGTATATTTCTTATAAAAATTTATGACAATCAGGAATTTTATCTACTCTACTTAGACCCGAAAAAATGATTTAACAGTGCGATTTTTAATGATTTCAATATATATATATATATACACACATATACACATTTACTATTTTTGCAATCCATAATCTTCGGAATTTCAGCCACGTAACCCGACCGTCAACGTTATCTGGCAAACGGAGATTCCCTCACGCTGTCACTGTTTATGATAGCACCACCTGTCCCTATCTTCTCCCCTCTCTGTGGTTTGAAAAATTAAAATTTAAAACCCCACCACCAAAAAAAATAAAAAATAAAAAATAAAAGCCTACTGATAATGCTAACCAAAAAGCCACCAATAGGAACCTTTCCTTTTGCCACGCCAGAAAACTATCCTACGTGGCCCTGATTAAAAAAAAAGGGAGAGAATATCACTTCCCCGATAATGTTCACTATCTCCCCTTATACCGACTGTTTTTATGTTTATATATATTTACTTTTATGATAAAATAATTAATATTTTTGTATTATTATTAATGAGAGGGGTTAATTTAACGAAAAATACTCAAATAAAAATGAGCTAAAATGCTAAAGTATAATTAGAATAAATTGATTAAAATAATTAAACGAAATATTTTTCAGTAAATATATTTTAGATTTTGTATTATTTTTGTATAGAAATATTATGAAAAAACTGAAAATAGATGAGAGTGTTGGATATTATAAAAACAGTAAGAAATAAGTGGCAATTCATATAAACATTAGGGGCAAAATTGAAAAAAAAACGTATGGCTTACAGGCACTTACAAGAACAACAACTGAAAAAAGTACGTGACATGCTTATCGGGATAACAAAACTGCTTCAACAAATCTACATTTAACTTTAAATGACGTAAATGCCCTGTACTTTTGTATTTTAAGGACATCAGATTCCTTATTCCCTTGTTTAGATCTGAGAATCTCCGCCATCCGATGACAGAATAAAATAATGGTCTTAGATCTGTTTGCCACGTGCCCTATTGGCACTGGCTTACGAAATTTTCAGTTGGCTACGGTAACTTTCCTCAATTTAAACGTGCGGTAAATCTCTTGTCCGATTATTTGATCACGTTTTTTTAAGCTAATTTTTGTTTTCTAATCCCGATTTATTAACTAAATTTTGACATGCAAATGGAAGATTCGACAAATAAAACCAAGCATTTAATTACATTTAGTCACTCAACAATTTAGTGTTATATTATAATTATTAATATAAAGTGCTAATAATTATATTGAGATTCTATAAGATACAAATATTTAGATTTTAGACTGAAGAAAATTTACTTTATATCAATAAAATAAAATATGGATCGGATTAGGATAATAAAATATGGTTCAAGGAAAATGTTAATACACATCTCGAAAATTGGGGAAAATATATGTCTTAGCCTCGTAGGTGGGCGAGCAACATATTTGAAATAAATAAATATTTAGGCGGTCAAATTTAAAAATAATTAATAAATATTATGATAATTTTTAAGATGCTAAAGTTATATAAATATATAATGTCGGATTAGATCGAGTCAACAAGATTTTTAAAAATCAAATATATGTCTAATCATTTTACAAGGCGAGGTCAGGTCAGGTCACCAAAATCGCTTTTTAATTTTTAAAACCTGCATATGTTGGGTCAAGTCACCACGAATCAATAATTTGAGTCAAGATTTTTACATCCCTAACTCAATGTAAAATTTTTACGAAACTTGGTGGTAATTTGTATCAAAATTTAGCATGACCGCGTGCCTTACGGAGAAACCCAACTTAAACGAACTTTCTGGTTTGTTGATGAAGTATTCGTCTTTCAAGGGAAAAAGAGTTAAATCCTACTAAATATTATGGTAAAAAGGAGAAATTATTATTTTTTTCTCATCAATTTACTTTTCCCACAAAAAAACTTATAATTTTTTTTTATATTTTCGACCTAAAGAAATGGTCCAACACATAACGCTTCTCATAGACAGTTTACCTTTTTTTTTTTCACGATTCGAAATTGTGACATCCAGATTACAATGAAATAAACTTACCGTTATACCAATACACATCCTCATATTTCAAATTTATTCATTTTTTTTCCACGATAAAATGAAAAAAAGTATAAATTATCTATTTAATTTAGACAAAATTATCGGTTATATACTTGATAAAAATGAAAAAAAACCCCTAATTAAAATTACTGGTTGAAAAATGTAGCAATTTCAAAATTTTATTACCAAAATGAATTATGTAATTTAAAAATAAAATAAAATTTCCGAATGTAGTGATCCAACGTTTTTTTCGATCGAGCAAGTGGTACACAGCCACAGGACACGCCATTCCACGTGGCAGAATCAGAGGCGAAGGAAGAAAAAATTGGTGGGTCACCAAAGTAGGAAGAACCGGTCTTAAGGTGGTTTAATAAAAACCGGCTATAGACAGTGAAGAAATGGGTGTTTACCGATAGGCCCGGTGACAGGGGGGTCAATGATATAAGAACTGGGGTTTAAGCAAATTTTTGTGTGGTTTTCAGAGGGTTTAAATTTAAAAAAGAAAAAAGAAAGAGAGAATTTTGGTTATTGAAGAGAGGAATTGTGAAGGTAATTTTTTTAATGGGTCGAGTTTCAGATCAAGGTTTTGTTTTGTTTTGTTTGTTTCTAGAGAAAATATGGGATAGAAAATGAGCGAAAGTTTTGGATTTGGAATGAAATTGAGCAAATTGATTATTGAAGAGAGGAATTGAGAAGGTAGATTTTTGTGGATCGGGTTTTAAAACAAGGTTTTGTTTTGTTTGTTTCTCGCGAAAATATGGGATAGGAAATGAGGGTAAGTTTTGGAGATGGAATGAAATTGAGTTGAGCAAATTGATTTCTCTTTTCAATTATCACATCTTTTGCATTTCTGCCAATTTCGAGAAAAGGGTCCGCGTTTGAACGTTTAATTGATTTCAAGAGGTGAGGAAATTGAATTGTTGTGTGTTTTTTTTTTTTTTTTTGCTTGACATTTTTTGTTTTTATTAAAATTAAGTTCTTTTTTGGTTGAAAAGTGTGTTTGGGTGCCGAGAATTGACGAGAAAATTCCATTTTGAAGGAAAGTTAAACCCCGGAATGCCTTTCTCCCTGCCAATTTCGGCACCAAAATTGGTTTCTTATTTAGTTTTTCATTTCATCTTGTTTTGAAAAATTGGTTGATGATTTGGGATTTTATTGTTGATTTTGTTGTTGTTCAGTAATTGGGGTTTATTTTCATGGGTTCGATCTGGGATTTGACGGATAATTCAATATTTCCCAAAATTTTTGTATTTAAATATTCAAAAAATTCTTAAATGATTGAGTTTCGCTTTTTTTTTTCTTCCTTCTTAATTATTTTTTTCCCATTTGCTATTGAGATTTTCGAGATCGATCTTCGTTAAGGGTTTAAGATCACAGTTTTTCATAATTTATTTGTGTACTGGCCAATTTATCCCCAATTTTTCTCTTTAATATCTGAAATATTTCTATGGATTCTATGGTTTGTGGATCCTCTGTTTCAGGGTTTTGTTGTGGTTTAGGACCTTAGGGTGTTTGCTTTTTGAGAAAATATCTTTTTTGGGAAAAGGGTAATTTAAATTTGTGGTTTCAATTTCATTATCTTATTTTTTTTTAATCATTTTGTGGCTATTCTTTATGAATTTTCGTTTTTAGTGGCTTTGTTGCACCTGTGATCAGTTACCTATTCCATACAATTGCGTATAATTTTACTCAATTTTGTGTTTTTGAGGTTTATCTTACTGATCTGTGATTCTATGTTTTTGAAGGTCAGATCATGTGGATCTGATGGTAGTTACAGAATTAGGGTTTTACATGAAATTTTAATTTGTAAAATTTGGTGTGTCGATGAATTTGTCTGGGTAGCTTTTGTTTTAATCGAACTGAGGCTCTAGAATTGCTAGTAGTTATCTAATTTTTAAATCCTCAAATATATGGTAACATTTCCTCTGCAAAAGGAAGGATTTTGATTGTTTTATGCTTTCTTTTGTAATGTGATATCTATTCACCATTTAGGGAATGGAGTTTTCTTCCCTTGAATGTTCTTAGTATATGAGTTTCGTTATACCATCTGAAAATTTGCTTCTTTTTTATTTTCTTAATATTGATGCTTATAAACATGTTGTTACTTGTACATTCAATATAAGGAATGATATTATTTCTTTTGTGTTAACCTTTCCCCGGTTTTGTTTCAGGATTTTGTGTGTTAAGATTTCGGTGGTGTGCATTGATTGGAAAATAGATTAAGAATGCTGTTTGCTGAATTGTTCTTGGTGTGATCATTGAGATATGGTGTTGCAGAAAAGGTTAGATTATGGATTCAATGGCTATCAGGTGCCATATTCGCCTCGAGCCACCAGATCAGCTAGGGTAATATATTCATTTTTTTTTTGTGTGGCCCAATTTATTTCTGTACTTGTGTGCTTTCCTTCGAGGGGGGATGCTGATCTATGACAATCACTTTTTCAGAAGAGGCGTTTGTTCAAGAAGAGAGCTGAAGACAGTCAAATGCGTGCATTTAACTTATTGGCCACCGTAGCTGGAAAGCTATTGGTTGAGAAACAAAATACTCCTGGTTCCAGTAACACATCAACGGACAAAGATCAGTCTGCGGTCACAAAAGATACTGAGAAAAAGGATGAAAACAAGCATTTGAAAGTAGAAACATGTGATCAAGGAAGCTGTGGTAGGGGATTCTTTGTCTCTCCGCTTGTCTCACAAGCTCATGGTCAGAAATGTAGTCGTAAGGAACCATCAAGTCAACAGGATGATGCCCATTTTGGATTTGCTTCTGTAATAAGAACTTCTGATTGCTCTGTGGGGTTTGGTGATCAGAAGTTGGTGAATGGCAAAGCCAAGAATGAAATGGGGACTTTAGCTAGCAAAGTAGAGGTAGGTCTGTTTGGGTACAGGGAGTATGGTAACTGTAAAGTAGAGGCTGAAACCAAAGCGGTCATAAAAGATGAGTCTCATAAGGCTGTAAAAGCGCAACTTGGTGCTAGGGCTGATGTGTGCAGTTTTGTGGATCCATCGGTTTGTGATGGGAAACCTCCTGCATTAGTTAGTTCAGATAGTAGTGCCAAGGTGTCATTGTGCGGGGACCCTAGTCCCCATAGTTCTTTTCCCGCTAGTCGGGATTATGTAAATGTAGTTAGTAGAGATGATGACGAAAATTCCCCAGGGTGTACTCACCCTAACACCACAAAAAAGTCCTTTAGGCCAGCACTACGTATTGGGGACAGAAGAATCAGGAAAATATTGGCTTCTAAATATTGGAAAGTAGCTCCGAAATTGAAGGATGCAACAATTTCTAATACTGGTAATAGGCTAATATAAGCTATTAAGTGGCTTCTTTATATTTTGTCACTTCTTATTCTGAGGTTTTTATCTTATGATTGGAAGTTTTGATGGTTTCAGATGGTGATTTGAAGACTGTTTTCCTTAACAGGAATAGCTTTTACAGAAGTATAAGATCTGAAAGGAATTATCCGATCAAGAAAAGGAGACTTTTTAACTGTAGCTCAGTATCAAATTATGATGGAAGAATTAGTAGTGAGAATATTTGTTTTTCACCTGACAGAGGCACTAGTGGAGATGTTTCTACTTTGTGTACAAAGATGCATGAATGTATATAAACTATTAAGCTGCATGTTATTTTTCATATTTTATTACATTTAGTTTTGATTGCTACTTGCTGCCTTTTGTTGATCAATTCTACTTTGTGTTATGCAGCCACCAGATTATCATCTTCAGTAGCAGGTTCGCACACATCATTTCAATCTAGGGATTCTCACGGTATGAGAGTCTTTGTTGGAGTGATTCATTTGTACATCTTTGAATTGATTGGTGTATGACATTCAAAGAGATTCTTACTCGAAGATGTCTTTCCTTTTACTCAGTGAAGCTCAGGATCAAGTCTTTCAGAGTGCCCGAGCTTTTTATTGAACTACCAGAGACTGCAACTGTTGGTTCACTGAAGGTATATTGGTATTGGATTTTGATGATCTTGATAAAAGCAATTGGCAGCTACTTCAGTGTCAAACATTTTGGTTGATTCTAAGAAGAACATGCTAAGAGATTGTTCTACATTTAGTCTTCTGCCACTCGCTTTCTCTTTGTTTTGGCTGGCTTGGGAATTAAGTCTTGGGACATCGACTGTGAATGTCTTGATTTTGGGTTTTGAAGGATCATAATTTATGTGGTACATCCATGTATTTCGATATATCTGTATATACACTTGCCTTGTTTTCTATATGCTCAACTTGTGATGATTAGCATCTATAGCAATTTGCCATATGATTGGTGGGCCACCGGCCACATGCATCAGTGACTTGGTTTCTGCCATGCATTCTGATTTCTGTGATCTGTGATTGTGTTTTAGAGGAGGGTTGTGGAGGCAGTGAATGCTATACTTGGAGGTGGATTACGTGTTGGCGTACTTCTTCAGGGAAAGAAGGTCAAAGATGACAACAAAACACTACTTCAGACTGGAATTTCTCATGATAACCAGATAGATGCTTTGGGTTTTAGTCTGGAGCCTAACACTTCACAAACTTCCCCACTGTTGTGCCATGGAGATTCTCCGTTTATGCTTCCTTGCAATACGCCACAGCCTTTTACCCGGTATTGGGAATTCGCTCTTTTTTGAACTTGATTTATCATGACAGCTAGTTACTATTTTGCAGAAATTGTTTCTTCATTATATGTTAGCAGCTTAAATGTAATATATTAATTGTCTTTTTTACCAGGTATCCACCCACTTCAGGTGTTGCTCAACAGGGAACTTGTGATGCTGCGCTTGAGCCTCACATGGCTAATTCAGGCAACTTTATTGAAAGTGATTACGATTCAGCACCCTCTCCAAATGACATGTCGATAGACGAAATCACTAAGGATGCTAAAGCACTGGTAACTGTTCCAGCAGTGAGTGTGGAGGCGCTAGCTGTGGTTCCAGTGCACCGGAAATCCGAGCGATCCGAGATAGTGCAACGCCGAATTCGTCGACCTTTCTCTGTTGCTGAAGTTGAAGCTCTTGTTCAAGCTGTTGAGAAACTTGGAACTGGAAGGTATGTTAGATGATACAATATTAGAATAAAATGTCTTTGCTTGTAAGACATGACAAAATCTGGATTAGATATTTGCTTTTCTTGGATTAGCTCCGAATGGTGCCCAATTAAATTTTTACAAGGATCACTTGATTTAAAATGTGATTTTGGAACCACTGGTTGACTGCCACCATTTTGTTACAGATAGGATTTTTAATGTTTCTATAATCTGCAGGTGGCGTGATGTTAAACTACGAGCTTTTGATAATGCCAAGCATCGAACTTACGTGGATTTGAAGGCAAGCAGAGCATTTCTCTTGAATTTACTTTTTACTTCTAAAAATTTTACTTAATGCTGCTAAATCGATCTTATGTTTTGCTGCATAACCAACTTTAGTTTTTATAAAGAATATGCTCGTAACTTCAATGAAATTGTTCGGTTGTTCCCTGATCGCTGTATTTTAAAACAACTTATTTTAAAATTCAAAAGTCTACTTTATGGCTTGGTCCCACGACAGCAGATAGGTTATTCTATATAAGCAAATAGTTGCTTGTACTACAGGTAAATAATTAGATGGTCTTTGTAGCTTTATTTTTTAAAACTGTTAGCGTTATCTTTCAAAACAACTGTCCCCCACATGGAATCTCTTGAATTCTTATTTTACACGACTAGTTGTGTACATTTTCATTCCACTTTCTTCTCTTACATATATCCCTTTTTGTCAAATGACATTATCCCAACTTTTGCCCTTTCTGTTTTAGCTATATCTTTTGTAATCTTCTTGATTGGTTTGTTGCTTAAAAGTTTGTTGTCGCGGGAGTTGGTTTCGTTTGTGATGGTTTCTCCTTTTACGGGTTTGTGCAGGATAAGTGGAAAACACTAGTGCACACGGCACAAATATCCCCTCAACAAAGGCGGGGAGAGCCTGTCCCTCAAGAACTCCTCGACAGGGTCCTGACCGCCCACGCTTACTGGTCTCAGCAGCAAGCGAAGCAACAACTCAAGCAGCAGCCTGAAACTTTGCCTTCTCCTTTGAGACGCGGATTGGTTTCGTAAAGGATTTATTATTGCCCCATTACCGTTACTATTATTCCTGTATGTAAAAAATAATAAAAAGATTAGAGGTTTGAAGGTATATCTGTGTAATAATTTTCTCCGCGGTCGCGCCTTTGATTCTTTTCCGGCATATGGAGAGATGCCTGGCGTCTGTAAATGACTGAAGGAATAAGAGCTTGCTAACGGATCCCAATTCGCCGAGATGAAAAACTTGGTGTTGTTTTTAAAGTTCTCTTTTGAGCTTTTCACTGATTCTTAATGGAAAATGGTTCTAATGCTTCCGATTTCGGTTCTGTTAGGGAAACTCTAACCGAACCGGAATTATCCAGTTCAGAACCGGAACCGTAGCGGGTCTAATCCCTTCCATTGCACATTTGTTAATGTCGGAATTGTAAATTTTTTTACATTTAGATTTTAATTATTTTCCTGAGATTTTTTTAAGACATACAATAGAGTTTTTGGCAGCTATTAACAAATCCTTTACTAATAGTGGAATCTTTATTGGATCACATACATTAAAGGAGGATTAAATATCAATTTAATTCATATATCTCAAGATATATCTATTGTTAGTTATGTTATAGTTAAAAATTATTTTTTTGGAGGTTTTTTAATAATACTATTTAAATGTTGATTGAGTGTCTTACTGTACATGTGTTTTGGTCATTTCATTACTCTTAATTTTATTTTGGTGTTAGTATATAGGTGAAATTTCAATTAAGGATCTCGGAAGTATATACCGATCAAGGTTGGTAGATTCGGGATCCCGTATTATTTCATGACGATTGTTCATCCCGATTAAATTCAAATGTGATTTGTCATGGTTTTTTGTCCCTTTTTTTTTTTTAAAGTTAGAATTTGAGACCATTTTTTCGTATTGAATGAATGATGCGTCCCGAATCTCGTACAATTCGGTATGAGATTCAGGACAACATTTCCTCTCAATTGAAAATTTCGATAGAAATTTCGGATATTTTATATTTTCCAAAACCTGGCAAACTTGACTCGTTACATTTCTATTCTCAATATGAATAATGATATATGTACTTCCTCAATATTCTATTAGCACCCGGATTTTATTTTATATTTTTGCTTAAAATAGTTAATTCATTGAATTAAATGAATTATTTAATTTTTAAATAAACCATTTTGGCAAAAAAAAAAACAAAAAAAAAAACAAACAAACAAATTTGATGCTCAAAGGAATGCACATAGCATATTATTATACATTCTTTGAGCAAGTGGTGAGAGAATGCCATTAATAGTTGATTAAGGTAAAGTTTCTTAGCCCAATGATGATGATAATGATAATAATAATAATAACAACAACAACAACAATAATAATAATAATATAATAATAATAATAATAATAATAATAATAATAATAATAATAATATAATAATAATAATAATAATAAATAATACACCCTAGTACTTGAAAAATAAATGAACAGGATTCAAGGACTTCTAGGCTTCTAGCTACAAATTGATAGGGTGTCTCTTTTCAAAAAAGTGTCATTTTTCATTCCACGAAAGATGAGCCTATCCTTATGATTCACTAAATTATGGTCTATAATTCTGGCTGATTTTTTTAATAGAATAAAAATTATTTCGAATATCGGATTGAATAGTCCGATATTTTCAATTTTGATATAGATTCGAGATTTTTAAGGATAAAATTCGGGATTATTGACGATTTTTTTGTCTCAAATCCAAATCTGATTTTTTAATCATGATGAAAAACTGCAATCAATATTTTTACTCGAGATAACTTTTCATTTCGAATCTCGTATTATTTGATACAAGATCCTCAATTTTGATTGAAATGTGGGATTTTCTGCTTTTCTGACTTTGAATAGTAAGATGCTCTGTTTTTTTCACATGGCTTTGGATGCTTTTGTTTGACATGGTTTTGTCATAAACAATTATAAAAAACAGTGTCAATCATAATCCTTAAAATATGATAAAATAATTATCAAAACCACGTGACTTTGGTAATTTTTATTAACAGGTGAAATTATATAGTTTTTTTAGTAACTAGTATATGGCCAACACTTTATACGGATTGAACATATATTTTAGGTATTGATATTGTAAATGCTCCGGATCTTGTCGGTTTGTAGTCTAAATGAGACAATTAATTTATTTACACATAATATCACTACAAGGAAAAAAAAAAGATTTTTAGCGTCGCTAAAGATCGACGCTAAAAGTTTTGGCGTCGAACTATGATAACGCAGAAAATGGACGCTAAAAACTGGTCATGAAAGATTTTAGCGTCGACAACAAAAATATCGACGATAAATTTTGACATATAGCGTCGCCAAATAAGCGATTTACTTAGAGTAGATTGAAGATAACTTCCCTTAAATATGATAAAATAAAAAATATTATAATATTTTCGGAATTTCGTTTAATTTAGAGTAGATCAAGATAATTTCCCTTAAATATATTATAATCAATAAATACTAATGATATGCATTTGGGGTATTGGAGTATAATCCTCGTACTCATAAAATTATCATTTGTGGTCAATTTTCCTTGCTTGGAGGCTTTAAACAAACTTACATACATACATAATTATAAATGTTGGGATTATTTTTATCCGAAGTTTGAATAGATCTGAATTTAACCGAATTTTGAATAAGTTCGATTCAGATATCTAAATGCCATGTTTGTTTTTCTTCTTTAAATATCTGAATATAACTATAACTTGTTATTTATCTAAATAAAAAACATATAAAATATGATATTTGATATTTATGTCCTTATAAATATGATATACAATTATTTTCATATGCAGAAAGGCCTACCAACTAAGTAGATTATATTTATTTATTTTTGAAATCGTTGGAAACCTCACCGCTAAATCATCTATTCGGGCTTAAGCGGAGCAGGTAAAACCCTCGACTGTCTCAGACTCTTACAAAAAATGCACTCACTGAATTCGAATACATGACCTCAAAGTGAGATATTAAACTCTACACTACTAAACCACGTCCATTTGGGATAGTAGATTACATTTCCTCCTAATTAATACCTCTAGTACTTCATGCAAAAACAAAAAATTAAGTGGCTGAGTAAAAGATAAATAACATATTGTGAAAATTGGGTTGAGAGAGGGAAAATATAGGTTTTATAGTGTTTCATTGGAAAACCTTAATCAATTAAGAAATAATTAATTATTTCCTAACTTTCTTCAATTGACTTAAATAAGGATTCTCTTATTTTTAAACACTATATTATTAAAAATATATCTATTAAAAATATATTATTAATAATGGTATAAAAAATATGGGTGTTACATATTTTTCTTCAAACGACAAGAATTAAGGATTTGACTGAGTGATTTTCAAACCGCTTTCACCTGAATTCGAATTATAAAATGGACTGAAAAAATAGCTTGTCAATCTCTGTAGCTTATTTGAGCTTTTTTCAATATTCCAATTTTTATTTGATGTACAGAGGAAAATATCATTAGATAAAGTGTACGAATTCACTTTTTAACAAGCACAAAACTATGATTATGATTAAAAATTACAGAAAGAACATTCTTTTTGAAGGGGAAAAAAATCATCTCATTTATGAATACAAACATTTAACATACCCCAATTGTCAAGCAGGGACAACCTGAGGTTCATGTGGCGAACAACCATCATCCGCGGTGCCAGTCTCTGGGGGCGGTGAGGTCTTCTCTTCCTCTTGAAAACCTTGTTTAAATCTATCGTAATTTGTGAGCTCACTGGATTTGAATGGCCGTTCACCCAAAACTCGAAGGAGATCTTCTTGGTGAAGAACTTCCTTTTCGAGCAATAACTCAGCTATCTGAGCTATGTGCTCTTTGTGTTCCTCGATAAGTTGTATTGTTCGTTCATATGCTTTGCCCACCCATTCTCGCACTTCAGTGTCTATAATTGCCCCCGTCTTGCTGCTGTATGGCTTGCTCATCTCGAATGTATCTTCTCTTTGCGGGAAAGAGAGGAGACCCACCTTTTCGCTAAAACCATATACAGCGACTTGGGCATAGGTCATCTTTGTTACCTTCTCCAAGTCATTTTGAGCTCCAGTCGAGATCTTCCCCAACAAAACCTACATTGCAAAAGGGGGGGAAAGACGTGTATGAAGGGTTGCTACACATTGCACCAAAGAGATTAGTAAGGAAAGTCCATAGCTACCTGTTCAGCTGCTCGACCGCCAAGGGTCATACATGTCATATCAAAAAGCTGCTCCTTAGTGAGAAGAAGGTTCTCATTAGGAACATACTGGGCAAATCCAAGTGCTGCTGTACCACGAGGAACAATTGTTACTTTTAACAAGGGTTCAGCATGTTCCAGGAACCATCCAGTAACAGCGTGGCCTGATTCATGGTAAGCAACAGTCCGGCGCTCCAACTTGCTTATAACCTGTCTACAACATGAACATTAGTAACTCATCATGTTGATTACTATGAACAAAGAAAAAAGAATTAGAGATCAAACTGACTATGGAACATATAATTTAATGCCAGAAAAAAAAAAAGGCGGATTACCCTGTTCTTCTTCTCCAGACCACCAATAACCCTATCTATAGCTGCCTCAAAATGATCCATTGTGACCTGTGAATTTTCACCCCTTGCGGCAATCAAAGCAGCTTCATTGCAAACATTGGCAATGTCTGCTCCAGCAAATCCCGGAGTGAGTGCTGCAAGCCTCTGAGAGAAATACGATGGTTCGTGATCAAGTTTGATCTTTTTCAAATAAATTTGGAATATCTGGTCACGGCCTTTAATGTCAGGCTTATCTAATGTAACTTGGCGATCAAATCGACCAGGCCTCAATAGAGCTTTGTCTAAGATATCGGGCCTATTAGTGCCGGCAAGCACCACAACTCCGGAAGTAGTTCCAAAGCCATCCATTTCTACAAGCAACTGATTAAGAGTGCTTTCACGCTCATCGTTGGCACCTGAGAAGCCTCCGCGCCCCCTTGCTCGACCAATTGCATCAATCTCATCAATGAAAATTATACTAGGAGCACATTGCCTTGCTTCCTGAAACAAGTTTCTCACTCTAGATGATCCTACGCCAACAAACATCTCCATGAAATCTGAACCGGATATGGACAGAAAAGGCACACCAGACTCCCCAGCAGTTGCTTTTGCAAGAAGGGTTTTCCCTGTGCCAGGAGGGCCTACCAAAAGAGCACCTTTTGGAATTTTTGCTCCAAGTTCCTCGTACTTCTTGGGGTTCTTGAGGAAGTGCACAAACTCCATGATTTCTTGCTTTGCCTCGTCACAGCCAGCAACATCTTTGAAATAGACCTGGCATGGCCCACATTTAATAAAAAATTAAAAAGGTGAATATGAATCATGAGATTATTTTCCAAGGTACTACAAGAGCAATTTCATTATTATTGGTAAGAGAGTATGACAAAATTCTGTAGAAAATTTGAGGCAGTAAAACAAAGGGCATCATTATTAACTGAGGAAAAAGTCAGAAGACTAACCTTATTCTTAGCATTTTTGTCTACTTTTGTGAAGTGGGCTTTTCCTATGTTAAAAATTCCACGGGCACCCTTCCCCCCACCACCACCACCACCGACGCCTAATCCACCTTGCATTCTCCGCCCCATGTACATGAGGGTTCCCAAAAGCAACAGCGTTGGTGCAAATCTCATCAGTTCGTTGTACCAAACCGTTTCTGAGACATATGTGACAGGAACAAATTCATGAGGGTCAATCCCTAGAGCTTCTTGGGCTTCCTCTAACTTCTCCTCAAAAGATTCAAAACTGCCAATATTAAAGTAATATTTATATTGACCCCCATGTCCTTTTGGGGCACCGTTAACAGGACCATTGAAATCATCCTCACTTGTTTGATTGTGAGGTGAGCTTCTTACAAACACCTTCGCAACTGATTTATTAGAAACAACTATATGGTCCACCAAACCTGGTTCCAGAAGTTTGTTTTTGAACTCTTGGAAACTAATCTGTAAAGAAACAAAGTTTTCCAGCAAATAAGCAGGAAATTTCTATAAAATAATCATCAACTTCATATCAGAATAACGGAACTAAGAAAAAGAAATAAGAGAGAAGCAATCCCAATTGTCACTGATTAGCTTAACATATTGTTGAAACGTATTAGAGCAAGACCTCTTATCCTGCTTTTGTAGTTCAAGTCAAGACGAGATGCAACCCTTTCCTCGTTGACAACTTAAAATTTCTTTAAAAGTATACACAATGATGTACTTACTTGTCGCTGTTCACGAGAACTAAAAGGAAGGGAAGAAAGAAACAGTGCAATCACTAGAATAGGGGTGAATAAATTTTGAAACTGCTTCATGAAAGTGTCCTGAAAATTCCCATGATCATCTGTGTTTGAATCTTCTAAAATTGGAAACAAAATCAAGTAAGATTTCAAAAGGTCTTACATGCTTTCCTCGCTAAAAACATATGCATAAACAATGGAAAGGGGATAGAGAGCAAATACAAAATACTGAAAAAGTGATTTTAGTCACCTTTAGACTCGGATTTCTGATCATCCCCTTTTGGTATTTCCTTCTTCTCCTTCGGGTAGAAATTCTCGTAATCTGCAAATAAAGAGTAAACCCACACATAACAGTGTTTAAAAACTAACCCAAAACACAAAATGTGCAGAAACAGACCAATCTTATTTCACATTTCCAAGTTATTATCTTGCTTCTGAACGTTAAAATTGCTCCAATACAGATCTCACAAGCTCTTAAAAATAATATGAAAAGTACTTTTCTTTCTCAAAAACTAAAGTCAATATATTTTGCTTTTAATTAAAACTAATTGCCAACACCGAACAACAAATTCAGTAAACGCATAGCTCTTGCTTCAAGAATCATTTATACTCGCTTACATTTTGCTCTAATAACCAGACACAACTTATAACAAAAATCCATTAATCACCTATTTGTTTACCTTACATTATTACTTTCACTCTTTCATAACAAAAAACTTTCCTTGCTTCAAAAAATCACTCACCAAATAATCTTAGCTCAGGAATACCAATATCAACAAATCACAAAATGCTCACCATTTACTCCTAAAATCAATCAAAATACTTCCAAGATTCTAATTAAACAGTCCCTTGCTGAATAAAAAAACAAAACTTTACCCCCCAAAAAACGAATAAATTTCTTACTTTTCTTATCCTTCGGCGCTTCGCTGGAGAAAAATCTGTAAATTCTAGGGTTCGCAACAACATGATTCAATTCGGATAAATACGAGTCGTTTTTAGATCCAATTGCAGCTAAATACCCTCTCAAAACCCCTAATCTTCCATCAACGAAACCATCCGTGACACGTGGCAGCCTTGGAATCCCTCCTCCGCCGTATAACAAACTCTATGAATTCAGAAAACAAAAACAGAATCAAATCAAATCAAATAAAAAATAAAAATAAAAAGTAACTAGAGAATGAAGCTTACATTGGAACGAGAAGATGAACGCGTGACGCTACGCCCGAGCTTAGAGAATATCATGATTCTACTTTCGAAAACAAAATGGAAGTAATTTTGGAAAACTAATTTGGTGATGGGGCTTTTGTTTTTGTCTCCTTATTTATTATTATCATTATTATTTTAAAGAAGAATAGGCACCGGATTTGGTGGTTTAGGATTCATGATTGATTTGATGGTGTAGGATTTAAGATTTAATCTTCGGGTTTTAGGTTTGAACTTATAATAATTTGGGACAATCGTAAATTTTATCTACTATTGATTTGACGGTGGGATTTCCAAAGATTTCAAAAAAAAGAAAAAAAAGAATAGGCATTGTTTGGAGACAATGTATTGGTTGGTTTTATTATAATGTTATATATAAGTTACAGATGACAACAGATTATATATATTCATAATTTTTGAAATAACTTCATCTTCATCATCTGAAATCGAAAGTTTCATATACACAATTTATTTATATGAAATAAAATTTTCAGAATTAATATTTGTATCTGCACCCATACCTTATTATGGATATCAATTTTCATCCAAAATACAAGCAAAATCAGCAAAAATAAAAATCAACTATATAATTCGTTCATTCAATATAAATTTGTTATTTGAAGTTCAATTTCAATACAATTATCACATATAAAGTTACAATTAATGCCACAATAGTAATTCAACATAATTTTGAAAATCAATTTTAACACAATGAAATTATACAATCTCATCTCAAGCAATGTTTAAAAATACGGAGCGGCGCCTCGAGGCGGCCGGCCATAAAGGCGCGAGGCGGACCTCCTCGAGGCGGTGAGGCGGGCGCCTCGATCCGGAAATCGGAAAAATAATTCAAAATACATTCATTTCTTCATAATTCATAATATGTTCAAAAAACAATTGATAAGTAATCCAAAATACATTACTTTCTTCATAATTCATAGTATGTTCAAAAAATTATTGATAACTAATCCTTAAATAAACTATACTTAGTGTCTAGCGGCATGAAGCTTGGGTCAAAATCTATGTCATCATCAGATGGGTCATCATCCAAAGAACCTCATTCACTTGTATTGTCTTCATCCACTAATTGTGGAGCTTTCCCTTTCCCTTTCCCTAAAAATAAACATAAAGTCGTATTATTTTTTAATTTGATTATATAAGTTGTATTATTTTTTAATTTGATTATATAAGTTGCATTATTTTTTAACGCCGAGAAGCTGAAGACGAAACGCCGAGAAGCTGAAGAAGACACGTCGAGAAGCTGATGCTTCGATGCTGAGACGAGAAATCCTAGACGAAATTGAGAAGATGTGTCGATGTTGAGAAGAAACTCTAGATAAAGTTGGAATGAATTTGTAAAATGATTTTACGCTTATTTTTTTTTTTTTATAAAGAAGTCAAAACGACGATGTTTTTGGCACCCCCAAAACGTCGTCGTTTCAATGATAAAAATAAAAAAATAAAAAAATGGCAGAAGAACGCGAGGCGGCCGCCTCGCGCCGAGTCTGCGTGAGGCGGCCTGAGGCGGCCGCCTCATCGGTGAAAGGCGGCCGCCTCGGTTGTTGGCGTATAAGGCGGCCGCCTCGAGGCGCCGACGCCGTGAGGCGGTGCGAGGCGGTCCGAGGCGGCCGCCTCGAAACGTATTTTTTAAACACTGATCTCAAGTCTTAGTGTAACAATAATATTACTTCATTGTGAGAGGTGATAGATTCGAGTCGTGGAAACTATTTCTTTGAAAAAAACAATTGTAAGGTTACATATATATTGAATTCTCCACGTTGCTCATAGTGTGGTAAATGCACTAGAGCATCCATATCTATAGATATTGATATCCATAATTGTCCAATATCTATTTTTATATCCACAACCTATTTGTTATTTGCGGATATCATTTATGATTTGGACATATATTAGCGAATAACCAAAATATATGTTCAAATCACCATCCATATTAGAGATAGTAATCGGTCAGTACATATTGAGATTTGCTAATCTTGATCCCGTCCTGATTATGAAGTTAGGAACAAAAAATTATCTCGAACTTAGTTATAATTTTTGAATCGGGACAAAAGGATATCTCGAATTCCTAATCCCTGATTGTCCCGGATCCTGAACTATGATTGGAGTTCAAGATTTTTAGACAAAAAGACTCATATTTTATTTAAAATAAAAAATCTCGAATCTTATGAATCTCTAATGAATAGTACGAGATCCTAGATCCGATCTTGCAAACAATACATTGTTTGTCGAGTGGAATGGATAATTGAAAAACGGGGAAAGCTATTTTGATGCTTTGCTTTAGGGGATGGTGACTGGTTACAAGACACGTATCTTCACTGTCGATCTTTCATTTTTGGTTTGGCCATTAAAGAGACCCAGCTTCAGTGATTTTCAGTACAAATTTTAAATATGAGATTAATCTTTAACTTCTAAGCTCGTCTCCATAAAGATGAACAATCAGTTTTTTTCCTTTTGGAAAAAAAAAATGAATTCAATTACTTTTTTTTTTTTTTTTTGGTTTTAGAAATTGTTGGAAAAACTCATCGTCAAACCATTCATTCTGAGCTTAAGTGTAGCAGGTAAAACTCTCGATTGTCTCAGATTTTTACAAGAAACACACTCCCTGAATTTGAACCCAAAATCTCAAGGTGAGATCTTGAACGCTACACCATCAAATCAAGCCCATTGGAAACTGAATTGAAATACTTGATTCCGTTAATTTCCCCTTTTTAAGTATATTTTTGAATACTTTGAAGAACCAAAACCTGATATTGAGTCGATCATAAACTAGTTATTGAACAGATCATAATTGATATTGTGCTTTGTAGATTAGATTTTGTATTATTATAGGTTTATGATTCTTTCTTAATGTAGGATTTGGATTCTTCTCTTTGATCTTTTAGGTCAATTAGGTCTTTTGTCACCCTCTGTCTAACTCCATACCATTCAAAATCATAAGATTGAATGACCTTAATGTGTTTGAGGAAACAAAAAATGTTTCTCTCCAATGACCATACCTTTTTTTTTTAAACGAAAATCTAAGGATAACATTTATGATTCTTGTCCTTTAAGTTTTAACAAAAGGAAAAATTATATGTGATCCTTAAACTTCTTAAAATGTATTTATAATCTATATCTCACACCTACACCTACACGTATATAGAGTTTATCACATACAATCTGTCATGAATGGACTAAAAAAGACGAGACAATATATGTATTGTCTTGTGTTTTTAGACCATCCTAATAGAGTCGAAGACATGTATTTTCTTGTGTTTTTTTAACTCGTCTAGATGTAATTACATAAGTATGATTTGTACGTGATCAGTTATACACACGTGTATATAAAGTGAGAGGGAATTCTTAGTTGTACTTTTAAAATTCAAGACAAAGTATAACATACATATCACGTTGTTTGAGAAGGATGTTGGGAATGAATTTACAAGTGATGATCTCTCTTAACTAGTAATGTATTTTAGGTGGACTTGGACGTATATCAAAAATAAAATATTGAGAGAGCGGAGATTCAGAGTTGGACCATTTTAAACTGCTAAAGAGGATAATATTTTAATAGTATGACAAATAATCTCATAGATATTTAAGCTACTCTCAAACGAAAGCTTCGTTTTAGGTGGATTTGAGTTTATACCAAGAACAAAACCCTAAGGCTCTATTTGGTTGAGGGGTTTTGGAGGGGAGGGGAGGAGAGAGGAGGGATTATTTTAAATAATGGTTGTTTGGTTCAATTTTTTGGAAGGGAGGGGAGGGGAGGGGAGCAAAATCCCTCATAAGCCAATTTTTGCTCCCCTCCAAAAGTGGTGGGTTTTGGAGGGGAGAGAAAGTGAGCAATTAAATATTAAATGCATTGACTAAATTATTCATACTTATACATTAAAATCTAAAATTATCTTAATTACAAATCTCTCTTATATTTGCTCCACCATTCAATTCTTTTTATTCTCTTATCTTATATTTGTTTTAATTTTATTTTTAATAACACTTATTACGTAGAGCTTTTAATTTTAATTTTATTATTTGTTTAATTCAAATATAATATAAGCCTATATTATTTTAATTTTATTTATAAAATGCTATAAGGATAAAATATTAAATTAGTTTTAAAATATCTCTCATCTCTTCTTTAACCAAACATATATTTAATTAAAAACTCTCTCATCCCCTCCCCTCCCCTCATTTGAACCAAACATATATTAATTAAAATTCTTCCCCTCCCCTCCATTAAAATCTCTCTCCTTCACTCCCATTCGTTGAACCAAACAGACCCTAAGGAACTAATATTTCAGAGTTGGATTACTTTAGGTTACTAAAGAGAAAAATATCTTACTAATGAGGCGGGTGATCAAAATTGGGCTACGAATCCAATGATGGCCATATACACTTGGCCCAAATTATGAGTTAGGCCCGTTCCCTAAATCAAATGAGTAGCGTCAATGATGAACTGAAAACGAACACAATCTTTTGACCTCAGCTCTCAGCTCTCTTTGCCGCTGTTTTTGCTCGAATTATGTTAGAAATTTACAAAACTTCCTGTTGACAGTTCATTTTCTTGATTCACTTAAACATGGAAGCCACCACATCTGTTCTTGTCCACTCAAGCACAATTCCCTTCGGTTTCAAAATCACAAACAATCAAAAATTCTCTTTCAGGCATTTCAACAAACAGTTACCAAACCAGCTACTAAATCACTGCTTTCACTCCCAGCAAAACCCTAACATTATAAGAACTCAATCAAGTTCAGATTTGTCTCTAAAAAGGACAAGAACCCATTTCTTGTCCCCTATCAAATGCTCACTTTCCAGCTCCACAAGCCCTGATTCTTCCCAAAAGCCATTGATTGAACCCTTCAAAAACCTCAGTTTTGATAAAATTAAAACAGCCCTTTTTAAATTAACCCCGTTTGATATCACCAAGTGGTCTGCTATCTTATCCATTGCAATTGCAGTCACTAAATGGACTGTTAATTTAGTTTTAAACCCATTTTTTTGGATGTATTTTAGCTGGACTTGGTTGTTTTGGCCTTGGTATGTGGCTATAGCTCTTGGTGTGTATGGCTTGTATTGTTTTAGAAAGCATTCTCGTGGTGAAGCAAGCATATTAGAGCAACTTGCTATTGTTACTTCATTGTTTACTTGGTTGACACTAGTGCCACCTGCGTTTTCCAATGGCTACCTTGAAGGTTGGCCTTTTGTGTTCTTTTTTGTGTACCATTACTTCTTTTTCTTCAATGTTAGTGTAAGAAAACGATTGTATGGTGATTATTATGCACGTGAACACGATCCCAAGTGGGATATAAACACCCCTAAGTGGTGTCGCCTTTTTTTTTCTATTGGAGTCATGGCTGGCCACTGGCTTGCAGCATTTGAAGGGCCGGAGTTGCATAGAATTCCTGGTGGGTGGAACAATGCAGGGGTGTGGATTTTGATAGTCTTGACATTGCTAATGCAGTATAACTCAACATTGTATCTTGCAAACTATTCGGAAAAGGTAGTGGTTCCAACCGCGGTTGTGCAGTTTGGACCATATAGGTGGGTGAGGCATCCCATTTATGCTTCATCGATACTTCTGTTTGTGACTTACTGTGTTGCACTACGGGCACCTTTGAGCTCTCTGTTTCTTGTGGCGGTTTGTTTGGTGTATTATGAGCAGAAGGCGAAATTAGAGGAGGCTTTGATGGTGGAGACTTTTGGGGAAAGATATTTGGAGTATGCAAGTAAAGTTAGGCACAAGTTCATTCCTTTTGTTTACTAGTGGCTTAGAGGTATGCACTTGTCAATTATGAAATGTTATGGATATTCAAAGTATTTGAGCTTCGAAATGTGGATGGAAATGTTAGATTCTTTGAAACAGAGTTGTACCTTTCTTTTCTAAAATGACTCTTCTCATTTTGGTTGTTTTCAATACTACTTTTATATGTCTAGTTGGCAGATTTTTATGTTTTTCATATTATGGGTGAGGCTTCAATTTATTCTGTGGGTAATTGTGGCACTTTTACTGATTCAAGGTTTTCGTATGTGATTTCAATTTCATTTCCAGTATTTCAATCAAATTTATTCCCAAAATTTGGTTTCTCTTTGACAGTCAATGCCTCAATGGTGATGCATGGGCATACCAGAGGCAACCAATTTTAAATAATATCAAAATGTCTTAGGTCCTTTCTAGAGCAAATGCTACATTTCTTTGTTCAGTATCTAGAAAACACAACATTCATGCTCATCATTTAAAATTATTTTATTCTATTCCCAGAATTTATATTTATTTTCTGGTGTTTCTTATAACTAGCCAGCACTCACACATACGAACCAGTTAAAAGGCCCATTTAAAACAGTTGCCATCAAATTGCGAACTAACAATTTTATTCACAGCCTCTTGTTGGTCTGGTATGTGTGCAGACAGACATGCCTGTGCCAAAGTCGTGGGATCATTTTACTTCTTTGCAACCAACGTCCTGAACCGATTGCATCTAGTATTTTTGTTTTTTTTTTTTTTGGTGAGAGAAGGATTTGTGAGATGTGATAGTGCATGAAAAGTATGTTAAATATCAAGAACTGGAAGCTTAATCAGGTAAGCTCATCCTTTTTTCTTGTTCCCGTTGATGTTTATTATTTGTCAGCTAGCTTCTCCCCCCTTATCTTCATTTGGTTGGCTGTTAAAAAATTGGCTGGAGGTTGAACTACTTTGCTTCCATCCACCTTGGCCGCGCTTAATGCTGCCTTGTCCTTCCTTTAAAATTAGTGAACCTTTTTTTCTTCTTTCCTCTCATTGCAAATTAGACCATGGTTTTTGGAAATGAACCTGGCAGTTAATTCTTTTCCTGTGACAAAGCACTTGTCCACTTTTGTTTTAGCTTTTCATAGATATGGTATCGACAACATTACTACCAGGTGGAAGCTTTATCCTTTTCATTATACTCTACTCACCTAAGAAAGCCGTATTGGCATAGAAAGGCTCTGTGATTTTGTATCGTTGCCTCAGCATAAGCCAACATTCCAGTGATTGATAAGCTCTATCGATTGACTCAGGGGACTCAACGTTTTAGAAGAGACAAGATCTGGAGAATGTGGAAGCCACCTCACAATCACATTATGGCCAACTGGTGAAGATGTAAAGTCATAAGCTTCAAAATACTAGGTTCAGTATTCTAGCCATATCACCTTCTTCTATGTCCTTGGTCACATTACTTACCTCTCAGTCACATTGTCGATCCTAAGTCATATTATTATTATTTTATTTTATTTTATTTTATTTTTATTTTTTTGAAATCGTTGGAAACTCCACCACCAAACCACCCATTCTGGGCCGCGGCGCAGGTAAAAACCCCCGGCTACCCCAGGCTCTTACAAGAAGTTGCACCCCCTGGATTCGAACCCAGAACCTCAAGGTGAGATTCTGGACCCTTCACCACCAAGCCACACCCCTTGGGGGCTCCTAAGTCATATTATGCTAAGTCACAATCATATTTTACCGAAACTTATTTTATTTAGTTGCATTGAGCTTAATCACAATCACATTTTACTCAATTCACATTGAACTTATTCACTGTCAAATTGAGTTCAGTCATTGTCACATTTTACATTTGTCACATTGATAACTGAAAATTGTTTTGTGTGTGCTTCAATCACATTATTTATCCTCAGTCATATTATTTATATTATTGACGATCAGTTATATTATTTATCTCAGTCACATTAACGGTTAAAAATTTGTGAAAGAATTTTGAGCAGCAATCATGTTCAATAAAAGGAATAAAGACAAGCCTATAAGGTAAGTAATTTAGGAAATGTGGATTCATTGACTATGCATTTTTTTTTATCACAGTAACACTGTGACTATCCATTAGGTATGTGATTAAGTGTAAGCAAATTGAATTTGAAGATTGTGGGATATGTAGATTGTTGTGACTTGTGAACTTAAAAAGTAATTGCGACTATTAATTTATTAGTATCGATGTGATTTTTCTAATAAAAAAATATTGTAATTTGCGCATTTAATAATACGAATAAATCATATTGATGAGTGAAAGTTATATTGTGAGTGTCTCGGTCATATTACTGATTGAGTTCTTATTAACATAATATGTATTTTGATCTTTTTTTAGTCGAAACATAGTAATGTAGGTACTCGTTTGAAAATTTATCATAAGTGGAATAAGATATAAATTTTTTAATCAAATATTTTATATTTCGAAAGATATTTATTTATTTTTATTAAAATTAGAAAAGATATAAATTCACCATAAATATGCACCTAACACATCAATAATTATGTTTTTATTGAAGAAGTAACTTTCCCCACATAAGCCACAAAACTCAAACATCATCCCATAAAGTTAACATAAAAACAATTTTAAATTAAACTTAATTTTGTAGACAATGACGAAAAAGAAAAGAAAAAATTGGTCAAATATCTTAATAGTCAAAAAATGATTAAAGATGGATAAAATACATATATACATATAAGTTAAATATTTTTATGTCTTCTTATCGTGTCACGTGGTGGTTTCATATTAAAGTTATAAAATTAAATTAATAAATCTATTAACTAAAAATCATATTACAATAAAAATACATATTATAATTTTTAAAGAATTTTATTATAACAAGAAGACATTTCATAGTATCCTATTAAAATAAAAAAATACTATTAAATTATATACAATTAACTTAATCTCTACAATTAATTTTTTATTATAAAATTAAAATATCTCTATAATTATTTTTTTATTTAAATTATAAAATTGAAATAATAATTTCTTAATGTAAGAAACCTATTACAATAATAAATATAATATACTATTAAAGTAAGAAACTTATTATTTTAATTAATTAATATTTAAATTAATTATTATAAAATTAAATAAAAAACCCTATTATGATAATAAAACATATTATAATCTCTCATTAAAAAAAAACATGTGTGTCACTTAATATATACAATTAACTTATACATTTCATTTTTTATTATTAAATTATAAAATTAAAATATATTTACAATTATTTTTTTATTAAATAAAAAACCTAATTCAATAGAAACACATATTATAATTTTATAAGAACTGTATTATAATAAGAAAATATATTATACTATCATATTAACATAAAAAACACGGTTAAATATTAAAATAAATTAATAAATATCGTAAATAAAAATCATATTATAATAATGAAACATATTATACCATCCGATTGATTTTTGAATAATATCACAGATAATCCGACAAATAATATATATATATAAGTTAAACATTTTTAAGCTTTATTATCGTGTCACATGACACTTAATCTTTACAATTAATTTTTTTCATTACCTATTAGATATAATCTTGTATTGAAATAAAAAAAATATATACATGATACATAATCTCTACAATTAATTTTTTTATTAGTAAATTATAAACTTAAAATAATAAATTATTTAAATAAAAAAATTATTAAAAATATAATTTCCTATTAAAATAAGAATCATAAATAATAGCCGCCCATAAAATCTAGTCAATTTTTTTGGAATTCAGGTATATAGTTATTTTTTGAATTATTTCTACAAGTTTTTTTATTTCATGAATTTTTTATTATTTAACGTGTTTCATGATGCAGACACTAACTATTAGCTCTTACACAGTGAATATGAAATATTATTTGAGAACTAAAAGATAAACGAAAGAGGCATAATATTACGTGTAAGTAAATCAATTGTCTCATTTATACTATAAAACTGACAAGATCCAAAATATTTACAAGATTAATACATAAAATATATATTTTACCCACACAAAGTGCGGGTCATGTGCTAGTTGATAGGAAAATCACGAAAAAATCAGAGGCAGTTAGATATTATTTTGAAAAAATATAACAATTAAATAGTTTGCATGGAAAATGAAACAATTAAGGTGAAAAGTATTTTAATATATGGGTAGTGATATTTCAACACAAATTTTGATATAAATTTAAACATCAAAATCTAACTATTGATTTAAGTCAATTTAATGATAAATACTCAAAGTCAAAATAGTCACTAATTATATTAATTTTTTTTCTTTTAATAACTATCATTAGATTAAGTTATATCAATATTTAGATTTTGATGTTTAAATTTGTGTCAAAAATTTATATCAAAATATCTTCACACTTAAAAATATAATCATTTGTTAAGTTTAATAATTCTTATGGTAGGACATTTTGCACTCTTATAAAATGATTTAAAGCCCTTCAATTTGTTAAATTTAATAAATAAACTTTTACTATGTAGTCAGTGTGAAATCCCAAATATACCCTTAAGTAAATGTTTCTATGTCAACATTCTTAATTGCTCTTGACACCCATTACACATACTGATCTTTTTACTTATTTCTCCTAATAAGTTGATGTATCGGTTTTTACTAGGGGTGAGCAATGGTTCCGGGTCTATCCGGAACCGTTTAGAACCGGACCGATTTTCCGGGTTTGGAACCGGAACCGGTTGTAATCGGGTAGGTTCCGGTTCCAAAAATGAAGGAACCGATTTTATCCGGGTAGGTTCCGGTTCCAAAATGATCGGAACCGGAACCGGACCATGGAACCGGAACCGATTACAATCAATTAATTATAAAGTTTTAATTTTTTTTAACTGGGAAAAAAATGAAGATTTGGAATATTTGTTATTCGGTTGGCAGTGAGTGACTAGTTAGTGGGTTGCTTGTCTTTTATTCTTTGACATTTGTTTGGGTGGAAGCACCTAACTTATGAAATCTTACTTTTTGTATGCAATATTAAGCAGTTTCTGTTAATTGAATCAACCAAATAGAGGTAAAAATAAGCTGATTCCATGAAGGTTTCGTGGTAACTTTCGTTGGTAATTATTGAATTTATCTTAGTCATACTCGAGCACAGAACGCTGTCAAGCCAGTGGCAATTGCCGGTTTTTATTAAACAAAAATAGGTAAAGTAACATAATACAATATAAACTGCACAGCAGAATACAATCAATTAATTATAAAGTTTTAATTTTTTTTTTAAGAAAAAAAGACTTACTAAATATGAACCTATAAGCAGTTTTCATTAAAATATTTTAAAATAGAGTAATTCGGAACCGGACCGGAACCGGACCGGAACCGGATTGGAACCGAATAATAGGGTACCCTGTTTAATTGGGTAGGTTCTGGTTCCACTTAGTGCGGAACCGAATTTTTCCGGGTAGGTTCCGGTTCCATGCGGAACCGGAACCGAAACCGAAACCGGTTTTGCTCACCCCTAGTTTTTACAGGCTCGTGTCTATTTTATGATGATTTTTCATTAGTCTAAATATATCAACTTTCGAACCAAATCATTCGATTTAAAATTCGGGACGAAAAATTTTACCAAATAAAAATGAATTAATTACAATTCAGAATGATTTTTTATTATGAATTATAATCGGGATAAGATGAGATGAGACCAATATTAGACATGATGTCTCAATTGTCCTCCGTATTTAGGATGTGAAACATGAGAATATTTTTTTTTTTTAAATCGTTGGAAATCCCACCGCTAAATTATCTCTTCCGGACTTAGGCGGAGCAGATAAAACCCACTGATGTCCCTGATTTTTACAAGAAACACACTTCATGGATTCGAACTCATAATCTTAAGGTGAGATATTAAATCCTACACCAACAAATCACGTCTCTTATGACCATGAGAATACCTTCAAGACAAAAATTCTAAAGATATGGATAATACTACCAGATAATCCTCTAATATTCAAGTCAATGATTTAATTTCTCGATAACAATATGGAAAATAAAAAACATAAAAAAATAAATAAAAGTTCAAAAGATCTAACAGATTACTACTGATCTTTTTAATTGTTTTTTATTTTTTGTTTTTTGTTTTTAATTTGTTTGATAGAGGGATCAATCAACCAAGCTAATCAGCTATACTGGGATTTTAGGTTTTATTGAGTACGGATCATGAGTAGATATATTTTTCTAATATAGCATTTGCTCGTAGGACGGGTTATTAAAAAATGTTAATCCAAGTGCCTCAACACACATTAATTTACTTTATGATGTTGCTACTCTTTGTTATCCACATCGACTAATCTCAAAAAGCATAATTTGATTATCCTAATTAACTACTCACTAATAATTTGATTCCCTCAATCCCAATGAGTTGTCTCAGTGATAAAAACTTTGAGCTTAAGAGTTTTCTCCCTCTAAAATTCAAGATTTAAAACTTACTAAATGTATTTCCTTGGGGCTATGTCCCATGTGAAGTGTCCAATTGCAAACCACTATTGCCACCATTGTCAAAAGACACCACCATTATCAAAGTTTGGTAGAACAAACATCACCACTTTAAGTGAAGGATCTCATTTGTTGAATTTTTTGGTGTAAGCTTTTAAGGAGTGCTTGTTTTTTCTTTGACTCGTGGAGTAGAGCTCCAAGTTTACTTTAGGTACATTTATTAGTTTGTTGTAATAATGAGCGTGAGTTTCATTATATTTGAGAGTTCAAACCATCCCCAACAAGAAGCTCAAAGTAAGAGAGCTTAAAGTGTAAGCTCCATGTAAAAGAGCTTAGAGAATGTAGTTAGTGTGTGAGGTTTTTTGTGCAAATTTTGTAATACTTGTAAATTCTATTCAAGTAATAATAGGAAGTATTTATTTTTCCTCACAAAATACTATTTAGTGATCGGAGAATCACAACATCCTGGTGTAAAAAGCTAGCGACTTACTCTGATCTGTGCTGAAAACTTCTGAAGGCAGGGGCACAAATCCCAGAAATTAATTATGGTGTGCGTAAACTGGTCCGAACTCTCCGATTATTAAAAAAAAAAAAAATCGATTCCCTCACATCACGCCGAATAAGCTGAGAATTAAAATTAAAGCACACTTTGTTTATACTATGTAGCTCTTTACACGTAGAGCACACTTTTGTGCTGCCAATTAGCTGTAAATTACACATGATTAGAATAAAGAAATATATGAGTATAAGTTTATCTTAAACAGTAGACATAAACGATCGATTGAGATCCTAAATTTGAGTTAAAATTAGAGGTCCTAAATCTATGAAAGGTTAATACCCCCATTACAACAACAACAAAAATAATCCAAAAAATCTATATTTTACGTGTTGGAGACCACATATTTTAAAAACTCATTTAGGACCCTGAAACTCAGAGTCGCTCCTAATAAATATCAATAAAATCAACTTCATTTTGTCTCCAAGTTTGATTGATGCCTTTGTGATCATTTAAGCATCAAGAATATTCTGGACATATGTATATTGATTGTAAATTGCAACTATAAAAGAATTCATAGAGATAACCAATATATTTAAATTCTCAAAGTAACAATTATCAAGATGCAATAATTAATAGATTTTCTGTAAAAGATAATTGCACGTCCGGTGAAAAAGTTTGAAGCAACCATCGATTCATGAGTTAATTTTTAAATATGAGTTAATTCAAGGGTTTTTATTGAGTATCAAAGCCAATTTATATTAGTTGCTTATGTATGACCAAAAAAAAGGCAAAAAAATAAAAATAAAATTGGAATGAACATGAAGGGATGTCAAAAAAATAATCACACAACTATTGAGAGCGTATACATTAAGAGTATCCAAGATTTTCTCCCAATAAAAGTATTAAAATGGTTGATTTTTTTAAAAAAAAAAAAAATTAAAAGAAGAAATATTATTATCCTTAATATTACAGTATTAATGTATGTATGTATGTTGTAACTTATATTGTGCATCTATATTTAGTGAATTTTCTCCTCCTTCATGGGATTTTTCCCAATTTTAAGATTTTTTCACGTAAATTTCTATATGTTATTATTTATTTATTATTTTCATTGTCTTTGTGTAACAATAAAGTTACTTCATCATGACCTAAAGATAATAAATTTGAATCGCAGAAACATTCTATTTACAAAAAAAAAATTACAAAAAGAGATAAAACTACATACATTAAATCTTCTCCAAAACCCACAATGTGAGAAGTCTCATACACTGAGTCATCATTTCTATTTTCGTTGCTTATCCTATTCATGAGATAACAAAATGAATATTATTGAAAAGGAATTTAGGTTTCACTTGTCTTTAGACACACTGGTGCATGGCCTGTGACATATGATCGCCACTTGAAATTTAGGATCAGTTTGAGAGTATTACTTTATTAGCGCTTTTGAACTTATTATAAAATAATTTCAAATATTTTTAATAATAATAAAATATTTTTAATATGATTTTAAACACTTTCAAATCAACATTTAACCCCACTTATCAAAAGTACTTTATGCGCTTAACAGAGTGTAAAGTAGATAAATTCAAAGTGATTCCCACACTTGAAAGATCCTGAAATAAGCAGCTAGTTCCGTAGATTCTATTGAGATCAGAAGACATTTTAAAACTAAAAGCCACAAATAATTCCAATGCAGCTGGTGCAAGTATAAAGTGAAAAGTTTGTGTGGAGACTGCAAGAATCTTTACAAATTTTATGGGGCCAAATCTTTAAAAATATTATGTTACGTTTGCCTTTATAACAGTTAGAGGTGTTTAAATTTTCGGGTCAATCCGCGTTTCTCAACTCGCGTGATCTGACCCGATCGGATCTCACAAAATTTTAAAAAATCTAACCCGACCCGACCCGACCCGTGAATACCCCTTATAACAGTGTAAGATTTAGGAAATCTCATACATTGGTTGAAACTAGTTTCTAGCTAAAATTATAAATTAACTTGAGATATGGATTCAGTGTCGACATGATAATTGTGTTGAGTTTTTTTTTTTTTTTTTATATAAATTGTGATTAGTAGTTATAAGATAAAAATTTGTAGGTATTTGAATTGTAACCGTTTATTACTATACATACACGTTTGGCAAAATTTATAAAAAGCCGAGCACAAACAAAATCAGCGCTAAATCCAAATTCATAAACTTGATGCGACCCAAACTCTTGAACTAGCTTTTGTGTGTATGACATAAATTTTATGTAACATCCTTGATGTTTAGCATGGTCATACAGTTCATACATGTGATATTTTATGCATTTGTAGGGTCTGTATGTATAGACCGACTCGTACAAGTCAAGTTTAGACCTCATGTAAGAGATTGAAATTTCAGCATTATGTGTTCGTTCTTCCGTTTGAACCCAACCAACATTTGTTTTTGTGACGCGTTCTTCATGTTGTTCAAATGAAACTTCCCTGAGAGTTTTCTTTCGAGTTGCGTTCTATAGTTCATTCGAATGCAACCTTCCAGAGTGCTAGCGTTCGTGTGACGTTCTTCAGTTTGTTCCAACGCGCCTTTGAAAAATTACGTGTATTCAAGTGGCGTTCGAACGACCCTTCCATTTTTTAGATAGAAAATTGTGATATTTAGGCTAATTATAAATAGGCCCTTTAGATACTTTATCTCTCATTTTCTCCTCCTATTTTCCTCACGTCTCTTTCTCTCTCAAAAGCTCATGGTAGTGCTTCAAATCAAGCTTGAATCTTAAAGATTCTCATGCATTCTCAAGTATCAGGAGAGTCAAGTAAGCTATTTACTCTATATTTCAGCTTTTGTTTTGCATTTCACCATGGATTTCTTAAGCGTAGGAGAAACTCATGCATGACCCATTTCGAATCTTCATCTTTTTTTTTTTAGGTTGATAATCATGCTTAGATAGGTGTTTGATAGCATGATATGTGGATTTAGTTAAATCAAAACTTAGGGCTTGGATTCATGGGAGACCTAAATAAATTCAGGTCTATTTTGTATAATAGAGGTCATAGAAGCATTAATCATGCATAGATTGAGAATTATTGCTATGGATTGAGTATGAATTTGGGTTAGTTATAGCCACAGGTTTGGGGTGGTTTGGTGTAATAAAGCATGAATTGTATGTTTTGGAAATATATTAAGTTAGATCCATGTTGTTGTTGTTGAGATTATGAGTTAAGAAGCATGATGTTAGTGTCATGCGAATGTGGTGTTGTTGCCACGTATTGAGAGTGAAAATTTAGAGTTTTTGGTCGTGAGCTCCCTCGGTCGTGTTAGGGATATCTCGAGTGGCCATATGGGTCACGTTGAAATGTCTATATAACCCATCATGAGCATGTCATGTCATGAGTAGTGATAACATTTCAGCATGAGTTAAGCAACATTATAAGATAGCCTAAACATTCGAGAAACGTCATAAGTTATTATGTCAGTATAAATTAATACATTGCATCATTCAAGTGTATGATTAGGATTGTATGTTCAAGTACACTGATCGTGTTTGAACACGTCCATAGATTCCACACAAGCGAAATATTTTGGTTCCATTCGATCACATCGATATTTGGGCGTCAATTCTGTGAGTGAACAAAATATTTTCATGTTTCAGTAGTGTACGGGCCAAATTTGGGCCCAAGGGTAAAATCGACATTTTACCTCGAGACCGACCAATATCAGACCAAGAAGCCCCACGGGCCCAAGCTCATTGTCATCAAGAGGGCCAACGGACGCAATAGATACCAAATCAAGAAACGTCCAGACTCATAAATATCTCACATAACTCGACAGTTTCCAACATCCAACGAACGAGTAATTAAAGGTAATAAATACACACGTTTCCCGAGAGTGTGTATATAAGAGAAGAAAGTCTACGAGAAGGGGGCTGGACGATCCATAGCCGGACAATCGATAGCTCGATCATATTCAACTTCTAACAACTCTCAGCTCAGTCATATTCTCTCCAGAGCTCTCAGAACCTCCGACCCACTGCCCTCACGGTAGTCAACAGAATTCAAGGTACGTCAAGCCTCGCTCTTCCATTATTTACAGCTCGTCTTCATCACTGACTTGAGCGTCGGAGTGCCCCCGGCACCCACCACACCGGTGGGTAGTCTACTCCCGCTCACTCTACCTTTGTTTTGCAGGATCGCTAGCGCCCCCAACTACAAATTCTCGATTGTGGACCTCGGGCGAAATCCAGCGTCCACAATTTGGCGCCCACCGTGGGGCCTTAGCGATTCATAGCATGCAAAGATTTCTCCATCTACGATCCTTTTAGACACTCATACTTATCGCGCAACGAGCAGACTCCAGATCTTATGATCACCAAATTAGCCATCCTCCAAAGATAATTACAAACATTGAAAAACATTTAACAATGGGGCAAGCGGAAATCCACCATCAGACGACCGTCCATAAAACCACCAAAGAAAAAGCCATATCCCTCCAGTAGAATGAGGAATGAGAACCCTCATAGACCTTCATCAGGTTCATTCGACCATAGACTCATGGTCTTCAGACGACATGGTCTCAGACTACAAGTCCTGTAGTATGGAATTATACCCTCATAGACCTTTGTCAGGTCCTGTAGAATGAGGAATGAGAACCCTCATGGACCTTCATCAGGTTCATTCGACCGTAAACTCATGGTCTTCAGACGACATGGTCTCAGACTACAAGTCCTATAGTATGAGGAATGAAGACCCCCAATGGCTTTGTCAGGTCTTGTAGAATGAGGAATGAGAACCCTCATGGACCTTCATCAGGTTCATTCGACCGTAGACTCATGGTCTTCAGACAACATGGTCTCAGACTACAAGTCTTGTAGAATGAGGAATTATACCCTCATTGACCTTTGTCAGGTCTTGAAGAATGAGGAATGAGAACCCTCATTGACCTTCTTCAGGTCTAGTAGGGTGAGAAATAATAACTTTCTTGGACTTTTATCAAGTCCATTCGACAGGTCCACACGACAGTAGTCACATGGACCCTCATCAATAGAATGTGTGATGACCTTCATCAGGTTTAGTAGTATGATAAGGAAAAAGTCTTGGACCTTCGTCAGGTCTGTAGAGTGAAGACTTTCATAGACCTTCATTTGGTCCAAAAGACATTGAAGACTCTCATGGTTCTTCGACCCGTAGTATGGGGATTATCCTGACCTTCATCTGGTTCAGTCGACCTGGGACATCCCCCACGGACTCATGTCGAGTCAAATAAACTCCTGAACCCTCATATGGTTCAGTCGACCGGGGACATCCCCCACGGACTCATGTCGAGTCAAATAAACTCCTGAACCCTCATATGGTTCAGTCGACGGGGACATCCCCCACGGACTCATGTCAAGTCAAATAAACTCCTGAACCCTCATATGGTTCAGTCGACCGGGGACATCCCCCACGGACTCATATAGAGTCAAGTTGTAGACATACACATGTCGTATGACTTATATCCTGAACCTCATCTGGTTCAGTCGACCGGGGACATCCCCCATGGACTCATGTAGAGTCAAGTTGTAGACATACACATGTCGTATGACTTATATCCTGAACCTCATCTGGTTTAGTCGACCGGGGACATCCCCCATGGACTCATGTAGAGTCAAGTTGTAGACATACACATGTCGTATGACTTATATCCTGAACCTCATCTGGTTCAGTCGACCGGGGACATCCCCCATGGACTCATGTAGAGTCAAGTTGTAGACATACACATGTCGTATGACTTATATCCTGAACCTCATCTAGTTTAGTCGACCGGGGACATCCCTCATGGACTCATGTAGAGTCAAGTTGTAGACATACACATGTCGTATGACTTACACCCTGAACCTCATCTGGTTCAGTCGACCGGGGACATCCCACATGGACTCGTGTCGAGTCAAATAAACTTCTGAACCCTCATATGGTTCAGTCGACCGGGGACATCCCCCATGGACTCATGTAGAGTCAAGTTGTAGACATACACATGTCGTATGACTTATATCCTGAACCTCATCTGGTTCAGTAGACCGGGGACATTCCCAGATGACTCTTGTCGAGTCAAATGAAGACATGGACTTCCTTCAGTTCATAGACTTGTCGAATGAAATATCTCATGAACCCTCATCTGGTTCAGTCGACCGGGGACATCCCCACGGACTCATATCGAGTCAAGTTGTAGACATGGAATACACATGTCGTATGACTTATATCCTGACCTTCATCTGGTTCAATCGATTGGGTACTTCCCCAATGGCTCTTGAAGAGTAAAGCTCATAACTTGATATTCGTTTGGCAGTATCAACGCTCGAGTACACCTACATACTATGGCCTCAAGCGACACACGCGTCAAGTACTCTCCAAGTCAAGGACTACTTGACTTAGAGAGTAGGGGACAAACTGTACGGGCCAAATTTGGGCCCAAGGGTAAAATCGACATTTTACCTCGAGACCGACCAATATCAGACCAAGAAGCCCCACGGGCCCAAGCTCATTGTCATCAAGAGGGCCAACGGACGCAATAGATACCAAATCAAGAAACGTCCAGACTCATAAATATCTCACATAACTCGACAGTTTCCAACATCCAACGAACGAGTAATTAAAGGTAATAAATACACACGTTTCCCGAGAGTGTGTATATAAGAGAAGAAAGTCTACGAGAAGGGGGCTGGACGATCCATAGCCGGACAATCGATAGCTCGATCATATTCAACTTCTAACAACTCTCAGCTCAGTCATATTCTCTCCAGAGCTCTCAGAACCTCCGACCCACTGCCCTCACGGTAGTCAACAGAATTCAAGGTACGTCAAGCCTCGCTCTTCCATTATTTACAGCTCGTCTTCATCACTGACTTGAGCGTCGGAGTGCCCCCGGCACCCACCACACCGGTGGGTAGTCTACTCCCGCTCACTCTACCTTTGTTTTGCAGGATCGCTAGCGCCCCCAACTACAAATTCTCGATTGTGGACCTCGGGCGAAATCCAGCGTCCACAAGTAGTATTCTATTTTATACTTCTTGAGTAGTTTATGTGATACAACTCAAGTAGTCATTCTATTTTTTTTAGCTTGGTAAGCCAACTTACGTTTTCATTTTATGATTTCAGTTTACGTTTTCTCATGTCATGTTCACATGTGTATACGTTAAGAATTCAGTTTACATGTCATCACGATAGAAGTACTGGATAAGGTTTCGTTTGGACATCGCTCATCCCATACCTATTTTAAAATAGATAATGGGTTCCGTACGATCTTGTATGCATTAGCCAGTTCACGTGTGACATGTCAGTATACACTACACGTTTACAGCTCATGTGTGGTCCTCAGTTTATGTTGTCACTTTTTAGTTTGCAGATTTCATTTTCACGTGTCATGTTTCCGTGTTTCAGCTCATGATACAAGTTTTTCAGTTTACATGTTGATGAGATGCGTTTCAATTACGATTTTCCATGAATTTAAATTTAAGTTTTTAGTAAGTGATTTACAAGGATAAGTATATAAATATTTTCAAAACACCAGTTAAGTACAGTTCCCTCAGCTTAGCTTAGCGTCCCAGATTTGCTTATATTTCAGCATGCCTAATGGTTCAGATAACCATCTTAGGCATATTTAGTTAAACATCCCCTGTTTTCGCGGTATTATGTCTCGCTAAATAGGTTTCACGTCCTCAGGTTATGATATTGGTGAGGATTTTCATAATTTAAAATATATACAATCGTACATAGGGGCGATGGCCCAATCCCAAATTCTCGGTACATATGGTGATGCGTGGGAGACGTCCAAATCCTGATCATTACATATACATTTTCAGGATAAAATATTTTCCCACGTTTACAGCTTATAAATTAAGTGTACAGTTTTCAGCACAGTTTACGGTTTCCAGCACATATTATAATTTTCAACCCAGAGAATAGTTTTCAGTAAAGAAATATAATTTTCAGTATAGAGTACCATTTTCAGTATAGTGAACTGTTTTCAGCTGAATTTACAGTTTACAAGTCTTATTGTTGGTTTCCAGTTTCATGTTGACGTAATTTCAGGTCATGACGGGTTTTTAGTTTTCACATCTACAGTCATGTTATCATGCATCAGACCTTTAGTTAGGGGTGTTCACGGGTCGGGTCGGGATTTTTAAAATTTTGTGAGACCCGATCGGGTCAGGTCATGGGATGGTCGGGTCGCGGGTCGGGTCACGCGAAGGTGAAACCTGATCGGGTGCGGGTCGGGTCGGTAGAAAAATAATAATTTTTTTTAATGAATTAATTATTTTGAAATATAAATATTAGTTATTTTATGTCCCAAAAATTATCATATATATAAAGTTTTAATACAACAAAAATAATAAACAAATGAAATAAAAGTAAAAATTTTAAAAAATAATAATAAAATTTTTAGAAAATAATAAAAATACTAAAAGGTTGGGTCGGTCGAGTTTTAGTAACAAACCCGATGCCCAACCCGAAAATTTTGGGTCGGGTCGGGTGGAAAATTTGTAATTTTTTTTAGACCCGCGCGGGTTGGGTCGGGTCGCGGGTTGACCCGACCTTATGAACACCCGTACCTTTAGTCATGTTACAAATATTCAGATTGTGTTAGGATCATATGTATGCTTATGACTTACAATTTTCAGTTTTAGATTCTCGATTTTCTTAAGCTCCGGGCGTCAGGTTTGACGTACTTTCAATATAATAAAATATATACATATGATATTTGATTATTTTTTATTTATTTTCAGTGTTCACTTAATAAGTCGTTCGTACGAATTACTTTTTTCAGTTTTAGTATTTTTTATAGATCTCACGTGAGTGGAGGATGATCTTTGGAGGACAATGGACACCAGCTGTGTTAGAGATATGCACTATACCCAACTTGTGGATGAGCTATATGTAAATGTATTTGTAATATTTTCATTAATTAATAAAATGACAATCTTTATTATATGTGTCTTAGATAACTTATATGAATCAACAATACTGTAATAAATCCATTGGAGTAATAAGACGATGGCTTCCACGCCTTATAAGAATCATTACTCTTAAATGTTCCTAGTCATAGTTTTGTGAATAATCTAGGCGTTCACAAAGCGGAGAGACTAGCATGATGATATGATCCGCCCTTAAGTGGGGTAGCCGATCTCATAGGCTACTAGCGGAGATCCGTCTGCTTGGTGTATCACATGGATGAATGAGTTGCTCGTGTCTGTCGAATTGACCGCTGAAAATTTTCATATGGAGTGTTTACCACATGTGTCTGTGAGAACTTTCATGTATCTATTATATGACTAGTCCTTAGACTTGAGGTCTTTACAATCGTATGTGTGGATCAAATAACTTTGACATTATCCTTCCCCGGTTCAAAAGATCTTGTCATAAGGATATGATTGAGTCATTTATTGAAACACATGAAATTTGTAAAGATACAACAGAGAATCGCCACTCTCTTGGATAATATTTTCTTATAAGAGTAGTATTCCAGTTCGCGGGTTGATATGTGTGATCAGTGCTTGAGACTGTGGCCACAGCAGAAGAATCATGTGAGATTCTTGGGTTAGCACGATTCATGACACTATCAACATCATACCTTTGACCATATGTGTAGACACTTTCCGTACCCTAGGTCAATAGGTGAGGATACAGTGAGGCGATGGACCGTATTATATGTAAATCGCATACAGAATGAGTATATATATCTTTCCTTCTTATTTAGGGGCATTGACATATTGCTAGATGTCAACCTTGGTCATTGAAATCGAACGACCATCTGATCGGAGGATAATTTATGTTCGATTAAATTATCACGATTTATTTCATGTCCAACTTGAGGGGAACCCAAAAGGTCACACACATCAAAGTCGAAATCAATGGTTAACAGTGCACAGTACAAATATAACAACATATATGATTGTTGTAGGAATTTTTCATAAATGGTTCAATGTGTTTATTATTGAACAGATCATTTATGAGGTTCCATAGTGGCTTAGTGATTGGTGAATGACGATAGGGGCACTTTGGAAATTGGAAAAAAAAAATTACTATTCATGTGAATAGTAAAAAAAATTGTTATTTGTTTTGAATTCCAATTCGGCCCAAACTCTTATTATGGTTTTATAATCTCATTAAACCACTAAATTAAGATCCAATGACTAAGATTAAATTAGCTTTTATCCTACATCGGATTCTTAATTAATTTTGTTGTATTTGGAGCACTATATAAACCCAAAGAATTCTTCACAAATTTTTACACCAAACCTTTCATATCTTGGGTTTATATAAGTGAGCAACTCTAAAGTTTAAGAGTAAGCCACTGATTTTGAGGATCCTTAAGTCTAATTAACTAAAGAAACCTCGAGTTAAAAGTTTTGAGATATTTGCCTAGGCTAGCACCAAGGGCAAAGTACCCGTGCACTCAAGGCGTAGTCTTACCGTTGAGTTTTGGCTTTGGTGTGTGCATCTTTGGAGGCCACACACTTGGGTGGCTCTTTGGAACTTGGAAGAGCTTGCTGATTTCGAGAAAAGCTTGTAGATTGGAGGGAGGACTGAAGGAGTCTTCGGTTCAAGTAAGTCTTTTTTTTTTCTTTTTTTTAATTAGAGTTCTTATGATAGTTAGCATGTTTAGGTTTATGTTCTTTGCATGTTTTATGAGTTTTATGCTTAGAATATATAGTAACATGTCTAGGCTTGTAGAATAATCAAAACAAATGGGTCTTGGGCAAAGGGAAAGCGGCATAATAATTTTGATTTTCCGCTGCGCACTCGCGGCCGCTTCCCAACAAGCTGCGGTCATCATTAGGGTCAACCATTAGATTTACAGTGTTAGAGCTCACTAGTCGAGCATGGAATCCCATTAGGTCGTGTGGTCGTATGTTAATAAAATATGTAATTAATGTTATGTTCAGTATATTGCATATATTATCATGTTTTAGCCATGCATGTTTATATGTAGTTCATGAAATGATGTATGTATGAATAATAATATCACAAGATAGAAATAGCTCAAGCTATGACATGCATGGGTCAGTCATGATCATGAATTCATGTTAGCCCAGTTAGCTCAAGTATAGATTAGCTCCATGTATGCATGTTACAACAAATATGTGAATAGTGTAAGTATGAACCAGGAATCAGCTCACGTCAGGATGGTCAAGTGTCAATTTTATGTTTGATCAGAACATATTTTTTTATGCACGTACTTGTGGTGTTAATGTTGCGTGTTAAGGTTGTGCTGGACGATGATCCAAGTTGCATGATGTTTAGCATACATCACGCCGAAATTTTCAGTAAATATCAGGCCAAGCATGTACTCACAACACGCCATGCATGTACACGCCAAATTATGCACGTTTTAGGCACAAGGCTTATGGAGATGACAATGTTGTCTCATGCCGGTCGTGTCCTAGGTTTTCCGAGGATATGACATTTTAAGCCATTAATTTCATACATTCCAATGGTGATTAAATAATATTTTGACTTTCAATATTCACAATTGGATTACTTAAAACAATTACTCAAAGTTTGTGTCTACGGTTTCTATTTAAAATTTTGACTATCAGAGTCAAATTCACATACGAGTAGGTCCACACTATCTTACCACTTGATAATTAGGATTGGCAATGGGTCAGGTCGGGCCGGGCTTTGGCCAAGGCCTGGCCCTGGCCCTGGCCCATAAAATATATTAAAGCCCAAGCCCCAAAAGTCCTGTCCATTTATGAGAGGGCCAGACTCAGCCCTAAGCAGCTTAATATGAGACCGAATTAGGGCCAAACCCGACCCTAAATTTTTTAAAAATTATTAATTAAATACTAGTATTTTAAGAAAATGACATATTCTCTATATAAAAGATTTTTTCAAAAGTTTACACCCTGTAAAAAACATTATAATTTCTAAATATTAAAAAAAATTAAAAAAGTAACAATTAATATTAATACAACTTAAATAAACTTAAAAAATATTAATAAATCATGAAATACTACACTAGTACATTAAACAATATTAATAATAAAAAATTCTAAACTGCAAACATATAATTATATATATATATATAATTATATATATATATATATATATATATATATATATATATATATTATATGTAATAAAGGGTCAGACTGATGCTTTTATTTTAAAAGCTCTTATCTGATCCTTTAACTAAATAGCCTCATTATTTAAAGCCCTAGGCCTAGCCCTTTTCTTAAGGGCTGGGCTAAAGCCCTGCGAGTCCGGGCTGGGCCTAATTGCCAAGCCTATTGACAATGATTAAGAACCGATCTAAACATGACAAATAGTAATGGAGAAAATATCTCACATCAATTCCTTATCAATAAGTTGGTAAAAATCTCCGCAGTGATGAGGCCCTAGTACGTTAGGACTGGTAAATGGATAATTTTCTATACCTGGTAGTTGGACGGGTCGAATACGAGTATTGACGTGCTCGTTCAAATTGAGGTAAGATCTATGTGTGAACGAGACCCAGTATAGGAGCTCGCAGAGGTCTAGTACGAAAGGACTGAGTACGTATAAAATTTTCATACCCATTAATTATACGAATCAAATATAAATATTCATATTCTCGTATCATATCCGGTCTCTTGATATCTCTACTTATCAATACACTGGCGTTTGACCATCAGAAATTAGTTATTTGGCTAAGAATAACTACCAATAATAGTCTTAATTATGTTCAGTATAGATTGAGTTCAGTATTAAATTTAAATATCATTTTCCGACCCTTTAATTAAAGCCTGCACCATTGCAGAATCCACCACTTTGTTTATTAGCAGTTCTTTTTATGACACCTGTTTGTTTGAAATATTATAAAGATCTCAATGGATATGCACATGATGTAATCATAAAACCCTAATCTATTTTGCCACCAATAAAATATCTAAACCTCATTAAGTCCTTAACCAATCATCCCCTCAAGCTCTCTCTCTCTCTATATATATCTCTCTTCTTCCACACAGATCCTCATCACCCACTACCATTTCTAAGACACTGTTTCTTAGGACCCATAGGACCACAATTGTTAGCTGGCTTTGGTAGTTTTCTCATCTCTGTTACCTTAGTGGGTCTTTGCTGTAAGGTTGTGTAATGATTCATTTACCTAAGTGGCATTATTGGCTTTTCTTTTACTTTTACTACATGGACAAGGGTAAAGAAGGGATTTTATTTTAGATCCCTTGAATTTTTCTTTCCATGTAATATTGGTAAGTTAAAAATTTTATTTTTTTAAAAAATAAAGAAATGTTTAAGTCTCTTTTTAAATAATACACTCATCCCACCAAAATCCTAAATTAAATATATCTTTTAGGTTTTGAACTTGTGATCTTTTGGTTCCACTGCAAAAGTTAAGCTAACTTAAAAAAAAAATACAAGAAATTATGGATCTAGCGTGTTTGGAGATGGGCAGCCCTCCTGGTGCCCCCATATATATGGGTAGTTTTATTTTTCAATTTTAGGGTTAGGGTTTATATATACACATATATACTCTCATGATCATCATCACTTACATGGAATTGATAATAAGATCTCATCAAGAGCAGCAGCCGCCAATATCTGCGGATGCGGCATCATCAAGATTCACAAACTTTAGCAATGGAAAATTCATTGAGTAGGGTTTGGATCAAAATTTGCCTCTCCTTTACTTGAAAAGTTTCCTTTCAAATGGGAATCTTGATGATGCTGCATCAGCAAATATATGACTATTATTCAATACCACTTTTGAATTCCATATACACAACACAGATGCTCCATGAAGGTACTTTTCTTATACTATATTGTTACAATTAAAATTAGGTTTTTTGTTTAAAAAAATTCTGGTGTTTGTCTATGATTGCACAAAAACCATATTTAGAATTCTGATATTTATGATTTTATTATGTGTTGTCATTAATTTTCCTAAATCTTATGCCTACTGAAACAGTCAGGATACCTGAAGGTTTTCTTCTTATTTTTTTTATTATATATATATATATTTTTTTTTAAAAAGGATACATGGGGTTTATCTTCTCAAAGTTTTTCATCAAATTAGAGGGGCTTTTAATTTAGGGAAATTACCAAATCGTATAACTAATATTTGGTGTGCGATCAAAAATAGAAAAATCATGTAATTTTGTTCACTTGTTTACCTGAAGATTAAAAAGTATCAATTATTGGGTAGACTGATAAACAAAATTTCAAGATTTATGTATTTGACAACGTATCAAATATTGGATATATGATTGATAATTTTTTTTAATTTATTATATGTACTAGTACTACTAATTTTTCTTTTTTCTTTCTGATTGTGTATTAAAGGTTGAGCCTAGCATGATGTCAAGTGTCAACTTGATATCCGCTTATTCACGGGTTTGAACCTTAAAAACAATCTCTATATAAGAAAATAGGATAAGACTGCGTATATAAGAGCCTTCCACATATCTATGCATGTAACATGATCCTTATGCACATGGTACAATGTTTTTGTCTGCGTTTGTTGCTGTGTGTTGAGTCAGAAATTTAGCTGAATCTCCAGTTAGCTACATAGGTAGCAGCTTTTCGTGCATGAAATTTATGTGATTTTGGCTACTTTTGTCTTAATCAATTAACTTCATTTAGCTAAAAAACTGATTTTGTTTAGAAAATCCCTTTGAGGATGGTATTTGGATTTTGATAACTGTTCTCAAAACGAGTTATTTAGAATCTTCAAAATAAGTTATTTATTAATTAGTCATCTTATTGCTAGGAGATCCATTGTTATATGAATTAATATAGATTCAGAGTTGGCTGTTAATTAGTGTGTGTTTGTGGTAATAAATTTTATGAGATCTTGCAATCTAATAATTTTTTTTTTTTTTTGAATATCGGGAAACCTCACGTCATTCAATTGATGTGTGGGTAAACTGGTGTTGTCTCATGCTCTTACAAGGGTGTTACCCATGATTTGAACCTGAGACCTTGAAGACAAGGTCCCAAGCTCAAACCGCTTGGCTGCGCCCCTTGGGACAGAGAGCTCTAATATGCAATAACTAATGGGGAACTAACGATTGAGGAAGTCTTGGATAAGATGGGGGCATTGCACTTCTTTAACTAAGCGCGTGGATTCGGTGCTGAGCTGATATTTGTATTGATTTTTTTTTTATATAAATTATATTATATAGTTATTAGATAATAATTTAAATATAACTGAATATTTATCATATATTGTTATTAGAGTACGCATGACAGAAGATATGAAAAAATTTAGTACAGCTCAGCTCAGCTCAGCACTGGATCAAAATTCAGTACAATACACTCTCTTATCATAAGGTTTATTTTTATTTGTTTTTATAAAATGTAAACTTTGGTTCCTTGCACCAAACATATATTGAAAGGTTTGGATTTTGCAGTGGTACAAAATTGTGAAACATGTGATCATAGAGCAGAGGTTTAATTGTTTCTTCTTCAAATTCTTGTGGCACACTGATTCAATGATGGAGTTTAGCCTCATTGGTCCCTTAGGTCTTCCTGGGATGATATTTTACAATTTTCTCAGTACCTTGACTTAGAAATTCGTCATAATTATAAGAAGGCAAACAAAGTAGCAGATTTTTCTAGCTAGAATTGGCGCTTCAGGTCACTCTAATTTTTTAGATACAATTAAGCTTCGAGTTACGGAAAGAGTCTATTTGTAAAAAAGATAAGATAAGATCGAATACATTGAATTTTCATCAGATACATGATAGTGTGAGAAGTCTAATACTCTGGATCGTATGTGTGTTTCTGCTTTTCATTTTTCTCATTGAAGTTTTTTCGGATTTCCTCTACTTTAAATAAAGATTTTAATAAATTTTAGGAAGTAACGTACTACAAACCGAGTTTATAACTAATAATGCTTTAAAAAAAAAGTAATTTTCTTGTTAATGCAGTACAATTCTAAGAAGAAATTGGGATTTTAAAAACAAATACACTTGAGCCGGACGAGCTTTTTCTTCTCGTCGTCGTCGCCACATTCCTTCTCAGACATTGTTCTTTAACCCCCAAAAAAAAAAAAATCACACTGTTTGATGATTTTATGACAGTTTGTTTCATTGGTTTACAAATTGCAATACAAGAGTAGGTTTAATATATGTAATAATCAAGTACTTTGTAGCCCTAGGTAGGGATGACAATGATAGGGATATCAAATGATTCGTCAATTTCAATCATATTCTATTTATATAATCGACATACAAAATCATCTAAAAAAAATCATAACGTCCCGTTTGAAACTTGAGATATTTTTTTTCCCTATCCCATTTACATAATCGGCATAAAAAATTACCCTCCCACTATATGTTTTCGGGAGAAATAAATCATCTCATCCCACTTGTTGTCCCGTCACGTTTAAAATTTCAGGATATTTTATTGTTCCGTTCTATTTCATTTTCAAATATGGACAAAATATGTTACAAATCTCGTCCCGAACGGAATGGAAAATTGACAAACCTAAATTTCAGGAATTTGATCGAATAATTTTCGAGCATTTTTTTCTTCCCACCCGATTCCAAATTCTAAAAAGGTATAGAATAGAAAATTAATTTAGATTTTATCCCTCACTTCCTCTAAAAAAGGTCATTTGCTCAAATAAGATCATGCTTGCACTTATATATATGCAAAGCCTAAGCTTGTGTTTTATCTATATGATTAACCAAGCATTTGGTTACACTTTTTAAGATATTGATTTTCAAATTTGTTAGCATGCCACTTGCCACCAAAAGTATAATATGGAATCTCTAATTAAGCACCAATAGTGCATAATTAACATACTATTTACAAGTGGTGAGTCATCATCTTCTGGATGAAATATGGTTTCTGAAATTTAATCATAGTTGAAAGAATTAAAGATCTCAAATACAATTTTAATAATGTTCATATTAAAACAATTCAAAGATTTGCTGAACACTTTTCTTCCTGGTTTATTTGAATCTTGTTTGTTTAATTTTTAGTTAGATTTATATTAATTCAAAATGATAAGCAATCACAAACATTGTGGATTCTCTAGCTTATCAAATAAAATATGAAGGGATATTACAATCGTATACTCAGTATTTGATATGTTATTTTTTTTGAAAAGAAAAACAATGAAATTAAAATTGTATAAATTTTAAAATTTTGTTCACCGATCCACCCAAAGATTGTAGAAAAAATTCACCTATGTTGTTTCAGATGTAGACCTAATATTTGACACATGTTTCAATCATATACCTAAATTTGATATAAATTTCATATATTTTGCAATCTTTGGTTGACCGATAAATAAAATTTCAAAATTTATGTATTTTTGATAACGTATCGATCTTTGAATATACGATTAATAATTTCCCTTAAATGAAATCAAAACAAATATCGGCTGCGTTAAGATTAGCTTAAATTTTTGGGTGAAACCGTGTCTTTGACTCCAACGAATTTTTTCTAACGAGTATTTACTAATTGTTTAATTAAATATTCTTTCTTATATTCTTAATTAAATATGGTATTGATATATTTATTTATGGTTGTGATTTGATTTTCTTTTTCCATTGATTTTATGAAGATCCTATCTGCTTTAGAGACGGAGATCTTTTGTAGATTAATGACCAACATATAAAAGAATCCTATATAGACCTATAATTAAATTTAAAATCCTGTAATTTACAGGCCAAAGCTCAAACGTCATTCTCATATAATGTTTCAATATTTTGGGCAGAATATATACTATTCAAGTACACAATAGTGGTTACAAACAAAGTCTAACTGTGAATAGAGATAGTAATCGATTAGGATAAAGAATTGTTATAAATTTATTATTGACTTTTTAAATCGGGATAAAAAAATCATTTCAGATTTCGAACCAAACGGTTAAATCGAAATTGATGATAAAAAATTATCATAAATCCCATCAATTGAAATCCCGAATTTTGATCAGTATTCGGAATTTACTATCATGACTAACCAGGAAGAATCTCTCAACCTGAACTTTTGGTTTTAAATTACAGACCCCATTGACCCTTTAGACAAAATTATGTAAAATTTGGCATTTTTTTTTAATTGATTCTATTGTAATAGTACTTCAAAATTGTTTAATGGGTTCAGAATTTTATGAGGCCATTGCCTTGCCATGCCCCACTACCATGCTTGTGCAGCTCATATGTCTACATGTGTGTGTCTCAAATGCTCATATTCTCAATATCACATGATGATGGTGATGGTGAATGTAAAATATTTAAGAAGCATAAACTATAGTACTAGCACAAAGGAGTTGCTAGAGCCGAGGGGTGTGGCTTAGTGGTGTAGGGTTCAGTATCTCACCTTGAGGTTTTGGGTTCGAATCCAGGGGGTGCACTTCTTATAAGAGTCTGGGATAGCCGGTGGTTTTACCTGCGCCGCGGCCCAGAATGGGTGGTTTGGTGGCGGGATTTCCATCGTTTCCAAAAAAAAAAGAGTTGCTAGAGCCTCAAATTTTAAAAAATAAAAAATAAAAAATCTAATTTAATATAGGTGCGTTGTGTTGTATTTACAGTAACTAGAAGTTTAGTTTGACCAATCAAATATTGTGGTTTCATTTTGATTAATTGATTGGTTCTTGAATCTTGGTCATCACCATATAGTGAAATGGAACTCTGATTTCTTCCCCAAAAAAAAAAAAATGAAAAACCCATTTGGGATTTGGGGGGATTGTTTATAAGGGGGAGGAGTCCACCACCAACTTGGCCATTTTTATCTTAGCTTCTTTTTGGAAACTATTTGTATTAGTATTTCACATCCAAAGTAAGATTTAGGGTTTTGTTTCATCCAATCCTTTAGAACAATAATGTTAAATTTCAAGTAGACAATGTTGTCTAACCTCATCACACCCAAATTTAAAGAATTAGAGTTAAGTTTGACTGAACACTAGATAAATAGTCAAAAAATAAATGTAATCCATATAAGATCAATATTAGATAAATCATAATAATTGACTCAGTATTTAGAACTAAATACTAATCCAATCTTAAGATTCCGAAATCTATTTAATAACAATCAAAACTTGTTGTTTAATTGGTTAATTTTCTAGTTCTTGGTCATCTTATTGTAAAATGAAAAGACCCATCTCTTCCAAAAAGAAAAACACATTTTCGATATAGCCATTTTCAATAAAATTTTAGGGTTTTGCTCATCAAGTCTTTCTTTGATGTAAATGTTAGCATGTACTAAACAATTTCATGTTTAGCTACAATTTACTGTTAAACGATAATTAGATAGTGATGTCCAACTTCAACTTTATATTTTAAAATGTATAAACTTCACATCCTCCCTAAGATGAGTGGCTTGGTGGTGTAGGGTTCAGAATCTCACCTTGATGTCGCGGGTTCGAATTCAGAGTGCGCTTCTTATAAGAACCTGAGACAGCCGGAAGTTTTACTTACTCCGCTTAAATCCGGAAAAAACAATTTAACGACGAAATTTCCAACCATTAAAAAAAAAAAAAAAAAAACTTCGCATCGATGAATTCTTACAAATTCATCTTTTAAGTTATGGCTTGGATTTTTCCACATCATGCATCATGTGTCCTAATTATAAGCACATGTAGAGTATACATGGTGAATTAGTACAATTGCTAAATTTATTTAACTTCTTATTCCAAATATTCTATTGAGGTGTCTATATATTATATGAACAATGATTCATGCACGTGCCAACGTACGATGGAGTTTTAAAAACAATTCAAAAGTTACAATTTCTAGCTACGACTGTGAATTATTTTCAGTACCTACGGCTATCTATCTCGAGAACTCACCGCTGATCGAATTGGTGAATAAAAAGTTTATTGAATTAGTAGTTCGATCGATTAAATCCCATAATAATATTCCTTAACACCCCCCTCAAATTTAAGCTGGTGACGAAAGAATAAGCTTGAGGTTGTATCTTGAAATCGGATAGCGGAGTCATGAAACTGAAAATCTTGAAACTTGGAGGCCGGAAACCTTGAGATAATTGATGAGCTTTAACCTACGAAGCCCGAAGGGGGAGTCGAAGCCCAAGAGGATGCTGAAGCCGGAGAACTTTAACCTACGAAGCTCGAATGGGGAGCCGAAGCCCAAGAAGATGCCGAAGCCGAAAAGGGAGCGAAATCCCGAAAAAGAGCCGAAGCCCGAGAGTGCCGAAGCTAGAGAGGGAGCGAAATCCCGAAAGAGAGCCGAAGCCCGAAAGGGAGCGAAATCCCGAAATAAAGCCGAAGCCGAAAAAGGGAGCGAAATCACGAAAGAGAGTCGAAAACACGAAAGAAAATAGAAAAACCAGAAATAAGAGTGACAAATTTTTCCAAAATCAGGAAGAAAATTGGCAAGAAAAAAGACAAAAGAAAGGGGTGGCTCATGATAGGTGAAGCACTCATGAAAGGGTGGCGCATGAGAAAAGCAATGTGGTGGTTGGCAATTGGGGGGCGCGTGAGGGTCACACAATTATGGTAGCCGTGATCCCCCACGCGCCGATGAGAATCAGAGAGAGTGAAACTAGAAAAATCAGAACCTGGTGTCTGATACCATGTTAGATAATGAAAGAAAGTCTTGAATTCACTATATATGAATTTACAATGGTAGATGCCTATATATATAGGGTACATAGAAATCCAAAATAGAAAATAAATCCTATAGTTATGAAGAATAATAATGAATATAGGAAATCTTCATCTAATAAGGAAATATAATAAAATCATGAATCTTAAAGATATTAGGAATTCTATTTTGGAAATTGATTCCATAATATATATTTCCATAATAATATCCTTTAATATTCCTTAACAAAATCGTTTCGAAAAAATTGACAGAACCGGCCCGTGTCATAAATAGTTTTATTTAATTAAAAATTATAAAAATATTAAATTTTAGTTTTTGATTTTAAAAATTAAAAAAAAAATAAACCGATCTGATCCAATTCGTCAATTTTAACAATTTTTTTTAAGGTCGAATTTTATTACTTAACCGAACTGGACTCATGATCGATTTTCCGTTCGAGTTTGATTTTCAAAACTATGATCTATCTTCTAGATGTGTGAAATTAGTTTAGATTTGTAAGAATTTTGACCAATGACCCTGTTCATCAAGAAATAAATATTTTTCTTCTTACGTTGATGCTAATTCGCCTGTTCTAGAGTTCAGTTTATTAAAAAAAAAAAACAGGAAAAAAAATTATCAATTGTATACTTAAACGTAAATATATTATTAAAAATACATAAATCTTATAATTTTATTCATCATACCACTTAAAGATTGCAAAGTGTATCAAATTTGGGTATACGATTGAAAATGTGTGTTAAACATTGGGTACTTTTATAATTTTTACCTTGGTTTTTCAAAAATCGATCGGTTCGGTTCGATTTTTGTTTGATTTAGTTTAATCAAAATTTGAACTGCAAACAAAATAAGTGTTAATATATATATATATATATATATATATATATATATATATATATATATATATATATATATATATATATATATTGTCTATTTCACTATAAGAAAAAAACAAGCAACGCTAAAAGTAACAATATCTTACGTCGAACATATTAACGTAATTTATGCTTCTTTATTAATGAGTTACTATTGAATATAAATCAAAAACTTTTTTATTTAATGCAACATTTTAATCTTTCAAGGTGTTGCACTCACATGTACAGGATGAGTTAGATGACATGCTAGACATGTTATTTTTAAGTTTTAATTTCTCATCTTTTAAGCATACAATTTCTTTTTCATGTATTTCATTTTTCTTAACAATTGATGCATGATCATGTAATAAATATGAATGCTCTTTTTTTAGTAATTTATGCTTCTTTATTAATGAGTCATATAATTCATGCAATTCATTAAATATATCAAGCAATTCATCATATTCGAAGGAATCATGTACATTTTCTTCATCACTCTGATTTATGAGGTCATCATCATCAATAGCCATAAAGACAAGATCTATTGTCCCCTCTTCACTTTCTTCCTCGGATGAGCTAGAGTCGCCATCGCTTCAAGTTGCTTTCATTTCATTCTTCTTGAATTTTCCCTTGAATTTCTTTATTGGGCAATCAACAACTATGTGACCCGATTTTTCGCATTCAAAGCAAGTGATTTTATCCTTCTTATTCTTCCTTGGCTAATTGTCCTATTTCTTCTCATCAATCCAAAATTTCCCTTTTGACATCTTATATTTGATGAATTTCTTGAAGCTCTTTGTCATATGTGCTAAGTTAAGTCTTCATCAATATCATCCCCATCACTCGAACTTTCGACATCCTCTTTTCTCACAAATGATTTAAATCCTTTTATTTTTCTTTTTTCTTCCCTTAAATCCATCTTGATTTTCATCTCATATTCCAACAATTTATCCACCAAGTCATCCAATTTCAAGGTGTTGACATTATTAGATTCTTTGATTGAGGCGATGCAAATTCTATATTCCAAAGGAAGAGACCCGAGTATCTTCTTCACTTGATCACTTGAACTAATATTTTTTCCTAAAGCACTTAGTTGATTCAAGATCATTGTGATTTCTAGAATTCTTTAACTTGACTAGTGCCTTTATTGACCATTTCCAATGACTTCCATAATTCATAAGCATTTTTAAATTCCAGAAGTTTGTTGATTTGGCTCCGATCAATTGCACAAAGAGATGATTGAGAGCCTTTGCATTGTTGGAGGCATCCATGTAGTCCTCATTGGTCCATTCAGATTGCGATTTTAGAAATTCCACACTGTTCCTATCTTTTTCATTAGCATTTTAGAACCTCTAGTGACCACTTTCACATCAATGGTAAGGAGGTAGTTCAACATCTCCATCTTCCAATAATTATAGTCAGTTCTAGTGTTGAACATGTGTCTATTTGTTGAAGCTCCCTCAGCAAAGATCATTTAAGTGTTGCTTGTAGAGGCCATGATCGATTCTTGGATGGTTAAGTCATTTGTGAGAAGTCCAAGCTCTTATACCAATTGAAATTGCCTACAAGCACTCAAACAACAAATACAATTATACTCAAGAAGGGGGTGAATTGGATAATTGATAAATATTACGGAATTAAAAATCTTGTCAATTTTAAGCCACTTCGTTAGTAGCTTTACCGATTAAGCTTGGTGTAATTTTCTCAATTAAACTACTCAATAATTTATTTCCCAAAGGTAAGTTACTAAACAATATGGAAATATAAATTAAACATGCGATAAATAAAAGAGTTAAGAGATAGATAAAATGACACTGTAATTTATAATGGTTCGGCAAATAATGCATACGTTCACTAGGGGTGAACACAATTTCGGGTCAAACCGCGAACCGCACCGAACCGAATCGCGCGGTTTGAAAAAATATTAAAAATGATTTTGAACCGCACCGAATCGAACCGCAAATTTCAGGTCGGTGTGCGGTTTTGACACATGTCAAACCGCGAACGGCCCAAACCGTAAATTTTGACTCGAACCGCGACCCGAACATCCTAAACCGCCGACCCGCGTTCAAATTAAATATTATTTTATATTTTTCTTCTTCTTTAACTATGAAAATTAAGATATTTAATGATCATATAACAATATGTAATGAATAAATGAAAATTATGTAATTTTTTCTTCAATTATAATGTGAAAACACACAAAATTTTCTTAAAAAATTTATAATCCAAACCGCCGACCCGAACAGCCCGAAACCGTTAAACCGCCAACCCGAACCGCCGCGGTTTTCCTTATCAAATTTGCGGTTTCGTTTTCTAATTTCCCAAATCGCCAACCCGCGCGGTTTGAAGTAAAAAATGAAAAAACTGCCCCGAACCGCACCGCGAACACCCCTAACGTTCACTCATTCAAGCCGCTCTTGAAGCTTTCCACTATGTAAATGTGTTTTCACACTTTACACCGAGAGTTTTCCATGGCTCACTCACAAATCAATAGTTTTGTCTCTAGGTTCACCCCAAACATTTACATAATAGTTTTATACCTAGGCTCACTCCAAACATTTTACAACAACAACAATAGTTTTGTCCATAGGTTCATTCTTAAACTTTTACACAAATTTACCATTTTGAGTATGCTCACTCAATAAGGGATTTCACAACCACAAGTGTTTAAAATATAAAAATGTTTTACAACACCACTTGGGTACTCACACAAAAGATAATGAAGATTTAAGATGTGAGTGTTTAAGTCAAGTAATTCCGAGCTCACTAAATGATGTAAAGGTGTAGTGTGAGAGTTTTGATTATGAAGAGATCATATAAGATGAAAAGGTTTAAGTTTCTCTAAATATTTTTGCTTCTTAGAAAATGTATGAAGGTGTGAGAGGTTGGCAAAAATGAATATGGGTCTCAATTTATAGTGAAAACAGTGAGCAGACTCTGTTTTAGCACACAGACCGATATGTTAGTCTACAAATTCAAATGGCTCTAAAGAATATGATCGTTGAGACAGGTAAGCGTGAAAACAACCAGATTAATGACCGATATATGGAGATCGATATGAACCGTACCGATTTCAGTAGCAATGCAAACTCCAGACTGATCGGTATGGGAGACCGATATGCTCGCGAATGCGTATCGAAATTGCTAGCGTTGCATCATCAAAATCCTTCATCAAATGCAATGGCACTTACATGTAGAAGATTTAGGAACCCACCTTCTAGTGCTAATAAAACCTATTAATTTTTCAAGAAGATTGGAGAAAATCCAAGTTTCACGGATAGAAATCATAAAAAATGACATAATAATTTTATTAAATTTAATGAAATAAAAACTTCGGATATAGTATAATGATGATAAAATATTTATATAATCGACCTCGACTAATGAGAAAATATTTTATTTAATTTGGTTTATCAACTATTCAAGAGTACAATCAACTCATTTCATTTGAAATTAACTTTATAAACTGCTAGAATAAAAAATAAAAAACAATACAGAACACTTCCAATATAAAGAATACCAAGCAACATGATTATTCCTTACAAACAATTGCTTCAAATAGACCCGGCCACGGTTCCGGTTCGGAACCGAAATCGAACCAGAACCGAACAGGTTGGAACCGGAAGGTTTCGGTTCCAACCGGTTCCGATTCCGGTTCCGGAACCGAACCGGAAGGCGACCGGTTCGGTTGGGGTTCGACCCCAACTCGAACCGGTCCGAACCGGTGGAACCGTACGGTTCCACCGGTTCGGCAGTTCCAACTGGAACCGAACGGTTCCGGTTGGAACCGTAGGGTTCCAACAGGAACCCTACCCCCAACGGCTACTAACCGTTGGGGGGCAGGGAGCCGTTTGGCTCCCTGTCCAAATAAAAAATAATAATAAAAATTTATTTTTATTATTTAAAATATAAATTACTAATGTACCCCTAATAACGGTAATAAAACGGTTATATTTATGGGCATTTTTTGTATCAAAAAAATTCTAAAATTCTATAAATATGATTCATTTTTCATAATTTCATCACACCAAATTCGCAACTCTCTCATTTTCTATAATTCTCTTATTTTCAATCTTACTTCAATACAATTCTCTTATAATCTTATATTCTTATTCTCAATCTCAATTCATTTAGTTGTTAATTTGTTATCATTCGCATCGCAATTATTCAATTTTCTTATTTTTCTTCCTAATTTCTCAAAAAAAAAATGGCAAGCTCATCTGAGAACATAATGTCAAATATGTCAACCCAAGAGAGCGGCCCTAGTGTCAGTGCACAATCACAGAGAAGAGAAGTTAAGGCTCGGTCCTCGGATATTTTCAAAATTCGTTTTAATTTGGAACGCCTAGAAGATGATTCACAACGAGCAATTTGCAACTATTGTGGGGTTATCTATAAATTTTCTGGTGGATACGGCAATATGATCAAGCACATGGAAAAACATCATCCTGTTGAACTTGGCATTGATACGACGCAAACTCAAATGGGCAGGTACGCATCATCTAGTAGAGGTACGAGTAGTGTAGATTTATTTAAATATTCTGATGCAAAAAATAGAGAAGAATTTGCGAAATTAACTTGTATGGCATATCTTTCTTTAAGCTTTGGTGAAAAACTTCATTTGACTAATTACGTGCATAATGCTTTAAACCCTGCTGCATGTAGAATGACTCGAAACACAACAAAACGTCATATTTTCAAATTATATAAGATGGTAAAATTATTTCAAATGAAATATTTAAAGAGATGAAATGTCGTATTTCTATATGTTCTGATATTTGGAGTGACCATTGGCAAACACACTCATACATGGGTGTGACTTGTCATTAAATTGATGCATCATTTACCATGCAAAAAAGACTTATTGCATTTAGAGTTTTTGATGACCTACATACTGCACATAATATTTATAGAATGATGAAGGTAATTTTTGATGAATATGGTTTAGTAGAAAAAATTTTAACAATTAGATTTGATAATGCATCTGCAAATACTGCATCCATTCATGATTTAAAATCCTTATGTGAACCAAATTTAGGGGGTCGATTTTTTCATATTCGTTGTACATGTCATGTCCTTAACATATGTGTGCAAGACAGACTAAAATTATTATCACATTTCCTTGATCCAATTAAAACGACACTTAACTGTATTTGGTCATATTCTCAAGTTATGAGAGAATGGACCAAGTTTTGTAAAATAAATGGTATTAAACCGATTAAATTTTCAAGAGATGTTCCAACACGTTGGAATTCTACTTATTTTCTTTTATGTCAAATGTTCCAACACGTTGGAATTCTACTTATTTTCTTTTATGTCAAGCATTTCAATACAAATATGCATTATGTAATTTTTTTTTCTCAACATGTTCAAAATATCACACTTTATCCTAGTCAATGGGATATTTGTGAATTTTTTTTAGATATTTTAATAGTTTTTAATGATGCTACTTTAGTTTTTAGCGGTGTTTATTATCCTACAGCACATTTATTTCTTCTTGAGAGTTTGAATATTGTTGGCACTCTCGATGAGCATGTTGACAGTGACGACCCTAATGATATTGTTTTGCTCGAAGCCATTACTGCTATGAAGGTAAAATGGTTGAATTATTTTAGAGAAATTCATTTACTTTATCTTATTGCTGCTGTTTTTTATCATAGATTTAAATTAGAAGGTTTGAATGGTGGTTTACAAGCTTACTATGGTTATTTATGAATATTAGATGAAATTGATATTACGAGCATAATGACGAAATTAAGAAGTGATTTAATTATTTTATTTAATGATTATATTGTAAGATATAACTTAGGAACATTATGTCAATCTAGTAGTAGCGAACCGGTAATTCAAACAAGACTTAGCGCAGGGGATCGTTGGTTATTGCAACGAAATAAAAAATCTAGGGATACGACAACTAATAATCCTGAATTAGATAATTATTTATCTACAAATTTTGAATTTTCTAATGAAAGTTTATGCAGTAAAAATTTTAAAATCCTTGAATGGTGGAACCGGCATCAAAATATATATCATGTTTTATCTATTATTGCTAAAGAGATATTGACATCACCTATTTTCACCGTTGCGGTTGAGCAAGCCTTCAACTTGGGAGGTAATATATTGGAAGCTATTGATCTTCATTACATCCAAGCACTTTAGAAGCAACAGCTTGTGTGGATGATTGGACTCGAGCTGATCTGAGACAACAAGAAAATGCCCCCGATGATTTTGAAGATTTGTTCGATAATGCTTCTGCATCAAGTGCAAGCGGAACCGGAGCCGAAGGATCAACTGATAATGATGATTGATAATTGTAAAATTATAATTTACAAAGGGGATATATCTTAAACTTGTAATGGAACTACGTGAGTTTTGATTCCTCTCACCCTTTGAGGATACGTAGGCAACTTAAATTTTTAAAAATTTAAGCGCAAGCTCTTCAATATTATAAATTTTTTTTATTTATAAAATTAATCTCATTTATTTTAATTAATTTTCAAAATTTTTTTAAAAAAAAAGTCTTGGAACCGAACCGGTCGGTTCCGGTTCAGTTTAAGGTTCCGGTTCCACACTTGTGGAACCGGAAACCGGCCGGTTCGGTTCGGTTCGGAACCGAACCGCCGGCCGGGTCTAGCTTGAAAAGGCCCTGAGCAAAGAGTTAGTCATAGCCTTATCACTTAATATAGCATTTCGAAACAGGCACCTTCTACAATTAATTAAATTTAAAATCAACAAAAAAAGGGGCAAACAATTATTAAATACATATAATTTACATAAGTATGATCAGAGAAACCATGATATCTAAGCAAGGAGCAAATTTATGGTCCAATTGAAACCTCCAAGGTTAATAATGAGAAGTTTCTGGTATTTTCTCGCAGTTTCTTGGTAACCAAACAGGGTCAGAAGGGGAGAATGAGAGTACTTACGATCAGTGGCGAAATCATGATTGGGCTTAATTTACAAAACTAATCCACTTAGCAAAAAAATTTTTACCTAGTAGTAAGAGAATATTTTGACAAAAAAAATGATCCAGTATACGAGACTTTCCACACTATGGATTCTGGAAAAGATTATTATACTCCTAAATAAGATGATGTCGATAGCAACGTGCCTTTCGCCATTGACAAGTGCGGTTAATTTACTATCTCATTTAGGGCCATTGTTTAAAAATACCCTAAGTTTTTATTTTTTTTTTCTGTTAATTTCTCAACTATATTGTTGTTGAGTTATATTATGTTGATCTGTGGATTGTTGGATTAAATTCAAGCTTATAATTAAAATGATGATTTGTATTGTAACGAAGGAATATCGTGCACTTGAGAGTTTAGCAAATTCGGATTATTGTAAAAAATCATTATGATTTGTTTTATATATAGCTAAGGTACAATCGAATATCTAAATATTAATATGATGAAAGGCTGAAAGAAGCATATCTAGCTAGATGATAATGAAGGCTGGCCTCAGGAGTCTTCCTTCACACGGGATTCTGGATTCCGACAGAATTTTGGGTGATTTTTTGTGCCGAATAAAAAATTGAGTCCCAATAATTTTTTTAAAAAAATCTCGAATTCCGGTAAGGATTTAAGATCCCGAACTGTTTGATCCCGGATTCATGATGATTTTTCGTCACAATTTAAAAATCGGTACATGATTCATGACGATTTTCATCTCAAATCCATAATCATGATGATATCGAGATTGATAAATCACGACTCATCCCGACTGATTCTTATCTCTAAAAACATCATTTCTCAAGTGTGAAATTTTGATACCGTATATATTGTTTTTGCAATTAAATTTTATGTTATGATTCCAAAAATAATTTGAAAGCATCTTCTTTCTATCCCATTTAGGAGATGCTATAAAAACTTTTAAAAAAATAAAAAAATATAAGTTTTCTTTAACAAATTAACACTTAGTTTTTCTCGTTTCTTTTAATTAGGGCAAAATTGTTTAACAAACCTATCGATCTACAAAAGACCAAGGAGTTTATCTAGACTTGCCACATTTTATATAACCCGCCTAATAAAATTTTGTCACTTGTGCAATGAGTTTGAATATTACAACACATGACATAGCAAGCTTAATATGACCTCTTAAAGTTAGGGATATATACAAGTACACTACAAGAAAATTGTGTGAAGTAGTGACAGCCACGATTTTATTGCCGCCATTATTTGTTACGGAATTTTGTCCCGTCGTTAAATTTCGTAACTAAATTCCTAATCCATTTCAATTCCGTCGCTATTCCCTTTCTAATGTTTAAAACGGATTATTCTGTTGCTAATTTCTGTCGCTATTTTACAGTTTTCTTGTAGTGGTAGTAAACATGAAAAATATTAGGTATTTATAATTTTATCACTTAGAGCAACCCCAATCGAATGTCATATTTGACGTTCGAAGGGATTTGGCATATGATTGATTTCCAAAAAATAGCGCAGCGTTATCGTTTTTTTTTAAATATTTTTCAATAATATTAAAAAAAAAAACTTCAAAATGATAGATTTAGTGTAAGATTTGAAATAATGGATGGAGATGACGAGTATAAATTTTGCATCAAATATAATTTTACTATTGCTCTTAGAATTGAAATCTTAATTCCGCCATGATTAGCAATGGACGTCCCACCAAACAATAAGAGATTAAAACACAAGACATCGAGCTGCAAATTTTATTGATGTGGTTCATAGGATCATTATTTCATTATAAGACCATCATTGTTTGGCAAAATTTTTATTTGGGCTCATTTTTTATAATCGTCGTTATAATTAATATTAACATCTATTTTTTTATCAAAAAAAAAAAGTGTTATCAAAATTTTTTGTATTGGGACTGACATAATGAAGCTGAAAGTGTAGCTGTTCCAAAAATTAACTTGCTATAGCTCTTGGTTTAATTACATCCTACATATGAATTCAACACAACCATTTTTAAATCCATCAGTAATGAAGAAAGAAAAAAATAGCCTATTTGCAAAGATGAGCATCCAAATTCCGAAGGTAAATTTTGCAATATTGAAAGCACTTTGATTACTTGTAATTTATTGGTTATAATAAAAATGGAAGGAATCGTGTCTTGCATTACATGAACTTCTTTAAGCTTGACTTCTCCCTCGATCTTTATTCTAAATGCTTAGATTGGTCGTTTTTATTCTTGCAAATGACACTTCGATGATCAAGTCACCCATAATTAAATTTCATCAGTTTTAACATGTTTAATTATAGAATTCCAAGTGGCGTGATTTGGTGATGTAGAGTTAAAGATCTCACTTTGAGGTTCTGGGTTCGAATCCAGAGAGTGCGTTTCTCATAAGAGTTTAAGACAGAAGAGGGTTTTACCTGCTCTGCTTAAGCCCGTAATGGATAGTTTGGCGGCATGGTTTCCAACGATTCCAAAAAAAATATTTAATCATAGAGTTTTGAATCCTCAACTAATATTTTAGTTGACTTAACTCTTACGGTATAACCAAGAAGTCATGAGTTCAAGACTTCTTAGAAAATACATTTAATTAAGGTTAAGAATAGAGTGAGAGACGTACAATATATAAGGAAGAGACTTAAACATTCTTTGAAAAAAAAAACTACGGATTTTTGAAATTTATCATCTCCATAAAATCAAATATAAGCCAAGGAATGAATATTAAATTATTTAACTTCATCCTACCATAAAAATCCATGACATATTCTTGTCATGTAAGGATATTAACAATAACAAACAACTTCATTTTATTAATGGTATTATTGTAATTATATTTTTATGGAATATTAAAAAAGTAAATTTAAGAATTTTCTTGTTAATTTAATTATGAAGATCTTGTACTGCTCTGGTCATTTTCATTTTGCTTATAGAAACTTTATGTCAATCAATAAATTTACCTATGGGACATTTAAAATGATAGCTAACATATGAGATGGGTCGCCCCACTACATTTATATATAACATGAAATTTTGCCAACCCCTAACTAAACCATTTTTTTTTTTTTGGAATATCAGGAAATCTCATGTCATTCAATTGATGCGTGGATAAATCGATGTTATCTTAGGCTCTTATAAGAATGCTACCCAGAATTTGAATCTGGAATTTTGAAGATAATATCTCAAACTCAAATCGCGCCCCTGAGGACAACCCCTAACTAAACATTTCAAAGCAATTAATACAACACCTCCTATAGTTAGAGACCACAAATTATTGAAGAATAAATAAATTAAATTAATTGATCAATCAAAACATTATGTACTTAACAATACAATTCAAAAAATACCATGAATATGTTGGAGCTTGTTCAGTATCACTTTTCTATTGGTTAAAAGTATTTTTTTAATACTACAAATTCTATTCAATTTTTGTGTTAGTTTAGAGTTTTTAGGATTAAAAAAATTATTTTATCAAATTTTAAGTTTTTGAAAATAGAGGTTGTAAAGTATTTTTTTTTTATGAATTAAATTGTATAAAATATTTTTATTTTATTTCTCAATTTTATATCATTCATTTCATAACATAAATTTAAAAATTGCCTATTAAAAAGGTTTTACAACTTAAGATAAAAGCTTTTATTGATAACTAAACAGTTTCTTTCTTTGTTCGCATTCATGGATAGGTTTAGCCGACAGAGGAGGGGTGATCTGAGAGAGACTTGGAAATTTTTTTCTTAAAAGATATATTTGTAGAATTTTTATTAATAAAGTTTTAAACAAATTCTATTTAAAAAGTTAAATCAAACGGAGTCTAAGTTCAATTTGTATGTATATGCGAAAAAAGTGTTGATGATGATTTTTTTGTTGGGATTGGTGCTTAGAGCGTCAATCCGGACCGTATTTATGTCTGATTCATAAATACGATCAATTCATTTTTCCATAATTTTACTTATTTATGGTTACGCCTATTGTTTATATATATATATATATATATATATATATATATATATATATATTATATATATATATATATATATATATATATATATTCGATCTGATTATGATTAGATTGAAACTAAATGTGGTTTAGTGATATGTATATATTAGACAAAGACCCGATAATATATAATGCAGTACACAGTTACAAAACTAGTTTGTAATTGACATTGGGAAGTGACACTGCTAAATGTATATTATCAAATATAGTTTCTGGTCAAGATTTACTAACACGGGTCCGTTAGTTAAATCCGTTGAGACCAGTACATGTCGTATATCATGACTTAGTCCGATGGTTTATCCCAATGAGCCATGAGTCTGGGGAGACTCGTATAGACGTGTATGTGTTTATAGTGGATAAACAATGAACGACTCACCGAAAATTCTTAATGGATGGTACACCAATGTTAATAAGAATCTTCTCGGATTGAGTAGCATAGTGGTCCATCGACTTGAGATACCACTGTGGATATATGAGACATCCTTCACACTTAGATGGCAGTCACGTCACCGATCTATTTAGATCATACCTCCACCTGTTCGTTGGGTGTGGACTGATCCTCATGATAGCCTGTGTGTATCAAGATATGATCCGTCAGTTCTGTGTACATAGCATAGGTAGTCCATATGTGATTAGCAATCTATTAAATATGTTGCCACAATAAAATTCGTAAGTAAGTTCCGAGTGTTATTTAGAGATTGCTAATAGAAACGTCGACGAGATAATACCTATAGAGATTTGACGTTTACATCTATATCTCTGGGATTATCTGGATACCTGTGACGGATGGATTATACGTATGCAATGACATCGACCTGTATGATTCAACTAGTTTATCTGTGGCCGTCATAATTTACGGGTGGGTAAATTATGGACACGAAATTGGATTTTGTGACGGATATACCTGAATCTAGAGAGTCTCACTAATGAAATATACTCGTAGAGCACTAGGGCGACTATTATAAATAATAGTGATTATTTATAAATCGTTTATACGTTAAACGAAAAATACATGCAAACGGGCTGAACCGTCATTTCCTAATTAATATGTATTTGTATTTAATATATGATATTATTAAATACACATTAATAAATTATCAAATAAAGGTATTTGACATATATCATTAATACATATATTTGAGATATTTGTATTTAATTAATTATTTAATTGTTAAATAATTAATATAATTAAAATATAAATATCTTATGAAATGATAAAGTTAGGAAATGATTATTAGTGTAAATATTTGACATTATATTAAAGGAAAATGTTGTCAAATTGGATTTGACTTACATAGATATTTACTTTAAATTGTTAAAATTGAAATATCAATTTCCTTTCATTTATTGTCAAATTCGGCCAACACCCTAAATTGAATATAAGTGTTATATTTTTTGAGTTGCAATTGTTGACTTACTTTATTTCATTAAAAGGCTGATGATTACAAGTGCAAGTTGTAAATTAATTGAAACAAAAATATCTAGATATTTGATATACACCCTAAATTTCGGCCAAGACAATTTTTAGAGGGTATATATTGTTTTATTTCATTTTTTAGGGTTTAACAAGTTCATTAGATACCAAATAAACATAAAAGAATATGAGAGAAAAGCTTGAAGGCCTAAAGAATTACGCTTGGAAAAATAATGTTTTTGTAAGTTTTTCTTCAAAGTCTTCAACATGAAAATTGTTTCTAACATGCTTAGCATCATTTGTGTTATTTTGGTGTTGTCTCTCTTCTTATAGTTTGTGTTTATTTTGTTTGTGAACTTTGATGAAAAATTGATGCATGTAAGTAAGCTTGAACTGGTTTCAAAGCTTTACTTTTGTTTTTTGAAAAATCAAGTTGTCATTCTAGAGTTGTTTAGCCACTCCTTGGTGACCTAGAATTGTTCTAGAGTTATTTCAAAGTGGTGAGACTTGTTTGGTGAAGTATTGAATGGATTAAAGTGTTGGATTTTAAAATTTTGGTAAAATTGCTCAATTTGATGAAATTGAAAAATTAGGGTTTATAACCCTCTCCAAATTTGGGACTTTTCATATATGTGATGTATTATAGAGTGTATATGATGCATGTAAAATTTTGGGTTGATTGGATTTGATCTTGGCATGTTTAGAACTCAAAAGTACCAAATTGCAATAAACCGAAAATGTGGGGTGCTCTCGGCAATTTCAGAAAAGTTTGGGGATTTGTTGAAAATCTGATTTTGATGTATTGGATATGTTGGAAATAATTTTAGAAGTGATTTAGAATCATCCAAAATTGTATTTGACAATTTATGGACTAAAATGGTCAATTTGCAAAGTTATGGGGCAATTCGGTAATTACCAAGAAATTTGATCTCTTGTGTAATTTTTCAGAATTTGACAATTGGGTAATTAAATAAATAAGTTTATTTAATTGATCCAATAAAAATTTTGAAATTAGAAAATTTTGATTTTCCGCATTTCCGCTGCGTTACCGATATCCCCTATAAAACCCCCAACATTATTGACTCGAGAAAATTCGGAATATGAAGAAGGGTATCGAGGGGATTTCCATTTCCCTCGTCAGGGGTACAAGCCCAAGAGGTATAGGCATCCGACCTGATAAGAAGATTATGGTTAGTTTGCACCTGGTGATCTAACCCCAACGTGTGAAGATGTCCAGAGAAAGATGATCGAACTGACCTGGTAGTTCAGCAGCTATTTCAGTTTCTCGACCCGATGAGTCAGGTCGGAATGAGGGTGTTAAGTTCAAGCTTATATGACGTAAGCCCTGCATGGGAACTCGTATCTTCCAAAAGGTCTGATGTGACGGAAGCGGGGGCCATCAGATTACCTTATGGCATACGCTATCGCAATGGAGCAGTTAGAATATCGGTTGGAATATGGGAATAAGTTTATAACAAGTACCAAAAATGGGTAATTTAATGAAGTTCAGATGGCAGGTCGTAGGGGTGTCAGGCGACTGAACTATAATCTGTAGGGTATTTTGGGAAGAGAGCCTACGCGGCGATAGCAGGTTCACGTCGATGACGTCATAAGATTGGTGTAACAGTGTAGTTGGATCTAGTATATAAAGGGGTTGAGAATTCATTGTATATGTTGAGCAATTTCATTCACAAACATTGTAATAGGAGAAACGAATCCCGAGCTAGAGAAACAAAAGAAGTCGGTTAGACCCGATTCAGTAATAAAAGCTTTTTATTCCCTTGTGCCCGTGGACGTAAGTTGGATCCATTCCGCCGAACCACGTTAAATCATTTATTTGTATGTGTGTATTATATTTTTTGCCAAGTTTGTATTTGGTTCTCAACAAACCAAACAAATTCATAATTGATGGAGGTTTGTTCGAGAAGTATTTTTTCCCAAATTATCCCTGAAACGAAAATCAGTTGTGAACAAAAAGTTTTTATTCCAATTACTTACAAGTATGAGTGGTTTTAAAAAAATACTATATTTTTTCTGTTTTCTTAATTAGTTTATCAAATACAAATTCTTTGACAGTTTATTATTATTAATAATATATCATGGTTAATATATATTTAGGGATATTATCATTTCTTTTTCACATGAAAATTGACTTATGTATAAAAATTTAAGAACTTCAAACATATTCGATTTTTCTCTAAAAGTTGTCAGTGTACTAATTTACAATTTTGAATAAGGAAGGTAAAATCCGGATCCGGTCCGGACCCGGGTCTACCTGGTACGGATTCGGGTAGACCCGGTCCGGACCCGATAACCCGCATTCTTTTTTTATTTTATTTTTTATTTTTTAAAAGTTTTAATTGTATTTTTTTATATTTATATTTGTATTTTGTCAATTTTATTAGTTTTATTTCAATTCTTTTAATTTTTTTTATTAAATTATATTATTATATATATATATGCGTAATATTTTATATTTTTTATTAAAATATAAATTTTTTTTTTTAACGGACCCGGGTAGACCCTGGTCCGGACCGAGTGATCCCGGGTCCGGACCCGGAATCACCCGGGTCTTCGTTTTAAAGACCCGGGTCCGGATTTTTTAATCCCGGACCCGGGTCGTCCGGGTCTGGGTCTTATTGCCATCCCTAGTTTTGAAGTTTAATTTTACACAGAATCAGTCTGCGTATCAATTTACATATAAAAAGTTACGGTCAATATATTAATTTACACCGAAAAATATAAATTAGCATAATGACTAAATCTTTTGGTGAAAAATTAAACTTTTTTAAAATTTTCGAATTTTTCGTACATAAAATAATATTCGAGTAAAAAATGATAACTTCCCTATATATTTATAAGCATGATGTGTTCAATATATTTTTTTTAAATAGGGATGGGCGTGTTCAAAAATATTTTTTATTTTTTATTCCTTAACCTCCCCCAAACTTAAACCTAGGGGTGGTAATTTGGGTTAGGATTCGTTTATTCGTTCGATTCGATTCGCTTTAAAGCGAATACGAGTTTAAAAAAAATGGATTCGTTTAATAAATGAGTCAATTTGATTCGATTCGTTTATTAAACGAATCGAATACGAATTTAAGTTCATTGATTCATTTATTCATTTAGGATTTATTTTATTAATTTGTTTTACTAGTTATTATTATTTTTCAATTAAGATTCGAGAAATTATGACTAATTATCATGAAAAAATAATATTGTCGATATTTGGTGAGGTATTTTTAGTAAATATATTAATTACATATTTCATATGTATAAATTTATGAAAAATTAATATAAATAAATTATGTTAAATTATGTTATTGAATAATATCATGATTAAACGAATATTCGTATTCGATTTGTTATTAAACGAATCGAATACGAATCCTGATATTATGATTCGTTTAATAAACGAATCGAATGCGAATCCATCACGTTTTGATTCAATTCGTTTAGGATTTGATACAAACTCGATTCATTGATTCGTTTTGTCACCCCTACTTAAATCCAAGTGATAAATTTTATTAAAATATTTGAAAATTAACTCGCTTATACCCTTAACTAGAGGCAGTGGTCAAGAAATTAACAACTTGTTAATTTAAAGTTAAAATAAAAAGCGCGTTAAGGAAAATGAATAATGATAATAAACCTCTCCATATTCTGTGAAATCGAGCGAAATTTCTCTCATATTTTAAAATTAAACTAAATTCTTCTTATGTTTTATAATAAGAATAGAAATATTTATATCAAAACCCTTCTATAAGGGATTTCACTTAATTTTAATTTATTAAGAAGATTCCGTTTAATTTTATTAAATATTATGAGGATTTTGTGCTATTTTTCCCTAACATGTCATTGTCATGACTAAATAAAAAAAAAATCTCAAGAAAATGTAATATTTGTTTTTCTTCAAATTTTGAACAAAACTACGCTTTTATTTACAAATGGTAAATACAACATGAATTTTGAGTTTCAATAGTCTAATTCATTCAAAATGATTTTCCACCATCTTACTTGTACATATCGTAAAAATAAAGTATAGGTGAATAGAGGTTTCAACAGACCGGAATGTCAATATTCGTATATGTTCTGTTCTATTAATGAGTATGAAAATTATCCCATTACCCTCCATAACATACCAAGTCCCCGCGGGCTCCCGTGCGAGTCTTCATTCATACATGGGATTTTTACCTCTAAGTGAACGGGGATGTCAATATCCGTACTTGACCCGTACAACCAAATGATATAAAAAATTATCACATTATCCACCTCTGATATGTCAGGCCCCTACAAGCCCTAGGGTGGTAAAACGAATCAACGAATCGAATTTGTATCGAATCTTAAACGAATCGAATCAAAATATGATGGATTCGTATTTGATTCGTTTATTAAACGAATCCTAATATCATGATTCGTATTCGATTCGTTTATTAAACGAATCAAATACGAATATTCGTTTATTCGTTTAGTCAATTTTATTATTTAATAAAATAATTTACCACACTTGATTTACATTAATTCTTCATAAATATATACATATGAAATATATAATTAATATATTTACTAAAAATACCTCACAAAATATCGAAAATATTAATTTTTCTATGTTAATTAGCTATAATTTCTCGAATCTTAAATGAAAATTAACAAAAACTAGTAAATAAAAATAATAAAACAAATCTTAAACGAATCAATGAACTCATATTCGTATTCGATTCGTTTAATAAATGAATCGAATCGAATCGACCCATTTATTAAACGAATCCATTTTTTCAAACCCGTATTCGCTTTAAAGCGAATCGAATCGAACGAATAAACGAATCCTGACCCAAATTGCCACCTCTAACAAGCCCTCCATCCCTACGGGAATCTTTTGTCATCCCTATGGGTTAGGCTAGTTATATTTTATTACTAAATTTATAGCAAAATAATAATTGGATACTGCGAATTTTGAAATTCTATATTTTACTACTACTAAATTTATGGTAAAATAATATTTTACTACTAAAATTATACAAAATCCAATATTTTATACAAAATCTAGTAAAAAAAGTTATTTTAATTTGCCATGAATTTTAATAAAATGTAGTATTTCAAAATTTTTCCAATACCCACTTGTTGTTTTACTATAAGTTTAGTAGTAAAATATAAATAACCCTAAATTTTAAATCATTGATTTCATAGAATGAATTTTAAGTAATTTAATTGATTTCATATAATTCAAATGGTAGATAAATTGACATAATTAAATACTACTTTTCCGTTTACTACCCACTTTTTGAGATGACAATCAGTAAAATTTATGTCTCATCCTGATTACGAATTTCAGACGATAAATTGTCCAGAATCTCATATCAATTTTTGAACGTGCTGAAAAATCATACCGAATACGGATTAAAACTCGATATATTTTAGGCAAAAAATTGAGATTCGAGATAGCAAAATTATCTAAAATTATGTATTGAACGGTACAAAATTTTTATGATTTTTTACCATCCATTTCTACCAGTAAATTAAATGAAATCGGTCTAAATTGTAAATAGTCAAATTAAAATAAAATTTAAATAAACAGAAAGAAAATAAACTAGAAACAAGAATATGAAAAGTACTTTTGGAAGAAAATCTAAGAAGTTAAAAAAAAGATCTACTAGGTGTAGTTAAAATATTTAAGTGCATTTTACATGTACTTTCTATTTTTACTTTTAAAAGGTAACCAATCTAAAGGCGTACGTGTCAGTCATAGATTCCTTTTTAGAACAGGAGGAAATCAAAGCATCTTTATCTCTGGAAAAAAAAAAAAAGTAAAAATAATAAAATATAGTAATAAAAAATAAAAAGCAAAATTTATCTAAACTTTTAGGGATGTATTCAATTGAGATTTAAAAAAGATTATTTAGAGATAAATAAGTTCAGTGGATTTTAAAATACTATTTAAAAATATAATGACTTGTAAGATTTTATTACATTTTTTTTAATCATGATTTTTTACTTATTGGATTTTAAAAAATTTATATCATAAGAATTATAAGATTTGAAATGATTACATATAGATTGTTTTTTTACTTTTATGATACTAACCAACCAACTTTTAATCAGATTATGAACAATGTCTATCTAGTTTAATGACACATTATTCTCTTGAGTCATTCTCGTCCAAGTCACCCTCAACATAATTGTCAATATTAAATTTCTCATCATATTTAGGTGGAGATGCATCAACATTTATAATTATATTTTCTTTTTAAATGAGCATGAATCAAAGTGTAATTTTTTTAGAACTATGATTATATGGAATGGAACGAATAATTATTCATCTATTTAGCACAAGCTGTTGTCTTTCTCTCTCTCTCTCTCTCGATAATAAAAAAAGAGAGAAATAATAATAGTTCAAGCAAATTGTAACCCAAATAGTTCGACCGAAGTACCAAAATAATTTAATCAAATTACAACAACAATAGTTCAACCGAAGTAGAAGCAAAATAGAAAAAAAAATAGTTTAGCAAAACCCAACATAATCAAAATACTAATAAATCGTCCTAACTCATTGGTATCATCCATGGTCCAAGATTCATAGTTTTATTTCTCTTTGTCATTTTCTTTGTTATTTCCTTATTCTGAATCATCCATTTAAATTATATGTATATAAAAAATATATACAAGCCTGCAAAATAATAGTTTTGTTGGTGTAAGATTTTCAAGCTCCTATTAATGCTTCTTACGTAAGTCTGCAACAAAAAGCCAACAAAAATCGACACTCATTAATCAAACAAATAGGGTTCAATAAATTACAATCCTGAAGTTAACAATACAAACTACATCATCGCGCTTCAAAAAAACATCTTCTATTATTAAACACTAGCTAATTAATATATACATTTCAAAAGAAAACCCTAAACTCATTTCAACCAAAATTAACCTTGATTAAATTTACAAAAAACACACAGATCCAATCTAGAATTCGAATTTATCTTAATTAATTTTTATTTTTTAATCAACAAATAAACAAAAAAAATTTTAAAAAAATATCAAAAATAAAAGACTGAAACAACTATTTTTTAATTTTTTTTTTAAAAAAAAATATTTTCAATAGTGTGAACGTTCATGACCATTGTTTGCTTAACTTTGGTTTCAGTGCAATGTGTTTGGATCTGTTTTCACAATAAATTTGCACTAAAAGCTTTCGCTTTTTTTCTGTATAAAAGAAAAGAAAAATTGCACTACGCAGGCTGAAAAAAGAAGAAATTACTAATAAACAAGTATCTTATTCATGAAGAGCTAACATGTCTGTTCATGAAGAGCTAACATGTTTGTTCATCTTCGTTTTTTTTTTTTTGTATGAAAGAAAAGAAAAACTGCACTACGAAGGCTGAAAAAAAAAGAAATTACTAATAAATAAGTACATTGTTCACGAAGAGCTAACATGTCTGTTCATGAAGAGCTAATATGTATGTTCATCTTCTATTCTCTAACAACCAAACAAATCTCATGTCAAAAGTTTGATGAGTTGAGGTAAGATTTTTTATAAGGTTTGATATTTATACTCTCCACTAAAATGTCTCACACAATTATACATATAAAAAACCCTCAAAATAAGTACGTTTTTCAATACCATAATATTTTTTATTACTTGTTTAAAGTCTTAATTGAATACCACGAGATTTGAACACCCTCTTTAAAATTTTTTAATAACCTTAATGGAATACCGCAAGATTTTTAGATTATTTAAAAATCTTAATTGAATACCATAAGACTTATTTAACCCAAAATAGTCTTTTAAAATCTCAATTGAATACACCCCTTAATCAAGTCACCCTAATTGGTAAGTCATGCCAATTTATCTTCAATATGCTACGGGCATGAGTTTCAGACCTCGCAGTAGTAGTGGAGACTTAATTATATTTCATTATCTAATTTAATGTGAAATAAATGTAGATTTCTCTCGAATATTTATGAGAATAAATTTTCAAGTTTTGTTTCAATCAATCCTGGAATGTTATATAAATTATGTATTTAAATTCTCAATATACTTATTATTGTAATATTTATAATATATTAAAAAATAAAGAATTATATATAAAAAAAAAAATCTATTTTGTAAACACTAATTCAAAAAAATGACAAGCTCATAACTTTTTTTTTCTTATTATGCCTTAGTTTAGTTTAGTTTTTTTTTTTTTTTTTATTTATTTTTTTATTTTTTAAATTCATTAACATTTTGTCTTTATTTTTAAGTGAGGGTTACATTATCCTTAAAGAGAGTGAAGTAAAGTATCATTACATTTTTCTTTTTAAATATTTTTCAATGTATTTTCACTGTTTACGTGAACAATGATTTTTTTATGTAAAAATTGTACAAGTTCAAATATATTTTTAGGTTGATAAAATAAGATTATAGCTCTAAGGGCATGACTGAGTCTGAGTGGTTTTCAAGTAACTTTATTTAGCTTGTCATATGGGTTCGAATCTTGGGAGGCAAATGAATGAAAAATAAATTTGGGTTTTGTCAATCCTTTATCTTTTAAAAAAGTGAAAAAAAATAAAATGAGATTGAGCTAAATGTGATTTAGAAAAAATATGATTGTGATTGAACTCAATGTGACTGTGTTTGTGACCGAGGTTAATGTAACTGTGACTGAACTTTATATGACTTTAGTTAAAATATGATTTATGTAAATTGTGACTTAGGAAAAATGTGATTATGACGACACTCAATGTGAATATGACTAAGGTCAATATGACTGTATGTACGGGCCAAATTTGGTCCAGGGGCAATTTTGTCCTTTTACTCTAAGCCCAAGCTTCTACCTCGAAAGGAAGCTTCAATGCTCAAAGTGTATAGAGGCCCAGAGATTCACAAGCCCAGGCCCAATGAGAAACCACGTGCTCATAGCATAATCAGGGCTCACCCTCACATAACGTCCAGACTCATAAATGTTATTCACAACCCATCTGTTTCAGCCTACAACGCAGTTATGACTCCTCATGAAGTCGACTGTTACCATAATCCAACAGACGATTAATCAAAGATAATAAAGGCACACGTTACCAGAGCATGTATATATAAGGAACAAGCTCTCTTACTCACGAGGGGAAGATTATCACAAAACCTATGATATCTCCTACCTATCGCCCTCACGGCACCTAACGAGGCCCAAGGTAGTATCTAACCTTGCTCTCTCCATCATAACTTTCTTAAGTCCCCTCACTGACTTGGGCGTCGGAGTGCCTACGGCATCCACCACACCGGTGGGTAGTCAACTCCTACTCACCCTACATCTTTGTTTTGCAGGATCGCCAGTGCCCCTATACAAAATCTCAATTGTAGGCCTGGAGCGAAAATCAGCGTCTACACTGTATATGTGACTAAGGTTAATGTGATTGTGACTTTGACCGAGCTCAATATGATTTAGGTAAAATATGAATGTGTACATTTTTAGATTGTGTATTATGTATGATGTAGCGATTTTGGAACTATTTTCAATCTTATAAACATTCAAATTTGATAAAGGCTTATTGATAAAAGTTGTTGATATGAACGTTAAGTGTGTGTGCATATATATATATATATATAATTTTATATATTGTGATTTAGAATTCGGATAATGAGATATGAGTGTTTAAATGGGGTTGGTCTAACCGTCACATTTTCAGGCCATGTATTATATGCGAAGCAATTATTAGGGGTAATGTTGATATTCTAGACGTCCGAATTTAAGATAGGTTCCTTGATAAATGTTTTAGGTACGATTGTTAATTATATGTAAAATTTTACTTAATATAATTTGGAATATGAATAAAGGCCATATGAGTATTTGAAAATAACTAGTAGAAAATCATTATTTCTTAAAATATAATTATCATTTTTGCCAATTTTTTTATTCGTCTAAACATATCAACAATAGTACTAATTTTATACTTTATAATTTGTAAATTAATAATATGTAATTTTTTCTTAAAACACTTTATTTTGGATCTTAACTCACATGACTTTTGTGTTTTTGTTTAATAAAAATCAAATAACTCCCCAACTCTTAACAGATTGAACTATAAATTAGGGAAAATAAATCCAAAAATAAAAAATAAAAAAAATTCGGTATTGACTAAATGCAAATAGTGTTTGATTTTTGTCCTTTTTCTTTTAATAAATCTTTAAAAAAAAAACCCCTTAATTTTTATGAAATTTATTTATTGTAAAGGTGTTTTTCTTATTTTTTTCCTTTCACAAACAGGATTATTATTATTTTTACTTGCTGTATATTTAATCCCCTGCTTCAATTGGGAACAAAACCCTAAGGGTTCTTGTAAGAGCCAATCGCCGCCGGATTGATCTCTTTGTTGCTGTCTCCTATTTATTATAACCTCACTGTTTTTGTTGTTTTCTTGTTACATGGTTCATAAATTTAGTTCCTTTAATTTATGAAGTCATTATTGGAAGATAATCCATGTTTTGATATTTATTTGTTGTTTGATCATCTAGGTTTTGTGTTTTAGATTGATTTTATTAGCTTAGGTTGTTAAAGTTTTGATTTTTATAGGCTAAAAGTTATGTATTTTGGGGTTGTACATATGGGGTTTAGGTGTTATGTGGTCGAAAGTTTTGTTTTTTAATAATTGTTTTGGGTTCGTGGCTTGATTATTACATCTGGTTAGTTATTGTTTTTGAGTTTTGTTAAGAGGGTAGTGAGCAATTAGGGTTTTTAGAGAATGTTATCTGAATTAGGAAGGAGGCCAATGATAGGAAGCGAGGGGTCGTTTGGGGATGATTTTGAGAAGGAAATAGGGATGTTGCTCCGTGAACAGAATAGGCAAGAGGCCGATGATCATGACCATGACCGTGAGCTCAATTTGTATAGGAGTGGCTCAGCACCACCCACTGTGGAGGGGTCATTGAGTGCAGTTGGTGGGTTATTTGGTGGTGGTTTTGGTGCTAATAATAGCACAGCCTTCTCGGAGCTGTCTAGGGCTAAAGTTGGAAATAATAATGGTTTTTCGTCTGAGGAGGAGCTCCGGTCTGATCCGTCTTATATTTCGTATTATTACTCGAATGTGAATCTGAACCCCAGGCTGCTGCCTCCTTTGCTTTCGAAAGAGGATTGGAGGTTTGCACAGAGATTGAGAGGAGAGAGTTCTGTGTTAGGTGAGTTGGGGGATAGGAGGAAAGTCAATAGAGTAGCTGGTAATGGTGGTAGTGGCGGCAACGGGTCCTTGTTTTCGACGCCACCAGGGTTTGATTCTAGGAAGCAAGAGAGTGAGATTGAGCAGGAAAAACTTCGTGGCTCAGCTGATTGGGGAGGTGATGGACTCATTGGCTTGTCGGGAATAGGACTGCAGAGCAAACAGAAGAGTCGTGCTGAAATCTTCCAGGTGATTTGCTTCAATAAGATTTTTTTAATGATCTTTTAATTTAGTGAACTTGTAGTGAGGTATTTGTTTTGTCGTGGTATCTGCTTTATCTGATGATAATTGTTGAGATATCTGTGGCCGCTTTTTTCTTTGGTTGTCTGTTGCAGCATTTATTTCTTCCTGTTGTTTTTTGACATGTAAACTGTTGTATATGGCCTGTGCTAAATCTGTTTCCATTGAAAGCTGGTTATATGACGTCTGTCCGGAAGAGTTACAATTCAATTGTGTTTTCCTTTCCCTTTTGGTTGAACTAGCCCCTGGCACGTATTATTAATTTCCCTATTGCAGCAAATTCATTATTTTCATGGAAAATTCAGCTGAATGACACATTTCATGCATGTTTACAAGTTTGTTTTGCTTTCCCTCCAGTTTGTACTTTCTCTCTCTTGATAAACACTAGTTTGCATCTTTTATTTGCATAAATATGGTTTGTATGATACAAAACATACCCATCTTTAGGGTTCTTACCACCAAATGATGTGTTGTATATAAGAATCTAGTCACACTGTTTTAGCAAGTGAAGTATGTGAATTTTTTGGAGTTTGAACCTTGAGTATTGAATCCAGTTTATATAGTTGCCCATTGGGCATGGTGTTTAGATTTAGCTTTTGAATGCATTTTATCATTTTTTCTCTCCTATCTAAAGCTTGCAATTGGCAGTAACGTGTGCTCATTGAAGAACTTTAATCGATTCTTTTATACCAATGTTATAGACTTATAGCTTTGTTTATTGTACTTCCTTAAAACAGTACTTTCGTAGCTTTTTTTGGTGTGCTTCCTTATGCACTCTGAGTTCTGGGGTTGTCATTCACCTTGCCTAAAGTTACAAAATGATCTTTCAAAATGTTTTGCAGAGGCTAGCTATTGATGAAATTCAGATAGCCATTTCACTAATCTGCTTTATTCTTTCATCTTCCTTCTAAATTGTTGAACAAGTCAAATCTCTTATTTTGGGACCGAAATGAGAAGAAATAAGAAAATCTTTGAGCTTTAAATTCCATATTTGTGAGAATTGAGTGGCCAATATGTTTGATCGATGGTCGAGCTGATTTGGCGGTATATATATATTAAAATTTAAGTTTTAATTGCGGTTGTTATCTTTAAATGTAGATTTGAATATTGTAATATTTGATATTTTTAATGGGTTTCGTATTTTTCTTTCTTTGGCAGTTACAAACTTTTAAAAGTTGTCTCTCTTTACATGAGCTGTTGCATGTTTATCAGTTTTAGTTATTTGGTTGATGATTTTGACTTGTTACTTAATAGCACAATTGTCAATTGGTTCTTAATTATATTTTTTGTTGTAGTTTTTTAAATACCGAATGTGTGTCTAATATCTATCTAGGATGACTTGGGGAGAGCAATCCCTGTCACAGGAAATCCTTCTCGTCCTGCTAGCCGCAATGCTTTCGACGAAAGCATTGAGACCTTTGGTTCTGCTGAAGCTGAACTGGATAATTTGAGGCGTGAATTGAAATCTGCAGATTCTTTACGATCTGGTGCAACTGTTCATGGCTCATCTGCTGTCCAGACTATTGGCCCACCTTCTACATATTCATATGCTGCTGCTCTAGGTACTTCATTGTCTAGAAGTACCACGCCCGATCCTCAACTTGTTGCTAGAGCTCCTAGTCCTTGTCCAACACCTATTGGAGCTGAAAGAGCTGGAGCCTCAGAAAAGAGGGGCATGACTAGTCCAAATTCATTTTCTGGTGTCTCGTCTGGAATTAATGAGTCTGCAGATCTTGTAGCTGCTTTGTCAGGCATGAACTTGTCAACAAATGGTGTAATGAATGAAGAAAACCTAATACCATCGCAGATTGAACACGATGTTGAAAGTCATCAAAATTATTTGTTTGGCATGCAAAGTAATCAGAATCATATCAAACAAAATAAATACATGAAGAAGTCTGATTCTGGGCATTTGCATATGCCTCCTGGTCATCAATCGGCAAAAATGTCATATTCTGATCTGGCTAAAAGCAATGGAGGTGGATCGGAACTGAATAACTCGTCCTTGTTAGCTGATAGGCATGTCGAATTACAAAAATTGCTGTTCCTACTAGCAACTCATACTTGAAAGGATCTCCTACATCCACCCTTAATGGTGGAGGTGGCTTGACTACTCAGTATCAGCGTATGGATAGTTTTCCTAACTATGGTTTGGGTGGTTATCCCTTGAGTCCACCTATGGTCATGTCTAGCCAACTTGGCTCTAGTAATCTGCCACCATTGTATGAAAATGTTGCTGCAGCATCAGTTATGGCAGTCCCTGGAATGGACTCAAGAGTGCTTGGAGGAGGCTTCACTTCTGGACAGAATCTATCAGCTCCATCTGAATCACATAATCTTGATAGAGTGGGGAGTCAAATGGCAGGGGGTGCTGTTCAGGCCCCTTTTGTTGATGCAATGTATCTGCAGTATTTGAGGACGTCAGAGTATGCAGCACAACTTGCTGCTCTTAATGATCCTTCGATGGATAGGAACTTTCTAGGCAATTCATACATGAATTTACTTGAACTCCAGAAAGCTTATCTAGGAGTTCTTCTATCACCTCAGAAATCTCAGTATGGTGTTCCATTAGGCAGTAAATCTGGTGGTTCTAATCATCATGGTTATCCTGAAAGTCCCGGGTTTGGCTTTGGCATATCCTATCCTGGAAGTCCTCTGGCAAATTCTGTAATTCCAAACTCCCCATTTGGGCCCGGTAGTCCTATCAGACATAATGAGCCAAACATGCATTTTGCTGGGATGAGGAACATTGCCGGGGGTGTCTTGGGACCCTGGTATTTAGATTCTAGCATAGATGAGAGCTTTGGGTCGTCTTTGCTGGAAGAGTTTAAGAGTAACAAAACAAAATGTTTCGAACTTTCCGAAATTGCTGGTCACGTTGTCGAGTTCAGGTATGCTATGCTTTCATCTTCTGCTCCATCATTATGCCGCCATCCTAAATTGATTTCTGCTTTTATATGGCACATATGAACAGCACGGATCAGTATGGTAGCCGATTCATTCAACAGAAACTTGAAACAGCCACAGTGGAAGAGAAGAACATGGTTTATCAAGAAATCATGCCCCAAGCTCTTGCTTTGATGACTGATGTATTTGGTAATTATGTCATTCAGAAGGTGTGTATAATTGTGCTTTTTTTAGTAAAATCTTGTTGTCTTTCTGTATGATTTGTTAAAATTTCCATAATGAAAATATTTCTATCTGTACAGTTTTTTGAGCATGGGCTTGTGTCTCAACGACGAGAACTCGCAAGCAATCTTTTTGGTCATGTTTTAACCCTTAGCCTTCAAATGTATGGTTGTCGAGTGATCCAGAAGGTACCATTAGTTGAACTGCATTTATTTGTTTATTTTTAATTTATACTCATTCATTTCTTTTAATTTCTCATGTGTATCTCTATCCTTCTGACCTGCAAATTTTCTGTACTACCTTGAGTATATGCCAAAGTATGCTCCGTCGAAGAGCTTGTGCATATTTACTGAAGACTGATTGAAATTTGAATATGGAAGTGTTTTTATTAAAGGTTTTAACAATTATATGCTTTGTCAAACTGAGCAGGCCATAGAAGTAGTTGATCTTGATCAAAAGATTAAAATGGTTGAAGAGCTTGACGGTCATGTGACGCGCTGCGTACGCGACCAGAATGGAAATCATGTCATTCAGAAATGTATTGAATGTGTTCCCGAGGAGAATATCCAATTTATTGTCACAACATTCTTCGATCAAGTTATTACCCTTTCCACCCATCCTTATGGGTGTCGTGTGATACAGGTTCAGAAATTGCTTCTTGCTTAATTTTTCCACTGTGTACTCCTTAAAAAAAATTCAGAATTATTTTTATTTTATATATTACTGCTTTCATCTGGCAGAGAATACTGGAGCACTGCAAGGACCCCAAAACACAGAGTAAGGTCATGGATGAGATTTTAGGATCTGTCAGCATGTTGGCACAGGACCAATATGGCAATTATGTTGTTCAGGTTTGTTATTTACTGGAAACTTCCAGTGTGAAATATTATTTGATATTCTCGCACAAATTGTACTTTAATGTTGTGTTATATAGTGTGGGAATTCTTTGTTATTTATAACATTAATTTTCTCAATTGATTTCTGGAACTCATCTAACAGCATGTTCTGGAGCATGGAAAGCCTTGTGAGCGTTCTTTTATTATTGAAGAGTTAGCTGGGAAGATAGTTCAAATGAGTCAGCAGAAGTTCGCCTCCAATGTTGTGGAGAAGTGTTTAACTTTTGGTTGCCCTAATGAACGTCAGTTATTGGTGAACGAGATGCTTGGCTCTACAGACGAAAATGAGCCTCTTCAGGTTTGTCAAATTTCTACAACCTTGTAACAGTATAGTTACCTGTTTAGTCATTTGCTAAAAACAGAAGATTAATTCTCTTTGCTTTTCAAACTCTTGTAACATAAATAAATTGAAAAGTTCAGTTGCTGATTTGCTCTGAAAGATTAGATAAAACTTCATATGAATTTTAAGCAGCATCACATCTAGCTGGTGTCAGCTGGATTATTTCGTCATGTATTCAATCAAATAGTATTCATACTCTGCTGCTAAGACTTGAAAGCTGTGATTAGAAAGTAGTATGATTTCAAATTAGTTGATCAGGATTAGAGAGTATGCTTTCAAATTAGTCGATCAGGTATCTGCTTCTTAATAGTTAATTGTTGGAAAATGAACAGTTGAGTTTGCATCATGTCCTGCATTTTGTGTTTTCTTCACCTTTCTATTTCCGTACATCTTCGATGAAAGGAAAGCAGGAAAATTAATTGGTGGTGCGATTGTGTTCTTCCATTTCCTGATTTAGTAATTATTTTCATCCTCTTTGCTATATTTTGTCTTACAGGCAATGATGAAAGATCAGTTTGCAAACTACGTTGTACAAAAAGTTTTGGAGACTTGCGAAGACCAGCAACGCGAGCTGATTCTTTCACGAATTAAAGTTCATTTGAATGCTTTAAAGAAGTACACCTATGGGAAGCATATTGTTGCTCGTGTAGAGAAACTTGTTGCTGCTGGGGGTACTCAATTCTTTTCCTTATCATTGCATATGCACCACATGTGACAATAAGTTATGTAAAATTACAAATATGATTATACTAGATCATCATAATCTCGGCTCATTGGCCTGACGTGTACATTAAGCACCCTGGATACATGCATTTGCTGAAATGCTCTCTAACTTGTCTATTAATTTATTTGCAGAAAGGAGAATTGCCGCTCAGTCTCCACACCCCGCTTAGGTGGCATAGGAAAGAAAGTCGTATGTACAGCTAACTGAGGCAGGCTAGTGTGAGCTTCCTCTTTTCCTTCTTTCTTCTGGTTTTTAGAGCAATGAGACTGTACCTATCTTTTTTACGATGCTTACCCGTCTATCAAAAATAAAGTTGGTTGGTTGTACTTGGGAAAGTGTACATTCTGTAGTTTACAGTTTATACAGAGAGTCGATCAAGCCGAGGTTCAGATGTTGAGTACACCTGATGCCCACGCAGAGAAGATAAAAATGAATGACGACTATACAGGTTTTTCAAGGGTGTAAAAAAAATTGTCGAGGTAGAGTTAAGTTTATATCGTAACGTGACTGTATAAAAATGTTGCCAATTTGGAGAGTTGTTGATGTTTTAGGCAAGGCCAGTTTTTTTTTTCCTATTTTTTGTATGTTTTAGTGACTTTTTTTTTTCATTTTCCCTTGAAAAGAACAATTTTATTTCAAGTTCAAGTTGTTTAATTTCTTTTGCTCTTCATTTTGATGGCATGATGTTGTGGTTCATTTTCAGTTTAATCTTTTCAAAATTTTATTGCCTTTTTATAGCCCAAAAATAATAATAAAAAAACAATGTAACAAGAATATCCAGATATATCAATTAATCGTCCATTGAGCTTTCATTGAAGAGCATTTCACAAATCAAATTTTCTAATGAACGGCTCCTGTCTTTCAGAAATCTACATACCCATCTCTCTTCAGAGAGAACAGCACCAATATTACATTACATTCTAAAATTGTCTTAAAAAATCATTTGAATTGGCAATGGAAAAGGACTGGACTGGACGTGATGAGATTTGTCAATTCCGGTCCTGTCTTGTTTATGTTTGAAAAAAAAATTATTCCAGTATCATTTCACTTTCCGTTAAATCATGTCCCATCTTGCTCGTCTCATTGTCCCGTTTTGTATCTCATAACGTCTTGTTTTCAAATCTACATATAGTTAATATTCATATCTCCAATTTTTATCAATGAATCTTTCTCATATGAGGAAGGTCAAAATTAATCTCAAGTCGTAATATCGCACATAATATAAACTTGAAAATTATGATTGTGCAAACAAAAAATATGATTTCCCTTAAAAAAAATGTGATTGTCCTTACAATAATATGAATGTCCTTATAAAAAATGTGATTATCCTTACAAAAATATGATTGTCCATATAAAAATATTAATATTTTTACAAAAAAATGTGTATATCTGTGATTATCTTTACAAAAATGTGACTGTCATTATAAAAAAAATGTCTAACCTTTGCCCAAAAAATCGTTGTTCACTGTTCACATGAATAATGAAAAACGTAATTTAATTTAAAAATAAAATTATAGTGGAATGAACAATTGCTAAAATAGGGAAATAAATATGATCAAAGTCAAATTTGGACTAAACTTTAGGCTAAATATGGAGAATTTTAGGAAATTAGGACTATTTATACAACTAATTATGAGCTTGTCCCAAATTGAAATAAGTCATGGTATAATGGGATTTTTATTAATTCTTTGTATTATAAAAATATTTTTAATCTCTTTAGTGGGAGTTAGATAGTTAGGAGCTTATTGTGTATAATTTGACAAATTACGTCCATATTTAAGAATATAAAATTTTATAAAAAAATAAGGACCCAAATGTTATTATTATGATGGTCCGTTTATACTAAAATTTTAAAATAAAAGAGACATAATTTATTTATTTTTTTTTTTTTTGTGAAAGGAAAAGGGACATAATCTTTAATTTTATATTCACAAAATGAAAAACGAATACTAATTAAAGAAAAAAATAATAAGAAAAATATGTTATTTGTAATATTTTTACTATTTTAATGCTTTTAAAATTTATTTAATGTTAATTTTATAATCTGCTTAATTAAATTAAGAAGAATTATCAATCGTATACTAAATGTTTGACTTATTATTAAAAATATAAGAATTTTAGAATTTTTCTTCACCGGTCCAAAAATTAAAAAGTGTATAAAATGTAGGTATACTATCGAAAAATATATCAATTTTATATATACATTTATTATATGATAGGTTAATATTTATTGTATTATTCAATCTTTGGGAAGATCAGAAAAGAAATTTCACAATTTATATATTTTTAATAATATATCAAATATTAGGTGTAAAATTAATAATTTACCTTGTATCATTCATCTTTCCGCCACCATCACATTGGTCTGCCGCCAGCTGTCACCAAGCATCCTCCTGGTCCATCCCACCACAATCGAATATTGAATATCAAAAAGCTCAACGGGCAAATTCAGAGTTTTTTAAATGTTGTAAATTTTACCGTCAAATCATCTGATATAAATTTAAGAGGAATAAATAAAATAATTGATTATCTTAGATTTTTACAAGAAATATATTGATGAATTCAAACTCATGACCGGGGAAAATGCCACTCCCCTTGGTGTTTACACTATTCACCACTTCCCTCTCTAAGTTTTCATAATATTCAATAACTTTTAGGTCAAAATTAAAGTAATAATTATTTATTTTCATATAAAATAATTAATATTTTATATAATTATTAATTTATCACAATAAAAATTATGATCGAGATTCATTATGATTTTTTACTTGAATAAAAAATTAGGATGAGATTTGGGATAATTTTCATAAGAGATTTTAACTTTCTAAAAAAAAAAATTGAATCCCAATCGGGATTCCAAATATTAAAAATTTAACTTTCTAAAACATAAGATTTTATTGTAATTTTTGAATAAAAACTTTTATTTTTTATAATTTTATTTGGTATATTTTAATTAAAATAAAAAGTTAATAATAATGTAAAAATATGAATTATTTTATGATGAAAAATAATTATGAAAAAATATAAAATATTTCTTTCGTGTTAAAATCTCCTCATAAAAATTATCTATATTATATCTGTAAAAGTTTGTATATCAAATAGTGATAGAGTCTCACATCTAAAATGTATAAGGAATGTGAAAGGTTTATAAGTGGTTTCTAAACACTTATATCAAATTGGAATGATGAGGCTTGTGCTTGAGCTTGGGCTTTGATGCATGGCTTGGTGTATGATTGACATGATAATTAATATATATTTAATATATATTAATTAGTCAAAAGATTGGCCTTGGGGCTCTTAGGCTCTTGTAATTAATTAGCCTCCCTGGAAATTTTTTGTTTGTTTGTTTATTTTTGGATTTAAATTTTAGTTTAAATCAAAAGAACACAACCCTACTGAAAAGACATCACCACTGCATCAACTTCAACTGTATTTAACTGTTTATTTAAATAGAACAATATGGATTTTGAAGATATACTTTTCATGAAAAAAACGTTGATGATAACATCTGATATTTGGAAAAAACGAAATACAAAAGATATCAAATAGATTCGCCAGGGGTAGATTTCTGTGCAGAATTTCGACTTCAGATTGTTGAATCCTGGTGGCAGACGTCCGTAGAACTACGAGCACAAGAGTAGGGACGAAATTCTGCTATAGGACATAGCTTACGCTAGCCTCAATCTTCAAGTCTGTGAGTTTGTGATTTGTTTACTTGCACTGTAAGTTTCAATTTTGAGTGTTGTTAGTTTTCATTAGAATTTTCAATTCTGTATTGAGATTCTTATTGTTGATATAAATATCTTTAATAAAATTATAACATTCATTGATTGTTGTTCAACAATATTTTCATAAACAATTGATATAAATAGTTAGAGGATCCAAAATATCTGGCTAACTTGTCCACGTTGGCACTCGACGGAATCAGCTTTGCACTTTTTCTCAGCTTTTATTTTGCTATTTTTCTTCACTCCACCGAGAAAATTTCACTATTCATTTTCTCTCATCCCAAACACCCCTAAATTAATATTTCCGATCCAAAAGAAATTAAAAGGGAAAAAAATTCTATATGAAAAAAATGGGCGAAGAGATGAGAATGACCGAGCGTGAAGTTAACGATAACGGAGACTGTAACGGCGATGATGATGGGAGAATACTAGTTTGGGAGATGGGGTTGCCTAACGGAGAAGATCTAACGCCGTTATCTCAGTCGTTAATTCCGCCTGAACTGGCTTCCGCTTTTAGTATCTCACCCACACCATACCGTACGCGCCTCGACGTGAACCGCGCGTCGCAGACCACGCTCACGTCGATTCGTGGCGGACACGCGCACGCTCACGCGCTCTCTTCGACGAACGACGACGACCGTAATGACGACAATAATAATAATATAAAGTCTTTTACGGAGAATCGCGACGTCACGATGGTTATCGAAACGGATCAAAACGGGTCGGGTACGGACTCGAGAAAACCGGAGTGTACGGAGGAGGCGAATTCGTACGATGATCCGTCGGCGAGGACGCTGAAGCGGCCGCGTCTGGTGTGGAACCCGAAGCTGCACAAGCGATTCGTCGACGTGGTGGCGCATCTGGGGATTAAGAAGGCGGTGCCGAAGACGATCATGCAGCTGATGAACGTCGAGGGGCTGACCCGCGAGAACGTCGCGAGTCACTTGCAAAAGTACCGCCTTTATTTGAATCGGATGCAGTATCTGTCGAACCAGAAAGGGTTTCATCATGGATACGGGTTTGACCCGAGTATTATAATATGAATATGAACATGGACATGGGTATGGATATGAATAATATGATTCAGCATCAGAAACAGAGAGATTGGTCTTTGAATTGAATAAGCACGGGCACGGGTCAGTACCCTCATTCCAGTGATTTAATGGAAGTTTGTTCGAGCCTTGGAAAAAAAAATAGGTTAATTTTATCTTTAATTATGTGATTTTAATGGAATGTGTGTTGTTAGGGGTGCATTAATGACTTGATGTTGTGTTTGTTCATCGAGTATTCTTTGCTTTTACAGATAGGTTTGTCAAGTGATTATTATTATTATTATTATTATTATTATTATTATTATTTGGAATGGTTGTAAACTTTGTCTTCGAACCATCCATCCCGGGGTTAAGCGGATCATGTAAAATCTCCAGCTGTCTCGGGCTCTTACAAGAAACGCATTCCATGAATTCGAACCCATGATTTCAAGGTGAGATCATGAACCCTACACTATCAAGTCACTCATATTGGGGATAAAAATGATTTTGATTTTTTGTTTTTGTTGAAAACAAGTTATCGGTGTCGGTATTAATGGAGAGTATAAGATAATTTATAAATATTACAGTGAGAATATAAGTTCATCAAACTTTATATCAAACGGTATAACAAATTGCATTCATGTTCTTTATTGATAAATGTCATTAACTTGGTATTTTTTGACATGTAAAACTTCTTAAAAAACATGTAAAACTTATTTTTGACATCAATTTTGTTATTCACTGCTAGCATTTTGATTCAGTGGAGTAAATTTACTTTTCATAAAAATGGTAGATATTTTTTTATTTTAATGAGATAAATTTAAATTATCTCACCAAAAAAATAGATTTTTAATTAATTTTTAGAAGATATTTTAATAAAATTTTGAATTGAGTTACTACTTTACACAAATATAGAGGTTTCCTAGATTAGAGAAGCATTTTAAGTATTTTGATGAAAAAATGAGAATAAATAATGTTGTTAGCGTTATCAAGTCATACTAAGGCACAAATTATTAAAAAGAATAATAAATATCCAGTCAATTAAAACAAAGTGAGATCATAGAAAAGATATCCAAATATAACTTGATTTTGAGTTAGAAGTCGAGTCAGTCAATTTTGGTTCTCATCTATATTGTTGGCGCTTGGCAATTCTCGAAGAGGCACGTGCCTCCCATAAAAGGTGCAAGCGTGCATATTGGCTTGTGCCAATGGGTGAAGGCGGGTCTTTGATAATCATGGGTGTTGTCATATGTCAAATTGAAATAGAAGAAAACTTAATTTGATATGGATAAAAATGATTAAAAAAAATTAAATTTTTTTGAAATAATAATTTTAGATAGAATTTAATAATATTAAAAAATTTATATAACCGACGCACTTGCTGGCGGATTGCATTCGTCAGGTTTTTGATGGCCTACTCACGGAGAAAATCTTTGGTGTAACAGTGGTACCACGTCATCAATGCAACAAGCCAATCATCTTTTGCCACGCGTGCTAAAAAGTCAAAAAACAACTAAAAAATAGGAAGAAAATTAAACATGTTATTTTTTAATTGGTTGGTGGTACCACATCATCCATACCACTATTGCACCAAAGATTTACTCCTACTCACGGGATATTTGACAAGTTAAGATATACAAGTGATCGTACATCTCAACTGCCAGCATGCCTCTCAAACTCTCATCTAAGATCATGCCCTCATACTAAAATTGAGATCTTGAATTTGAGACCTCTTAATATAGGGGTCTAAAAAATGAGAGTGAATTTGGATGTGATCTATTAGGTGGGGCTATGAGACCGAAATATAATTCTACCCGCATGAGACAGAAAATATATGCTCATTCAGGATAGAACATAATATTATTAAAAAATAGAGTCGGGATGATTTTTCTTCCCCGATCTCAATCGGGGATTCGAGATCCTGAATGATTTTGTCCCGTCCCAATTGTTCGGGAGGACTGTTTTTTTTGTCTTAAATAAAAAATGAGATGAGATTCATGATTATTTTTTGTCTCGTATTCCGATCCCATCCCAATTGTAGATTAGGGAAGGGATATTTTTTATTCCGAATCTCGACATTATGCCCAAAAAAAACTGAATCTCGATTTGAACCCAGGATCTAGAACCATTCGGTTCAGGATTTGGGATGAAAAATCGTCTCAATTCCAAAATCGATAAGGGATTTGAGATAATATTTCATCCCGAATCCATAATCGGACTAAATCGGAATTGGCAAATCTCAGTCCGTCTTAATCGATTGTCAACTATAGACCACATGGTGAATACTAGGGGTTTGGACGGTCAGGATGAGTCTCAAACTCATCCCAACCGCAAACAACGTGAGTTGGAATTTTTCCAACCCACACAACTCGTGCGGGTTGGGATTTTTCCAATCCAAGCCCACAACTCGCGCGGGTCGGGTGTTGACCCTGGATTGAATATATTATTATTTTTTTAAAAAATAATAAAAAAGTTAATTAAAAATTCAATAATGTAGATATAAAATAATAAACACATGTATGATAAAGAATAAAAAAGATTAAAACATAAAATTCAATTAAAAAAAACATTAAAAATAGCATATTAATTAAAATAGAAAGAAGGCCAATGGTAGATAAGGTGACTCTTCTTCCAATTATGTAATTCATTGATTGAATCAGTTTCTAGAATTCATCAAATGATTTCAGTCTGCCAGCTAATAAAGCCAGGAAACATAGAATCCAATGCATTAAAAATGTAAATCACCGGATGGGTGCTCTGCAAAAACTACAACTAAATGAGACAATACTTGTTATTTCTGAATGAAATTTGTGTTACAAATTCATGGCTCATTAATAACGATCAAGAAATTATACTTATATTGATCCCCAATGATGTAACAATTTGCTATTTAAAGATTCAATTCAAAGCAAGCAAGCAAGCAATCTGATTATCTACACCCACTAATAGTTTCGAGAGAGATCATATGGAAGAGCAAGAACAGAGACATAAACGTGTAGTGGTGGTGGTGCCAAGTCCATTCCAAGGCCATATGACTCCTATGCTTCAGCTGGGAACCATTCTTTACTCAAAGGGCTTCTCTATAACTGTTATTCACACTCAATTCAATCCACCTAACCCTTCAAATCATCCAGAATTCAACTTCCAATCCATACCAGATGGCTTAACTGAGGATGACATCTCATCTAGGAACAATTCATTTATCACAAACTGTCTTAACCTGAACTGTCAAATACCATTTAAAAAATTTATGGTTCAGTTGATGGAACAGCAGCAGCAAGCAGCAGGTGATGAAATTGTCTGCATCATCTATGATGAAATTATTTACTTCCCTGAAGCAGTAGCTGATCAACTCAAGTTACAAAGCATCATCTTGCGCACCACCAGCGCAGCTACCCAAATCTCTCGCCTTGCCCTTCTCCAGCTCATGGAACAAGGTTCCATCCCCTTCCAAGGTATGTGCCTACTTAGGAAAGGGGTTTCATTGTAGGACATATAACCTTCGTAACTTTAAAGAGCCATAACTTAAGTCATAGGTATACCACTATCGAGAAGATGTATATGATGCTAATTTTCTCAAATTCCTCTTTTAAGTTACTAGAATCGCATTTTTAGTTTTCTTTTTATTTTCGGGATTCTTTCCGGATTTCTATCTTTTTATTTAAAAATCAGATTTCAATTTCGTTTTCTTATTATGATTATCACATTTTTATTATGTCATAATAATTGGAATTATCCCTCTGATAATTTCATTATTAGGATTTTAATATAAAAGTGTTTCGAAACCTTAGATTGCGATAATCTTTTATTCAATAAAATTAATATTCAAAACTTCTATTGTCAGGGGTATGTAACAAAATTGAAATTAGATAGGCAGTCATTCAGTCTACAATGTAATAAAATCGTACTGTCTCTTGTTGATCCATAGCATAATTCATAAATCTCATATTTGATATAACTAACAAACTGATCTGTCACTCCTGAATACAGATCTTAATAAGTTGCGAGATCCAGTTCCCGGGCTAGGTTTCTTGCGGTACAAGGATCTGCCTACTTACCGACCTGAAATTCTGGAACATCACTTGCCATTGATAAGTAACATGTACAAAACAAGAACATCATCAGCTGTAATTTGGAATACCATGAACTATCTTGAAGAATCATCAATGGCACAGCTTCGACAGCAATGCCAAATTCCAATCTTCCCAATTGGCCCCTTGCACAAATTTGCTCCATACTCTGCCTCTTTCAGCTTACTTAAAGAGGACGCTAGCTGCATTTCATGGCTTAACCACCAAGCTACCAACTCTGTTGTATACGTTAGCTTGGGGAGTGTAGCATCAATCGAAAAGAAAGAGCTGGAGGAGATGGCATGGGGTCTGGTTAACAGCAAGCAGCCATTCTTATGGGTGATTAGGCCTAGTGCCATGGAAGTAACAGAGTTATTGCCTCAGGGTTTCGAGGAAGCTATTCGAGGAAACGGATGCATAGTCAAATGGGCACCGCAAAAGGAGGTGTTATCACACGTTGCAGTGGGAGGGTTCTGGAGTCATTGTGGTTGGAATTCGACACTGGAAAGTATATGTGAAGGGATTCCAATGATATGCAGGCCATGTTTCGGAGACCAGAAGGTGAATGCGAGGTATGTGAGTCATGTCTGGAGAACAGGCTTGGAGTTGGAGGATGAGTTTGAAAGAGGGGATGTAGAGAAAGCTGTAAGAAGGCTAATGGTAGATAAGGAAGGGGAAGAGATGAGGCAGAGGGCTCAGAATTTGAAAGAAGAGATTGAAATTTGTATTAGAGAATTTGGTTCTTCTTACAATTCATTGAATGAGTTTGTAGAATTCATCAACTTGTTTTGATGCATAGGTTGATTTTGGTTCTTGGCAAAGTTGTTTCAAACAATTGTGCATAAACCAGAACAAGTCTATTCAATTGTTTGTGTAATTTAATATATTTGGCCACTCTTGAGCATTTTCCTAATAGTTCTTGCTTCTAAGAGAAAACTGCAAATGTTTGTGATGACAGCAAACTTGATTATGTGACTCTTGTTCCAACATCCTGCTAGATTCACAGGTGGCCGCAAGGAGAGTTTGGACATGAAGTCGGTTGGTTGAGGTTCTAAAATTTGACAACAAATTTCAATTTCTTATGTGTATAATATGATTTATTGATGTAACGGGTATTGAATATCTTGTTCAAATGACGCGGAAGCTTATTTGAAAAAAAATATATCATATTTTATGGTTTATGTGTTTCTATTTCTGATTTAATTTAATAAGGCATATTTAAGATGGTCAATTTAGGCTTTTAAGGTTAAGTTATATTTTGAGTTTCCTATAAAATAGATTCTTAAATCTCATTGTTGCTTTCGACTCAAATTAATAATTTTTTTATTCAGAAACTTAATTTCTCTGTTATCTTTGAGGTGTTTATCCTTTATCTTTTCATGTTTTTGTTTCATCACTTATATTTTTCATCAATTATGACTAGAATCTTATTTTAGGAACTCGTTTAAAACCATCTAAAATTTAGGATAATCCAAAAACGCGATTAACTCGATCATCAATCATGAGCAAACTTCAACAAGTGTATATTTCTGTTTCGAACTTGTATTATCATTATTGTATATGGAAATTTCTGAACGAAGATTTCCCCCAACGATTTCATGGTCCCTTTCACAATAAACTTTTTCTAATGCATTAAATGTGGTTGCACTATCAACGGTGTCATTCTCATTAAACTAATTAAATTTCATTTTCCAATGCCTTCCATTTAGCACATTATTATAAGCTTAATGGCAAGATTTATTTTTTAAGAAGTGGCCAGGTGGCCATATATTTGAAAAGCATCAATCATACAATATTTTTTATACTGCAAGAATCTGTCAATATGGCTTTAACTACAAAGTGCAGGCTTACAGAATATCTTAATAAAATGCCACTACATGGTAAACGGTGTGAGTGTTTCTTTATTTCGAAAATTTATTAAATATATTCTATAAGATAATGAAAAATCTGATTGATTAATAAAATAGTTTTGATTTATCCCTTTAAAATATAAAGTATCTATCATTTTTTTTTAATGAAAATCAAATTTTATATCCACTAATAAAATTTTGTTCAACTAAATCAATATTCGGATTACTCGAAACAAGTGGATAGTTGCCCTACATCTCACCGTATTTAAACACAACCTTTTTTTTACTTAAAAATTATTAATAAATGAAAATTCAAATAACTAGGGGCGTACGTGGCAATCACTAAACATCCATTGCACTTGCACACCACCTGCCACCCAGCGACTGTCGGTTACAATCTGACCATTTTGTCCTTTTCCCCGCCAAAATACGATACCGTTTCGCAGTTTAAAAAAACGAGAATAATAATAATTGAAAAAAGGATAATTTTTTTTTAGTCTTAACTTATTTTACAATCTCGTCCTAAAATTTTCTTATTTATAATTTAATTTATCATCCTATTTGTTATATTCCGTTAATTCAAATGGAAACCGCCCACATATCTTAACAGATTATAATTAATGAAATAATACTTAAATTACAGAAAACACAAAACTTATAGATTAAAAAAAAAAATTATTAATATTTTTTAAAATTTTTAAAAATAACCACACCTAATAAAAAAAAAAAATTGATATCCGCTGAATAAAAAACGTATATATATATATATATAAAATCAATTCTTGTCCGTTTCATCGTTTTTTGTTGTTTCCATTTTTCTATCTCTAATTTGGACAACATACAGCAATCCTTGCCCCCGATTCCTCCAATTACCGTACCGTTACTCGCAATCTTTCTCGATCTATTCGCCTTCAAAGTAACAAAATGTCGTCGTTTCGTCACTTTGTAATTTTCACTTTTCTTAGGAAAAAAAAACAAAAATTAAAATTTGACGTTGAATTATGGTGTGTTTGGATACAGGTGTGGTTTTGTCTGAGAGATCGGAATGGCGAGTAGAGTGGATCACGAGTACGATTATTTGTTCAAGATCGTGCTGATCGGCGACTCTGGCGTCGGCAAATCGAATATTCTTTCCAGGTTTACGAGGAATGAGTTTTGTTTGGAATCCAAATCAACTATCGGTGTTGAATTCGCCACCAGAACTCTTCAGGTCATTCTTCTTCATTCGATTTGTCGTTTGATCTGTTTATAACAAACATATTTTGATTTTTTTTTTTTGACTTGATTGTTGCGTTTCATGTTGTTAAATTGTGTAATGAGTTGTGTGGTTTGGTGGCGAAAGGTTTAGAATATGATTATTTCGCGGCGGCGGGTTTTTAAAGTTTTTTAAAAAAAATTGTGTGATGTGTTGTTTTGTGTGTATGATGGAATCGGCTGATCTGAACACAAGGAATTATTAAACGACTGCGTTTTGAATCATTTTTGGAAATTCTAAATGTTCACGCTTTGGTAGTATGTTCAAAGAATAAAACGCTGACAATCGTACATCAATTTCGTAAAAAGAAAAAAAAAATTGATTGGTAGCCTTAACAATAATTGTGATAATGTGATGTGGTATGCCTCACATTGAAGACGTGTTCTTGTAAAATTTTCATAATTAAGATGAATGAGACATCGATTGAGCTCATAGGAAAATTATATATGGATGGTGATTATGAGGTGTTTACATTGAGTGGGCTATCAAATTAGTGAGAAGGTGATGATTTTCTTGGCATTGATCTAAAATTTTAGGCTTCCTCAAGGTTTTGCTTCTGGTATTGGCTAAGCCCACCCTTAGGATGGTCAATTATTTATAAACATCCCCATTCTCAACCCCAAAAGATGTGGGATTTTACAGATCTGAAGTATAGATGCAATTGCCAAGTGATTGTGTTAATTATTAATAGAGTTAATGAATGAAAATTGCTTATTGTGTTCTTTCTTGCTGTGATTAATTATTCTGTATCTCCTTAAGAGCGCAATAGGAGATCTGACTCTGGGTTAAGAGGTATTGCCAATTGACTGAACTGTGCTTAATATAGTAGTCAATGAGACAGTTTAGGATGAGGTTCGCCAGATGGTTCTAATGTTGGAGCTGTAGATGGATTATCGAATGACTTATCTCATAACTCAAAGAACCACAATAAGTTGTTCCTAAGTGAAAAAGAGAACTGCGTCGGGTTCTCTGTTAAATGGAGTTCAATGAACACTATGAGCTGATTAGAAAATTGATTAAAAGGTTCCTTTAATCTTCCAAGTTAAGGCGCAGATTTGGGATACTGCAGGCCAGGAGCGATACAGAGCGATCACCAGTGCTTACTACAGAGGAGCAGTTGGTGCACTCCTTGTCTATGACATAACCAAGAGGCAAACTTTTGACAATGTCCTAAGGTGGCTCCGTGAATTGAGGGACCATGCAGATTCAAACATCGTCATAATGATGGCTGGAAATAAGTCGGACTTAAATCATCTGAGAGCTGTTGCAGAGGATGATGGCCATTCCTTGGCTGAGAAGGAAGGTCTCTCATTTCTCGAGACGTCAGCTTTGGAAGCAACCAACATTGAGAAGGCATTCCAGACCATCTTAGCAGAGATTTACCATATCATTAGCAAAAAAGCATTGGCGGCCCAACAGGCATCTGCTAATACCACTCTTCCCGGTCAAGGAACCGCTATTAATGTTAACGACGCATCACCAACTGTGAAGAAAGGCTGCTGCTCTACTTAAGATGATAGGGTTACTTGAGAAAGGAAACAGGTGTGATCCCAGCAGACATATATCTTTTAGTTTTCTTGAAATCTTTTTATTTTCCTTCCATTTTCGGTTTATTTTAATCTTTGGCTGAGAGAGACATGTAGAATACTTCATTTTACTCCATTGAATAGGTGATTCCGCCTTTCTTTTGCTCCTTTTCTCAACTCAGTTGCCTTCAAAAGAGACATTGATCCATAGTGGGGAAGAAGAAGCAGCAGCAGCATTGTAAGTTTTTGTGTTGCTGTGTGGTTTTTGTTCATTCAGTTACTTTCTAATTTCTATTAGATGTATTACAACTATTTGAAGATTACCTTTCCATATTCGTCCGAGTTTTGACCTTTCTTTATGCAATCCCTTCTATTTTCTTCTTTCTAAGTCATCTAAACAGCTATATGTTATTGAGTTTAATGAGATAATAATTTAAGATAGAGCATAATTAAGGATGGCAACAAGACGAATATAATACAGGGATATATCAATACCTGCCCGTTTGCCAATGGGTATGAAAAATTATACCGTATGCGGCTCTAATGTATTGGGCCTTATGAACCATTATGCACACGATGATTTTTACCTTTATTAGAATGAGGATGTTAATATTCGTACCTGATCCGTCAAATCAATGATTATAAAAAATTATACTTTTATTCGATGCTAACATATTAGGTCTTTGCGGCCTCGTTTTTGCAGGATTTTTGCCTATATATAAAATACACAATTAGTGGATTTATTAAAAAATGTCTCACAAAAACTAAGAAATATATATATATTTTTTAACGGTAATTGACATCAACTTCTTGAACTTGATTAAAAAATAATAAAAATTTACAAAAGATAGTAATAAAATGAATGTTAAACGAATAAACGAATTAGTGACACCTATATGTTAAATCATTATTCCATTAAACTCAATAACCCTATGATCATCATTCACACGATGATTTTTATCTTAATTAGAATGAGCATGTTAATATCCGCACCCGATCCGTCAAACAAACGGTTATAAAAAATTATACTTATATTCGGTCCTAATATATTGGGTATTTGCAGCCTCATTTTTGTAGGATTTTTGCCTATATATGAAATACACAATTAGTGGATTTATTAAAAATGTCCAGCAAAAACTAAGCAATATTTTTATATGGTAATTGGCATAAAATTTTCAAACTTGATTAAAAAACAATAAAAAATAGAAAAAATAGTAATAAAACGAACCATAAACAAATAAAAGAATTAATGAGCTTAAATTTGTATTTCATTTATTTAATAAATGAATCGAATCGAATTGATCCATTTACTAAACGAATCAATTTTTTCAAACTCATTTCCTCTTTAATGCGAATCGAATCAAATGAATAAACAAGTTATGATACTGAATACCACCCCTACCTAAATATAATGGTATTAAAAAATTCATGGAGCCGACCCAATCTAATGAAAAAGATATTTTGTTTGGTTTAGTTTTGATTTGGACGTGGATTGCAAAAATGCAAGTAAAATCTTATTATCTGGCTGTTGAGATTGTGTTTTTAGTTTAAGCTATATATATCATGATTTTATTTTATTTTTTAAAAAATATTACTTCACCAGAAGTGTGCTTATAAGTCAATCATTTTAAGGTGTATTCAGGTCAATTATTCACTTTTCATTATAAAAAAAATAATGGGAAATGACTTGGTAATTAGACCTGATCATCGGAACCGAACCGGACCGGTAATCGGTTCCATAAGAATGTGGAATCGGGAATCGGAACCGAACCGGACGGTTCCTGTTCCAATTTTTTTTTAAAAATAATTTTAAAAATAGAAATTAAATTTTAAAGAAATTTATAATTGGATATTATTATCAAATAAATATAATAAAAAAAATTATTTATTTAAATTTTATTAAATTAAATTAAAAACTTAAATTCCGATTGGAACCGAACAGTTCCAACGATTCTGGTTGGAATCGTCCTGTTCCAACGGTTTGATTAGGGTCTGGGTCCGTGTCCGGTTTCGGTTCCTGAACCGGAATCGAAAGGAATCGGAACCGTTCGGTTCATTCCGGTTCAGTTTCGGTTCTGAACCGGAACCGTGGCCGGGTCTATTGGTAATATCATTCAGGTCTTTATTATTATCATCATCATTATTATTTTTAATGTTTTTAATTAAGAATCAAAAATGATATTTGCACAACCATGTGTATTTGAAAAATACTTTATTCCATTTTTATCTTTTGTGCTTTTTTTAGGTATATATGATTGTGCACGTATCATTGTTGATTCACAATATGATTTATCGATTTATATCAAATATATCCCCAACCCCAACCCCAAATCCTCAATTGAACTGTAGTTATTTATTTTGGTTTATTTCATCCATCCACCATATATAATGCACAAACACAAATTAAAGAATGTTTGATTCTAAGATTGATGTGAGGTGGAGTTGATTTGTGAAATTCTTACTTTAATAATAACCATCAAACCAACTTTGCTATCTCAAAGGGAATAACTTCAGTTTTTAAGCACAAACACATATCTCATTCATGGTTAGAAATTAGAATGCAATGCTATAAGGATACTTTGGTCATTTGAATAGTGTTAGCTGGTCGGTTAGGGACTCATTTGATATCGATAAAAAAATTATGTACTTATTTGAAAAATTATAAAGCTTTACCTACCTAGATATAGGGGTTACCTACCTATAGATACAAGGGTAGCAATCAAGACGTTTTGTCTTGGTTGGGTCTCGTCCCCGTCTCGTTTGTAATTCAAAACGAAAAAATTGTCTTACATTTCAAAACAAACCAACTATTTAATCACCTAATAATTATCGCAACTATCAGGTCATGTATAACGTGATGTTCAAGCGTTAATTTATTAGTCATTTGATCATGGGTTTAAATCTTATAAACCGTTTTTTTTTTTTAATGAAAAAACAAAGATAAGACTACCCTACTTTCCCCGGGCATTACCTATTGAGAACTTTATGCACTAAATATAATCTTTAAAATTAGCGGGATCAAAACATCAGTCTCAAACTTACTCTTATTAAGAATGGTAGTGGAAATTATTAGCTACCCATACTCATTCATCAGAATTCATAAAGAAATATGATTCAAAAATTGAAAGAACATGTTAGAATTTTCACTTTAGTCATAGCCTCGACGTCATTACCTACTTAAAATGTCAAACTTGGGCTGTCACTAGAACCAAATTTGCTTCTATTCTTAGAAACTTCATACGTAAATGAACCGACTAGCTTTTGAAAAGCCAAGTTAACGTGGAAGCAAATGCAAACTACAGATTTGCATGTAGCCGTTTGCAACATGTGTGCTCTTAGCCAACTATGAATATTATTACATAGTGACAAAGATCTAAAGCCTATTTATACTCTTTCTTGTTCATTGTTCATTGCATCTTTCAAAACCCTAACCCTAGGTATGAAAAAAATGAAGGCGCTTGCTTCTTTGTTTGTGTACATTTGGTTACTGGTGGTGGTTGCAAGTGAAAGCAATACCAATTCATTTGCCTCCATTAGTTGTAATGAAGATGAGTCACATGGTCATCGCTGTCCCCCACCAACACAATATCATCCTCCCTCTCATGGCTATCCCCCACCTTCCCATTATCCTCCACCCACTCCAAGGTATCCGCCACCTTCACAACCGCCACCATCCCATTATCCTCCACCCATTCCGAAGTATCCACCACCCACTCCGAGATATCCTCCGCCTTCAAAACCACCTCCATCTCATTATCCTCCACCTTCTCCAAGGTATCCACCACCCACTCCGAGGTATCCGCCACCTTCACAACCGCCTCCATCCCATTATCCACCACCCACTCCGAGGTATCCTCCGCCTTTCAAACCACCTCCATCTCATTATCCTCCGCCCACTCCAAGGTATCCGCCACCTTCACAACCACCACCATCCCATTATCCTCCACCCACTCCAAGGTATCCGCCACCCACTCCAAGGTATCCGCCGCCTTCACAACCACCTCCATCCCATTATCCTCCACCCACTCCAAAGTATCCCCCGCCTTCACAACCACCTCCATCCCATTATCCTCCACCCACTCCAAGGTATCCGCCACCTTCACAACCACCTCCATCCCATTATCCACCACCCACTCCAAAATATCCACCACCTACTCCAAAGTATCCCCCGCCTTCACAACCACCTCCATCTCATTATCCTCCACCTTCTCCAAGGTATCCACCACCAACTCCGAGGTATCCGCCACCTTCACAACCACCTCCATCCCATTATCCTCCATACACTCCAAGATATCCACCACCTTCACAACCGCCACCATCCCATTATCCTCCACATTCTCCAAGGTATCCACCACCAACTCCGAGGTATCCGCCACCCTCACAACCGCCTCCATCCCAATATCCTCCATACACTCCAAGATATCCACCACCTTCACAACCGCCACCATCCCATTATCCTTCACCCACTCCGAGGTATCCTCCGCCTTCCCAACCACCTCCATCCCATTATCCTCCACACACTCCAAAGTATCCTCCACCTTCTCCTAGACATCCCCCGCCCACTCGAAGATACCCGCCGCCTTCCGGACATTATTTGCCACCTCCTCGACAATACCCTCCACCAATAACTTACCCCGGACCGTCGCGTGGATGGAACCACCCTCCACCTTACATAAAACTATCACCAATCGGTGTTTGAGTCTTGTTATTAGGTCTGTTCAAGACCATATGAATCAGAATCAACTATATATAACATGTAGTGTGTTGCTATAATAAGTGAAAGAACAAGCAAGTACTGTCATAAAAGTGATAACACATCTTGATGTATATAATAAGGCTATGAAGTTGCAATGTCCAATAATATATATTATGTTATATTTATGTTTAGTTAAAATCTAATTATTTATTTATTTATTTATTCATTCAGTCGATAAGTTATTGACTGACGCTATTTCGATCAGTAATTTATCACCGATGAGTCAAATATCGACCGAAGACATTCAATCGATATTCGGTCCGTAATTATGATTACCGGCCGAATTTTTTAGATTACCGATCGAATATTCGGTCGGTAATCTCCAATTTTCTTGTAGTGTATATATTTTATAATTTGTGTCTCACCGTCATCAGGCGCGCGCCTGGGCCTAAGATCCTTTGCATCTTAATGTTACTTACATCTTTAACAATAATGATCAAGTGTTAATTCATGGTCTTAACATTGTTTAAATTTGTGAGGATCATTAATTTTTAACTTAATTTACAATATATTTTTTAATGTTTACAATGTAAATGGTAGGTTCTGTATCATCATTTGGTGTCTTGTGAATTACTTTTTGTTTGGAATTTTATCGGCTTATGTGGTTCAATGTTTTTTTTGTGTGGAATACATGGAAACCCAATGTCATTCATATCAGGATTAGATAAATCAGTGTTGTCTCAGACTCTTATAAAGATGTTACCCAAATCTTGAACCTACGACCTTAAAGATAAGGTCCCAAGCTCAAATCGTCGGGCTGCGCCCCTTGAAGACATGGTTTTATGTTTCATTGTTCATTAAGTTCGATGGGTTGTGACATTTGATTTAATGACGTTGCTACTTCTTGATACCGGATGATGTGGAGTTCCAGTCTGGAGATATGCCACTGTAATTGTACACCATCAATCTTCTTTGTCATGATTATTAAAATCTTGACTTTGTCATGACTATTAAAATCTTCACTAGTAAGGATGAGTCTTATTACACTACTACAATAATAGGAATAGCCAACACTTTAAAAGAAATCGGTTTACCAATTAACTGATTTGGTAAGTAAAAGATATCAGTTTTATTTTAAACCGTTTTCTTTTGCAATAGAATTTAAATCACTTTTAAATACAGTCAGTTTTAACAACAGTTTTATTTCAAAGCATGATATTTAGGGTTTTGAGTATTATACATGTTACATTATGTAGACTTTAATTTACTGCTCCAAGATTCTTCATAATGGCGCGGCGGTGGCTTCACCGACCCTGTCACCCGTTGGTCTCCCGATCAACATCAGTTCCCTGGCATGGACTCCTCCCTCTCTTCCACCACTGTCCTTGCCTCCTCCTCCGGTTGCGACGATATTCTCGCCCGGAGTAACTCCCCGTCTTTTCCATATTTTAAAGACTTGAAGTTTGATTTCGAGGCTGATCTAAAGCCCAAAGTGAGTCCTTTTTTTGTCATTTCCTTTTGGTTTTGATGTGCTCTGGTGGATTTCTGAGGGTTCGGTCTTTGGTGGGCTTGTTTTGTATATTTATTTTTTGTTTATATAAACGCATTATGATATATCCTATATGTTTCTCTTTTTCTTTTTCCTTTATCTGGTTTCAGTTACTTTCCTCAATTTTTGGAGGATTATAATTGGTGGGGTTGTTTAAGTTTTTGTATCTTGTTTCTTGTTTATTGGAAGATATTTTTTATTTTGGTTGAAAATTTTAAATTGTATACCTTGTATATGAATTAAATTTAGCAGGTAATTATTTTACAAAAGCTGAATTCCGGTGGTCAGTAGAATCAAAGACGCCTACGACTGGGGTTTGATTCACCAATTTGGAGTCACAAACTAATGGCATTCGATATGTTATTAATTCTGTTAAGAACTTTTAGAATTTCTCACTAGTGGAAAACAATTTAGCATTTTGAAAATCTGGCTGTAGTTAATGACATGATATTACTCTGCTGTTTCCCCCATCGATAATCATTTTAAATTGCCAAGTTCTGGTATGGACAGTACATTAATTATATTATGTCCCTATTGGTTTGGATGAATTGTTGAAGATTTTGACCTCTTTTGCAATATTTCAGTGCATGTCAGATATGTATCACTACAAATACTTCTGCTGGCCTAGAACAGACTATACAGACTATCCTGCTGTATCCGAAGTCCTCGAAGATATTTGCTGCTCCCTATGGAAGAAAGAGTTAATTTGGTGCTCCAAGATTCTTCATAATTACGCTTTGAGAGATATTTCATTATGAAGAAATTGATGGGATGTGAAGTGAATGGGCATAATTTATAGCATGAGAGATATGAAATTTAAATTTGCTGATTTATTTTATTTTATTTTTTTAAACTCAACTACTTTGTTCAAGTGATTTTTAAGGCTTAGGGTTTCAATGAGGATGAAAAGAAAAAAACTGTATGGACAAATTCAAATTCATAAATATTTTATTGAATGAATTTTATGTTTTATCATATTGTGTTCTAATGATTTTTATGATGAATCATTTAAATTTTTAATAAAAAAAATATGAATTTTAAGACATCAGTTGACAAAACATTTAAAAACGGTTATGATATAATAAAAATTGATTTCTTTTTTTACTTAAAGACATCGTTTTTACGGATAACCGATGTCTTTCGAAATATTTATAACATCGGTTATTAAATGATCTAAAAAGAAGAAATTTTAACAACACTTGAATAGAAAACGCTTTTGAAACCGATGTCTAAACTAATAGACATCGTTTAAAAACCGACTTCTTTATGCCTTATTGTAGTAGTGTTATAACGGTAAGATTACCTCATTATGATCTGAAGGTATTATTAGAAAAATAATATATTTTCGCATGAGGGCAGACAATGGCAGTTTTGGTGATCTGATGCAATGGTGCTTTGCTAGTTTAACTCAGCTGGAATTGGAGCAAAGCGTTGTGCAGATGTGCGTCATATGGGGAGCAAAAAATGAAACTTTTTTTTCAGGGAGTGTTCTCAGATTGCAGGACCATTGGTACGAAGGCTGAGGCTGTCTAGAATGTGTATGCGAAGGCAAATGTGGAAGACGAGTTGGGTAGCAAGTTAGACAGTAGTAGTAAGGATTTGGCTTGGTCTGTTGGGGTTTTCTTTAAGGGGTAGTATGAGAAACGCAGCAGAACGCGGAAAATTAAAATTTTCCGATTTCAAATTTTTTTCTTGAACAATGAAAATAAACTTATTATTTTAATTACTCAATACTGAAAATCTGAATTTTTTACCCAATAAATCATATTTCTTCTTAATTGCTGTAAATGCCAAAAACTTTCTATTTTAATCATTTTAGTCCTAAGTTGTTCAAAACAAACTTAGGTGATTTCAAATCACAACCAAAATGATTTGTACATCAAATATACATGAAAATATAATTTTGAATTTTTTTTTTAGATTTTTCATTAATTACATAATTGCCCCAAAACTTTACATTTTGATCATTTTGGTCCTTAAATTGTCAAATACAATTTTGAATGATTCCAAATCATTACCAAATTGATTTTAACATGTCATACACATCAAATTACATATTACAACTCAAACCCACAATTTCTATCAAATTGCCGTGAGCCCCTCCACTTTTCCAACTTGTGCATTTTAGTCCAATCTTGTTCAAAACAAGTCAAGATGAAATCCAATCATCACCAAACTTGATATACATCATATGTACATCATTACACAACACATATATGAAAAGCCCCAAATTTGGAAAAGGGTATAAACCCTAATTTTGTAAAAACATCAATATGATCAAATTACAACAAATTAAACAAATCTAATGTTTCAATCAAGTCTCTACCACACCAAACAAGTCTCACCACTTTGAAATAACTCTAAAACAATTCTAGGTCATCAATGAGTGGCCCAACAACTCTAGAATGGCAACTAGATCATCAAATGATCAAAAGAATGCTTAATAACACCTTATAAGCTTTCTTTAAGTATCATACATGCAAACACCCATGATCAAACTTCCAAACCACTTATTACAAGATTAAGAGAGTAGAAAAAACGTGTGACCAAACTATGTTGAAGCTAGGAACCCTAGAAACATTTTTCTAGTTGAAGAAAAATTGAAAAACTTACTTTATCATCAAGTTTTCTTCAAATCTTTCTCAAGCTCTTCATTTTTTCTCTCAACCCTTTTTCTTGTAATAATTGGAGGCTTAACCAAGGTTGAAGCAAATTAAAAAATATAACACTTATATATCTAGGGTTAGGGCCAAAATTTACTTAAAAAAAGGAAAAAAAAGATATTTTCTAATTTAATCAAAATTAAACAAATATCTTAGAAGTCAAAATCAATTTGACAACCTTTTCTTTTAAAGCAAAGTCAACAATATACACTTGTTAATCATTTCCCATCATTATCATTTGGTAAAATATTTATATTTTAATTACTTTAATCATTTAACAATTAAATAATTAATTAAATACAAATATCTCAAATATATGTATTATATTTACTTTAAAAATCTCAAATACATATATTAATGATATATGTCAAATATCATAATTTGACAATTAATTAATGTTTATTTAATAATATCAAATATTAAACACAAATACACACTAATTATGAAATAACGGTTCGGCCCCTAATACATGTATCTTTCGTTTAACAGTTAAACGATTAATAAATAATCACCATTATTTATAATAGTCGCCCTAGTGCTCTACAAGTATATTTCATTAGTGAGACTCTCTAGATTCAGGCATATCCGTCACGAAATCCAATTTTGTGTCCATAATCTACCCACCCGTAAATTATGACGACCACATATAAACTAGCTGAATCATACAGGTCGAGGTCATTGCATACGTATAATCCATCCGTCACAAGTATCCGAATTATCCCAGAGATATAGATATAAACGTCAAATCTCTATAAGTATAATCTCGTCGACGTATCTATTAGCAATCTCTAAATAACATTCGGAACTCACTTTCGAAGTATATTATGGCCATAGATTTAACAGATTTCTAATCACATTTGGACTACCTATGCTCTGTACATAGAACTGACGAATAATATCTTGACACACACAGGATATCTTGAGGATTGGTCCACACCCAACGAACAGGCGGAGGTCTGATCTAAATAGATCGGTGACGTGATTGGCATCTAAGTGTGGAGGATGTCTCATACATCCACAGTGGTATCTCAAGTCGAATGACCACTATGCTACTCAACCCGAGGAGATTCTTATTGACGTTTGTGTACAATCCATTAAGAATCTTCGGTGAGTCGTTTAATGTTTATCCACTATAAACACCTACAAGTCTATACGAGTCTCCCAAGACTCATGGTTCATTGAGATAAACCATCAGACCAAGTCACGATATGCGACATGTACTGGTCTCAACAGATTTAACTAACCGACCCGTGTTAGTAAATCTTGACAAGAAACTTTATTTGATAATATATATCTAGTAGTGACACTTCCCAATGTCAATTACAAACTATTTTGTAACTGCACACTACATTATATATTATCGGGTCTTTTTCTAATATATATATATATCACTAAATCAGATTTAGTTTCAATCTAATAGTAATTCGATCGAATACGTATATAAAAACAAGAGGTGCAACCACTAAGAAAGTAATATTATGGAAAAAGATAATGTTCGTATTTATGAATCAGACATAAATACGGTTCGGATTGACGCTCTGAGCACCAACCCCAACATGGTCTCCCCCGCTTGCTTCATGGGTTAAAATGAATGTTGATGCGACAGTTAATAAGGAAACATGTAGAGTTGGGCTAGACGTGGTCTTTAGAAATCATCTCAGTGAGTTCATAGTTGTTGCGACAATGAATGTAAAATTTCAAGGAGATGCGGAGCTTGCATAAGTAGATGCTGTAATGTTCGGAGTGGATTGTGTAAAAGAATTGAGGCTAACCTCAGTTATCATTGAGTCTGATGCTCAAAATATAGTGAACATAGTCTTAGGAAAGATCTATAGCTTAAAGGAAGTGTGTTGGATCATCGCGGAGATTAAAAATGTGATCCACTCTATGCCTTCCTTTAGGATTCAGTTTGAACCTAGGAGTTGTAATGGAGCTGCTCATCAAGTAGCCATATATGCCTGCAATAGTCAGGTCTCAGGACTTTAGAGGGATACTTTCCCTCACTTTATCTCTTGTAATCTTTAGTTTTTTTTTCCTAATTTATGGTTTCTTTTTTTTTTAAAAAAATATTGTCATAAAAAAGGTTTTTTGACAAAAAAATTTAAGAGTCAAGAATAGACGTGTCCTAAATTCTTGACAGAAATTAATCAGTCAATAATTCTTGACAGTAAATATCTGTCATAAAACTTATTAAGAAAATCTCAAAAATTATTGACACTAAATATGTCATAAAACCTATCAAGAATGTCTGTCAAGAAAAGAGTATTATTTTAAAAATTATAAAATATAATTGTCATGTTGTTTATTGGTTTTTAGCATTAATTTGTAATGCAAAAATAAGTAAGCAAAACTAAAACTAAAACTTATATTTCAAATCCTTTCATTATATATCAAAATTCATTATTACATATAATACATTTCAAATACTTGAATAAACTAAAGATTATATACTCACACAACTAATTATCCCACATACATACAAAAAATTCAAAGTAAAAAGAAAATTTTGCTTTGCTCCAGCTCAGTTCACCAATATATCTTGAAGTATTGGAACTCGATTGACTTTGAATTGTGAAGCAACTGTTGTAGCAATCTCCTTATTAGACCTTTATATACAAGAAGAAAAATTCTCTCCTATAAGAGAACAAAGAAAAATTTATAAGAGTCGGCTACAACTTATACTTGTAGATACTGGATTTTGCCTTAGGTATACAATCGAGAATTTATATGATGGGGCACTAGCGATCCTGCAAAACAAAAGTAGAGTGAGCGGGGAGTCTCTACCTATCAGTGTGATGGGTGTCATAGGTACTCCGACGCTCAAGTTAGTGATGAAGAAAAACGGAAAATAAGGAAGAGTAAGGTCTGAGGTTACCTTAATCTCCGAGGACTGTCGTGAGGGTGGTGAGTCGGTGTATGTGGATGCTGGATTTCGCCCGAGGTCCACAATCAGAATTTGTAGGTTGGGGGCATTAATGATCCTGCAAAACAAAGATAGAGTGAACGGGAGTAGACTACCACCGGTATGGTGGGTGCCGGGTACACTCCGACGCTCAAGTCAGTATAGTGAAATGAGCTGCCATTATGTAATATGCGGAAATAAGGCTTATTATTACCTTACTTTCTTTTGATAGCCGTGAGGGCGGTGACAAAGGAAAGAAATTCTCAGAACTTGTGTCAGAGAATAGAAGTTTGTAAGAATGATGTCAAGCCTGCCTTTGAACCCTGAGTTATCTTCCCTTTTATAGATCTGAAAAGGGATTATTTTGTAGCTGTGATAAAGCTGGCAATGGGTCTACAATGTGCTGATATATCTGGCTATGGAACCCACAACGTGTCTTGGATCCAACTTTCGGCGTTGCACGTATTTGTGTTTAGAAAAGTAAAAATAGTTAGTAACAACCATGTTTTATGCTGTCTACTTATTTGGCTTTTCATTTGTAGTGTTATGTACCGGTGGAATAAAGTCTTTTGGGCTGGGTTTTCCAATATGGTTTTTAAGGGCCATATTTGTGGGCTTTTGGTATTGAATTTTGACGTGAAAAGCCAATTTTACCCTCGGGTCCAATTTGGCACGTACGGTGTATAGAGGGCGAAATGCTTCGAGAGCTCAAGTAAAAGTGCTTCAGCTTGAATGAATTGTGGCTCTGAATTATGTATCTTTTTATAGGATATTATGATGTGGGTCTAATTAATATGTTTAAATGCTTAACTTTTAGTGTCAAAAATAGCTGATCACGTGGAGGGTAATTAATTATGACAAAGGCTTTTTTCGGTTTGGCTGTTGGAAGGTAAATTGCTTGTATTAGGGGTGAACACAATTTCGGGTCAAACCGCGAACCGCACCGCACCGAACCGAACCGCGCGGTTTGAAAAAATATTAAAAATGATTTTGAACCGCACCGAATCGAACCGCAAATTTCGGGTCGGTGTGCGGTTTTGACCCATGTCAAACCGCGAACCGCCCAAACCGCATATTTTGACTCGAACCGCGACCCGAACCGCCTAAACCGCCGACCCGCGTACAAATTAAATATTATTTTATATTTTTCTTCTTCTTTAACTGTGAAAATTAAGATATTTAATGATCATATAACAATATATAATGAATAAATGAAAATTATGTAATTTTTTCTTCAATTATAATGTGAAAACACACAAAATTTTCTTAAAAAATTTACAATCCAAACCGCCGACCAAAACCGCCCAAACCGCTAAACCGCCAACCCGAACCGCCGCGGTTTTCCTTATCAAATTTGTGGTTTCGTTTTCTAATTTCTCAAACCGCCAACCCGCGCGGTTTGAAGTAAAAAACGAAAAAACCGCCCCGAACCGCACCGCAAACACCCCTAGCTTGTATATAGGCTTTTCCTAATGTATGGGCCTGAGAAATGTTAAGATCTTTGGCCCAACCTTGACCCATTAATTGGCTGTTTGAAGGGATTTGGGCTCTATCTGACATTAGACCTGATGTGAAAAGACGATTTTTCATTTGGTCCAAATTTGACTCGTACAATTTGTCTCATACTCTCTAAGTCAATGAGTCATTGACTTTGAGAGTACTTGACGAGTATGTCGTCTGGGACTAGATGAAAGCGTGTAAGCATACCTTAATGTTGATGTCGCTTGATTATGTCAGAGGTCTTATGAAGATCTAGGATGATCCTCAGTCGACAAGTCTTGATGATGATCTGGGAATCGGTCATGGGAGTCTTCAATGTCGTCTGGACCAGATGAAGGTTCAGGTCTTGATCTTGACTCGACATGAGCCATGGGGAATGTTCCCGTCGATTGAACCAGATGAAGATTCAGGATGATCTCCAGCCGACTGGTCGTGAGAAGGATCATGGGAGTTTTCAATATCGTCTGGGCCAGATGAAAGTTCAGATCTTGATCTTGACTCGACACCATCACTCTTGGAACCCAAGAAGAAGACCAATGAAATTGTTGTGAATGTAATTTTCCTCATTCAGTTGTGTAAAAGAAAACATTTTCCACCAGTGATGCTTTCTGAGAATTTCCTACCTAAACATAATTATTGAAAAAATGAAAAATATAAAATTTACGCCTAAAAATGAAATCATCTTATAACTAACATCAGTTTTCGAGGATTTTGCTACCTAAACATAATTATTGAAAAAATATATGGGTAAATGGGACATTGAAATTTATGGAAACGTTGAATTTGAAATTTCTATCATTAAATTTAAAACCGTTTAATATAAAAATTAAAATATTTATCAATAAATTTGAAATTTGATAATATTAAAAAATTTCCATGTACCCATACACGTGTATTGTAGATGCCTCACAGTTTCTAATACTTTTTCCAAAATTCAGGGACTGTCAATGGCTGATTTCGATATAAGAGATTGATAAAAATTGATGAGATGCCATCTAGTACATTGTAAGTTGACGTGATTGTTGTGTTCCCAGCGTAGATGATTACCACGTGGCTAAATCAGCTAATTAAGCGGCTTAGATTACTTTTAAAGCGTCTGATATGGAGACTTTGCTGAGCGACATCCTTCCAGCGTAGTTGATTCAACGGCTTTGAGACGCTTTGATCCTTCGTTGGATAAGATCTGTAGTTATGATGCAAAGGCAAATAATAACAAATATATTTTCATAATTATCTCCTTAATCTTTTTATAATTACCCATTAGATCTCTATTATTCGAACAATAATAGGGATAACAATCAAGACATGTCCTTATCTTGTGTATGAGTCGGTATGAAAAAATTATCTTCTGTCTCGACCGATTTTTTGAATCGGAACAAAAAATAATCCCAAATCGTAGCTGAAATTTTTATTTTAGATAATTTTTCATCACAAATAAAATATCATGTGATATGGGATCCCAAAACCGATCGAGATTTGGGATTTTCCCCCAACCATGAATAGCATGGATCTAATGGGAAATTATAGAAAAAAATAGGAACATAATAAATAATTATAAAAAAAATAAGGATATAAAAAGTCAATCTCCCATAATAATATGATCAAATAATTTGATCTTAGTACTAATTTTTTTGGTTGAATTTAGGATAGTGGGATACTAACTTCAAACTTAAAATTTTAAGATAAAAGATTTAGATGGGACAATTTTATCACGTGCTTTGATTGGGAGAAGGATCTTATTGGAATATAAATAACATGTATTTTTACAATAGTTTATTATCTCCATCCATTTGTAACCTAATTGGCAGATTTCAAAATTTTAATATAAAAGTGAGACTATTATCAATTCGGCATTCATGATGTATACTTGCAGTATATTAAGATGATTATGAAAATGAAATTGGAAAATTCCATCCATAGAAAAAAAGCAAGACATACAATCAGGGGCAATTTTGGAAGAAGCAAATATTTATATTCGACTAATGGGTTGCCCCTCCACAGCTTACCAACTCCAAGCACCCCAAAGATTAACAGAAGCAACTTCGGGAAAAAAAAAATTATCAAATAATTGCCCCCTCGTGTGTTTTTTCACCACAAGAGAAAGTATGTTTATTTTCTTGTGCGGACATCTGCATTATATATAATTATTCTCTCATGCGGGCGCCCACATTATTTTTTGTTTATGCGGATGCACGGCATTGCACATGTATAATGCCGAATAAAAATAATTGCAAGCCATTGCAAATGTATAATATTGTGCGTCTGCATGAAAAATTCATGCGGACACCTATACTTGAGAAAATTTAGATATATACAATCGTTCTACTATACGGGCGTCCGCATGAAAAAGTACATGTACTTTCTCACATCGGAAAAAAAAAACACGAGAAAATATATGTATTTTCTCGAGTGTCCGCATGAAATAGCAGAATGACTATGTATATATATACACACGTACACGGTTTACCATTACTTGTATATACTATGATCATGCTATCAGTAACTTACAGACCATAACACCAAGAAGAATTTTAGAAAAATTAAGTCCCAGGAACAACTCTCAACCAGCCATCCATATAAAGGGGGACCGAAATCGTGATAAAGTAGATATGATCAACATACAAAGAGGAATCACATATAGGCACTAAGATTTCTTCCAAAAATACCTACAAGGAAATTAGAGATCTTACCGGAATTGGCGTCCACAATGTGGATCTGCATATGATCTGCTCAACCAAAGTCATCTAGCTGACAACATATTCATCTACCAATTGACCAGAAAGCTGATTTAGTATCAGTGTCACATCAGTGCAATTGACAAGACCTTTACAATTAGTTTTGTTTTCAAGAAGAATACAGAGATGAGTCAAACCTACAAATACTATTAATTTCTAACAGCTACAAGAAGTCGAAACTGAGGCATACAAGTTAAAACAATCAAAATCTTAAATAAAAATGCAATAATCACATTCGCCCAAAGGGCTTGACCAAATGGTTTTCAAGCAACTATCTTTGGCTAGCCACCCAAGTTCAAATCCTGGGGAGGTAGGGACTCAAAAATTATTTTGAATTTTGCCCACTCCCTACCTTTTTAAAAAATGCAATAATCACACAACACTAATCAAGAAAACGAGATGCCTTCACATCCAAGCAGCCAATCAAATCCGAAGAAAATGACAAAATTCAAAATTCCCAACAAAGGGAAGACAAATATTACCAGAAAATTTAGCAGCATATTCAGCATATAGTTGCACTCAAGAGAATAGCTTTGGAAATCCCACTTATCCATCTCAGCTGCCAGCAGTAAACACAGACTACATTAAACAGTAACCAAAATAAAAGCAATCCCATTTCATAACATAAAATAGCCTAGCAAATTCAAAGATAATGTTGAACAAGATTTAAATGATAATATGTCTAAATGTTCCAAAACAGAAAAGATTCAGTGACTGATGTTCCTCTTCGCTTTGATTGATTCCAGAGCATTATTTCGTAACTCAAATCTCAAGTTTTTTTCTGGGCAGACTCTGTCTCTTCGTCGTGACTTGGGTGATTCTCCCTCCTAGGTACATGTTCATCATCTGAAGCATCAGCATCACTTTGATTCCTCATTTTCAGCTTTGCCGCACGTCTTTCTTCCTTTCTACGACGTCGCTCATCACGACGTCGACGTTTCTCTTCTCTTCGTGATTTCTTTTCTTCCTTCCTCCTCTTAGCTTTCTTATCTATTTCAGAATCATAACTGTAGTCATCATCTGAAGCTACTTCTTCCCTGTCATGTTTTTTATGCTTTCTCTTCTCCTTGATCTTAGCTTTGTGCTTATCACTTTCCGCAGAACCAGAATAAAAAGAATCATTCCTATTATTTTGATCAACATTTTCAACCCCCATTGTTGCATTTTCAGTTTTACAGCGTACATCTCTGTCCTTGCCATTATTTTTATTAAGAAAGTTTCTCTCAGATATTTTACTTTCTCCAGGGTAGGTTGACCACTGCCTATCACCGGACAAGGAGTCTTCATAGAGTGCTGGTGATCTTTGTTGTTCAAAAGTTTCAGGATGAACACCCCTCCCAGACAATCTCTCACTGCCAGGAATGTTAAATTATCAGAGTACAAAAGAGACCTGTAAATGGACTTATGCATAACAATGTCAGAGATCAAATAAGCATGATATTGTATAGCAGAAACAAATATTTACCTCCCAGGTGAATGATCTTTCTTATTGTGATCTTGCATAGGAGATTCTCCCAGCTTACTGACCCTGGATAAGCGTGCCGATCTTCCATGTAATTGAACAGATTTATGATCTCCATCAGCCCTACAAAAGTAAAAACATAACCACTCAGCAAACACCAAGGAATTAGAATTTTCACCTGATAACACGAAAGAAGACAACTCAAGGGGCAGAAAAGGTCAAACTTCAAATTTAACCTCGTATGATTAGTTTCTTTGTCCTCTTTGCTTGTTTCTGGACCATCCTGAAGAGTTCTCCGTTCTCTTGGCCTTGGTGAAGGACTTGTGCCGCCATCACGGGCTATCCGCTCCGTGGTCTGCCTCACAGGATTCTCATCCAGACTAAATGGCCTTCCAAAGAAGCAAAAATGTTAAAACACACATGTTCAACAAAACTAAATTTTAACATTACAAGATATCACAAGTAGTAATCATCAAAGTTGATATAACTACCTCTTGTCTTTACCAGTACCCCTTTTCCTAGTTAAACGAAGTGGAGATTCTGACACAGTTGGTGACTTTTCGGGTGAAGGTGAAAAAGCTGACTCTCTTTTATGTAAATACTTCCTGTCCTTTGGATCTCGCTGTGGTGACCTCAAAGTGCTGGAAAATTGACGTGCCACAGGAGACAATTTTTCATGGTTCCTGAAATAGCATAATACAATATAGTAAAAACTGCTTTTCATAGTCAGCTGCAACGTTTCAGAAAAAACAAGAATCTCCCAAAAGAGATGTCTTACCCATATTTTCCTCTAGGAGAATGCGCAGGTGATCTCCTACCATCATTGGGAGATTTCCTCCTCACCGTTGAAAGATTCCTATGCCGTGCAGGAGATGGAGAACTCGATTCATAAGGAGGAGACCTACGTTGGGAATGAGTTGGTGATCTCAGGCGGCTAGGCACGGATGACCTGTACTCAATTGGTGATGGAGACTTATGTCGTATTAATGGAGACCTTTGATACCGATGTCGCATAGGAGAGAGAGACCTATGTTGCACGGGTGATGGCGACAAGCGACGTGTTGGTGATGGCGACCTATGCTGCAAGGGTGAAGGAGATGCACGCCGCATGCGCAAAGGAGATTGATAACGCTGTAATGGTGAAGGAGATCTACCATTCTGAACTGAGGATGGAAATCGGTGGTGTTGAGCAGGTAATGGTGATCTACGACGCCGAGCAGGTGATGGTGATCTACGACGCCGAACAGGTGATGGTGATCTACGACGTCGAACAGGTGATGGAGATCTACGACGCCGAACAGGTGATGGTAATCTACGACGCCGAACAGGTGATGGTGATCTACGACGCCGAACAGGTAATGGTGATCTCTGACGTCGAAAAGGTGATGGAGATCTGCGATGTTGAGGCAATGGTGATTTACGTAGAAAAGGGGAACCCAGCCTATGCCGTAAGGGAGATGGTGATCTACGAGGCGAACATGACTTAGATCTTTGTCTAAAATAAGATGTTCTTAATGGAGAGCGGGAACTTCGAGGTGAATACCTCTTACGAGGTGTAATGGATCCTCTTCTTGGAGAGCTTTTTCGTCGTTTAGGTGATCTAGATACGCTCCTTGATTTGCGTCTGTCACTGTATGTATAAATAAAAATGAGATATCTACCTATTGAAAGATCTCATTTATTCATGAAAACATCAATTACATATACAAATAATAGGTCAATAACGGTTAGATGCAACAACCAACATAATTCTAATCCAAATTATCAGAATAAGGGTATCTTGTGATTGGATTGGATAATAAAAGAATACTTTGAATAACTCCTGGAATTTGAATGTGACTTGCTAATTGACTGAGAAGGTGAGCCTCTACATGCAAACCAACAATGTTGTTAAACACATGTACAATAATAGAATCTAGGCAATAAGATCACAAAAGTAAGGGTGTGCAAACCTAAACTAAACTGCGGGCCAACGGCCTGCACAAGTTGAGTTGGGTTGGGAAAAACGGGTTTGTTTTGGCCAACTTGTGTGGGTTGCAGGTTGACGCGGGTTAAAAAAATTTCAATCCGCAATCCAATATATTAATTATTTTTTATTTTTTATTTTAATTAATATGATATTTTTAATGTTTTTCCATTGAATTTTATATGTGAATCTTTTTTTTCCCTTTCTTATACATGAATTTATTATTTCAAATTACATTACTGAATTTTAAATTAATTTTTTATAAAATAATAATTTATTCAACCCACACAATCCAACCCGCGAGTCAATCTGCAACTCGTGCGGTTCAGGTGGAGTTGAAAAAACCCCAACCCACACTGTTTGCGGGTTGGGTGGGTTGAGTCCCAACCCGACCTGCGCACACCCTTACATAGAGTTAAGAGTAGCAATCATTTTAATTACTGAAGGGATGAATGGGGATGAGTTGCTAGACGTGGAGATATTTAATTTGAAACCCTGTAGGGATTTAACATAGCATCACTCTTCGGAAACATTATTGTACTATTAAAAAGATTAAAGTTAATAATCTAAGAAAAATATTTCTCATCTCCACATGCTACAGACACATGGCGCAAAGTAAAAGTCACTAGTTGAAGCAACATTAACATGAAACTCCAAATACACACTAAGAAATTTCCAAACCATTTGGGAATTTATTTCAAAGGACTGACACAATTATATCAACATACTTCTTACAAAATAAATCAATATAGGTATCAAATATCTCTATCTCCTTGTATACCACGACACCATCATTACAAGAAACAATGTTCTTTGCAACATTGGAAAAACTCTTTATTTGCAGCCGCTCACTAATGATAAATATTATCTAAAAGTCTGATAAGATGAATTATAATAATCTCATACACGTGTGTGATAATAAACATTAAATTTTGGTATTTAATCCATTTTGTTTTGCCTTTTCAATCAAACTAATATAGTTTCATAAGTGCTACATTTACAATATTTACTCAAACCTTCAGGCTTCATCTCAATTTCATGATTACGCCAAACTATAATTCAGATTTATGCAAACCCACACACACGTCATTGAAATGCAATGCTGCTATAAATTATAATACAACATTTTCAAATCAGGATTAGATGCCAATAACAAATTCCGTGAACCACGTTAATGCTGAAAATGAAGCCACTTACCTTGTCCTTCCTCTCACACCGCTCCTCTCACCAGCTTCCTTCTCGTCCTTGGGATAGCTAATTGAATCCTTTTCTAGTATAGTCTTTAAGTTTGGATCCGAGACAGAATTGGTGGCCTTCATCTCAACTGCACCATCCTACAGTAGTTTGAGGTAAAGGACATGAACCCAAATAATTGCAGAAGCTAGCTGAATAACATGAGAAGCACAAATTAAAGTTAAAACCAAAAACCCAACTCTAGCGACTGCAACTCTAGCATGAATAAATTTTTATTACCATATTCCTTGATCTCTGTTGGTCAAGTTCTCTACTTTCCTTTTCTTTCTTCTTCTGAATTTCATTTGCTATCCGATCTGCCTCCACCTGCAATGAGCCACAATAAAATTGTTAGAAAACATTGGAAGTGTGCACTCTATATATATTGTGATTTTCAAAATAAAATACCTTTTTCTTCCTTGTCTCTTCTTCCTTGGCATCCAGGAACTGTTGAGGAACACCACTTGCATTCTTCTGTGCACTGAGAAGAAGCATCCAAAGCTCCTTCATGAATTTAGCAGTATGTTTCTCCATGAAACCAGTCAGTGATATCTGCACCTCCTTCCCATTCACATCCTGCACCAAAATAGGTAGCAAATGTTCAAAAAGTACACCAACACCATCATTACAAACTAACCAAATTGTGGCCAAAAGTCACGTATCAATAACTCTGAACATTAAGTCATGAGAATTGAATAACCAGTCTCATCTCAGTTAACTGACATATGGTTGGTTGGGATATGAACCCTATGCCAAGGAAAATAGTGTAGTCCATAGTGACTGTGACACAAAAGGTTGCAAGTCCACAGAACATGAATTAAATAAGCAATGGGGTATAATAATATATAAATGGAAACTTGCCACTATGTATGCAAGTCCAAATTTTAAGAATAATAAGAAACATGAACATGATATATACCGTAACAGCCAGTGTTGTTAGAGGTGACATGAGGCGTTCGGCCATGCGCCTCAAGACAGCTGAGGCAAGGTGATGTCAATGAGGTGAGGCGTAGTGAGGAGAGCTGAGGTGCACGAGGCAAGGCGACCAATAGAAAAATTCGATAATAGATTATATTTTGTTATTCAACAAATAATACCATTAATCATTAATTATAAAACAAATATAGCATAAATTTTATTACTTACTATTATAATTTCAATTTCATAATGCATAAATCATAAATATAAAATATTATTAATGAATATGAGCCTCATATCTGTGAGGTGTGCGCATCTCGACTTGCGCCTCGCACCTCACTTTTTAGGCTCTCATCACCTTAGTGCACATCTCACCTTTCTTTAACAACATTGGTAACAGCTGTAGGAATAATTTAAGATGTGAACAAATCCCAATAGTTGTGAACAACCCTCTTTTGAAAGAAAAATAGTAATAAAAAACTAATGTCTGTGGGCAACTCTCTTCTCAAAGAAATCACAAAAGTAAATTGTCAAATATTAAAGCAATTCATGTCAATCGATTTCAGTATTTGAATTTTAAATTCTTATATTTGTATCTATAATTTATTAGGTAGTTAGGTTTTATGTGCATTAGGAGTAGAATAATCAAAAAAAAAAAATTACTATTTCCTTTGATTCCTTGATAGTCTTCTTTCCCGTCTTTCAAAGATGTATACTCTTTTCTTTACAAAACATAATTTTATATACATCATTATTCTTTTATTATGATATTTCATTAGATAAAATTGGTCAACCAGCCCTTTGACCGCTTGAGCAGCTCTTGGACGTCGCTTGGGCTGGTCGAACTACCAAAACGCCTTGCCCCGCCTACTGCCTTTGACAGCATACCATATACAAACTATCTTATACTGTTATCAAAATTACCTTCGGCTCAAGAAGACCATAAATGAAGTTGATGAGCACTTCATCTTCAAATCCAAGTAGTTCAGTGACCCTAGTGGCAATCCATGGTTTCATAACATCCATCTTCACTTTCGTCATATCCACCTAAAACCATATCATTTCAACACATAATCAGCAAACAAATAATCACTACAATTATTTGAACATTCAACCCTAAATACCATTTTATTCAACCTCACATTAGAAGAAAGTAATAATAGATTTCAATTTTACACACAATAGCACAACAGATGCAAGAAATACAATCGAACGAACCAGGTGGTCCAATTCAGTAGCGAATTTCTGCGTTTTCAAGAGCTTGGCTTGCTTGTTCGAAAACCGAGTGTCTTGATCAGTCGACGTGCCCTGATTAAACAGAATCGTTGATATATATCCAAAATTTAGAAATGAAAACCTATGTAAAATTCGTCAAATCGGAGCTTACCCGGAAAAAGCCGCCCGACATTTTCTAGGGTTTTGATGGAGACGATAGAATCAGAGAGCGGTTGCTGCTCGAATCGAGATGGCTAATAAGGGCGGATTATTTGTGTGTAATTTCGGTGGTTAGGTCCAGGATTTTTTTTTACCTGAACGCCGCCGTTTTGATTGATTAATCTGTCTTTTCAGGTTGACAGAGAACTTGAGAGAGTTCAAGCTCGAGAGTCCAAAGCGCTCTTCACTCAACGAGTGATAATTTAAGTTAAAATTTGTTTATTCTTAGATTCTATTTATTTTAAACCGAATATGAATTTGAAAAATGGATTCTTTTAATAAATGAATCAAATATGATTTCATCATATTTTCATTTGATTCGATATACATTCGATTCGTCAATTTATTTTATCACCTCTACTAATTAGAGATAACAATGTGCTGATAACCTAGTTCACTCTTAAATTTTATCTAACCAAATCATTTTTTTTTTGAAAAAATATATTTTTTTTTGTTTCATAACAAAAGTTGTTTATAACGTTTCATTATATATACACACTTCATGTTTGGGCACATCGCCCTTATGTATAGATATGTTTTTAGTCATATAGATTTTACAATAGTTAGATAACTTCATATGTTAGATGTCATGATATGTTTATAAAAGGTATATAGATATGGTTTTAGTTAGAGATAGAAAGGTTGAGGGATCATCTACTGGTGACATCCCGACAATTTCTTTAATCTAATAAATATATTTCTGGTTGTAAAATCTAATAATAAATCTGTGGCGGATTGTGTATCCAAAACAAACAATATCTACTTAATTATTGGGCCGCACATAAGCCATGTGTTTCTCTAACCTAATGTTTCTCTAAAAAAGTCATGAAAGTTTCTCCAATATCATTTGGTCCTATTGTGACCTTTGAATTATCACCATTGAAGGTATTTATTCACTTTCTTCTAGCATTATATTTCTATTAAAGATGGTTTCCTGATTGTTCATGATTCTTTGTATGGGTGTGCATTAATCGGTTTTAACCGATTAACCGAACCGTTCCGACCCATTTTTTTTATTACGGTTCGGTTAATTCGGTTAAATCGGTTATTGCGGTTAAATTTTTTAAATTTTTTGGTTATTCAGTTCGGTTACGGTTATGAGATTCGTATAACCGAACCGACCGATTAACCGAAATTAAACCATATGACAAGAACTCACTTGGGTTGGAAACCAAGCAAAACCCCAAGCATCTTTCTCAAAACCCCAAGAACTTTGAATACTGATTTTGTAGGAACAAAACCCAACCAAGATCAGCCCCTAACCACCATGAAACTCACGTCCATGATAACCACAAGCATGAAATCAGATTGTATTTTGCTAGCAATGGAGACGCCACTAAGTTGCCAAGCTTAGATAAGTCAATTTGAACTTGAAAAGGGGAATCCCTCCCTCAACAAGGTTTTGGCCATAGCCATGGAAAGCTCAAGCTTTTCTCTCTTTCAAAATTCTGTATATTACGTTGGTTGTCTCCAAAATACAAAGAAGAGTCATATAATAAGGGTTACAAGAGAGTAAAAAGACTAAAATGACCCTAGAGCTAAAATTACCAAAAGCCCTAAGTCAAGCACCTCAACCACGACCATTAAGGTCCTTTTGCACCTAAATAAACTTAAAACAAAGATTAGAAGCTAATCTCACTTAAGCTAATTGAGGTGCTTACATGCTATAGTAAATTGACGTGATCCGGCTAAGTAGAGATCTAAGCATAATTAAGCCTAATGGCATAGTCAACCATGCTAATTACATCATAAATAAAGTCAAAATGTCGAGCACAAATGACAAAAATGCCCCCATTTGGCCGAATTCAACATAGTCCCAAAATGGGTGAAATCGGGTCAAAAGGGTTCTGGTGCTGAAGCTGCTCTGCTATGCTTCAGTCTGAGCTGATCTGGGTCAAATGAAATAGCTTGGGGACCTCTCTGGTTATGCCCATATGTGTCTCTGGTGTGCACTTGACTTGGTTGCTGAAACTGGTCACATAGCTCTGAGCTAGTCCCGGAAAGGCCTCTCTGATCTTCTTTGCTCTTTGGCGTGTGATTGGACCTGTTGGCAACTGCATGGGTTCCTCCAAGTTATTAGATGCATCCTGTAATGTCTCTGGTGTGGTTGGACTCATGTCATTCCCTCCTTGTTGAAAAGGATTCAACCTCGAATCTGAATCTGCATCAAAATGAGTTAAGTCAGAAACATTAAAAGTAGCAGATACGTTGTACTTACCTTGCAAATCCAGCTTATATGCATTGTCATTGATCCTTTCCAAGACTTGAAAAGGTCCATCTCCTCTCGATTGTAGCTTGGATCTTTTCCTCTTGCATATAAAGCCACACCCAATTTCCGGGGTCAAACACAATGCGTTGGAAACCTATTATTCTCACCAACTCTGCCTTTCCCTTATCATTCATACTCCCAAGCTTAATAAGAATCAAAGATAATAAATCCATAGGAGTTAAAGAATTAGAATCATAATCAATCTCATAAGGCAAGTAAAAACTAGAAAGATGAATGCATCTATTATATGCAAACTCTGGCCCCGCTATTGCGTCTGTTATCTTCTTAGCTCTTTGGCATGTGATTGGGTCTGTTGGCAATTGGAAAGGCTCTAATGTTCCTTGGATGACTGCATTCATGTCAAATGTTGTCTCTTGGATCATGTCACCATATATAAAGATATATTAATCAAATGTTAGTTAGAATCGGTATTTTTAGAATCAGATATGTGATCGAATTAGTGATCCAAAAAATTTAATGCGTCAGTGGTTCGACCGGTTGAAACGTTCCAAAAAAATCGGTAGAACCGACCTACATCATATATAATTTTACTAATTAAAAATTATAAAAAAAATATTAAATTTTAATTTATTGGATTGGTTAATAACCGAATTAACCATAACCAACCGAAATATAATGGTTAATTGGTTAATGGTTATGTGTCATAAATTGGTTAAATCGGTCACACTTTTATTTAACCGAAAATTTCGGTTACGGTTAAAAAATCAAGGATTAACCTAACAAAACAAACAGATTCATGGACTTGGCTGATTCATTGAAATGTAGTGGAAAGAGTCGGCCCCATTTAGGTCCCTCAGCTACTGTCTTCCCCGACGCCAGCGCCTGCACAACACAACCAGAAGGGGAAAATGTAACTTTGCATTTATTCTCTACCAGTTGTCCAATTGAAAGTAGATTAGCAGATAATGCAGGAGCAATGAAGACATTTTTCATATATGGAGAGGAAGAAATATCACCAGTAGCAATAATAGGAATACGATTCCCACTAGCAGTCTCAATTTTCAAGTGGCCATCATATTGTTGACATTAATCAAATCATTCGATGACGAAGTCATATGGTTCGAAGCAGCTGAGTCAAAAAACCAGGTTTTAGATAAGGATTTATTTTTACCAGTAATTCCAAGAGCAGAAAGGGCTGAAACAATCATCTGCTGAATATTCTCTTGTGTAGGAGATGGTGTTGATTGTTGAGGAGTCGTCATGTTGGTAGTTGATGCCTGAAAAGCACTGGGATTACGACTTTGTGGACGCTTCCTGCATTCAGAAATAATATGCCCCTTCACTTTGCAATAATTGCAAAATTTTTTTGAACATTGATTCGCAATGTGCCCAAATTCCTTGCAGCTGTAACACTGGATGCCGGTCATGTTTCGAGCTCTCAGTTTACCTTGGGCATCATATGCAACATTGAGAACATTGGCAGAGTTCCCTTGTTGCTCTAAAGTAGTATGTGTCAGAAGACGCTGCTCTTCTCGAAGTAGTTCACTTAGACAATCATCCAAAGATGGAGAAGGTGTTCTAAGCAATAAATTTGATCTCACAACTTCAAACTCCGGTCGGAGTTTCATTAAAAATTGATCTCTTTGACTTGTTTGATGAAAAGTGCTAAGAGCTTCTAATGATGTCTCCGGCACCAAAGCATAAACAATGTTTGTATATTCGGTCCACAATGTCACAAAACCAGAATAATAGTCTTGAATAGACAGGTTTCCTTGGACATAATTGGACATTTCATATTCCAATTGAAACCGCCTAGCTGAGCTGTTTTGGGCGTAAACTTTCTTGAGATAATCCCACATAGCTTTGGCTGTCTTATAAGGTCTTAGATTGACGACAAGAGAAGAATCCATAGTCTGCAACAACCAGCTCTTGACACGAGCATCCTTTGTTGTCCACTCAGCAGCTTTGATTGGATCAGCAGGCTGGATGTCCGTTCCATCAATGATCCCCCATAATTCTTTTCCTTGAACATAAATCTGGAATTGAAATTCCCAAGCGAAATAATTCTTTCCTGAAAACTTGACACAAATTATCTCTGATTTCTCCATGAATTCGATATCAAGAGAACTAGAAAACAAAAAAAATTGCTTCACAGATGATGAATCAAGAAGGGAATGCACAATCAAGAGGAAGAACAAGAAGCTCTGATACCATAACAAAACAAGAGTATTCTTGTATGAAATTGTCTGTCTATTATTGAGTCTTCCCCTCAAATATATAGCACTGTACAGCCTAATATATTCCTTAATTACATTCTAAACATAGGAAAGTATCTAATCACATCTCAACATAATAGGAAAGTATATATTTATAATATCTTTGACAGTTATACTTGACATAACCGACCGAACCGACCGATGCACACGCCTAATTCTTTGCTGCTATTGCCTTGATATTGAATTGAAAGCTTAAGCTTCTTTATTTTCTACTAATACATCAATAGGTACAGCACACACACACACAAAAATTGCCACCTTAAAAACTAGTAACAGAGCCATTGCAGGAGTAATTAGTTTGTTCAACGACCTACTGTGATGATTGAATCAATGGTAGACATGGTGTGAGAAGAACTGCCTCCGAGTAATGAAGTAAATGATACATTGATAGGAGCTTCGTTTTTCGTTGTCGATACACCAAACACGGAACTATCAGGTGGTATATCAGGCAACACTGCATCACCATCCAGATACTGCACCAGCTGCTTCATGCTTGGCCTAGTATCTGGGTTAGTGTGGGAGCAGAAGAGGCCTAGTTTCAGAACCAACTCCATTTGCTCCTCCACATAAATACCTTCCAATCTTTGATCACTAGCATCAATAATAGATCCCTTTCGCCAATAATCGAGAACCCAATCAACCAAATCTAACTCTCCTGGTTCCATAGGTCTCCTTCCGCAAACCACCTCAAGCATAAAAACCCCAAATGCATATACATCTGTGCTAGTAGTTCCCCTTCCAGTTTTAAGAAGCTCCGGAGCCAGATAACCTACAGTTCCTACCACATTGGTGGTGTGTAGATTGCTGTCGCGATCATATAACCTTGCAAGGCCAAAATCTCCTAGCTTTCCATCCAGATTAGCATCTAAAAGAACATTAGCTGGTTTTATGTCCCTATGTAGAACAACTTGTTCCCACTCTTCATGAAGATACAGAAGGCCATATGCTACTCCTTTGATAATTTGAAATCTCTGAAACCAATTGAGGTTTGGTCTTGTATTGCTATATAAAATTTTGTCAAGGCTTCCATTAGGCATATAATCATATACCAACAGAAGTTCTCCCTTTCGCCTGCAATAGCCACGGAGTTGCACCAAGTTCCTATGCCTTAGCTTTCCCATGCTTACAATTTCAGACACAAACTGCTTCATTCCTTGATTAGAATCATGAGAGACCTTCTTGACCGCGATTTGTGCATGAGAAGAAGGAAGGACACCTCTGTAGACCTTTCCAGAACCTCCTTGTCCGATAACCTCTTTGTCTTTGAATCCTCTGGTTGCTTTGTAGAGATTCTTATATGAGATCCTATGAGGACCATATTCTTTTTCCCAGTCTTCATAAACTTCTTCATATTTTTTCTTCCTCACAAAGCAAACAGCTCCACCAATAGTTACCAGCACAACTACTGCTGCTACAACAGAAACAATAATTGTTTTGTCAAGTTTCTTCCCAGGTTGAGGAGGAGGTGGAGGAAGCTGAGGAAGCTTGGAAATATCAAGGCTTTCTGCAGGTCCACTCTTGCTGAAGCTCCATCCAAGAATATAGTGGTCACTTATACGTGTGCCGGTTGCTGCAGAGAAACCAACATACATGGAATCAAGGAGAAATTGAGAGAGATCAATGGAAGTTGACAAGAGAGGTCTGTTTGGTTTTGGGATTGTGACTGGAGCTACAGTTACATTGAGTAAATTTTCTTCTCCATCATAATCTATCCAAATTATTATTGGCTTTATACTTCCCAGTTGAAATGTTTTGAACTCCTTTTCTTTATCAGAAAAATAAGCTGCTGAAGCAGAATCATAGGACAGCAGGCTATTTACATCAATCCCCACATGGTTACTATCTATGTCATTGAATTCAGGGCTTTGTACGGTATCGAGCTCAACCGCGAACAGGTGGTTTGTAAACTTGCCATTGGTTGAAGTATTGAAGATTCCCAAGTATGAACTTGAAACAGCATTGCTGAAGTCCATAGAAGGTGAAATGAAAAAGGCTATGCCATTGCCACCAAAATTAGGCAATTTTGGGAACATGGCGAATACGAAACTTGTGGAAAATGAAAGTGACTGAGAGGAAGATGAATTGAAGTTGAATGGAAAAGGGTAGAAAGCATGGCCACTTTTAAGTTCAGAAGTGTTGGTTAGCTGCAATAAACCATTGGGGAGAATCTTTGCCAAGCCATCCAGTTTCAGTTTGGTTCCTCTGAAACCATGGTAGATGAACTGGTTCTGATCTTCTTGAGACAAGGCCAAAAAAATCAATGTTGCATTAAAAACCAACCAAAAAGAAACCAATTTAGGAGCTGCAGCCATTGAGAAAAAAAAAAGTTGGAAACAGTCTGCTTGCAACAAGAAAGGTTTTCTTTGTTTACTTATCTTAAGCTCCTGAGACAACAAATTTTTCTACAGAGAATAATTAAATAATTAATAAGTATGTCTTTCAGAACCATTTTATACATTATCATCTTATAGGTGTCTTGGTGAAGAGGGCAAGATTCATATAACAGTTGACCCTGAAAGAAATGGTCAACTTGTGATTATGGAAATAACTTCTTGACAATTTCCAATTCAACAGCCTAAATGCTGGTCTCATTATTCCTTAATTTGTAACAAAATTGAAATTATTAGTAACAACATTGAAATTGATCATTAGAGCACAGTAATATTGCTTTTGCTAGCATGCTGAATTATTTTTGCTTCATTTGCTACCTGGGTAAGGCTAGGCATGCACAAGGTTACTATTTCAAATCGTAACCGAACCGTGACTGAACCGTCGATCAATCGTAACCGACCTATTTACCATAAACCATAATCGAACCGGATAGGTTTAAAAACCAACCGCCGATTTGGGCAGTTGGTACGGTTGAAACCGTAACCGTTACGGTTATGATTTCAATTTTTTTTTTTTAAAAAATATAATAATATAAAATAATAAAAATCCATAAATTGCTCCTCCTAACAACTATAAAAAAAATAAAATCACTTCTCGAGACTGCCTTCCCCGGATCAGGATGAATAAAATGTAAATGAGGTAAATTATTAAAAATAAAATTTATGATTTAGTAAATCTTTAATTTTTTACAATAATTTTACAGTTTCTATTTTTCCATCAATCATTAATACATGGTTTAGTAAATCTTTAATTTTTTATTTTATTTTATAAGACTTTAAATTATTTTATTTTATAAAAAAATTACGGTTCAACCTTTAACAGGACTGAACCGTATGGTTCGGTCCTGTTAAAGATTACGGTTGTGGTTTCACCCTTGGCTCGATCTGTATATCTACGGTTCAATTGCGATTCAGTCAATACTGAACCGCAAACCGTACTGTGACCGAACTGTGTGCATGTTTAATATAGCTCAGGCCCACCAACCAATTAAATATTGTCCGTTTGGGCACACTACCTGTCACAGAGTTGTTATTGGACTTTGCAATCAAAAACACATCTACTAGGTTAGGGAAACACATGACTTATATACTAGTTAATGATCCTCATCGCTAGCGATGTGAGATATTTCAATCTTCCTAACATAAAGACCCACCTCCTTATGATGGGCAATTGGAAACAAAATGGAAGGAAATACCCATCCACACATCGGGTCGTGAGTTGACTCTGATATCATTTGTAATAGTACAGGTCCCCCAACTAAGTAGATATTGTCCGCTTTGGGCACACCCGTCATGGATTTGTTATTGGGCTTTACAACCCAAAATGTGTCTACTAAGCTAGGGAACCCATGACTTATATAGTAGTTCGGGATCCTCCTCGCTAGCGATGTTGAGTATTACACCAATACCTTCCCCAAACCTATTTGTAGAGGGAGCTTTGTGCATTGAGTATGACCATTTGTCACATGGACCTTCGCTAGGGATTCTTGATTGGTGTTGAGCTAACTATTGTGTAAAGTCTTGTCGTTTTAGTTAATAAGATCCAAAAGGTTTATCGATTGCAAAGGGTCAACAACCAACATAACACTTCTAGAATTTTCTTGACACAAATCCATAAAAAAACTATTATTATCATTTTTAATTAATTCTATTTAAATTTGCAAGTCGGGATGCGTTTGCACGTCTTGAGTTGAATGTTTCAATGATGGTGGCTGATTATTGTTTGAAATATCAAAGTTGTGTTGCTGTCAATATTGGCTTGAATCCTCAATATGACATAGAGATGAAGCTCTAGAAAATTGTTAATATTTTTTTATATGCTTATAATTCTTCTCACACCTAAACTTAATGAATAAACAAATTGCAATCATTGAAAAACTGCACGATCTGTTATGGCCATGGAACTATGCCTTATTTTAGTTAGTCTCCTGATCATCTTAAATTAGATCCAATAAAGTAATTAAACATTTTTTTTTAAAAAATAAATAAATAAACAAGATGTGGACAGGTCAAATGATTAGGGATAAAACTGATTACATCTATCGTTTCCGAATTTTGTAATGACGGGAGTTTTCATACACTGAGCGACTCTTTTAATACAGGTCAAATGAAACATTTGAGTATGAGTAATCTTTCATTTACCTTGAGCTTATAACGCCTGGGTCGAAACTTTGATTCAATTCTTAGCACTGACGCATGATTTGGGCAACGTAATACTAAGCATTTTAGGTAATAAACTTTCTTAGAAAGTAAAAGTCCATTTTTTGACTTGAATTATTCATTTATTTACTTCTTTTTCACGGTCTAATCTTCTGCTTTGTTTTTTCAAATAATGGAGACACTTCTATTTCTACATTATTTATATACAAGAGGCAACAGAAAAAAGATTTTGATAAACAAAACAAAACTTATAAGAATTTTGTTATTATCAATGTAATATTTTATTATGATTTAGAGGTCATATGTTCGAGTCGCGGAAATAGTTTATTTGTCAAAAAAAAAAAAAAAAAGATGAAATTGCATATATATTGAATCCTTCCCGGAATCCACAGTGTAGAAAGCTTCGTGCGCTGGGCCGCAAGAAAATATTTCAGACTCAAAATTTAAGTTAAAATATCATTCTTCAGGAATTTCTGTGAAAGAGGTGCAAGAAAGCTGACCCTGAAACAAAGGTTCACACTATGACAAAGAGAATTAACACTTGCAATTTCCAATTTAATTCTATATGTGATGTACTATCCATCTCATTATGGAGGAAGGAAAAGTTAAAAAGATCATTAGACCACCCAAGATCATTATATTTTTTAAAAGATAGCGATAAATGTGCCTTGGAGAATTCATCTTTTGTTGAGTAGTAATTTCATATCAAAGTTACCATCAATTTGTCACTAACACCTGAGTAGTAATTTCATATCAAACAAGGAACATTTACAAAACTGTTTGAACATAATGATGCATTGATTCTAACTGATGCTTCATTGATGTATAGAATCTTACGAAGATACGATATTTGTCTAAGGTTCTGAACTTATGTGGAATTATACACAATAATTTAAGACATATCAAACTGTTGGAGTCCAGCTGCAAGCTCCAGCTGGTTCATGCTCATGCATGCAAATGCATGACAGAGCAAAAGTAACATGTTGGCCATCTCTCATGCAGCAGAAACACGACAGCACGTTTTTGCCAACTGCTAAAAACGTGTTGCACTGTAGCACACGTTTTTGCACAACCGTAGGGTTCCAACAGGAACCATAACCCCAACGGCTCCCTGCCCTCAAAATAAATAAAAAAAATACCGTTAAGGTATAAAAAAAAATAAATTATAAATTCATAATATATCCCTAATAACAGTTATATTTAAGGGCATTTTTGGTATCAAAAAAATTCTAAAACTCTATAAATATGATTCATTTTTCATTATTTCAACACACCAAATTCTCAACTCTCTCAATTCCTACAATTATCTTATTCTCAATCTCAATTCAAATAGTTATTATCATTCGCAATTAGTCAATTTTCTTATTTTTCTTACTTATTTCTTAAACGAAAAATGGCAAGCTCATCTGAGAACATCATGTCAAATATGACAACCCAAGAGAGCGGCCCTAGTGTCGGTGCACAATCACGGAGAAGAGAAGTTAAGGCTAGTTCCTTGGATGTTTTCAAAATTCATTTCCATTTAGAAAAATTAAACGATGACAGTTCAAGAGCGATTTGCAACTATTGTGGGGTTTCCTATAAATTTTCTGGTGGATACGGCAATATGATCAAGCACATGGAAAGACATCATTCGGTTGAACTTGGAATTGATACGACGCAAACTCAAATGGTCAGGTACGCATCATCTAGTAGAGGTACGAGTGCTGTAGATTTATTTAAATATTCTGATGCAAAAAATAGAGAAGAATTTGCGAAATTAACTTGTATGGCACGTCTTTCTTTAAGCTTTGGTGAAAAACTTCATTTTACTAATTACATGCATAATGCTTTAAATCCTTCTGCATGTAGAATGACTCGAAACACAACAAAACGTCATATTTTTAAATTATATAAAGATGGTAAAATTATTTTAAATGAAATATTTAAAGAGATGAAATGTCATATTTCTATATGTTCTGATTTTTGGAGTGACCATTAGCAAACACATTCATACATTGGTGTGACTTGTCATTGGATTGATGCATCATTTACCATGCAAAAACGACTTATTGAATTTAGAGTTTTTGATGACCAACATACTGCACAAAATATTTATAAAATGATGAAGGTAATTTTTTATGAATATGGTTTTGTAGATAAAATTTTAACAATTGGATTTGATAATGCATCTGCAAATACTGCATCCATCAATGATTTAAAATCCTTATGTCAACCAAATTTAGGAGGTCGATTTTTTCATATTCGTTGTACATGTTATGTCCTTAACTTATGTGTTCAAGACGGTCTAAAATTATTATCACATTTCATTGATCCTATTAAAATGACACTTAATTGTATTTGGTCATATTCTCAAGTTATGAGAGAATGGACGAAGTTTTGTAAAATAAATGGTATTAAACCGATTAAATTTTCAAGAGATGTTCCAACACGTTGGAATTCAACTTATTTTATTTTATGTCAATCATTTCAATACAAAGATGCATTATGTAGTTTTTTTTCTCAACATGTTCAAAATATCATACTTTATCCTAGTCAATGAGATATTTGTGAAAATATTTTAGATATTTTAAAACCTTTTAATGAAGCTACTTTATTTTTTAGCGGTGTTTATTATCTAACAACACATTTATTTCTTCTTGAAAGTTTGAATATTGTTGGTGCTCTCGATGAACATGCTGAAAGTAGTGATCCTAATGATATTTTTTTGTTAGAAGTCATTCTGTTATGAAGGTAAAATGGTTGAATTATTTTAGAGAAATTCCTTTACTTTATCTTATTGCTGCTGTTTTTGATCCTAGATTTAAATTAGAAGGTTTGAATAGTACTTTACAAGCTTACTATGGTTATTTAGGAATATTAGATGAAATTGATATTACAAGATTAATGACGAAATTAAGAAATGATTTAATTGAGTTATTTAATGATTATATTGTAAGATATAACTTAGGAATATTAGGTGAATCTAGTAGTAGCGAACCGGTAATTCAAACAAGACTTAGCGCAGGGGATCGTTGGTTATTGCAACGAAATAAAAAAGCTAGGGATACGACAACCAATAACCCCAAATTAGATAATTATTTATCTACAAATTTCGAGTTTCCTACTGAAAGTTTAGTTAGTAAAAATTTTAAAATCCTTGATTGGTGGAACCGACATCAAAATATATATAATGTTTTATCAATTATTGTTAAAGAGATATTGACAACACCTATTTCCACCGTTGCGGTTGAGCAAGCCTTCAGCTTGGGAGGCAATATATTGGAAGCTAGACGATCTTCATTACATCCAAGCACTCTAGAAGCAACAGCTTGTGTGGATGATTGGACTCGAGTTGATCTGAGACAACAAGAAGATGCCCCCGATGATTTTGAAGATTTGTTCGATAATGCATCTACAACAACAAGTGCAAGCGGAACTGGAGCTGAATGATCAACTGATAATGATGATTGATAATTATAAAATTGTAAATTTACAAAGGGGAAATATCTTAAAATTGTAATGGAACTACGTGAGCTTTGATTCCTCTCACCCTTGGAGGATACGTAGGCAACTTAAATTTTTAAAAATTTAAGGTCAAGCTCTTCAATGTAATAATTTTATTTATTTATTAAATTAATCTCATTTACTTTAATTTATTTTCGAAATTAAAAAAAAAGTTCGAACCGAACCGGTCGGTTCCGGTTTGGAACCGAAAACCGACCGATTCGGTTCGGTTCCGAGCCGGAACCGAACCGCCGGCCGGGTCTATCAGGAGCTAAGGTTCCACCAAGGGATCCCGAAACTCAAAAATAGAGCTTCGGTTTCGGAAAAATAGTTCCGACGAAAGTTGTCAAAAATCGATTTTGAGCATATCATCAGCTAGTTCACGTCGAGACGAACACAATGGTATTTTTCGACGATCAAACGGAGCCCGGACGATGCCGTACGCGCCGACGAGTGAGCCCCCTCTCGTTCACGCGCTTTACGCGCGACTGGAGGTAGAAGACGCTGAGTCTGCGCCATGTCAGCCGTCGCGCACAGTCAGCAGCCCAGTCAGCAGGCCACGTCAGCATCCCAGTCAGCAGCCACGTGTCATCTAGTCAGCGACACATCAGCGCCACGTGTCTGCCACGTCAGCACCACTGCCATGTCAGCAAAATTCTGGTAAATTTCAGAAAGGTCCCTATGCTTTCTAGAATTTACATTTTGGCCCCTGAACTTTTAGAAATTGCTCTTTGACCCCTGTAACTTCTGAAAATTTACATTTTGGTACCTGTATTGGATTTTGGCAAATGAAGTGTCATTTCTACCATTTTCGATCATTCTGGACGCAACGGTGAGCTCCGTTTTTTGAAATTCTGGTTTGAATTTTTATGATGGATGGGGACAACAGAAAAATAATTTGGTGACTATCACAAATTATTTCAAATGGAGAGGAATGATGAAATACCTTATATATGTGAAGGACTATGATGGATTGGTTTTTCTGGAGGAAAAGTCAAAATCAATGTCCGAAGAAAGGTGGAATAATCTTCACCAGAAAATATGCAGTATTATTCGTCAATGGATCGACGATAGTATAGTGAACCATGTTAGTGAAGATACAAATTCACGTGTCTTATGGAGAAAACTGGAGGAGCTTTTTTGAGCAAAGACTGACAACAACAAGCTGTACTACATCATGAAGATTATGGGGTTGAAATACGATGAAGGTACAGTTGTGGCAGACCATATCAATGATTTTCTCGGCACCATGAAAGAATTATCTGGATTAGGCATAGACTTCAGTGATGAGGTAAATGACTTAATACTCATAAATACGTTACCAGAATCTTAGGAAATGTTTAGATCCACGGTGATAAATTCAGCCTCAGATGGAAGAGTCACACTGGAGATGGCAAAGACTAGAATCTTCGAGGAAGAAAAGAGGACGAGAATGCAAGGGACGACATCAACCTCAACCTCAGAAGCTTTAGTGCCTGAGAAGACCAACATAAAGGGTAGGAGTAAAAGCCGATGCCTAGGTAGATCATACAAGAACCGAGGTAAATCAAGAACAAGAGATATATAATGCTACCTGATTACGCCCAAAAATAACCTGCGGTTATCGTAGTATAGCTGGGGTGTCGATTCCTCAGAGAGATGGTTACATGAACTAATTTACTTTAAAAAAAAAAGCTTTAGCGATAACTTAAGTAAATAAAATGATTAGATTGCAATGTAAACTAAAGATTATGAAAATTTACAGGATTTTATCTGTAGAGAAAAATAGCAAAGCGTCAGGATCCCCTCTTGTACCAATTTCCTATATTCTGTTATTGATTCTTTTTATTACACAATTGAGGGTTTCACGTCCCAAACTAACAATTGGAGGATATTCAATTCTACACAAATTAAAGTTCTAAAATAATTGATAACTTATCTTCTCTACATTAATCAACACACAAGGCTATCGTTACAACCTATCTAAAGTCGATAATATACCATCGGGCAATATTGCAGTAGAAGATTAACTCGCAAAACAACTCTAACCAGTCACAACTATTTTCACAAACTACACATAGAAAAAGCGTGACTGAATCTATATGCAATTAACAAAATACAGTTTCTGGATTCAAATAATCAAAAAATAAAGAGAATAATACGATATCAATTATATTAAGCAAATAAGTTCATCAAAGAATCATATAACAAGAATAAAAGAGTTGGGTACAAGAGTTCGTCTTTAGCTCTGCCTTAGGAGATTAGTTCTCCATGCCGAAGAAATAAACACCGCCGACGGATCGAAGAGACATCGTGTAATGTGCTCCTTCTCTTCTCGGCATTGCTTCTTTTCGTTCTCTAACTCTCGGCACTCTCTGTTTTATTGTATTTGTCTTGAGCAGCCTGAGCTGCTTCACGCCACTTCTTCTTTATTTTTGGAAATTGTTCTTTTAATTTGTCTCTTTTTTTATTTTGTAAAGCCAATCACCAAAACAAGCTAGGCCTTTCTTTGTTTTCTCTCTCCAATTCCAATTCCTACAATAACAACAAACACTTAAATAATAAATACTTTCTAAATTAGAATAATGATAAAAATTACATAATAAAATATAAGATATAAGATATAGGACTAAATATTTAACAATAAACCCGAATAAGTGATGTTTCAAAGTACATTTTCATGCATTTATCACAACCCCCAACCAGCTTATTGCTAGTCCATAGCAATTAAAGCGCAAAAATAAAAATAAAAACTAAATAAATAAAACTATATAGGCCACTTTCCTAGGGATCACGATTGCATTTAGCGTATGCAATAAGCCTTTAAACCCCTATGTGTCCCTAGTGGACGAGTTATAGTCTCGTGAGGGCTTACAACGACGACACCCACAAACGTCATTTAAAACACATACAAACATGCAAAATGAAAATAACAAAACAAATTAGTCACAGTATTTACACATATTATTGTCCTCAAATAATATCTGGCAATGAAATCAGAGAACCTTCAAAGTACTCGACGTAACTCAAATCTAAGTCCTTAAATAAATAATCTAAGCCAGACTCACAGTGTGTGTGTGTAAAAGTTTATTCACAGCTTGATTTCTAGGTAAACCAACTCAATAATTTCGTCTAAAAATTGGGATCGATGGGTCAAACCAACCTAGATATCTCAATTAAGCTCTGTAGCTTCTTTTCTGTGCTCAATATGGTATGATTTTCTTTTTCTTCTCTTTTCTTGTCTTTTTTTTTTGAATTTTTCGTTCTTTTTTTTTTTAACACACCTACCCTTTAAGGTATCATTTCTCCTCATAGTGGTCCTAATACTCGCCCATGGGTGGATTCACGCTTATCGGTTATAGGTGGTTAAATTTCTTTCTTTAGAGACTTTTTTTTCTTTTTATTTTTAATCATACCACACATCATAACACAAGCAAATCAGTATAGACATCTAAGCAAACGGTCATTCATCAATATGCAATTTCTTCAACTAGTCACCTTGCTAACTACTCAAGCTTCCACTGCTAAAAACCTATGATTAAGTGCTCACGAGTCTAACCTAGATCAATTACTCAAAGCATCAGATAAAAGTTCATTAAAGAGCTTATTGTTTCTAAGATTTCACCCTAAAGCAAACAATATCATCATTGGACTTATGCTTAACTATTAAGGACTAAAAACAAACAAAATAATTTTTTTTAAGAAAAAAATTATACATGTATTATCATACATATGCATACACCCCCACACTTAAAGCTTGCATTGTCCTCAATGTAAGATAAATATAAATAAAAATGATTAAGGAACACAATTACCAGGCGCAGAGTTAATCAAGTTTCTGCTGGTGAGACTTTAGTTGTGTGACTGTGTAAGTTGTGCTAACACCTGCATAAATACTTATGCAAACAAAATAAATAAACATGAAATTAGCACACAATAAAATAAAACTAAGGGAAATAATATAAATAAATACAGATGCAAGGGTTACCTCCCCGCTAGCGCTAAGTTTAACGTCTTCAGCTAGACGTAATCACTCAAGTTGTCATGGTGGTTTCCATCTAGCGAACTGATGAAGGCATGAGAGAGAATGTTTGTCTAGCTGTGGCAGTTTATCCATTGATCCTCCAGGATCTGGAGATTATTGAAATTTTTGGCTGCTCATAAGATAAAGTTGGCTCAACCTCCCTTTTAATCTCCCAGGTTTCATTTTTAATTGAGCCCTAATTTTCATTTTTCTCATTTTTCTGTTCTTTAGGACTAGTTTCAGCTCAGGAGTTAATTCAGGTTGTAGAGAAGCAGTTTCTGGCTGGACTGTTTCTAGCATGTATGCGTAATGACACTCACCATCACCCTGTGATTGTTTTTCAACATTTAGATCTGGAACTCTCAATGTGGGCCTAAGTGCTTGTGGGAAAGTTACTCTAACTCGGAAAGGTGGCACTTGTTCTTCCTGAGGGGTATCTGCACTATTGTCCTTAGGGTCACCTACAGTGTTGGAAGTATTCTGCATCTCTACCTCTTTACCGCTCCTAATGATTATGGAATTAACACCTCTTATACTGGATACCTCATGATCAGCCTATGCCATGTGTTGCCCTTGTGGATTTGGTTGAGTCTGAGATGAGAATTTTACTTGTTCTTGCACACTCAGGACATTAGTCAATTTAGAAATTTCACTATTAATTTCCTTATGGTCTTCAATTACTGATGAGTGATAAATACATCACTATTTCCCACTCCTTTAACCTAATATTTTGTATAGTTTCTTGAGTTTTGTGAATGTTTTGATGTGTTTTGTGTTATTTTGTAGATAAATAAAGTTTCAAGACTTACTAGAAGCAATTCAGGGCCAAAACAGTGAAAAACGGACAAAAGGGCAAAATTATAATTTGGGCGTCACGACCGCTAACGTGCGCCAGATCCTGCTAACGTGCGCTTGGGCACGTGTCACAATCAGAGAAGTTTCCTAAAATACGTCGTGCTAATGTGCTCGTTTGCTAAAATACGCCGCTTACGTGCGTCATGTTAGGGTTGGTGCTCGGAGTGCCAATTCGGATCGTTTTTATGTCCTATTCATAAATACGAATGATTCAATTTTCCATAATATTATTAATTTAACGGTAACACCCGTGTCTTTTATACGCTTATTTGATCTAATTGCGATTAGATATCTGATTACAATTAGATCGAAACTGAATCTTGTTCGATGATACGTGTATATTAGACAAATACCCTAAGATTTACAGTATAGTGTGCAATTACAACGTAGTTTGTAATTGACATTGGGAAGCGCACTATTAGTTGTATATTCTTAAATAAAGTTTTTGGTCAAGATTTGCTAACATGAGTCGATTAGTAAAATCCACTGAGACCAGTATATGTCGTATATTGTGACTTGGTCCGATGGTTTATCCCAGTGAACCATGAGTATCAGGACACTCGTATTGACATGTAGGTGTTTATTTGATAAGACACTGAACGATTCACTGAAGGTTTCCTAATAGATGGTACACCAACGTCAATAGGAACCTTCTCGAGTTGAGCGACCATAGTGGTCTTTCGACTTGAGATACCACAGTGGGATAAATGAGTTATCCTCCACACTTTGATGACAGTCACGTCAATGATCTATTCATGATCAGACCTCCGTCTGTTCGTTGGGTGTGGACTGATGCTCATGATATCCAGTGCGTATCAAGATATGATCTGCCAGTCATGTGTACAGGGCATATGCATCCAACACGTGTTTACGATCTAGTAAATCCATGGCTGTGGTATAACTTCGGAAATCAGTTCCGAGTGTTATTTAGAGATCGTAAAGTGAAAGTCGACTGTATTGTACCGAACGGATTTGACGTGTTATCTATATCCCAGGTATAATACGTATAGCCTGTGACGGAGGGATTAAACGTATGCAATGACCTCGACTTGCATAATTTAGCGAGATTATATGTGGTCGTCATAATCCATGAATGGGTGGATTATGGATACGAAATTGGATTTCTTGACGGATAAACCTAAACTTAGAGAGTCTCACAATATGAAGTGTACTTGTTGAGCACTTGGGCAACGAGTTATGAATAATACTGATTATTCATAATATTTTATCGGATTAAATTAGTTAATTCGAATCGTTTAATCGGTAAACAAATTTACACATGCCAGGAAAATTTTGGTCATTCTAATGTGTATTTGTATTTGATACATAATTAGATTAGATACACATTTATTATAAATGATAGCATGACATTTTAAAAGTAAATAAATAATTTGTCTAATTAATGAATTAGAAAATTTACTTTTTACTTTATAAGTGTAACAAGCCTATTTGTTGTCTAATATATATTAAAGTAATATATGTTTTTTATTAAGCCAAAGTGTTGGTTTTATCTCCTAGTATTTTAATATGATTAAAATTAAACAATTTTGACCAAAATAAGACCCACCACTCACGCCACTTTTACAAAAAGCTAAGGAAAACGTATTCTTTGTTTTTTATATATAAAAGGAATAATTGACTTTTATTTCTATGGCATTCACGCCACTTTTGGCCAAAAAATAAAAAGAAAAGTTTTCTTTTTTCCTTTGGGCTTTGGTGGTGCCGAATCAAGCCAGCAAAAATGGCTTCCAAATTTGAGAAACAAAAGAAAAGCAAATATCAAGAATAAGCTTAGGGATTTTGAAGTTTTGTGATGTAAGCTTTGATTTCATTTAGCTTGAAAATATATTTTTGATGTTCTTGAGCTTCTACAATAGTTGTAGGGTTTCTTTTGGTTTCTAAAAATTGGGGTTTTTTTTTATTTGGATGATGATTTGAGTGGCTAGATGCATGTGTAAATATATTTTGAACTAAATTAATGTAATTTGTGTTCAATTTATTGTTGGACAATTTTGTTGTCATTCTAGAGTGTAATAACCACTCTTATTATGCCTATAATTGTTCTAGAGTTCTTCTTGAGTGGTGGCTTTGAATGGTTGTTGGATTAATTAGATTAATCTTGCTCAAATTGGATTTAAGGCATGATTTGTGGACTGTTTTTCCTCACTGTTTCAGACCTGGAAATGATTCTGATTTTGTGATTAAATTGTTGTCTTATGAATGTAATGAATGTGTTTTGGGAGTTGGAACAATTGCCGGAAAGTATTTCCGAGTTGAAATAGGCAAAAACGGCCAAAAACGGCGTTACCGGGTGACTTTTGAGCCAACCGGGTGACGGTTGTCCAAACAGTGAATCTGTCACTGTTCGGGCAGCCCATGAACTGCCCTGACACTATTGGGGCTGACCTGGCAGTCCCCATAAGTTTCGGGTCGTCGGTTCAGTCAAAAATACGTTTTGCGTCATTTTACGGAAAAATGGTTTTCGTAAAAGTTTCGCGAAGTTTCAACCTTAGTTCTGTCAATATTTGATGTTGAATAAATAGGTTTAGGTGAAATATAAATAAATTATTCATATTAGATATTGAATAATTTATCCGGTAATTTGAAAAAAGTTTTAAATTACGATTTCGCCCGACCCGCGCTTCCGCTGCGCCCATCACCCAAAGCCCCAACAAAAATGGTATCAGAGCGGGTCTGATGCTTCATCCTTTACATTACTCATGCTTGATATTTGATATATAATCCAATTTTAATATTCGCATATGCTAGGAATTTATATGTGTTTCTTTACTTTTCGGTTCTTCGCTAACGAAAATATAACGAAAATTTAATTGTTAAATTAAGTTATATTTTCTATAGGTAGAATTGAATTGTTTAGAAAATGATTTAGATTAAAATTCTGCATTTGATGTAGATTAAAACTTCTATAGGAAAATCTCCGCTTTTAAATATGGCTGTAAAGTAACGTGTATTGGATACATATTTCTTGGTCCATCTTGTTAGTACGATTTGTGGGTATCTTTCTATAACTGCATCCGAGATCGTGCCAAAGCTGTGAGGGTGTAGGTTATATAATCATTATTCATACCGATTGTATATTGTTACTGGACAAATTCAAGTGAAAGTGGAAATCATGAATGTGTCAAAGCTGGCAGGACTACACCGGTAGCTTGAGTTTGTGATTAACAAATGTAGCCTTGATACGCCTCCTTGTGAACGTGCCAAAGATGTCACAGTGAGAAACGGTCAGGACCAAAACTAGGAGTCACTGGTGAGTGATTGACAAAGAGTTGTCTACCTAATGAATATACGTAGGCGAGATCGTGCCAAAGCTGTGAGTCGAAATATATTCATGGGATCCTACTCTCACTATGGAATTCGATTTAATTATTGAATTCCCGTTGTCCATTGGGGATTACGGTATTACGTAAAGTAGTGGGATATACTACTGAGTTTAAAATCCATAACTTAAGCAGTGTGTAATATTTTGGAATTTATTGTTTTCGTTTTCCTTTATTCTATATTGTTTATAGATTTACATTTCTAATCCACTGCATTGTATATTACTTGAATATATAGGTTTTCTGACTTTACTTATGGTTGCGTAGTTCTAGAATAGGTTCTAGAAAGACTGTAGACTTAGATATTGTTAGATTATTTGAAACCATCGGAAACTGTTGCTCCGATTTCCTTGTAAATCAAGATGGTTAGTGACTTAGTTTCTAAGTAACAATTAGGTAATCTAAAAGGATATATGTGTTTGGATATGTCTGTCTAGAGAGAATAGTTTCTTATGCAGTAAGAATTGGCTTGAATAGTTCATGTCTTGAGATTTTTGACTGGCATTAAGAAAACCCATTAGGTATTTGTTTATCTTATAATGATGTTTCTTGGCTTTAGTGACTTTTAGAAGTCACGTGTCTGACACAGTTTGCTAATCAATTATTTTACAATTGTTGTGAATAATTGAACGCAAATTATAAAGCTTAAGAAATGAGATGCGTATAGTTGTGTATAGAGAATTTTGATTCTCATAATACGAAAACTGTATGTATTGGATACCAGATCTCCCGTCTAGTTATTTAAAATCATGTTTAATAACTGTTTTGATATTTGATATCAGAACTTGTGACTATTGGATAGTTATTTGTTCTGTATAAACAGTTGTTACATATTTTAATATGACTAGTAGTGTCATTGATGAAAAGATAAACATTAAGAAAATATTCGGTAATATAAATGACTTAGAACTGTGCATTATGAGATTTTATCATAAAAGCATTGGATGCTTATTCTGTATGGTAAAAGATGGTTTGATACGAGATCACACCACATATCCTTAACCATTTAATGAATATTGTATTCAGGATTTGATTAAATCTCATTTAACCATTGATCTTCATTGGACCACAGATTTATTAAACTAATACATTGGATGTATATGGTTTAATGAATTAGAAATTGCCACAAATAGTTTTCTTTGCTCCGTAACTTAGTTAATGAATTGTCATGACTTAGTTACGTGTTTCTAATAGAGAACATGTTGAACGTCTTGAATTGTTCAAGAACTGTCAATATGTTTCTAATGAAACTCGGATAGAATATTTTGAATGATTCAAATATATTCTATTTGAAGTGTTGAAACTATGAAATTCATTGCGCATCTTTGAATTGTTCGAAGATGATTGATATGATCAAACACAGGAATTTATGGCAATTAGTTCTAAAGTTATTTAATGAATATGATTCTTACTCAGTATTAAACTTCCGCGATTCCATTGTGATGGAATTAGTCAGTGGGAGTATCGAATCTTATATGATTTGATTCGTTGATATTGAGTGTTACCGAATTGGTTTTCAATACTCTTGGGGTTATGCTCCAGTAACATTAATTCATCTCTTTAATTTTGTTCCATTAGTTTCTACAATTACATATATGATATATATAGTAGAAAATTCGAATCTTGAAAAGTTTGAGATTTGAAACTTTCTTTTGTATAATGGTTATATAATTGAAAGTACTTGCGCCTCGGAGGTACAAGTAAGGTTTATCATTTATTCTATTTAATAGAATATTATATTTTGTTTGATATAATATCTTTTCTATGTTCCCGAATAATGAAATTGTTTTGTTACTTGGTGTTTAACATTGGATGTTGACGATTGTAAAAAGGACTTGACTTAGTGAAGTCAGATGTGAGAATGATAAACTGTAATGGAACTACGTAATTAATAAGATGAAAAGACCATTTGACCACTTCAGTATAAGTTCAATAGGATATCAGAATCATTTACAAAGTATTTGATACTTAATGATTCTTATGTTTTCTTATCGAAGAAAATTATCCTATAATTTATAGTGGGAACAATATTAGATATCGATTCCGGAACTTAGCATTGAACCATAGATCTAAGATTGTTCATTGCTTACTACGATCAAGTTTAGAACTTGATTAGGTTTTCGTTATGAATTGTTCATAAAATGTGCAAATTGTTTGCGCAGCAAAAGCAAAGTGAGCTTGATAAAGGTTTGACATTTATAGTATGACAATGAAAAAAGGTTATACTCAGTAGTCTATTGTAGATTCTGATGAAGCTTGTCTCCTATCGCACTGATTGAACAATTAATAATCTGTTGGTTAATCTCGATATTAAACTATGTATTTTGGCTAAAGAATGCAAAGTGGCGTTCCTGAATGTTTTCTTCGAATGAGAAATCCGTTGTGGTTTCTTTGTTTGAAGAATTCACTCTAAAATGGCCCTAGAGTTTGTATTATGCTAAGATCATATTTTGATATACTAGCTTATGGAGCCTATTGTAGACTCAGATAAGCTTTCTGGAAATCTGTGTTCTCTGATTTTGATATCAGTCAGATTGTCTGGTTTTATCAAAGAATAGAGAATACAAATTTGTCAGTAGGGTCAGTGAGAGCGTATAAATTTCTTTCTAGTATTATATATCTTAAGTCTTATTTTCTCCATGTAAACAATGGGAGTAGTCTCTGATATATTTGATATAAAGTTTTATATAAGATATAAAACTGAGAGACTTTTGAGATACTCACATTAGTCGCATATTAGATACGATCTAATAAATGACACAGCAAGACTATTTGTATGACAGTTAGTATAACTGTTTGACAGTTAACGTGTCTTTTAAGTATATAGTATTCATCTTTCGTAAATGATGATTTCTTTGTCAAAAAATAGATTGATTGGAATTTCTAGTCAATCTTATGCATCATATGATGATGACATAATAAATATTATATTATGTGCGATTAAAGATATCAATTTAATTGTAATTGTTACAAGTTATTTTGATATGGTTTAGAACATATGATGGTTCTAGAAACATGTTCTTTGTAATCTTTGAGATATTAAGAATGATTTTCTCATACATGGAGAATTTAGTCAACAACCATAAGGCCAAATTAGTTTTGATTCTAATTATGACATTGAATGGTCTATGTCGTATAAAGTCAGAAAGGATGCAGTGGGAGTGTCACTGTTGATTCCACTGAACTAGTGGAATCAGTTGCAACTTATGAAGTATTGACTTATGAAGTTGCATATTGACCTCATAGATTATAAGTTTTCATATTAGTATAGTGCTTGCGGTTATCTCGTAGTATTTGGATTTGATCTCTAAATACATAGATAACTTAGTAGCTATAGCACAATACTAATATTGCATCTGAGTCATGTTGATGTGGAATTTAGATTCTACAAAATATGAATGATGATGGATTAGGAAAACGGTTGGGTTTGTTAGACATACTCGATTTGTTAAAGCAGGCTTACTTGTTGTTACCTACCTCTTGAGTGCTGGTGAGCTCTTGAGGGCCATGAGTATGCGATACACATTAAGATGTGTATAGGATACCATGGATTGGCACTAGAGCAAGTGAGAGAAATTGTTAGGGTTGGTGCTCGGAGTGCCAATCCGGATCGTATTTATGTCTGATTCATAAATATGAGCGATTCAATTTTCCATAATATTATTAATTTAACGGTAGCACCATTGTCTTTGATACGCTTATTCGATCTAATTGTGATTAGATATCTGATTACGATTAGATCGAAACTGAATCTGATTCAGTGATACGTGTATATTAGACAAATACCCTAGGATTTACAGTATAGTGTGCAGTTACAACGTAGTTTGTAATTGACATTGAGAAGTGCACTATTAGTTGTATATCCTTAAATAAAGTTCTTGGTCAAGATTTGTTAACACATGTCGGTTAGTAAAATCTGCTGAGACCAGTACATGTTGTATATCGTGACTTGGTCTGATGGTTTATCCCAGTGAACCATGAGTCTCAGGAGACTCGTATAGACATGTAGGTGTTTATTTGATAAGACACTGAATGATTCACTAAAGGTTTCTGACCGGTGCGTAATCACACACGTATAATGCAAGCGCACGTATCGTTCAAGTAGTATAAAAAGTATCGATCCCACGAGGACTTAAAACCTTTGCTATTATTTTTTTATGAGGTCAAATGTTTACAAGTATCTAATAGATTGATTGTTTGATTGAGTGATGACTTTAAAACTTAAAACAAGTAAATAAAATTTCTTGAAAGTTGATTGAAGAAAATTCAAATTTATAAAACTATCCAGGGTTGTGAATCCTTCCAATATCTATTAAAGATGAAGTGGTTATCTTACAGTTGGGTAATATATTAATTTATTAACCTGGAACACTAAATTATGTAAAAGCCTCTTCCGATGGTCGATTACAAATACCCAGTATAACCCAATTGAACCATATGTCTATATCAACCAAATTACCTGGATTCATTAAGTTTAAGTTCCAATTATGGCTACCCCCGCCCGACAGCTATATTTCTATCCTGTAAGGAAATCTATTAAAGGGTTATCTATCCTCAATGAAGATCGTGGGCTATTGAGTCTAGGGTCTTTAACCTGCAATCTCTTTTCCAAGTTCATTTTAAGTTTACCTAATCAATTTTATTAATGGCCAGTTAATAAAAAGCATTAAGATTAAGACTCAATAAATAAACCTTTATATTACCCAAGCTATAATCTAACCCTTTATAAACCGATGATATTGGATTTCATCACAACCCCAGATAACTGGCTTAGTTACGACACATATTTACGGGTAGTAAAAATTTAAATAAAATAAAAGACATAAAGTAAAATACTGAAAATTAAATACTGAAAAGTAAATTGCTGAAAAGTAAAAAAAGTAAAAAGTAAAAAGTAAAAAGTAAAAAGTAAAAAAAATAAAAGTAAATTACTGAAAGTAAATTGCTGAAGAGTAAATTGCTGAAAAGTAAATTACTGAAATTAAATAAAGTAAAAGTACAATAAAAGAAAATGCTGGGGTTAGAGGATCAACTTTTATTACTATTATTTTAGATATCTCCCCTAATATAATATATTAACTTTACGTGATAATTACCAACCAACCATAAAGGCGGTATCCTGATTAAGTCAAATTAATAATTAATTACCAACCGACCAACCAGGCGGTATCCATACTTAGTCAGGTTAAAACCAATTTATAATTAATTACCAACTGGCCAATATAACAGTATCCTCATTAAGTCAAGTTTTAAATAGTTTATATATTATAATTAAGGGAGATTAATCTAAATAGAAATAATAAAAGCTTTACCTTTCACCCCAGCAAAGGGGAATTACCTCCTCATTGATTGAAAAATAAAAACTGCAAAAGTAAAGAAAGGAAATGATTGTGCGTAAAAGTAAATTGCGGAAAGTAAAAACTGAAAAATAAAGAAAAGAAAGTGCGAAAGCAGAAATTAATTACTGAAAGCTGTAAATAAACAAACAAGATACAATCTTATTATTTATTCTTTAGGAATTTCATAGAAGAAAGTATGAATTTTACAAATGAAATGGCTTGGTATTTATAGGCAAAATTTTGCCTCCATCAAATCATCCATCAAATTCTCCACCAAATCCATTATTAATTTCTCCACTAATTACTCCACCAAATCCATTATTAATTACTCCACTAATTGCTTATCATGTTTGGTGATGATTTGATAATTTTATTATTTATTTATTAATTTATTTTTTTGCTTTGAAAATGACTTTAATAATTACACACAACACACTTCTGGATGGTTCATCAATTTCGGTCATTAAATATTCATAATTCGAAAATATTTTGTCTTTCAAAGTTGTAGATCTTTGAGTCTTATTTAATCTGGTACTTGAATCAGCTCAATCCGATATCGGAATAAAAAGTTATGCCCCAAATACGATAGATGTGCAAAACTATAATTTCCAAAACTGCACTTTGTTAAAAACGTCATTTCAAGTTTCCAATCTCCAAAATTAAAATATCAAGTCCAATAATTGCCCTTATTTGACCCATATTTCGTCCTAAATGATTTCATTGAGACCCGATATTATTTTATCTGCAAAATAAACTAAAACACATCAAAACGTTCATCAAACCCGAGAAACTAAATAAAATATTAAGTTAAAGGGGCGGTAAATATTGATATATTTTCCGCTCATCAGTTTCCTAATAGATGGTACATCAACGTCAATAGGAACCTTCTCGAGTTGAGCGAGCATAGTGGTCCTTCGACTTGAGATACCACAGTGGGATATATGAGTTATCCTCCACACTTTGATGGCAGTCACGTCAACGATTTATTCATGATCAGACCTCCGCTTGTTTGTTGGGTGTGGACCGATGCTTATGATATCCAGTGTGTATCAAGATATGATATGTCAGTCCTGTGTACAGGGCATAGGCATCTAACACGTGTTTACGATCTAGTAAATCCATGGCCGTGGTATAACTTCAGAAATCAGTTCCGAGTGTTATTTAGAGATCGTAAATTGAAAGTCGACTGTATTGTACCGAACATATTTGACATTGTTATCTATATCCCAGGTATAATACGGATAGCCTGTGACAGATGGATTAAACGTATGCAATGACCTCGACTTGCATAGTTTAGCGATATTATCAGTGGTCGTCATAATCCATGAGTGGGTGTATTATGGACACGAAATTGGATTTCGTGATGGATAAACATAAACTTAGAGAGTCTCACAATATGAAGTGTACTTGTTGAGCACTTGGGCAACGAATTATGAATAATACTTATTATTCATAATATTTTATCGGATTAAATTAGTTAATTTGAATCGTTTAATCGGTAAACGAATTTACACATGCCGGGAAAATTTTGGTCATTCTAATGTGTATTTGTATTGTATACATAATTAGATTAGATACACATTTATTAATAAATGATGGCATGACATTTTAAAAGTAAATAAATAATTTCTCTAATTAATGAATTAGAAAATTTACTTTTTACTTTATAAGTGTAACAAGCCTATTTGTTGTCTAATATATGTTAAAGTAATATATATTTTTTATTAAGCCAGGTGTTGGTTTTATCTCCTAGTATTTTAATATGATTAAAATTAAATAATTTTGACCAAAATAAGACCCACCACTCACGCCACTTTTACAAAAAGCTAAGGAAAAGTATTCTTTATTTTTGATATATAAAAGGAAGAATTGACTTTTCTTTCTATGGCATTCACGCCACTTTTGGCCAAAAAATAAAAATAAAAGTTTTCTTTTTTCCTTTGGGCTATGGTGGTGCCGAATCAAGCCAGCAAAAATGGATTCCAGATTTGAGAAACAAAAGAAAAGCAAATATCAAGAATAAGCTTAGGGAGTTTGAAGTTTTGTGAGGTAAGCTTTGATTTCCTTTCGCTTGAAAATTTATTTTTGATGTTCTTGAGCTTTTACAATAGTTGTAGGGTTTCTTTTGGTTTCTCAAAATTGGGTCTTTTCTATTTGGATGATAATTTGAGTGGCTAGATGCATGTGTAAGTATATTTTGAACTAAATTAATGTAATTTGTGTTCAATTTATTGTTGGATAATTTTGTTTCCATTATAGAGTGTAATAACCACTCTTATTTTGCCCAGAATTATTCTAGAGTTCTTCATGTATGATGGCTTTGAATGGTTGTTGGATTAATTAGATTAATCTTGCTAAAATTGGATTAAGGCATGATTTGTGGACTGTTTTTCCTCACTGTTTCAAACCTGGAAATGATTCTGATTTTGTGATGAAATTGTTATCTTATGAATGTAATGAATGTGTTTTGGGAGTTGGAACAATTTCCGGAAAGTGTTTCCGAGTTGAAATAAACGAAAACGGCCAAAAACGGTGTTACCGGGTGACTTTTGAGCCAACCGGGTGACGGCTATCCAAACAGTGAATTCGTCACTATTTGGGCAGGCCATAAACTGCCCTGACACTATTGGGGCTGAACTGGCAATCCTCATAAGTGTCGGGTGGTCGGTTCAGTCAAAAACACATTTTGCGTCATTTTACGAAAAAATGATTTTCGTAAACGTTTCGCGAAGTTTCAACCTTATTTATGTCAATATTTGATGTTGAATAAATATGTTTTGGTGAATTATGAATAAATTATTCATATTAGATATTGAATAATTTATTCGGTAATTTGAAAAAGTTTTAAATTATGATTTATCCCAACCCGCGCTTCCGCTGCGCCCATCGCCTAAAACCCCAACACGCCGGACACGTGTCACCATCACATGCTACAGACAATCAACATCGCCACATCAGCATAATAATTTAGTTAATCATTCAGCCGTGCCACGTGTCACCATCTCCGCAGAAGGCGGGACACGTGGTAGAAATATATGGCGCGTCGCGACACGCAAGGGTGGCGAGTCGCGACGCGCGTGGCCTACTGACGCCTATAAATTCAGCTCGAAATTTCCATTTCATTTCAAACTTTATTCTATGTAATTCCTTAAGAATACTAAGAAGATTGTATCTTGTTTGTTTAATTTCAGTTCTGTAATTAATTTTATTTACTTTTACGCAATTTACTTTTGCGTACAATACTTTTTTTTCTTTACTTTTTCAGTTTTTACTTTTACGCAATGAGGAGGTAACTCACACCTGCTGGGGTGAAAGGTAAAGCTTTTATTACTAATATTTAGATTAATCTCCCTTAATTATAATATATAAACTAGTACATTTCCATATGGTACTTTTGCTTTCCGCAAAATGCCATTTGGACCATGTAATGCTCCTGCTACATTTCAGCGTTGCATGATGGCCATCTTCTCAGACATGTTGGAACAAAATATGGAAGTTTTCATGGATGATTTCTCTGTGTTTGGAGATTCTTTCGACCACTGTTTGCAAAATCTGGAACATGTGTTACAAAGATGCGAAGATACCAACATGGTGCTCAATTGAGAGAAATGCCACTTCATGGTGCAGAAAGGCAATGTCCTGGGACATCAGATCTCACAAAAAGGAATCAAGGTAGACAAAGTAAAGATAAAGATAATTGAAAAACTACCTCCTCTAACATCTGTTAAAGGGATTCAAAGTTTTCTCGGACATGCTGGCTTTTATAAGAGATTTATCAAAGACTTCTCAAAGATTGCTAAACCTATGTGCAATCTTCTGGAGAAAGATGTGTCTTTCAACTTCACCAAAGAATGCCAAGAAGCTTTTGAGATCCTAAAATAGAAGCTGGTTTCTGCTCCCATCATAGTAGCACCAGACTGGACCCTTCCAATTGAGGTGATGTGTGATGCTAGTGATTTTGTTTTAGGTGCAGTTTTGGGAAAACGCAAAGAAAAAGTTTTCCATACCATTTACTACTCCAGCAAAACTTTGAATGAAGCTCAAATCAACTACAGAACCACTGAAAAGGAGCTGCTCACAGTTGTGTTTACTTTTGATAAATTCTGCTCTTATCTGCTGGGTCCCAAAGTGGTGGTCTACACAGATCATCCAGCAATCAAATATCTGATCGCAAAGAAAGATGCCAAACCCAAATTGATCTGTTGGATACTTCTACTGCAAGAATTTGACGTGGAGATCAGAGACAAGAAATGGACAGAAAATCAAGTGGCAGATTACTTATCAAGGCTCGAGAATGGAGAAACAACTGACAAAGATCTAACAATCAAATAAACTTTTCCAGATGAACAGCTGTTTGCCATGAAACAACAGAAAGTCACTTGGTATGCTGACTATGTCAATTACATAGTATCAGGAAAATGACTGTTGGAATAGACAACTCAGCAACGAAAGAAATTCTTCAAAGAAGTCAAGCATTATGTCTGGGATGAGCCGTACTTGTTCAAATGATGTTCTGATCAATTACTGAGGCGTTGTGTTCCACATGAGGAGATTAACAGTGTTCTGCAACATTACCATTCATCACCATATGACAGACACTTCAGCGGGAATAAAACTACATGCAAAGTCCTTCAATCAGGATTGTTCTAGCCCACTCTTTTTAAAGATGCTTATCTATTTGCTCTTCAATGTGACAGGTGTCAGAGAACGGGAAATATATCGAGGAGAAATGATGGACCTCTGCAAAACATTCTGGAAGTGGAGATATTTGATGTATGGGGGATTGATTTTATGGGACCCCTTGTTCCATCATTCGGAAATTTGTACATACTAGTTGCAGTAGAATACGTCTCCAAATGGGTTGAAGCAATTGCACTGCCATCAAACGATTCAAAAGTGGTGATAAAATTCCTTAAAAAAAATATTTTGACTCGCTTCGGAACACCTTGGGCAATTATCAGCGATGGTGGAACACATTTCTACAACAGATACTTTGATGCACTCATATCCAAATACGGAGTTACTCATAAAGTTGCCACTGCCTACCATCCACAGTCGAATGGACAGGTTGACGTTTCAAACAAGGAGATCGGAAGAATATTGGAGAGAACCGTTGGATCAATAAGGAAAGACTACTCTACAAAACTGGATGATGCATTTTGGGCCTACCGTACAGCTTACGAGACACCCATTAATATGTCCCCATATCGAATGATGTTTGGGAAAGCATGCCATCTGCCAGTTGAGCTTGAACACAAGGTGTATTGGGCACTGAAGAAGTTGAATCTTGATCCACAAGCTGCAGGAGAAAAACGGCTCCACCAACTCAACGAATTGGAGGAATTCCGCCTACAGGCTTATGAGAATGCTAGATTATACAAAGAAAAGACCAAGAAATGGCATGATCGAAAAATAGTGCGCAGAAAATTGGAACCAAGGCAGCAGGTGTTGTTATATAATTCGAGGTTGAAACTTTTCCCTGGAAAGTTGAAATCAAGGTGGTCAGGTCCATTTGTGATCACTCGGGTTTTACCATATGGAGCTGTTGAGTTACTGGATCCCAACACCAACGAAACATTCAAGGTTAACAGTCAGCGTGTCAAGCACTACTTGGGAGAATCATTTAAGCGACAAAAAGAAAGTGTTACACTTTCAGACCAGCCTAACGTTCGAGCAGTCATGTCTAGCTGACGACGTTAAACTTAGCGCTAGCTGGGAGGCAACCCATGCAATTTCAGGATGGAAGAAGTTCTCGCAAATCTTCACAAGCAATTTCCTTCTCTCCCTCAAAATTCTCTGATGAAATTCTACAAAGCTCGCTTGGAACGAATGAGACTTTTGATGATCAAAGGTATTCCTAATAACATTCATTGGATTATTGAAGCACGGGTCTGATTGGCAGGTGAGTCATCTGACTCTTTTATTTCACATTTGTCTGGTTTAGGAAGAAGCACATTTGCTAAAAATAGAAGAGCTAAAAGAATAGATGTTTGTTATAAATGTGCTCGTATGACATGTAATACTCGTTGTCGTTCTTTAGGAATGATGTCTGATAACCGTGAAGATAAAATTAAATTCATTAGGGATGGCTTGAGTAAGGAATCTTTGGATGACATATCTAAGACTCTTGAGACGCATCCTAGTGGATATGTGTATCACGCAATTCGCATGTTGCATACACAATTCCGGAAAGAAAGACAACAGTTAAGTCTCGGGAATCTAACTCAAAAAGACCCTGTTTGCCAATTTATAAGAAAATTAGATGGGAAACTTGTCCCTGACGCATAGACGTCATTCAAGTTGTTACTTTCTTGTAAATATTATTCTTTCTTTGTATATATCTAATAATTTTGATTTGTTTTGTTATTTTCTTTTATTTTCTCTGACATGATCAGACTTTTTGACCTTTCACGATTTATTTTACTATTTAACTAATAATTGTCATTTGGCAGGTACTAGTGCTATTATTATTACTCACCATTTTTCAGGTGTTATAAATTCAACTCATCATTGCATTTTTGAAGACATCCAGATAAAAATGGAAGCCACTTCAAGAAGACGAGTTGTAAACATCTGTGTGTTCTGCGGTACTAGTGTTGGTTCTAAGCCAGAGTTCATTGAGGTAGAACATGAATTGGGTCGAGTCATTGCTGAAAGGAATATCCACTTAGTATATGGCGGTGGCAATCTTGGACTAATGGGGATTGTTTCAAGGGCTATACAGGAAGGAGGCAGTCAAGTCTTGAGAATCATTCCAAAACCCTTGGCAGATGCGAATCTTATTAGTCCATCAAATGGAGAGGAACTGATCGTGTCAGTTATGTCTGAATGACTGGTAGAAATGATTAACTGTCCCGATGCTTTTATTGCTTTGTCAGGTGGCTTGGGCACGATGGAGGAAATTTTTACAGTACTATATTGGGCGAACTTGAACATACACCAGAAACCGATTGGTCTATTTAACGTTGACGAATTTTATGATTTTCTTTGTGTGTTTCTTGATGATGCCCGGAGAAATGGGTTCGTGTCAATACCTGTAAAAGAACTCATTTTTACTGCCAGAACTGTCTCGGATTTAATTGACCAAATCTTAGCATTTGAACCACAAATTGACCTTATCATTTCCAAGATAAACTGTTCTGATAATGATCGTGGTAAAAAGCGTCGGATAAATCTGGATCTTAACCTTTAATTGATGTTTTAAGATGTAGAATTTAAGCTAATCAGGTACTACCTTCTAATCTATTCTTCTACTTTTTAAGACATTGGGGACAATGTCTCATTTAGGTTTGAAGGAGGGGAATAGTTGTCTAGTATCTTGTTTTTATTTTGTGTCAAAAAATTTTGAAAAATTCAAAAAAAATGAAAAAATTTACAAATTTTTACAAAAATATTTTTGTATTTTTGTGTTTTTAATTTGATTAATCATGTGAAATTGGTGTAAGATAGCTGTGTAAGGAATTTCCACTCTTGAGACGTATCTCAACCTATTTCGGAATAAGTTAATTTTTGTTTATTTCATTTTGAATTATTTAATTTATGAATTCCCCATAATACTGACTTAAATGAATCTTCATATGCTCAGTTGACAGATATTATCAACATGCATGGTAACATACGGACATGAGAAGTAATTGAAGAGTTTGTAATAGTCAGTGCTATAGTTTAATTGGATGAAGCATCTAAAAAAGCGATGAAAAAAAACATCCGAGATCTGAGTTATTAAGTCCGCTGTGGTATTTTAACACCTAGTGCCCTAAAACCAACTGGTTTGGGAGTCACTGACCCAGAGCTCGCTACATGGATTGAAGATGTTGTAAAAAATATATGTATCGGAAATCTGAGTAATTAAGTCCATAAGGGTGTCTAAACACCTAGTGCCCTAAAACCAACTGGTTTGGGAGTCACTGACCTAAAGCTCGCTACATTGATGAAAGATATTGTATATAAATAAAAAAATAGAAAAAATCAGAAAAATTATTCAATTGCTACAAAAAGGTGTGAATTCTGATATAACTTTAGGACAAAAATATTACTCTCTTTTCAACTACACTTGTGAATATTGTGGGTACAGTGACTTGTGTCGGACACAGAAGTTGGACGACTCTGTTCCGGGATCGCGGCCTGGTCGGGAGTACGGAGTAGCCCGCGGGGGACTAAACCAGAGAAATAACATGGAGTCGCCACCCGGTGTGAACCGGAAAAATGATTTAAGGCCGCAATCACCCCTCGTAAGGGAAGACCTCAAACCGTTGGGTTCGAAATGGTCCCTTACTTAAGCCACTTGTAATGATATGATTTGTGCAATAATCTAACCAAGCCTAAGTAACATATTTCCAATAATATTCTACTTTTAAGTTCACATGCATGAAAGTAATCATCATAACGGCAAACATACGATATCACACAACAATCTCATGAATATGTTGAATCATCAAACACGAAAAATGAATAACAACCTAAACATAAACATAAAGAAACATCTATTGCGAAAGGAGATAACAAGATCATGCATAGAGGAATAACATACTAATGGCTAAATCATGCTTGAGAAACAAGTAACATCCTAACGACCTAATCATGCTTGAACACAATCTTGCGAACACATCAAATAGATGAATGCGGGAATACAAATGGATGATAACGACAAAAAAGTAAATAATGGAATGGCATGGTTAATTACATAATACAAGAGAAATCACCCAAGAAGCAATCATGCATGAAATATGATGAAAAAGACTCAGTTCAGTGTATGTGCGTTCGTGTAGCGTTCATAAACGCGTTCGAACGGTAAAACAGAAGGTTCGCGTTCGTGTAGCGTTTGAGAACGCGTTCGAATGGGACCAGACCTGATGCATGATAAAACAAAGAAAATATGTGTGCGTTCGAGTAGCGTTAGTAAACGCGTTCGAACGGTAAACAGAAAGTTCGCTTTCGTATAGCGTTCGAGAACGCGTTCGAACGGGACAAGACCTGATGAAACAAAATGCATGCGCGTTCGAGTGGCGTTCGTAAACGCGTTCGAACGGGAAACAAAAGGTTCGCGTTCGTATAGCGTTCGAGAACGCGTTCGAACGGGACATGACCTGATGCATGATAGATTACGCAACACATACATAGATAAGCAAATCCACAATGTAGGACCCAGTGTGCCCGATTGAACTCATTCTCATTCAATCGGGTGTACCTCGTCCGGCGCGGCAAAACATCGTGGTAAAGGTAGCCTTTAGGCATTTTCCCTCGAATAGAGGACCTTGAATCCACCCTAGTTAGCCCATGCGCACAAAAATGCAATGCATGCGTAAATAAATCAACGATATGCAAAGAATAAATGACATAATAAAATGCGCGACAAAATATCGTGGTAAAGGTAGCCTTTAGGCATTTTCCCTCGAATATAGGACCTTGAATCCACCCTAGTTAGCCCATGCGCACAAGAATGCAATGCATGCGTAAATAAAGCAACGATATGCAAATGGTAAATGACATAATAAAAGGCGCGACAAAACATCGTGGTAAAGGTAGCCTTTAGGCATTTTCCCTCGAATAGAGGACATTGAATCCACCCTAGTTAGCCCATGCGCACAAGAATGTAATGCATGCGTAAATAAAGCAACGATATGCAAAGGGTAAATGACATAATAAAAGGTGCGGCAAAACATCGTGGTAAAGGTAGCCTTCAGGCATTTTCCCTCGAATAGATGACCTTTAATCCACCCCATTTAGCCCATGCGCATTATGTTACCGTGCATATAAAATAAAGACAACAATAATATAGGACCTTGTATGCTCGATTAAACATATCTCTCATTCAATTAAACATACTCCGTCCGGCGCGACAAAGTATTGTCGTAAAGGTAGCCTTTTGGATTTTTCTTCCCTCAAATAGAGAACCTTTAGACCAACATACTAAGCACATGCGCACTACATCATCAATACACAAACAAATAACGTGCAGAAAGTAAAGGGCGAAATATAAAATGCGGATAATAAACAATCAATATAAAATGAAACGAGATATGTGCCGTTTGCTCAAGTGGTACGTGGAGTTGTATCCCAAGTACAGACCGCACTACAGTCCTTTCGGATTCGGCTACAGAATTTTCGTCTGGGTTTCCATCCTATATACCGCAAGAGACGACACATTTCCCATTCATTCAAGGGTCATAACACACATCCAAAAGCGACTCTCATGTGAAGAAAATAAATAAAACAATTAAGAGATGAATAAAAATGAATAATAGAAGTGCCCTCAGGTCTAACCTTTTAAATCGCCTCTCGGACGTACGGTACACGATCGTCGGAAGGGTTAACGCTCTGTAACTCCTCCGGTTCACCGGTCCACTGCTTCCTTTCGCTATTTCGTTGTTTGGACCGCTGTATTTACTCCGTTTCGCTGCTGTTTTTGCTGTTTTATTTTAGTCACTGTTTTTGTTGATTAGGGGGCTTGTTTTGTACGGTAATCTTAGGGGTTTTAAAGTGAAGTTTTTGTTCACTGTTTTTGGTGATTTAGGCTACTGTGCTACTGTTTTAAGGTATTTGGTCTGCTGTTTTGTGCGGTAGATGTAGGGGTTATTTTAAGGGTGATTTTCGGTTGTAGAGAGTGAGGAAGGAGAAGAGAATTCTTTGTTGCTTATGGCTTGTGTTATGCGTCAACACTAGGAATTTTTGTGTGTGAATGAGCTAGGGGTGCTAAGGGTTGGATTTGGGTTTCTTTTATAGGCAAAGGGTAGGGTGAATCCATGTTTGAAAATGAATGAGATTTGTTAATGAAGGTGATATCTTTTAATTAATATTTCATAAGGAAAACATCTTTTTAATTGGGGACATGATTTTTTTAAATTAGGAATATGTTTATTTGATTTGTTTAATTTATTTAATTTAGGAAGGATATTATTTTAATTTGTGACATGTTTTAAATATTTTAATTATTTTTGGGTGGGTTTTGGTGGGCTAATTGAGCTTGGGCGTGAGGCTAGCAGCAATACCAGAAGTACCGACACCGTTCGAATGCTGATTCGAACGCTGCACGAATGCCCGCAATCTGCTTGACGTTCGAACGGGTTCACGAACGCAGCACGAACGAAAGCAGTGAACATGTGAATTGAATCCGATGACATACTTGTTTTGGATATTCCCTTCCGACATTCGTTTCTCGCGACTTTCGTGACTTAAAAGGTAGTGCCTCCGTACGAGACTCATCATCGGGACTTATATGCAAAATGCAGTGCCTACAACTTGATTAATACCTTGTTGGCTGTGTGTATGGAGAATGGGAAAAATAAACAGATAATTTACTTATTCGGTGATTTAGAAAGAAAGAAAACAACTATTGACTTGGATAAGGAGTTTCACATGTTTAGTCACTAACTTATTTATTATCTTTTCTCTTGTCTTTTTGCTTTTGTGTGCATTAATTTTATTATCTTTTTGTTTTTATAAGACGTTTGTGGGTATCGTTGTTGTAAGCCCTCACGAGACTACAACTCGTCCACTAGGGACATATAGAGGTTTAAAGGCTTGTTGTGTACGCTAAATGCAACCGTGATCCCTACGAAAGTGGCTTAGTTTAATTTTATTTTAAAGATGTTTATGTTATTTTATTTTGTTGTTTTGCTCGAGGACTAGCAAAATGTTAGGTTTGGGGGTGTGATGAGTGATAAATACATCACTATTTCCCACTCATTTAACCTAATATTTTGTATAGTTTCTTGAGTTTTGTGAATATTTTGATGTGTTTTGTGTTATTTTGTAGATAAATAAAGTTTCAGGACTTAATGGAAGCAATTCAGGGCCAAAACAGTGAAAAACAGAAAAAAAAATATATAAAATTGTAATTTGGGCATCGCGACCGCTAACGTGCGCCGGATCCTGCTAACGTGCGCCAGAACACGTGTCACAATAAGAGAAGTTTGCTAAAATGCGTTGTGTTAACGTGTGCCATTTGCTAAAATACGCCGCTAACGTGCGCTAGACACGTGTCACCATCACATGCTGCCGACAATCAACATCGCCACGTCAGCACAATAATTCAGTTAATCATTCAGCCGTGCCATGTGTCACCATCTCCGCAGAAGCCGGGACACGTGGTAGAAATCTATGGCAAGTCCCGACGCTCGTGGCCTACTTACGCCTATAAATTCAGCTCGAAATTTCCATTTCATTTCATACTTTATTCTATGTAATTCCTTAAGAATACTAAGAAGATTGTATCTTGTTTGTTTAATTTCAGTTCTGTAATTAATTTTATTTACTTTTAGGCAATTTACTTTTACGTACAGTACTTTCATTTCTTTACTTTTTTAGTTTTTACTTTTACGCAGTGAGGAGGTAACTCCCCCCTGCTGGGGTGAAAGGTAAAGCTTTTATTACTAATATTTAGATTAATCTTCCTTAATTATAATATATAAACTAGTTAAAACCTGACTTAATGAGGATACCGTCTGATTGGTTGGTTGGTAATTATTGAAATTGGTTTTAACCTGACTAAACTGGATACCACCTGATTGGTCGGTTGGTAATTAATTATTAATTTGACTTAATTAGGATACCACATATATGGTCGGTTGGTAATATCACGCAAATTTAATATATTATATTAATGGAGATATCTAAAATAAAAGTAATAAAAATGGATCATCTAAGGCTCTAACCCCAATATTTTCTTTTATTGTACTTTTACATTTTTAATTTCCAGCATTTATTTTCCGTCATTTACTTTTCAGTATTTACTTTTCAAGCATTTACTTTCAGCATTTACTTTCCAGCAATTTACTTTATGTCTTTTATTTTATTTAAGCTTTTACTAGTTGTAAATATGTGTCATAGCTAAACCCGTTATCTGGGGTTGTGAAGAATTCCAATATCACCGGTTTATAAGGGGTTATTTTATAGTTTGGGTAATATAAAAGTTTACTTATTAAGTCTTAAGCTTAATGCGTCTTGTTAACTGGCCATTAATAAGATTGATTTGGTAAACTTAAAATAAACTTAACAAAGGAATTTTAGGTTTCAACCTTAGACTTAATAGCCCACGATCTTCCTTGAGAATAGATAACCCTTTTAATAGATTTCCTTACATGATAGACATATACCTGTCGGACATGGGTAACCACAATTGGAACTTAATCTTAATGAACTCAGGTAATTTGGCTAACATAGACATATGATTAATTGAGTTACACTGAGTATTTACATCCGACCATCGACATAGGCTTTTGCAGAATTTCCTGTTCCAGGTTAGTAAACCAATATATTACACAAACATGAAATAACCACTTCATCTTTTAAAGATATTGGAAAGATTCACAACCCTTGATAGTTTCTTAATATTGAATTTCTTTAATCTACTTGTGGGAACACAGAACCTGGGCGACACTTTTCTGTCCTAGGCTCGCGGCCTAGTTGGGAGTACGGAGTAGCCACGGGGGACTAAACCGGAGAGTAATGGAGTCGCCACCCGGTGTGAACCGGGAAAATGAGATTTAAGGCCGCACTCACCCCTCGCAAGGGAAGACCTCAAACCGTTGGGTTCGGAATGGTCCCTTACTTATGTCACTTGTAATAAAAGGATTTATGTAATAATTTAACCAGGCTTAAATAACATTTATTTCCAAAAATATCATGCTTCTAAATTCATATCCATACATCAACAAGTTCATCACAACATGCAACATCACATGGCAATCTCATGAACATATTTCAATCCTATAATATGGAAAACTAAGAACAACCTAATCATGCTTGAGTACTATCTCATGAACCTATTAACCAAATAACATGCAAACAGCCTAATCATGCTTGAATACAATCCCGAGAACACATAGAATGGATAAATGCAGGGATACAAATAATACGGTTGGCTATATAACACAAGAAAGATCAACCAAGAGGCAATTATGCATGAATATGATAAGACAGACTCAGTTCAGTGTGCGCACGTTCGTGTAGCGTTCGTAAACGCGTTCGAACAAAAATGAAACAGAATACTCACGTTCGAGTAGCGTTCGTAAACGCGTTCGAACGGAAATGAAACAGAATGCTCACGTTCGTATGGCGTTTGTAAACGCGTTCGAACGGAAATGAGACCTGATGCATGATAAGGCAAAAATGCATGCGCGTTCGAGTTGCGTTCGTAAACGCGTTCGAACGGGAACAGACCTGATGCATGAAATGGGACGCAATACATAAACAACAAAATAAAGGGGCGCGGCGAAGTACTGCCGTAAAGGTGGCCTTTTGGGGCTCTTGATCTCTCAAAGAGAGGACCTTTAGACCAACATACTAAGCCCATGCGCGTCACATCACATCATGCATACAAACATAAAGACAATCATATTATTCTAAGTATGTCCGATTGAACGTGTCTTGCATCCAACCGAACACACATCAACCGACGCGGCAAAGCATCGTGGTAAAGGGCTTTAACCCCTCCCCATATGGGATCTTTCATTCCACTTACTAAGCCCATGCGCTCGATTGAGTCATGCATAAATAAGCAACATGCAGAATTTAAGTGACGAAAAATAAATAAATAAAAGCAACATAAAACAAGAGAAGGTGCCGTTTACTCAAGTGGTACGTGGAGTTGTATCTCAAGTACAGACCGCACTACCGTCCATTCGGATTCGGCTACGGAATTTACGTCTGGGTTTCCATCCTATATACCACAAGAGACGACACTCTTCCATTTCATTCAAGCCACAACATGCATCCATAAACGACTCTCATGCGAATTGAATTCAATAATAATAAAAAAAACGAATATAAACTAATGAAAAGGTACCCTCAGGTCTAACCTTTTAAATCACCTCTCGGATGTACGGTACACGATCGTCGGAAGGGTGGATGCTCCGCAACTCTCTCGGTTCACTGGTTCACTGTTCTCGTTCGTTGTCTTACTATTTTGAGTCGTCGTTCTCCGTCTTTTGCTATTGTTTCCTTGTGGTTTCGCTGCCGTTTCCTCTTTATCTTTTGCTTACTGTTTTTTTTGGGTGTCTTCTTCCTGTAATTTTCTTGTGTGTTGTGTATGAGCTAGGGACTAGGGACTAGGGTTGAGAAGGTTGGTGAAGGGTTCTTTTTATAGGCAAAAGGGTTGGGCTTGATAAGGAAAGTGATTTGGCTAATTAAAGAGGGATTTGATTTGGTTTGGTTAAGGGAAGTCAAAGATTGAGGGGGGGGGGGACAAATCTTGGCTAGATAGGGAAGGTTGAATATTTGATTGGCTTGGTTTAGGAATACAATATTTTAAGTTAGGAATAATATATTGGTTGATTGATTTTAACTTGGTATGATTATATTTTGATTTAGTATGTGATTTGTTTAATTTAGGCATGATTTTAGTTTAAGTTGGTAATTGTTTATTTTATGTTTGGTATATGTTTTATTTAATTAATTTAATTATTATATTATTTAGTTAATGTTTTAATTAATATTTATTTATTTAAATTGGGATATGTTTTATGGGCTTTGGGGGCTAATTGGGCTGGATGTGAGGCTAGCAGCAAAACCAGAATTACCGACACCGTTCGAACGCTTCCTCGAACGCGGCACGAACGCCCGCAATCCGTTTGACGTTCGAACGTAAAAACGAACGCAGCACGAACGAAAACAGTGAACCTTGTTTATTCTGAATTTCCCCTTCCGATGTCCGTTTCCCGTGACCTCCGTGACTTAAAAGGTAGTGTCTCCAAAATGAGACTCATCATAGGGACTTATGTGTAAAAATGCAGTGCCTACACTACTTTTGCGCCATATAATATACTTGTTTTAATTTAAAGTCATTACTCCAATCAAACAATCAATCCATTAGATACTTGGAAAAATTTGATTTCATAAATTAATATCTCAGGTATTGAGTCCTCGTGGGATCGATACTTTTTATACTACTTGAACGATACGTGCGCTTGCGTTATACGCGTGTGATTACGTCGGTCAACTACCCGAGCTATCAATGACTCAATCCTTTGATTGGTTGTACTCTGGTTCTCCATAAATACTTTCTGTGCTTCTTTGAATGCTTGCATAGTTTCCTCTAAAGAATTCCTAGGAATGACAGGTGTGTGATACTGGGGAGCACTATAACCTCTAGGTTGGGATGTTTGATTCGGCTGATGAGAATCATGTTTCCAACTAAGATTGGGATGGTTCCTCCAACTAGGGTTATAGGTATGACATTGTTCCTCATATGGTCCCCTCATCTCATCATACACAGGACACTCTTGGGGTTCTAGGTGGGCGACGGAATGCACAGTCTTACTATCTCTGACTTTTAAGGCTCCTATCTGTTTGGTCAATAGCTCAACTTGTGCCCTAAGACTATCTTCTTCCCTAAAGTGATGTATGCTCCTGCTAGAAGAAGTGTGTGTCCTATCAGTGTTATCTAAGGCATTTGGTCCAGTCCAAGTATGAGAATTCTCAGCTAAGTCATCTATGTACTCGAATGCCTCATCATGGTCATTCCTTATAAATTCACTGTTGCACATCATCTCAACGAATGATTAGATTGCAATGTAAACTAAAGATTATGAAAATTTACAGGATTTTATCAGTAGAGAAAAATAGCAAAGCGTCAGGATCCCCTCTTGTACCAATTTCTTATATTCTGTTTTTTATTCTTTTTATTACATAATTGAGGATTTCACGTCCCAAAACAACAATTGGAGGATATTCAATTCTACACAAATTAAAGTTCTAAAGTAATTGATAATTTATCTTCTCTACGTTAATCAACACACAAGGCTATTGTTAAAACCTATCTAACGACGATAATATACCCTCGGGCAATATTAAAGCAGAAGATTAACTCGCAAAACAACCCTAACCAGTCACAACTGTTTTCACAAATCACACATAGAAAAAACGTGACTGAATCTATATGAAAATTAACAAAATACAGTTTCTGGATTCAAACAATCAAAAAATAAAGAGAATAATACGATATCAATTATATTAAGCAAATAAGTTTATCAAAGAATCATATAACAAGAATAAAAGAGTTGGGTACAAGAGTTCGTCCTTAGCTCTGCCTTAGGAGATTAGTTCTCCATGCCGAAGAAAGAAACACCATCGACAGATCGAAGAGACATCGTGTAATGCGCTCCTTCTCTTCTCGGAATTGCTTCCTTTCGTTCTCCAACTCTTAGCACTCTCTATTTTATTGTATTTGTCTTGCGCAGCCTGAGCTGCTTCACGCCACTTCTTCTTTATTTTTGGAGTTCTTTTAATTTGTCTTCTTTTGTTATTTTGTAAAGCCAATCACCAAAACAAGCTAGGCCCCTCTTTATTTTCTCTCTCCAATTCCAATTCCTACAATAACAACAAACACTTAAATAATAAATACTTTCTAAATTAGAATAATGATAAAAATTATATAATAAAATATAAGATATAGAACTAAATATTTAACAATAAACCAGAATAAATGATGTTTCAAAGTACATTTTCATGCACTTATCACTACCATTGCAAAAAGAAAGACCATATGAAAATGGATTGCTACAAATTGAAGAACGAGCAGTTCAGAGCCAACAACAGAAGGGATAATGACTCTAACCAAGAAAGAGTTGCTACTGCCACCACTAACAAAACCTCCAAAGAATTCTTCATTATCTATGAAGAAAATATTGTGAATCTTGCCAGCCACGAGACCTGTTGGGTGATAGATACTGGCGCCTCCATACACGCCACATCTCGCAGAGACTTCTTTTCATCTTACACGCCAGGGGACTACGGTGCTGTAAGGATGAGGAATGACGACCAGTCCAAAGCCGTCGGTATTGGAGACATTTGCCTTGAAACAGACAACGGAACAAGGCTAGTGTTGAAGAGAGTCAAGCACATCCCATATATCCGGTTAAACCTGATCTCAACATGCAAGCTGAATGATGAAGGCTTCTACAACACATTTAGTGACGGTACCTGGAAGCTCACTAAAGGATCAATGGTGATAGCTCAAGGTAAGAAAGATTCAACACTGTATTTGATGCACGCTAAAATTTCCAATAGTAGCATAAATACAGTCAATAGTAATGAGGCAGCCGAGTTATGGCATAAAAAACTCGGTCATATGAGTCAAATGGGGATGAAAGTACTGCGCAGATGGAATGTTCTTTCCGGATTGAAGAACTCACACTTACAGAAGTGTGAACACTGCATGGCTGGAAAGCATAACAGAGTGTCCTTCCAGAGCTCCCCGCCTCAACAAAAACTTGAGGTACTTGATCTCATACATTCAGATGTATGTGGTCCGATGCAGGCAAGAATACTTGGTGGGTCACTTTATTTTGTAACATTTATAGATGATCATTCAAGGAAGATATTGGTATACACCTTGAAGACGAAAGATCAAGTGTTGAGAGTATTCAAGGAGTTTCATGCCCTGGTAGAGAGAGAAACCGGCAAGAAACTGAAATGCATCAGAACAGACAATGGTGGAAAGTACAGAGGTCCGTTTGATCAGTACTGCAAATGCAAGGAATCCGACATCAAACGACACCTCTCAAGACACCTCAACTAAATGGCCTAGTTGAGAGGATGAACATAACCTTGTGTGAAAGAGTCAGAAGCTTGCTCTCACAAGCCAAGATACCGAAGACATTCTGGGGGAAACACTCAACACAACCGTACATGTTTTGAACATGTCCCTAACAGTCGCACTAAAGGTAATGTTCCTAATCAAGTCTGGACATGTAAATAAGTGTCGTATGAACACTTACATGTCTTTGGGTGCAAAGCATTTGTACACATCCCAAAGGACGAGAGATCCAAACTTGATGCAAAGACGCGACAATGTATCTTTATTGGCTGTGGTCTGGATGATTTCGGATATAAACTGTATGATCCTGTTGAGAAGAAGATTGTCAGAAGCCGAGATGTTGTCTTCATTGAAGATCAGACCATAGAAGATATCAGAAATGAGATAAAGACAATGCCTCAGAAATATAAAAATATTGATGCAAATCCAGAACCTCACACACCGATGTTAGTACATGCTGAAGATGAGGTTTACAGGTGTTAAAGCTCCCAGAGATGATGATCATAATTAACCACCAGTATCAGAAGCTACACCAACAGTTCCACAGAGAAGGTCTGACAGAGAAATGTGATCTTTAACGAAATACTCTGCATATGAGTATGTGCTGCTTACTGACAGGGGATAACCCGAGAGCTATAAGGAGGCTGTGGAAACAGAGAACAAGGAAAAGTGGGAGGAAACCATGCAAGATGAGATGAAATCTTTGCATGACAATCACACTTTCGAGTTGGTGAAATTGCCAAAAGGAAAATGGGCTTTGAGGAACAAATGGGCGTACAAAGTGAAGCAACAAGAACACGCTTCACAACCCCGGTACAAAGCCAGACTAGTTGTCAAGGGATTCAATCAGAGGAAAGGCATTGACTTTGATGAAATCTTCTCTCCAGTTGTGAAGATGTCATCCATCAGAGTGGTACTCAGCTTAGCAGCAAGCCTTGATTTGGAGATCGAGCAAATGGATGTCAATACCACATTTCTTCATGGGGATCTGGAAGAAGAAATTTATATGGAGCAGCCAGAAGGCTCCAGGGTCAAAGGAAAAGATGACCATGTGTGCAGACTCAGGAAAAACCTCTATGATTTGAAACAGGCACCGAGACAGTGGTACGTGAAGTTTGAGTCAGTTATGGGGGAGCAGGGATACAAGAAGACTACTCCAGACCATTTTGTTTTCGTACAGAAATTTTCTGATGATTACTTTATCATCTTACTGCTGTTTGTAGATGATATATTGATAGTTGGCCAGAATCAATCGATGATTGATGATTTGAAGCAGCAATTGAGTAAGTCTTTTGAGATGAAAGACTTGGGGCCAGCAAAACAGATTCTTGGCATCAGGATCGATCGTGATCGAAAAGCCAAGAAATTATACTTGTCACAGGAGGAGTACATCGAAAAGGTACTTCAACGATTTCAGATGGACAAAGCTAAAGTGGTTAGCACTCCTCTTGCTACCAACTTTAGATTGAGTACGCAACAGAGACCCTCTACTAAGACAGAGAAGGAGGAAATGAAACAGGTTCCATACACCTCAGCAGTGGGAAGTCTCATGTATGCCATGGTGTGCACAAGGCCAGACCTAGCACACGGAGTTGGATTGGTCATCCGGTTTATGTCAAACCCAAGAAAAGAACACTAGAATGCTGTCAAATAGATAATGCGGTATCTTCGAGGCACATCCAAAATGAGACTATGTTTTGGAAGAAACAAGCCAATGTTAATGGGCTACACCGATTCAGATATGGCAGGTGATGTGGATACCCATAAGTCTACTTCGGGGTATCTAATCACTCTCTCAGGGGGAGCTGTGGCATGGCAGTCAGGGTTGAAGAGGTGTGTTGCACTCTCTACAATAGAGGCAGAATTCATTGCAGTAACAGAAGCTTGCAAGGAATTACTGTGGATGAAGACATTTATCCAGTAATTGGGTTTCAAGCAGGAGAAGTACACTTTGTACTGTGATAGCCAGAGTGTTATCTACCTTAATAAAAATTCTACTTTTCACTCGAGGTCAAAACATATCGATGTGAGGTATCACTAGATAGGGGACGTCCTGAGCTCAAAGCTGTTAGAACTCAGAAAAATTCACACCGATTGACAATGGTGCCGATATGTTCACAAAAGTTTTACTGAATGAGAAACTTGATATCTGTCGTGCCATAACCGGGATGGCAAAACTCTCTATATAGTCAAAGTATGGAGATACAAAAAACTATGATTGACTTGATCCCAACTCAGGGTACGTAGGCAGTCATACAGATGCAGCCAGTGGTGGATCCTTTTGAGGATCCGGTTTGGGTGATTGATGGTCCGCTCAGATTTTAGGGCAAATTTTCACCGAGGAGGAGATTTGTTGGAGTCCAGCTGCAAGCTCCATCTGGTTCATGCTCATGCATGCAAATGGATGACAGAGCAAAAGCAACATGCTGGCCAACTCTCATGCAGCAAGAAACACGGCAACAAGTTTTTGCCAACTGCCAAAAACGTGTTGCACTGTAGCACACGTTTTTGGCAGTATAAAAGGAGCCTCATAGCTATTTGAAATTCATCCCAAAATCTGTGAGTGAAACAGAGAGTAATAGAGAGTAAAGAGTTTGAGAGTTTTTTGTAAAGCTTTGAAAAGCTTTGTAATTCTTTTGTTTGTGTAATAAATGAAGAGTTTTCTCTCATTTCTCCTCTATTGTGTGTGTTTTTGTCACAACAAAAACAAGGAACATTTACAAAACTGTTTGAACATAATGATGCATTGATTCTAACTGATGCTTCATTGATGTATAGAATCTTAGGAAGATTTCTGACAATGGCATATGAAAATACGATATTTGTCTAAGGTTCTGAGCTTATATGGAATTATACACAATAATTTAAGACATCTTCAAACTTCAAATACTTGTCCAATTGCTCTGAGAACTTCAAGACTCATTACAACTCAATTAAACTTGTTTTGTTACAAACATAGTCAACAAACATAGAACTAACAGCATATTATGCATGAACCAATTTTGGTTTACTTGTGTGTTCAGAATGACTTAACTAGCTTGGATGATAAATGTATATGCTACGCTTAGATCCTCAAGCATTGATTTAGTCAAGTCAAATCATAATACATTTTCCCAGTCCCAAACTAATTTATGAATTTGCAAAATAAACTATATACAATGAGTTGTTAAATTAAAAAAAAAAAAAAAAAATTGCAGTAGATTGTATTCTGCATATTCTGTTTAACTTACAAACTTGATTTGAGCAGCTCAATTTTCTCATTGAACTAGCCAAAAAGGATGTGAAATGTGGATTCAACGACCTTCTATAAGGATTGAATCAATGGTTGATGTGGTTTGACATGAAATGTTTCTAAGTAATGCAAGAAATGAAGTCGCATCTTCAGAAGCTTCATTAGTTTCAGTAGTAGATACACTGATCACAAAGCTATCAGGAGGAATATCCGGAAACCGGGCATTGCCATCCAGATACTGCATCACCTGCCTTATGTTAGGCCTGGCTACCGGGTTAGGGTGTGAACAAAACAGGCCTAATTTCAATACTAACTCCACTTGATCCTCAACATAAAGACCTTCCAGTCTCGGATCAGTAACATCAAGAATAGATCCTATTTTCCAGCAATCAATGACCCAATCGACCAAATATGCCTTTCCATCCTCTATAGGCCTCCTTCCACAGGCCACCTCAAGCATACAAACCCCGAAAGCTAACACGTCTGTGCTAGTATCCGCCTTTCCAGTTTTGGGAAGCTCTGGAGCCAGATAACCTGGAGTTCCAACCAGGTTAGTGGTTTGTAGAATGCTACCATGATCATATAACCTAGCCATGCCGAAATCTGCCAACTTCCCATTCATATCAGCATCTAAAAGAATATTAGCAGGTTTTATATCTCTATGTAGCACAACTTGCTCCCACTCTTCGTGGAGGTAAAGAAGGGCAGATGCTACTCCTCTGAGAATTCGAAAACGCTGAAACCAACTAAGGTTTGGTTTTGTACTACGGTGTAAAATTATGTCAAGGCTTCTGTTAGGCATATAATCATAGACCAACATGAGTTCTCCTCTTCGCCTGCAATAGCCGCGTAGTTGCACCAAATTCCTATGCCTTAGGCTTCCCATGCTTACAATCTCAGACACAAATTCCTTCATCCCTTGTTCAGAATCATGGGATATTCTCTTGACTGCGATTTCTAAATTAGGAGATGAAAGCACACCTTTATAAACCTTTCCGAAACCTCCTTTCCCAAGAAGCTCCCTGAAACCTTTGGTTGCTTTGTACAGATTCCTGTAGGAGAACCTTTGAGGACCATATTCTATTTCCCAGTCTTCACACACTTCTTCATATTTCTTCTTCCACGCAATGTACACGACTCCAATGATTGTTATCAGAACAACCACGAGCCATCCTACTACAGGCAAAACAATTATCATTGGACTTCTTTGTTTCTCCTTTGATTTATCAGGTGGTGGAGCAAATGATGAGAATGCAGAAGATGGAGGTGTTGAAGGAGATGGAGGAAGTTTAGGAAGCCTAGAAATATCAAGATTTTGAGCTTTGCTGCTTCTGTTGAAGCTCCATCCAAGGACAGAGTGGTTACTTGCAAGTATGCCAGTTGATGCAGAGAAACCAAAATACATAGAGTCCATGAAAATTTGAGAAAGATCAATTGGTGTTGACAAGAGAGGCCTAGTGGGTTTTGGGATTGTGATTGAAGCTAGTGTTACATTGAGCAACTTTTCTTCTCCATTGTAGTCTATCCAAATCTGTAATGGTTTTCCACATTGTAGACCCAAGCTTGTGTTCTTCCCTGCATCAGAAAAATAACCTGCAGGAGCAGATTCATTGGATTTCAGGTTATTAACATTGATTCCCACATGGTTTCCATTTATATCAGAGAAGTCAATGCTTTGTACAATATCAAGCTCAACCGCAATTATGTGGTTAGTAGGCAGGCCATTGTTTGAATAGTTGAGGAGTCCCAAATATTCAGTGGCAAAAGCTGTGGTGAAGTCCATAGATGGTGAGATGACGAAAGCCATGCCATGACCACCAGAGCCATTAGATGGAGTTATCGAAAACACAAAATGTGTCGAAAATGAAATGGAGTGAGAGGAAGAAGTGTTGAAGTTTAAAGGGAAAGGATAAAAAGCATGGCCAGTTTGAAGTTGGGTGCTGTTGGTCAGCTGCAATAGACCATTGGAGTGGATTTGTCCCAAGCCATCCAGATGCAGCTTGGATTCATTAAAGCCATGGTAAATGAATTGGATTTCATCTTCAGCAAAGGCCAAGGAAATCAAGGTTACAATGAAAAGCTTCCAAAGGCAAAGTGAACTAATGGCTGCAGCCATTGAGAGTAATAGGATATAGTATTGTGCTTTGGCAAAGGGCTCTTCTTGCCTGTTTTCTAATCTCAAACTCATTATAAATTGCTTTTTATGTCAAAAATTAAGTTAAAATATCATTCTTCAGGAAATTTACATTAAAGAAACTGTGTGAGCAAGTAACAGTTTGTGACTGAGGGAATAACCACTTAAAATGTCAAAATGTGATTTTGATTTTTACATATCATCATTGTAGAAAATTTGAAAGGGTCATTGAAAATGTGATTTTGATTTTCGTTCGAAAAAATAATGGGGTATTACCCGGACAACTCGCTGTCGAATATGTGAATTTGTATTTAGTGGGGAAGTTGTACGAATAAAGAAACACAAAACAAAAATAATAAAGAACACAAAGATTTACATGATTCAGCACTAGGTTTACATCCACGGGAGATGATGAGAGAAATTTTCACTACGTCAAAAAAATTACAATGAATGCCCTCTCGTGTATGAAAGCATGGTGGTGAATGAGAATAAGATTATTCATATTCAGAGCGAATAAGATATGAATTATGGTGTATAAACTACCCTTTTACATATGTAGGTTGCTTAGTTCTAAATGGATCTATATTCACTAATTAAGGTAGGATTAGGATTCCTTCTCTTAAATGACTTAGTCTTCCCTCTCTTTGTAAGTTTCCTATTATTGTAGTGGAATTGTACTGACTTAATTTAATAGGATTTGAATCAATTGAGCCAAGACCCAGGACATGTCTCTCCAATGAGCCGAGTCTTGGGCATGTACGAAAATCCACCGTCAACACATATTGGTGGCCAAATAACAATTTCAAATTAAATATGATGATGCAAATGAAAATGAATGATACTTCATTTGATGTTATGCGTAAATCATTTTTATATCTGCAGACGAATCCTTCGAAAGCAGTTAGATGTGTGATTGAGCACTAGTTTCATTAAAAGAAGAGTTTTGGGTTTCTTATAATGACAAGACATCAGGATATCACAGGAAATGGTCTCTGTTCTTTTACTTAATGTGTTTTTTTTTTCCTTTTTTACTTTTACATTAAGATGAATGAAAATAACAGTGTTTGAATCTACTTTAATTGTTGACTATGACTTTTTAGTGTTTCAATAATAATGAAATTGGTAGATGAATGATTCCAAGGTTGATAATGGCAACAAGAAGGCTAACATAAAGTAGTGCATGAATTACCTGCAATAATTAATGAAGAAAAATGCTATTTCTCCCTAGAGATAATTTGGTTCCCGAATAGACAATTCATTGGTTTATGGTTGCCTACTCGGGAATCAAATCGGGAGATTCTCTCAAGAGAAATAACATTGCTCATTCATGAATTATTATTGTTAATATAAATGCATGCTTACAAGGTGTAATTGGCCAATAGAAAATTACAAGTACAACGAAATGAAATTCAAATACACAGAGATATTGAAACAACCAGTAATAATGGACAGCAATAGAAGAGGTTACGAGTCTTATGCAGCACGGTCTCCTTTAAAACAGTTTTGCCTCATACCAATGGTGCTTAGGATCTTACAGGCAACTGTTTCCCAGGATGAAACATAATCGTGGTAATTTCAGAACACTTCCAAATCACACACACAACGAACATATTTATGTCTGAACTTGATCAGAACAAACTAAAATAGCTCTTAGAGCTCTCAGTTGGTGGTCGGCTTTGATGCCAAATTCGCGTGAGTGGTAGTGTTTTTTGTGATTTTTTTTTGTGTCTTAGTGTGTATTTATAAAAAGATTTAAGAAAACAAACCCTATGAATTCCATAACCATTGGGAATTAAACTCACCATTGATTTTTGTATTGAATATCACATTCAATAAGGACATCATGGCTAAAATTATTACAGAACATGAAAAGCCACCAAAAATTAAAGGAAAATTTAGCAAAACTCAAGCAAACGAGAGCCTAGCTCGATTTGGGCTGCATTCGTGTACACAAGTCATGCGGGCGCACATTAGTTCAAGGCGGACCAATCCCGAATCGGGCTATGATTTGCACCCATGTAGACGCTCATGTAGAGAGATCCTTTATCCATACGTTCTTACCAACCCATAATCTCACATCTATATATAAGCTCTTCTAAGTTTAGTTAGATTTTATATGTAAGATAGTCTTCTCTTCATTTATTTTTCCTTCTTAATGGGTGCACTTTGTGAGACAAATTCTCATTCACCTGAGCATCATTTTGAGCGTATCTATATATCATTTTAAAGTACTCACAGAAGAGAATCTGAATTGCTCATGATCTCAACATTTCCATAAGTGAGTCCCACTTAAAATTGTCATTCAAAATAGCCAACAATTATATTCTTTAAAGCTTATTTTCCAACATGAATACTTTATGTTGAGTGGAGCTTGGTAGACTTGTAGAGCATTACTTGGTTCGCATTCACCTAGGGTTGGCTGTTGGGAAATATTGTGAGATATTTTGTGATTGTTTATTGTATTTCTCACATAATGCTTTAACCTAGAATCCAAACTAGGGTTGGCAAATGAATCAGATTTGAAAAAGTCCATCCTCATCCCCAAATTCAAGTATTGTTTATTAATATTTTTAAAATATTGAAAAAGTCTAGTTTCTTAAATTTTAAATTGATGTTGTTCTTGTGTCTTTTAAGGCCCGAGATTAAATAAAAAAAAAACACTTAGAATGTGGATGGACTTTTCAAAACCCGGTCCATTGTCAATTCTAATCCAAATAACAACTTCTATTAAGGATTAATAGTTAGTAATTACTATTAAACCATCCATAATTGGTGAGATAGTCTCTGCTTGCCACACAAGAAATTGGTAGTCTCTGCTTGCTACTCAAGAAATTGGTAGAAATCTGACTAATGCCAAGTTGATTAATAAAGATTCCAAGAAAGTAGCTTCTATTATATGTTCCTAGGAAGTTGTTTATGCTTTTTGAAACATTAAAAAAAAAAATACAGATTCTATTAAATTGGGGTGAAAATACAAGTAAATATATCTACTTCGCATTATTTAATATTATCAAACCAGGAGCTTCTGCAACACTGAAGCAAATCAACATAAAGGAAAAAGTACAAAAGAAACCAAACCAGCCATAAAATTTTATCAAGAACACAGCTGATGCATGAGAAATTTATGATTCAAAGACCAAAAAAGAGGTTTGAATCAATGGAAGAAATGGTGTGAGCAGATTTACTTTCCTGATTATATGGCAAATATAATTAGTTTGATAGCGAAGACAAAAGAAGAATATTTTACTAGAATACAAATATTGGATTATTTATCTCTCGACCCAAATCTCGAATATACTCAAATCTCTCTCAAGAACACTTTAGCTCACAATAATAATTAAGGAATTGCTTCTATACTCTCTAAACACTCTTAAATCTCAAGCTCACAAATGTGCAAAGAGCTATTCACTCTCCCCATTGCCTTTTGGCCTCGATCTTTGCCTCTATTTATAGGCAAAGTGAGGTTCAAATCTTCAACAAAAAGGGCAGCCGAAATCCTCCATATTGCTTGATAATATTGACTAAATGAATATGCTGCACTACAAATGGAGCAAGGATAATTAAATGATGCTTGATTTTATTGATGTCAAAAGATCAATAAGGTCGGCTCTGTCCAAGAGAGCATGATGAAATAAGAGCTTTGATTATTTGCCGTTGTCATATATTCCGCTTCAGTGGTAGATAAAATGTCTTTTTTTCTTATCCAAATCAACAGCATAATCAAAATCTAATTAACCAACAAAATTATTGTCTTATGTCTTGGAATTTCTTCCATATGCCGAACCAACATTTGTAAAAAATTTCAATTATCAAAAGATCTATTTTACCACTTGCTAATGGACATTTCCTTAATATCTCATATAACCTTCAAAACTATGTAATTTTAGAAATTATTTTACCTATAAAAGTTCATAGTGTTATTTAGAGTAAAAATAGTCTCACTCATATCAATAACTCAACTTTTTACTATTATATTTTATATGTCAATGTGAATGAGACTAAGTAAAATGTGACTTAGTTAAAATATGATTGTGATTGATCTCAATATAACTTAAGTAAAATGTGAATTTGACTAAGCTTAATGTGATTATAATTGAGTTTAATGTGATTGTGACCGAACTCAATGTGACAGTGACTGTGTTAAAATTGACTGTAACTGATGTCAATGTGATTGTGGTTAAACTCAATGCAACTGTATCTATGAATGAGCTCAATGAGACTGTGACTGTGATTATAATAGTGGTTGAGCGACTGTGACTTAGCTCAATATAATTTAGGTAAAATGTGACGTAGTTAAATTGTAATTTTGATTACAGTAAAGTGTGATAGTGAATTCAGTCACATTTTAGTTAAATGAAACAACTAGTTTGGGGTTGATTTGACCTTCTGGAAATCCAAATTTGAAAGAGATTCATTGATGAAAATTATAATATGAATGTTAAATACATATAGAATTTTAAAGATTGTAATTTGAGTTCCGGATAAATGAGATATAAATGTTTGAAAATGACTAGTATGTAATCATAAATCTCTTATAAAAGTAAGGATCAATAATATATATATATATATATATATATATATATATATATATATATATATATATATATATATATATATATATATATATATATATATAATATATAACACTTTTAATTTGAGAATCATTTTAATTTTAAATTGAAAAAAAGAAACCAAATTTAGACTTTGTTTAGTTTTTTATTTTTTAGTGGTAAATATATAATTTCATTATTTTACATATGGATAGAGCAATATACAAATCTATTTTAAGATTGAACTAAATGAAACTAGCATTATTCATTGGGAAAAGTACAAAAAAATATCTTGTGGTTTCGGTCATTTTCAAAATCAAGATCGTGACTTTTTTCATGACAAAAAAGTACTATGTGAATTCGCCCTTAGCAAAAATCGGTAAAAACTGATAACACCGTTAGAGTGTGATAATGATGTGGCATGTGTATTTTTGTCATTCCATATTTTCACGCCGTGACACGTCAACAAACATCATACCATGTCAGCATTCATGATCATATCACGTCATCAGATATCATGCCACGCCAGTATTCATGATCATGTCACGTCAACAGACATTATGCCATGTCAGCAGTCACTAACAGTGTTACCATTTTGTCGGTTTTTGCTAACGGTCGGATTCACAAGATAATTTTTGTCATGAAAAAATTAACAGTCATGATTTAACAAAATAACCAAAACAACTATATATATATATATATTATATATATATATATATATATATATAATATATAACTCTCGCCCAAAAATAATTCCGGCAACCCATCTCTCAACTTTTCCTAAGCCCCCATATTAAACCTCCAAGCACCCCAAATCATAGCCCAAGCCTAAGCCCAAATCCAAACCCAAATCCGAATCCGAAACAAAATCTAAAATTTTATTCTTCAAAGAAATACAATTTGCACTTATCCTCTGCTTCTTCTCAAAATCCTGCTTGCTCAGCACCATGCCCTCCTTCGCCGCTCCCACCAACCTCCTCCCTTCCACCACCACCCCCTCTTTCTCCCGTCGCAAATTCTTCTTCTCCTCCTCCTCCACTCGCTCTCCCTCTTCCGTTACCCCACGCGCCACCACCAACATACAATGTAACAACATCAACAATAACAACAATCCCCTAAACCCTTCTCTCCTCGCCCCTCAAAACCCTAACAACAAACAACACATCCTTAAATCCCTTACCAAACCCCTCGCCATCGCATCCGCCGCCGGAGCCGCTCTCTTCCTCGGCGGGGGAAGCGGCAGCGGTGATGGTTTTGGAGGTGGCGGTGGAGATAACGGCGGCGGAGGCGGCGGGTTCTGGAGGAAGTTCATTGGTACGGATTTGGCGATTGCGGATGAAGATAATGAGTCGCAGGATTGGGATTCTCACGGCCTTCCGGCGAATATTGCGGTGCAGCTTAGTAAACTGAGTGGGTATAGAAAGTACAAGTTTTCGGAGATTTTTTTCTTTGATCGGCAACGTGGGGCGACTGTGGGAACCGAAGATTCGTTTTTTGAAATGGTTTCGTTGCGTCCTGGTGGCGTTTATACAAGAACCCAGCTTTTGAAAGAGCTTGAAACTTTGGCCACTTGTGGGATGTTTGAGAAAGTTGATATGGAGGCGAAAACGAAGCCGGATGGGACTTTGGGTTTGACAATTTCGTTTCTTGAGAGCACGTGGCAGTCGGCTGAGAAGATTAGATGCATCAATGTGGGATTGATGCAGCAGTCGAAGCCCATTGAGATGGATGCTGATATGACGGAGAAGGAGAAGTTGGAGTATTATAAGAGTCAAGAGAAGGATTATAAGAGGAGAATTGATAAGGCGAAGCCTTGTTTGTTGCCTGTATCGGTTCACAAAGAGATTTTGCAGATGTTGCAGGACCATGGGAAGGTGAGTGCCAGGTTGTTGCAGAGGATAAGGGATAGAGTGCAGAAGTGGTACCACGATGAAGGGTATGCGTGCGCGCAAGTAGTGAATTTTGGGAATTTAAATACGAGAGAGGTGGTTTGTGAGGTTGTGGAAGGGGATATTACGCAGTTGGTGGTGCAGTTTCAGGATAAGCTTGGCAATGTGGTTGAAGGGAACACACAATTGGCTGTCGTCAAGAGGGAGTTGCCTAAACAGGTGAGTTGCTCAGTTTTATGTTCTAGTTATTTGTTTGGTTTTAACAGATTCGCAGGTTAATGTATTTGGTTGGTGTTAGAGTTCCATCAGATGATTGAGAGTAGGTTAAGGTTGACATGATTTGAAATGATAGAGTTTAAACAACTTTCGCACATGGCATAGAATGAAACACACTTGTAGACTATGAAGTGGCGGAGCAGATTTAACGTTAGATTATGACTGATTGATGGGTGACTGACTGTCTGTCTGTTGCTGATTCAAGCTTTTAATTTCATGCTTCTGGTAGAGCATTTGTCGTTAATGTTTTTAACTTGCATTGTAATTGATTCTCCATTTGTTGCTTATTTTGAAATTATGGGATCAGTGGTTGTTATTATATGTGCATGCTTCCAGTATTTGAATTGCAATTTATTGTGAATTTATATCTATAAAGACTATAATTACTAATATGTAGTGGGTGATTGATTGATTTTATGTCTGTTGAGCTAATGTTTGATTTGTGCTTACAGCTTCGACAAGGCAATGTGTTCAACATAGAAGCTGGGAAACAAGCTCTAAGAAACATCAACTCGCTTGCTTTATTTTCAAATATTGAGGTGAACCCACGGCCTGATGAGAAGAATGAGGGAGGAATTGTTGTCGAGATCAAGCTTAAAGAACTTGATCAGAAGTCAGCTGAAGTCAGTGCCGAGTGGAGTCTTGTTCCAGGACGTGGTGGACGGCCCACATTTGTAAGTATATCAGATTATATATACAAACATTTTTTGTAAATTTGATTTTAGAGAATCACAGCATTAGTGGCAAAGTTATAACTCGAATGTTCTTTTTATTCGTGTTTTATGTTCAGGCTTCACTTCAGCCTGGTGGAACTGTTTCTTTTGAACACCGAAATCTCCATGGCCTGAATAGATCCATTCTCGGTTCAGTGACCACCAGCAACTTCTTAAATCCGCAGGTAACTTTCCCCAAGATTTATTTATTTATTTATTTTTTAATTCTAGAATATTCACTACGACAACATAAAATGATCTTGGAAATCTTATCTTCAGGATGATCTTGCTTTTAAGCTCGAGTATGTGCATCCATACCTGGATGGGGTTTATAATCCTCGTAACCGTACTTTTCGTGCAAGCTGCTTCAATAGTAGGAAACTGAGTCCAGTCTTCACTGGTGGCCCAGGAGTGGATGAAGTCCCTCCTATCTGGGTTGATCGAGGTGGCCTAAAGGCTAATATCACAGAGGTAATATCCAGTTGTCCTGCAATAGGCCTGCATTGTCATTTTAGGCTAGTTGTTTTTTTTCTATTCTGATTAATATGTGCTGAACAGAATTTCACCCGTCAAAGCAAATTCACTTATGGTCTTGTTATGGAAGAGATAACAACACGTGATGAAAGCAGCCACATCTCTCCAAATGGTCAAAGAGTGTTGCCAAGTGGAGGAATTAGCGCTGATGGACCTCCAACGACCCTCAGTGGCACTGGCATTGACCGGATGGCATTTCTACAGGCAAACATCACCCGTGACAATACCAAGTTTGTAAATGGAGCTATAGTAGGTGAAAGGAATGTATTTCAGGTAAGTCATGTATTTCTCATAATCTGATTCTAATTATTGATGATATAAATTGTAGTGCTCCATATAAGCTAACACTCTAGCCTTGAGAAGGCTTTGGAATAGGAAAATAATTTCCTTGGATTGTTTTTCAGTCACTCTCCGGGGTCCAAGTTGCCCTGAAAGTTCAGAATCTAGACATGCATATCTCTTGGGTTTTGATTTTTGATAGATCTAATTATCTTAATATCCTTTAAAATGTCAAAGTTCAATTCTATATGAGGTTGTCCTTTCCTTTTTATTTCAGAACTGGATAGTCTTTTATTATTTGCATCTTTTTAATTGAACAATAAATTATTATAAGCAAAGCACGTTGTTCTCCATAGTTTTACCTCAGTCTCAGTTTTTTAATACTGTGTATTTGAACAAGTTTTTGGTGTTGAACTTTATTGTGGTTGAGCTACTGGATTTGGATTGATGATTCAAAGTAGTATATCTACGGATCTACCCCACCCTGCCAAAATATATTGTTGTTATGGTTGTGTTTGGCCACCTTCTTTAGCATGACTATTTAAAACCTAATATCATGATTATTTGAAACCTAACATGATCATACCAATTGTAGGTGGACCAAGGCCTTGGTGTTGGCAGCAAGTATCCGTTCTTTAATCGCCATCAATTGACATTGACGCGATTTGTCCAATTGAAGCAAGTCGAAGAAGGTGCTAATAAACCACCACCACCTGTTCTAGTACTGCATGGCCACTATGGAGGTTGTGTTGGAGACCTTCCCAGTTATGATGCCTTTACCCTGGGGGGTCCCTATTCTGTCCGGGGTTACAACATGGGCGAGTTAGGTGCTGCCAGAAACATTCTAGAGGTGAGAATTATTGGGAAAATTATTTTTGTTTTATGTAAATATTTGTTTGGCTGTTCATTACATAAATTTCATGAGAGATACCTTTCATGACATACTTGAACCAGCTATTTATAGATGAGTAGAATTTTCTGTGGTCACTACATGATAGTGTCTAATTCCGCCATGTCACCTGCAGCTTGGAGCTGAATCCGGATACCTGTGAAAAACACGCATGCGTATGCTTTTGTTGAGCATGGCAATGATCTAGGAAGTTCAAAGGATGTAAAGGGGAACCCGACAGAGGTCTACAGGCGAATGGGTTATGGTTCATCATATGGTGTTGGTGCCAAGCTTGGGCTAGTGCGAGCTGAGTATGCTGTTGATCATAACACCGGAACCGGAGCATTATTTTTCCGATTTGGAGAGAGATTTTGAAGTGCAAGTAGGCTTCATACATAATTTTTCTTAGTAAATTCTGGCCATTAGGTTTTCAACAAATGTTAGAAGTATGCATATCTGCTGAGATGATTGTTACGTGATTTAATTTGAGAGGCTTTCAATTTTTTTTTTCTATTTTTCAGTGATTTATACATAAGTTTGGCTGAGATAAGAAACAAGACTGTTGCTGCCTGGATGACGAACACTAGTGTATTTTATATGCGTAATGGTTTTCTTTATGACATTTCGGACCCATATGGGAATTCTACCATCTCTAAAGAGTCGGGGTGGCAAAAATCCCTGTGGGGATGGGGCGGCCTACGAGGTCTGGTATATTAGGAGCGGGCGGTAAATAAGGAGATAATTTTCAATATCCGTTGGTTAGATGGGTGGGTACGGGTATTGACATCATTGTTCAAATAGAGGTAAAATCACTGTGAATGGGGACCCTTACAAGAGCGTGCGGGGCTCGGTACGTTAGGGATATTTAAGGAGATAATTTTCGTACATGTTGACATTCCTGTACTATATTTTGTTCATTGATATCCTTACTAAAAAGGTTCTTATTTTATATAAATGGCCAATCTATCTGTTTGCTTGAGAAATCTGTTAAGTTAGAGGACTTGCGTTTTACTATCCCATCTTGTTAGATTCAAAACAATCAAGGGTGAGCAAATCAGAGTATCATATCATGTTTTGGTGGAATCTAAATCTATCTTAAAAAAAATGATTTTTAAATTTTTAGAATCATAACTTGCTCTATAAAATAGGGTATCATATTTATCGGTTACGGTTCAGTTATAAGATATCCTATTTTGGACCCAATAGATTAATACTATAAAAAAATTCCATGATTTCTTTGCACTTTCATTGTTTAGTTATTTTACTTTATTTGTTTGTTGTTAAAAGTGTTAAGTATATATGAATAATATATTTTAATCACTGGAAATGAGTAATATAATACTTTTGAGGATAATGTTTGTGAATTTAAGTTAAGCAATATTATAAGATATGGTGAGCAAAACAGGATATCCTACCTTGTTTAGGTGGAACTGAAAACTATCTTAAAAAATTCGGTTTCTAATTTTTTAGAACCATAACTTGCCCTATAAAATATGGTACCCTATTTATCAGTTTCGATTCGATTCTAGTTCAGTTCCAGGGTATCCTATTTTGGACCCAATAGATTAATACTAGAAAAAAATTCAATGCTTTCTTTACACTTTCATTGTTTTGTTATTTTACTTTATTTGTTTGTTATTATAAGTGTTAAGTATATATGAATGATATATTTTTATCACTGAAAATGAGTAATACAATACTTTTGAGAATAGTGTTTCTGAATTTAAGTTAAGCAATATTATAAGAATTTTAATTAAAATTTTGTACAATGTTTATTTCAAGCAGCAAAGTGGAATGATAAAGTTTGTTGGAAACACATTAAAGTCAATATTCATAAAATACTATAGAGGTTTTCGAAATGTTTTTGTATTTTAGTTGCGGTGTTTGAATTATGAATGTTAGATGTGGAACCTGAAACAATATTCATGTTTTGTGTTTATTCTAATAGGTATATGCTCTGTAAAAAACTTGTTCTAGAGTATGAGAATCTTGACATAAGCTTTAAGAAAGCATGTCTTGATCGGCCAGAGGAATCCTTTAAATGAAAAATTCAGTTCCAAAATCAGTTTTAATTTTCGGTTTCATGGGTAGGTTCTGGCACCTTAAAGTGTAAAACCATAACCAGAATCTATTTTTTCGGTTCCATATTTTTGGAACCGGAACCTACCCTAAAATAATCGATTTCGGAACCTAATTTTTTATTCTGTTCCAAGCGGTTTCAGGACTACCTAGAACCATTGTACACCCCTACATTCTTATTTTGAGTTTTACATCATGTCCGTAGAGTTTATCTTAGCTGAAGATTTGTCGTATCTTGTACGATATTTCGTTTGATGTATCATCTCTTAGACGACTTGTAGTCTATCATTGGAGCTCCTTCGCAACCAGTCGCGCTAATGATGTATATTTTAATTTTTAAAAAATATTTTTATACATAAAAAATTAAAAAAAATTAAATATTTTAGTGGTATTTTAAATTGAGTCTTAAAACTTTAATTATAAATATATGTATTTATAATTAAAATTTTAATTAAAATAATTATTTTTTAATATTTATATTCTGGCTTAGCTATTTTTGCCAAGCCCAAACCGGGCTAAAGCTTGCTAGACTAGGTGGTTAGGTTTTGCCATCCATACTCAAGAACCCTCTAATCGCAAGGTGTGCTAAGACCTTTGGTAAATTTTTAAAATGGTACTACATAATTATTAATGTAATAGTTCAATAATGTTTTGTGCATATTATAAATATTAAAAAAAATTATTCAATAAATGATAATTATTTATATTTAATATAACTATAAATGTCATTTACATTAATTGGTGGTATATACACATATTCTTTATTTATTAATTTGTGAAGTCACGTCACCCATTCTTGCTTTCATTACGCTAAAGAATTACTTCAACTATACATTTATGTTATTTAAAATGATAACATTGTCCCACACACAGTTCTTTAATTATTTTTTAATGCATTTGAAAACTATTTTTTCTGGCATAATTAGCTGGCAAGAGTATTATAATTTTTGAGTCAAGATTTGTGTCCTTGCTATCTTTGTGCATAAAATTATATGGGGATTGACTCATACTTTTCTGGCATCCTCTTTAAAAATGTTATCTTCTAGTTTGTTTTTCTTCTTTGTCTTTGATGGTAATGGGTTTACAGTCTTTGCCCAAGTAAAGATTCTGATTTAACCATGGAGACAATGCAAATTCAACTAAACAATAGGAGTAAAAAATGACCTAAGTTATACTCTACAACCTTAACACACTAATAAGATATTATCCGTTTTAAAATTCATAAGATCTATTGTCAATTAAGGAGGTCATTGTTTATAAACATATACCTAAGATTTTTTCCAAGTTTGGTGGGATGTCAGAAAAACGGTCAAAGAATTGAAAATAAAATTTAATTTCTTTAAATTCACCTCAAATCAAAACTAATCCCCTCCAGGTAGGGATGCTAATGAGACAGATAGGACGAGATTTGTCATTTCCAGTTTCATCCCGTTTATAACTTTATATAATCGGGATAAAAAATCATCTTGATCTCATTCCATATCCTATTAACTATTGTCCCGTTCTATTAAATCTCGACACGTTTTATGTCTTGTCCCAACCTGCTAAAATTTTCAGGAAATTTTTTTGTTATTTCCCATTTTCTAAATCGGGGCAAAAAAATATATCTTAAATCACGCCCCAAATAGAATGAATTCCCATTAAGATGGGACGGGATGAGGAAAATTCCCAACCCCTCCTTCAAGGTGTGGAGGATATTTGACTCCTTGATAGCAATAGTTAAACAATTGGGTTGTCCCCAATGAGAAATTCACATGAATATGGGAAATTCTGTGCTTTGGGGGAGTCCATATATAGACTAATTAGAGTTGGTAACAAAATTTCGGAAAATGAGTGTAATAATCCAGACCCACCAATCAAATAAATATTGTCTGTTTTGTTAGGTGTCTACTAGAAGAGATAAGATATTATAATGGTTGCCGATTTAAAGCATGTTTATCACTGAGCTTTTCAATTTAAAACATATTTATTAGGTTAGGGTACCCGTGATTTATAAACTAGTTCACGATCCTTTTCACTAACGAGATAAGATATTATAATGGTTGTCGTCATCAAAAATATCTGCAGTTGTCTCTTAGATTAAAGGTAAGGGATCTGTCTTATCAATCACATGGATAAGTGCTTAGAGTGAACAAACAGATTGTTGAATACAATTATTTTGTTATAAAAAATGATAGACATACTTATTCTTCTACATAAAATAATTACATTCATTTCACTGTAGCTACAGTGAGAACTATATCGATCACTGTAGTTACAGTGAGAGGAGTGTAGTTATTTTATATAGAAATGTAAGTATATCTATTACTTCTAATTTGTTATAGGGAAAATGACAAAGCATATTAGACGTAAAGAAACTAGGGGTGTTTATAGGGTCGGGCCAACCGCGACTCGACCCGACCCGCGCAGATTCAAAAAAAATTTGTAAAATTTCGACTCGACCCGAAATTTCGGGTCGGATCACAGGTTTATGTCAGAAAACTCGGGTCTGACTCGACCCGATGTAAATGATATTATAATTATAATATATATTTTTAATGATACGATTTTAATCAGAAACAATTGTAATTGGAATGACCAAATATTTATTTGGTCATTAAATGGTCCCAAGTTCGAATCCCAATATGAACAATTCCGAAAATTTTGTTTAAAAATAAAATGTTGTTTCTGGGAATCGAACCTGAGATTAAGTAGAAATTAATCAAAGTCTTTACCATTTTCCAACCCGATTGGGTCATAAAAAAATCGAAAAATCCGACCCGATCCGCTAAAAAAACAAAGTATCTGGATTCTGGATAAATATTTTATTGATAATAAGTTTAAAAAAGAAAAGGGCGTCCCAAATCCCAATACACAAAGACTCCCCCTATTGCGGGGTTTGGAAAAGACATATGTAGACAGATGTTTTTAAGACTGTATTGCCCCACATACAAAGATCCAAGACTTTATTGCCTAAAAATTACAGCCACAGTAGTTGATCATGACTCTGCCAAGAAATTAGCAGAAGTTGATGAATTCTACAAACTCATTCAATGAATTATAGGAAGAGCCACCTTCACTAACACTAAGCTCAATCTCTTCTTTCAAATTCTTAGCCCTCTGCCTCAACTCTTCCCCTTCCTTATCTACCATTAGCCTTCTTACAGCTTTCTCTACAATTCCTCTATCCATCTCATCCTCCAACTCCAAGCCTATTCCCCATACATGACTCAAATACCTCGCGTTCACCTTCTGATCTTCGAAACATGGCCTGCATATCATTGGAACCCCTTCACATATACTTTCCATTGTCGAATTCCAACCACAGTGACTCCAGAACCCTCCCACTGCAATGTGGGATAAAGCCTCCTTCTGCGGTGCCCATTTCACTATGCATCCATTTTCTCCAACTGCTTCTGTAAAACCCTCAGGAAGTAACTCTTTCCCATCTAGAGCTTCAGTTGAGCTAGGCCTAATAACCCACAAAAATGGCTGCTTGCTTTTAGCCAGACCCCAAGCCATCTCCTCTAACTCTTTCTTATCCATTGATGCTATGCTCCCCAAGCTAATATATATAACAGAGTCAGGAGCTTGGTTGTTAAGCCATGAAATGCATCTTGTGTCTTCTTTTAGTAAGCTTCCGGTGGATGATGGAGCAAATTTGTGCAAAGGGCCAATGGGTATGTTCGGAACTTGAAAGTACTGTTGGAGCTGAGACAAGGATGATTTCTCAAGGCAGTACATGGTATTAAAAATGACGGCTGAAGATGATCTTACATTGTACGCGTCATTAATCAACTGCACATAATCTTCTGTCATCGCAAATGGCGAAATAGGGAGATCCTTGAACCGAAGGGGGTGAAGCCTTGGAATTGGATCCTGCAACTTATCAGGATCTGTATCAAGGAGTCTTAGATCAGTGTATTAGTATTTATGAATCATGAAGAATGTTATTGATCAACAAGATACATCTACATCCATGTTCAATTCATTGCTAGAAAAAGAAAGAAAAGAAGTTGAAATATATAGATAATACTTTGCAAGTGTCTGTGGACTACACTAATTGCTTTCTTGGTGCCAAATAAATCCGCAGCTCATTTACTAGTTCTATGTATTTGAAGAATCCATATATTAAAATATATTGTTTTAAGCCCATTTAAGAGAACTATATGGAAGAAGAAAGGTGTCCATGAAGGTCTAAAGAATACTAGACATAAGCGAGGATTCAATATGTATGCAGTCTTACCGAAGCATATGTGTGGTATTCTTTAGACCATCATTAACACCATTTAGGAGGCATAGAAATAATTCTGTAGAGAGATTCTGTGTGATTTTAGATGTTGTTAGAAAGTATAAGGTTGATAAAACTTTACTTTGCAGGGAAAACAAGACACATACCTTCCAAAGAGATGTAACCTTCTTTGAGCTCGAGAAGTGAAAGGCGAGCTAAAACTGTGGCAGCACCGGCAGTGCGCAATATGATGCTTTGTAACTTGAGTTGATTAGCTGCTGCTTCAGAAAAATACATGTTTTCGTCATAGATGATGCATGTAATATCATCACCTGGCTGCTGGTCTTTTGTCATCTGAACCAAGCATTTGTGGAAAGGTTCTCTGCAATTCTGGTTAAGAACAGATATAATACTTACTAGATTCCCACTCGAGATATCATCATTAGTTAAGCCATCTGGTATGGATTGAAACTTGAATTCAGGATGGCTGGAGGGGTTAGGAGAATTGAAGTGAGTGTGAACAACTGTGACGGAGAAGCCCTTCGATTGAAGGACGGTGCCCAGCTGAAGCATTGGATTCAAGTGGCCTTGAAATGGACAAGGTACCAGCACCACTCGTCTAATTCTCTGTCCTTGATCTTCCATTTGATCTCTCAGATTGCTTGACTGCAAAATTAGTTAACGCTGCTTTTATATATTATCTTTCAAAACATGGTAGGCCAGCTCTGTACTTAGTGACAGGTAATGTGAACGGGTCAGGTATGTATAATGACATATCATCGACAAGAACCCTTAATTCTAAGCAATTATGAAATAAAGCAAATATATAAAAGTAATAAATAATAATGCAGAAAACAAAATCAACACAACAATTTTGTTAAAGAACTGGAAAACTTGTGCAGGTAAAAAAACTACTCCGGAATTCTAGGCTACCATCCAAAATCCACTATAATGAGAAAAGTTTACAGTGATGGTATAAGACTTATGGTAGCAACTCCGTCGACTCTAATCCCACAACTGTAATAACCTGAAAAACTCATCGAGCCTGCGCCAAGCGGCCTTCTTCAAAATCTCTGAAGTCTTTGAGCGGATCAACTCTGCAAGCCCGCAACCTCGAAACTCTGACTACCAATCTTCCTCCTTGAGAACTCTGAAAGTTTAGTAAATTGGGTTTGGTTGTGTTTTTGTGATGGTCAAACAATGATCAATATCACCAAGGAAATGAAGATAGAATATTCAAAAGAGTCTTCAAGGTGAAAATCAAGAAAGTTGAAAGCAACGAAGATTTTAGGCTTTGAATAATGTATTTTCAACATTTGTGAATGTAGCTTAATGTTTATTTATATAGATAGGGCAAATGCTAGGGTTTCCTTGTGCACAACAGGCTTAGAAACGCGTCCAAAATAATTTACTTACACACAGGCGTTCAAACGCCACAAGAACGCGTGTTGAATGCACGCTATTCTGCAAACTTGTTCGAACGTAGTTTTGAACGCACCTCGAACGCGAACACACTGGAAAGTTTCGTTCGAACGGAAAGATGAACTCTCTACGTACGAGAACCTTATGCCAAGTTTCGTTTGAACCCAAACACGAACGTGACACAAACACCACTCATTCAAATGCAAATACGAACGCTCCACTAACGCATATATGATTCTTTCATGCACAATCTGCCAATATCAGCTCAATTGCTTCGAGATCTTCAAATACAAATACCATCCAAATGCAAATACGAACATAAATACCGTTTTATTTATATAACAATCCAATAATATCTTTGTCACGTGTGCTAATAATTATTTCACGTCATCTATATCTCCATCACGTTAAAGAAATACTCCAACTATACATTTATGTTCTTTCTTTAAAATGACAATATTTTCCCATTCAGAGCGCACACAGTTCGAACTTCTTTAATTTTTTAATGCATTAGAAAACTAATTTTTCTGGCACTATTAGCTGGCGGAGTGTGATAATGAGAGAAGATTTGTTTGCTTATAAAATTATATGGGGATGACCGATATTTTTTTTTAGCCTTTTCCATTCACATTTTGGCTCCCTCTTCATAAATTTTATCTTCACCAACTATTAAACTCAGTCTGTTTTTCCTCCTTATCTTCGATGGTAATGGGTTTAGAGTCTTTCCTCATGTAAAGATTTCGATTTAACCGTTGCGACATTAATGCAAAATCAACTAAACCAGAGGATTGAATTCGACATAGTTATGCTGTGAAACCTCGCCATATTAATAAGATATTATCATTTTTAATAGTCAAAAGAGCTCCTGTTAGTTAAGGAGGTCATCATTTATAAACATATCCCTGACATTCTTTCCAAGTGATGTGAGATGTCACAAAACTATCAAAGAATTGAAAAATCATATTTCTTTAAATTCATTTCAAATCAAACTAATCTCCTCCAAAGAGGGATGATAATGGGATGAGATGGGACTTGTCAATTCCGTTCCCGTCCCGTTTATATATCGGGATAAAAAATCATCTAATGAACATAAATTCCCGATTTGCATCAGCAATGGTGGTGAGAATTGCATAGTCTTTGTATTTTGACCGTAACTTTCTCATCTAATATTCGCTTGCGGTGATTTAAGTTACGTTGGAAAGAGTATTCAAAATCTATAACTTTGTAGGTCAAGTTAAGTACAGATTCAGACTATTTCATAATAAAAAATCCGGCTACCCTGCCAAATGTTTGGGTATTTTATTTAGACTTAAAACATGCTATTACCAATCAGAAAATTCAATTATAATTAATAAAGTTTCGGAAAATGGGTGTAACAGCACCAATCGAATAGATATTGTCTGCTTTGTTAGGCGTCTACTAGACGATTTTTTTTATTAGGATTTCAAATCCAAAACATGTTTACTAGGTTAGGGAAATTCTTGGCTTATAAAGTAGTTCAAAATCTTTATCGCTAGGGAAATGAGAATAAATACAATGATTGCCGTTGATGAGCGATTAAAATACACATATTTTCCGCTCCTCTATTTTAATATTTTGTGGGTGATATCAAGTTTTATGAGCGGATTGATGTGTTTTGAGTGAGTTTTACAAGGTCAAAATAATATCACGACTTAACGAATTTTATTAGGGATAAAAACGACAAGATACGAAGTAAATGGGGAAAAATTCAGAGTAAGGTAGACATATTACAATTTGTTTATATGATGGATGCATGTCGCGATGCTGCCCATTGAGCGTCGCGACAAGCGCCAATGATCAATGGAGCAAGTCGTGACGGGCTAAAATGGAGATTTAAAATATGCAATTACAAATCAGAAAATTCAATTATAACATGCAATTACAAAATCAGAAAATCAGAAAATTCAATTATAACTAGCAAAGTTTTGGAAAATGGGTGTGATAGCACCAATCGAATAGATATTGTCTGTTTTGTTAAGCGTCCAGTAGACGATTTTTTTTATTAGGATTTCCAATCCAAAACATGTTAGGAAATGAGATAATAGAATGATTGACGTCATTATAAATATCTGCAGTTGTCTATTAGATTAAAGGTATGGGACTTGTCTTGTCTATCAGTTGGGTATAGATTGTTGAATACAGTTCTTTTGTTATAGGGAGCATATTAGACGTAAAGAAACAAAGTTTCTGGTTAAATGTTTTACTGATAATAATTTTAATTACCTTTCGGTTTACAACCGTTTTATAATAGCAAAGTAAACCTCTAATTAAAAAGGATTCAGATCGAGTGCTGAGCAAATTTTTGCTGAGTTTTGCTGATTTTTCTTAGATCTGCTTACACGTGTATTAATTTCCAATGAACGGCCACAGTTTATTTCCTCTTTATTGGGCATTTGCAAAGTAACAATTACACGTCTTTATTGGGCATTGGCTATTTGCAAAGTAACAATTGCGACGCTGAGCAAATAACCTAATATCATTTTCTCAACTAATATAACCTACATTATACACGTGTAAGCAGATCTAAGAAAAATCAGCAAAACTCAGCACAAATTTGCTCAGCACTCGATCTGAATCCAGTCCGAATAATACACAAAGCTCCCGCTATTGCGGGATTTGCAAAAAATATATGTACACAGTTTTATCCCTGCGAGGGGATAGTTGTTTTTAAGGTTTTATTGCCCACATACAAAGATCCAAGACTTTATTGCCTGAAAATTACAATCCACAGTAGTTGATCATGACTCTGCCAAGAAATTAGCACGAGTGGTGAATTTGTTGGAACAATAAGCACAAATTAAAATAATTTTACCGTTCACCAAGGATGCAAAAAGTGAATCTGGGTTGAGTCGCGGATCGGTTCGCTCTCTTAAGACGTTTCGCGGCTCTGCTCGGATTTTGTGCTAGCAGTAATCGGCCCCGACGCCCCCAGGATAAAACAAGCCCAGATAAACACTGTCTCAATCGATTTTGCACAAAATCGATTGGTATACTCACACCCAACTCTCGGATATGCTCGGTATAAAAAGAAGAAACATGAAAAACAGTATTGTAATTTGAGTGTCCTCAGCTAAGAAAATAGGAGGTGCTACTGGCTTGTGAGGGAACAAGCGTAATGCAAAAAAATAAAAATTCTCTATTTTATTTTTTAGCTCTCGGTTTTTGTATCTACTTTTTGTTCTCACCTATATTTTTTAATTCAACAAAACATTATATATATAAAAAAGAAAGTTTTGAACGTTGGCAATAAAATTTCAGTTTTTTTAATTTTCAAACGTTGCACACTAAATAAATAACAAAAAATCTTTAGACTTAAATTTGCCATTTAACATTAATTTAAACAAACACCAAAAACGTGTTAAAAATGAATGAAAAAAAAAACTGTTATATGTTACAAAAAATTAATGAGGGAAAAAATTGTTACATTAACCTTTATTAAGAATAGCTCAAGTGTAACTCTCTAATAAAACTTGTAATATTTTTATACAAACAAAACTCCTCAATTAATTTTGTAATAATTTTTCATTCAAAACATGTGACTCATGTTACTCCCACTTATTGAAATTCATATTTACAACAGAATTCTACAAACTCATTCAATGAATTGTAGGAAGAGCCACCTTCACTAACACTAAGCTCAATCTCTTCTTTCAAATTCTTAGCCCTCTGCCTCAACTCTTCCCCTTCCTTATCTACCATTAGCCTTCTTACAGCTTTCTCTACAACTCCTCTATCCATCTCATCCTCCAACTCCAAGCCTATTCCCCATATATGACTCAAATACCTCGCGTTCACCTTCTGATCTTCGAAACATGGCCTGCATATCATTGGAACCCCTTCACATATACTTTCCATTGTCGAATTCCAACCGCAGTGACTCCAGAACCCTCCCACTGCAATGTGGGATAAAACCTCCTTCTGCGGTGCCCATTTCACAATGCATCCATTTTCTCCAACTGCTTCTGTAAAACCCTCAGGAAGTAACTCTTTCCCATCTAGAGCATCAGTTGAGCTAGGCCTAATAACCCACAAAAATGGCTGCTTGCTTTTAGCCAGACCCCAAGCCATCTCCTCTAACTCTTTCTTATCCATTGATGCTATGCTCCCCAAGCTAATATATATAACAGAGTCAGGAGCTTGGTTGTTAAGCCATGAAATGCATCTTGTGTCTTCTTTTAGTAAGCTTCCAGTGGATGATGGAGCAAATTTGTGCAAAGGGCCAATGGGAATGTTCGGAACTTGAAAGTACTGTTGGAGCTGTGACAAGGATGATTTCTCAAGGCAGTACATGGTATTAAAAATGACGGCTGAAGATGTTCTTACATTGTACGCGTCATTAATCAACTGCACATAATCTTCTGTGATCGCAAATGGCGAAATAGGGAGATCCTTGAACCGAAGGGGGTGAAGCTTTGGAATTGGATCCTGCAACTTATCAGGATCTGTATCAAGGAGTCTTAGATCCGTGTATTAGTATTTATGAATCATGAAGAATGTTATTGATCAACAAGATACATCTACAGTCCATGTTGACTGCTAGAAAAAGACAGAAAAGAAGTTTAAATATAGGTAATACTTTGCAAGTTTTAATGGACTACACTAAATGCTTGCTTAGTCCCAAATAAATCCGCAACTCATTTATTAGTTCTATATATTTGAAGAGTCCGTATATTAAAATGTATTGTTTTAAGCCCATCTAAGAGAACTTCATGGAAGAAGAAAGGTGTTAAAGAAGGTCTAAAGAATACTACATATAAGGATAACTCAGCGCATGAGGATTCAATATATATGAAGCGATAAGTTTCTGTAGAAAATTCTCTAAATAAAAAGGTACATGGAAGGGGTATAACCCTTAGGAGGGTTACACCCCAAACCAAAGGAAGCCCTTAAGGCACCCTTCCATGCCTATATAAAAGATCATTGATGTTCATTCAAGATATCCATAAAAACTAGAAGTCTCATACATTGTTAAGAAGAGTTTTTTCTTTTGAGTCAAAAGAGTTTCCACCATTTTTCCTAGTTCATGTTCTTGTGTAAGCAGTGCCCCTTCACAAGAAGTATCCAAGTAATCCAGGGAGGACATTATCCACAAAATCCGTAGAGCACCGAGGCGGGGCTAATAAGCTCTTGAGGACAGAGAATATCTCGACTTGCTTTAAGAATCACATCTTCTACAAACACATTTTTCAGGTTTTTCTATGCTTCCATTGGTTGCATGTTTATTATTTATTTGTTGCTTGAATTATGTATGAATTACAACACATCCGCCCAACAGTTTCGTGCACTTGGTCATCTTTATGCGTAGTATTGTTTAGACCTTCATTAACACCTTTTAGGAAGCATAGAAATACAACTTTACTTTGCAGGGAAAACAAGGCACATACCTTGCAAGGAGATGTAACCTTCTTCCTTGAGCTCGAGAAGGATGAGGCGAGCTAGAACTGCGTTAGCACCATAAGTGCGCAAGATGATGCTTTTGTTGGAAAAATGCTTATTTATAAGCATTTTGAGGCTCAATTTTAAGCATGGTCCACTTCGTGTTAGTGGTTGTTATTGAATGATTCAGATACTCCTCCGTGAGTACTTCGAAATGGTATATTCATATGCTTAAAATGGTGCTTGGGTGAATGAGAAATTGTTGCTCAAAGTTCACAATTTTCAAGCCTTTTGTAGTTCCATAACAGCTAATTTAATTAGCTTGGTGGTTACAAAGTTTAATCTCCATAAGTGCTAATCTAATTAGCTTGGTGGTTATATAGTTGGTGGTTACAAAGTTTAATCTCCATAAGTGCTAATCTAATTAGCTTGGTGGTTATATAGTTTAATTTCCATTAGTGCTAATTTAATTAGCTTAGTGGTTACAACAATGTGTAACATCTCCCATTATGAAATTTAATTGACAAGTTAATTTCTATTAATTGAGATGTGTTTTTCTTTTCCTATATAAACAACATCAGTTCTTGTTTTCAAGATATGAAATAGAAAATAGAGAAAGACATAGCACACACACGAAAGATCATTTTCTTTGTTTGTTTAAAAGGAGAGTTCAAACACTTTGTGGTTCGTTGGATACGAGTCTGGTGGTGCCCTTTCTCGTACGTTCCGTTGTATCCTGGGAAACAATCGTCTCACGTTCTACTGCACCTACGGTAGGGGACGAATTTGTTTTAAGGATATTGTTGTTTTACAACAAGCCTCGGGAAAGTTTAGCATCTGCCAACAGCCTCTGCCTCAGCATCAGCATCTGCCAACAGCCTCTGCCTCAGCTTCAGCTTCAGCCTCAGCTTCATCTTCTGCCTCTGCCTGCCATCAGCATCTGTCAACAGCCTCTGCCTCAGCTTCAGCTTCTGCCTATGCCTGACTCAGCATCTGCCAACAGCATCTGCCTCAGCATCAGCATATGCCAACAGCCTCTGCCTCATCATCAGCATCTGCCAACAGCCTCTGCCTCAGCTTCAGCCTCTGCCTCAGCTTCATCTTCTGCCTCTGCTTTCAGCCTCAGCCTCTGCTGTCAGCCTCTGCCTTCAGCCTCTGCCATCTGCCTCTGCCTCTGCTCATCAGTCCCTGCCTCCGCTTTCAGGGTCTGCCGTTAGGGTCTGCTCCGAGGATAATAATTATAATTGTAATTTTGTCATATTCGGATTTCCCAATTACCGTGTGTAATAATTGTAATAATTGTTATCTACAGTCTTAAAACAAATTTGGAGACTCTGTGGATATGGAAATCAGTCCAAAACACAGTAGATCCGAATATGGCAGCCTCTTCGGCTGGCCAGAATGTTGTGGCAGCCCCCGTGGCTGACCAAAGTGCAGTGGCAGCCCCTTCGGCTGGCCAACTTGCATCAGCCTCTGGGCTTAATATGGCAGCTTTTGTGGCTGGCCAAGGTGTTTCTGCCTCAATGGCTAGACAACCTGTTGGACATGTGAGCCATGTCAATCCTGCTGCGGAAAAACCTGAAAAATTCAGTGGTCAGAATTTCAAAAGGTGGCAACATAAAATGTTCTTCTACCTGACCACGTTGAACCTTGCGAGGTTTCTAAAGGAAGATGCTCATGTACCCAAAGAGGGTGAGATTGATATCCAAGTCATCAGTGCCATTGAAGCTTGGAAACATTCTGAATTCCTATGTCGGAATTATGTGCTGAATGGGCTATGTGATTCCTTGTACAGTGTGTACGCTGGAATGAAACAGCAGCTAAAGGGCTTTGGGAATCTTTAGATTGAAAATATAAAAAACTGAGGATGCCGGTACTAAGAAATTTGTCGTAGGCCGTTTCCTAGAGTTTAAAATGATTGATTCCAAAACTGTGATAAGCCAAGTACAAGAACTGCAGATTATTCTAGCAGAAATTCATGCTGAGGGGATGAGTTTAAGTGAAACCTTCCAAGTAGCCTCGATAATTGAGAAACTACCACCTGGTTGGAAAGATTTCAAGAATTATTTAAAGCATAAGCGAAAAGAAATGAGCATTGAAGACTTGGTTCTTAAGCTAAGAATTGAGGAAGATAACCGAGTTTCTGAAAAGAGAGGAATGACTCATGAGGCCAAAGCAAATGTTGTCGAACATGGCCATAAGAACAAGAACCTCAAGAACAAAGGGTCAAAGATGGGCCTGAAGGAGGAGTTTCCAAGAAATCAAAATTTCAAGGAAAATGCTTCAACTGTGACAAAATGGGTCACAAGTCTTCTGAATGCAGACTGCCGAAGAAGAAAAAAAAACAAGAAGCTAATGTGCTAGAAAACATGACTCAAGATGTTTCAGACATTAACCTTTCTGCTGTGGTTTCTGAGGTGAATCTGGTGGGTTCTAACCCAAGAGAGTGGTGGATTGATACTGGTGCCACTCGACATGTATGTCAGACAAGAGCATGCTGACTCTGTTCTTCATTTGAGCCTGCTGAAAATGGGGAAAAGATATACATGGGAAATTCAGCAACATCTGAGATAGAAGGTCAAGGAAAGGTGATTCTGAAGATGACATCTGGGAAAGAGTTGACTCTGAACAATGTTCTGTATGTACCTGAAATACGGAAGAATCTTGTGTCTGGATTGCTTCTGAACAAGCATGGATTCCGGATGGTGTTCGAGTCTGATAAAGTAGTTTTGACTAAAAATGGGATGTATGTGGGAAAAGGGTAGGGTATGTAACTGATGGGCTTTTTAAGCTCAATGTAATGGTTGTTAAACCCAAAAATATCAATAAAGCTAGTTCTTCTGCTTATATTGTTGAGTATTCTAATCTTTGGCATGGTATATTAGGACATGTTAATTTTAATTCATTGCGAAAGTTAATTAACATGAATCATATTCCCAATTTTAAAATTGATAACAAACATAAGTGTGATACTTGTGTTGAGGCAAAACTAACAAGATCATCTTTTCATAGTATTGAAAGAAACTCTGAACCACTTGATCTAATTCATACCGATGTATGTGATTTTAATTCAATACAATCGAGAGGCGGTAATAAATATTTTATTACCTTTATTGATGATTGCACAAGATTTTGCTATGTGTATTTAATGAAAGCAAGGACGAAGCTATAGAGAAATTTGTTCTCTATAAGAATGAAGTTGAGAATCAACTGAATAAGAGAATTAAGGAGTTAAGAAGTGATCGTGGTGGTGAGTATGTTTTCCCTTTTGAATCACTTTGTGAACAAAATGGAATCATACATCAAACCACAGCTCCTTATTCGCCTCAATCCAATGGGATTGCGGAACGTAAGAATCGTACCTTGAAAGAGATGATGAACGCTATGTTAATCAGCTCTGGCTTACCTCAGACTATGTGGGGAGAAGCTGTCTTATCAGCTAATTACCTTTTAAATAAGGTACCACGGAAAGAAGCAGGGAAAACTCCTTATGAAATGTGGAAATGGAAGAGTACCTTCCTATAAATTCCTTCGAGTGTGGGGGTGTCTTGCCAAGGTAGTCATTCCTCCACCTAAAAAGGTGAAGATAGGACCAAAAACTGTAGATTGCATTTTCATAGGATATGCTCATAATAGTAATGCTTATCGATTTCTTGTGCATGAGTCTAATGTACCAGATATTCACAAGAATACGATAATGGAATCGAGGAATGCATCCTTTTTCGAATACGTTTTTCCTTGTAAAACTAATTCGAATTCAGATGTGCACAAACGGGCACATGAGACTATCATTGAAGATAGTCAGGACCGAGAACAAATTAATGTTCCAGAGGATCAACAAGTTGTTGAACCTGAACTAAGACGTAGCAAAAGAGCTAGAACGGAAAAATCATTTGGTCCAGATTTTCTGACATTCTTGTTAGAGAATGATCCTCAAAGCTATAACGAAGCTGTAAGGTCAGCTGATGGTGCCTTGTGGAAAGATGCCATCAATAGTGAAATTGAATCCATCTTACAAAATCACACCTGGGAGTTAGTGAATCTTCCTCCAGGATGTAGACCTTTAGGGTCCAAGTGGATTTTCAAAAGGAAAACAAAGGCAGATGGATCAATTGACAAGTACAAAGCAAGACTTGTAATTAAAGGTTATAGACAACGTGTGAGGTCTTGATTACTTTGATACTTATTCTCCTGTAACGAAATAAATTCCATAAGGATGATACTAGCGATTGCAGCTTTGCGCAATCTTGAGGTACATCAGATGGATGTGAAAACAGCATTTCTGAATGGAGATTTAGATGAAGAAATCTACATGGAACAACCTGAAGGCTTTATAGCTCCAGGACAAGAAAAGAAAGTCTGTAAGTTAGTTAAATCCTTGTATGGATTGAAACAAGCCCCGAAAAGTGGCATAAAAAGTTTGATGACACCATGTTGGCAAATGGTTTCAAAATCAATGAATGTGATAAATGCATTTATGTCAGAGAGACAGAAGTTGGCTATGTCATTTTATGTCTCTACGTTGATGACATACTGATTGTCGGGAGTAATGTCAAAATGGTGAAATCTACCAAGAATATGCTGAAATCCAAGTTTGACATGAAAGACATGGGTCTTGCAGATGTCATTATGGGAATAAAGATCTCGAGAAGTCCAGATGGACTTATTCTTGATCAGTCGCACTATGTGGACAAAATTCTTGGTAAATTCAACAATGATGATTTAGTTGTGGCTAGAACTCCCTTAGATGTGAGTTTACACCTATTAAAGAATAGGGGAGATGGTATATCTCAAGTAGAATACTCTAGAGTGATCGGGAGTTTGATGTATCTATCGAGTTGTACAAGGCCTGATATAGCCTGTACAGTACAAGCTCAGCAGATATACGAGTAATCCAGGGGTTGATCAATGGAAAGCAATAGTGAGAGTACTTAGGTACTTACGTTTTACTCGTAATTATGGGTTGCACTATCATAGATATCCAGCTGTAGTCGAAGGATACAGTGATGCTAATTGGATATCTGACATGAAAGACTCAAAGTCTACTAGTGGTTATGTGTTTACACTAGCAGGTGCAGCTATATCATGGAAATCCTCCAAACAGACTGTGATAGCCAGATCTACAATGGAATCAAAATTCATTGCATTAGACAAGTGTGCTGAAGAAGCAGAATGGCTTCGAAATTTTCTAGAGGATATTCCAAGTTGGCCTAAGCCAGTGCCAGCAATTTGCATTCATTGCGATAGTCAATCTGCAATTGGAAGGGCACATAACAATATGTATAATGGTAAGTCTAGACATATTCGTCGTAGACACAATACCGTTAGACAATTACTCTCTACTGGAGTTATTTCGATTGACTATGTAAAGTCAAAGGATAACATTGCAGATCCGCTAACCAAATGGTTAAATAGAGAGTTAGTTGTGAAATCATCGAGGGGAATGAGACTGAAGCCCATTAGATAAATGTTTATTACGAAGGAAAACCCAACCTTATTGACTGGAGATCCCAAGATCTAGGTTCAATGGGACAACCTACTCGTAAAAGACATAATTGGATCACTGTGGGGGGTTACCCTCTAGTCCATTCCTATGATGAAATGAAACAGTGATGCTCGTATGGATAGAGGTTAAGCAAAAGCTTTTAATGATTCTTATGCGTCGGGAATCCGAGCAGAGTATTACGAGATACTCTTAAATAAGAAATCACCTATGTGAGAGAGAAGTGGGGCCGCTTCAAAGGGAATTGTACGGGGCATAATTTTAGAAACTCTTGCAGAACCAGGTAGATGTTCATGGCCAAAATGAACATAATAATGAGAACTCAAATGTGTAGGTAAAATATTGTGTGATATGTGTTCTCCAATTACATGAACGGCAGTACAGTTCAATGACATCGCGTCAACTGTCAGTCAGTAATGAGATATTTTCACAAGGGAAGGTTCAAAGACTGTGGCCTACCTATCCTATGCAGGTGTTGAACCGTTGAACTCTTCTAGGTCAAAATAAAATGTTTTATAAAAATAATTTTATTCGACGTTTTTCGCCAATTTCATTCATGTGGGGGATTGTTGGAAAAATGCTTATTTATAAGCATTTTGAGGCTCAATTTTAAGCATGGTCCACTTCGTGTTAGTGGTTGTTATTGAATGATTCGGATACTCCTCCGTGAGTACTTCGAAATGGTATATTCATATGCTTAAAATGGTGCTTGGGTGAATGAGAAATTGTTGCTCAAAGTTCACAATTTTCAAGCCTTTTGTAATTCCATAACAGCTAATTTAATTAGCTTGGTGGTTACAAAGTTTAATCTCCATAAGTGCTAATCTAATTAGCTTGGTGGTTATATAGTTGGTGGTTACAAAGTTTAATCTCCATAAGTGCTAATAATTAGCTTGGTGGTTATATAGTTTAATTTCCATTAGTGCTAATTTAATTAGCTAGTGGTTACAACAATGTGTAACATCTCCCATTATGAAATTTAATTGACAAGTTAATTTCTATTAATTGAGATGTGTTTTTCTTTTCCTATATAAACAACATCAGTTCTTGTTTTCAAGATATGAAATAGAAAATAGAGAAAGACATAGCACACACACGAAAGATCATTTTCTTTGTTTTGTTAAAAGGAGAGTTCAAACACTTTGTGGTTCGTTGGATACGAGTCTGGTGGTGCCCTTTCTCGTACGTTCCGTTGTATCCTGGGAAACAATCGTCTCACGTTCTACTGCACCTACGGTAGGGGACGAATTTGTTTTAAGGATATTGTTGTTTTACAACAAGCCTCGGGAAAGTTCAGCATCTGCCAACAGCCTCTGCTCAGCATCAGCATCTGCCAACAGCCTCTGCCTCAGCTTCAGCTTCAGCCTCAGCTTCATCTTCTGCCTCATCCTGCCATCAGCATCTGTCAACAGCCTCTGCCTCAGCTTCAGCTTCTGCCTCTGCCTGACTCAGCATCTGCCAACAGCATCTGCCTCAGCATCAGCATATGCCAACAGCCTCTGCCTCAGCATCAGCATCTGCCAACAGCCTCTGCCTCAGCTTCAGCCTCTGCCTCAGCTTCATCTTTTGCCTCTGCTTTCAGCCTCAGCCTCTGCTGTCAGCCTCTGCCTTCAGCCTCTGCCATCTGCCTCTGACTCTGCTCATCAGTCCCTGCCTCCGCTTTCAGGGTCTGCCGTTAGGGTCTGCTCCGAGGATAATAATTATAATTGTAATTTTGTCATATTCGGATTTCCCAATTACCGTGTAATAATTGTAATAATTGTTATCTACAGCTTTGTAACTTGATTTGATTAGCTGCTGCTTCAGAAAAATACATGACTTCGTCATAGATGATGCATGCAATATCATCACCTGGCTGCTGGTCTTTTATCATCTGAACCAAGCATTTGTGGAAAGGTTCTCTGCAATTATGGTTAAGAACAGATATAATACTTACTAGATTCCCACTCGAGATATCATCATTAGTTAAGCCATCTGATATGGATTGAAACTTGAATTCAGGATGGCTGTAGGGGTTAGGAGAATTGAAGTGAGTGTGAACAACTGTGATGGAGAAGCCCTTCGAGTGAAGGACGGTGCCCAGCTGAAGCATTGGATTCAAGTGACCTTGAAATGGACAAGGTACCAGCACCACTCGTCTAATTCTCTGACCTTGCTCTTCCATATGATCTCTCTTAGATTTGCTTGTTGGTGAAGCTAATTGGATTGCTTGCTTGCTTGGAAAATTAGTTAACGCTGCTTTTTGTATAGTATCTTTCAAAACATGGCAGGCCAGTTCTGTACTTTTTTTTTTCCCTGCAAGTACTAGCTGACAGAGTGATACAATTTTGAGCCAAAATTTGTTTTCTTGCTCTCTTTAGTGAAAGCTATTTTGGCAGATTCTGCATAGCATTATTTGAGATGACTGATACTTTTCTGCCTTCCTATTCTCATCATGAATTAAAAATTTTAAATGAGTAGTAGGATTTGAAAAAACCTAAACACAGTTCAAGTGGTATGGATTCAAAATTTAATGATTTTTTCAAAATCTTGAAAAAATTAATAAATTATTGTTAATTACTCAGTTTTTTCAAATTTGGCCAATTTGCCTGCCGTCTCAATTAGCAGCCCATATGGGGTCCTCTTAAAAAGGAAAAAAAAAGATTCAACAATGTCAAACTGAACCTGCCACTTGTGCTGTTCTTTACCAATCTCTCTTTAGTAGGCTATTGTTGTCATTAAACACACAATAATAGAGGTGATTGAAGATAAAACTCTTCTTTTATATTACTCACAAAAGAATTACAAAGCTTACAAATCAAAGCTTTACAAAAAACTCTCACACAACACTTACTCTATCTTTACTCACGTTTGGGATTTCTGGGATACTTAGAAATGATCTTCAGGCTCCATTTTATAGTGCCCAAGACGCGTGAACAGTGTCACACGCCTTGGACACGTTTTGCCAGCTTACCATTATCATACCACTTTGTCAACTTTGCTTTCGGTGGATTTGGTTTCTTCTGCAGCTTGCACTTTGATGTCTGCATGCATGCAGTGTGCTGGCTTCAACAAATCTCCCCCTCGGTGAAGATTTCTCCAAATCTGAGCCGACCATCAATTATCCAAATCGGATCCTCTAAAGGATCCTCCTCTGGCTGCATCTGTATGACTGCCTACGTACCCTGAGTTGGGATCAAGCCAATCGTAGTTCTCTGAATCTCCCCACTCTGACTATGTGGAGAGTTTTGTCATCCCGGTTATAGCACGACAGATTTCAAGCTTCTCCTTCGGTAAAACCTATGTGAACATATCGACACCGTTGTCGTCGGTGTGAATTTTCCTGAGTTCTAATAGCCTTGAGCTCAGGACGTCCCGTATCCAATGATACCTCACATCGATATGTTTTGACCTCGAATGAAATGTGGAATTTTTACCGAGATAGATAGCACTCTGGCTATCGCAGTACAAAATGTACTTCTCCTGCTTGAAACCCAATTCCTGGACGAATGTCTTCATCCACAGCAATTCCTTGCAAGCTTCTGTAGCTGCAATGAATTATGCCTCTGTTGTAGAAAGCGCAACGCATCTCTGCACCTTGACTCCATGCCACAGCCCAGCTCCTCCTGAGAGAGTAATCAGATACCCCGAAGTAGACTTTCGGGTATCCACATCTTCTGCCATATCTGAATCGGTGTAGCCTATCAACACTGGTTTATCGCTGCTTCCAAAACATAGCCTCATTTTGGATGTGCCTCGAAGATACCGCATAATCCATTTGATAGCATTCCAGTGTTCCCGTCCTGGGTTTGACATAAACCGGCTGACCAATCCAACTGCGTGTGCTAAGTCTGGCCTCGTGCACACCATGTCATACATAAGACTTCCCACTGCTGAGGTGTATGGAACCTTTTTCATTTCCTCCTTCCTGTCTCAGTAGAGGGACTCTGCTGTGTACTCAATCTAAAGTGGGTAGCAAGAGTAGTGCTAACCGCTTTAGCCTTGTCCATCTGGAATCTCTGAAGTACTTTCTCGATGTACTCCTCTGTGACAAGTATAACTTCTTGGCTTTCCGATCACGGCCGATCCTGATGCCAAGAATCTGCTTAGCTGGCCCCAAGTCTTTCATCTCAAAAGACTTACTCAGTTGCTGCTTTAAATTATCAATCCTCGATTGATTCCTGCCAACTATCAACATATCATCTACATATAGCAGTAAGATGATAAAATCATCGTCAGAAAATTTCTGAACGAAAACACAATGGTCTGAAGTAGTCTTCTTGTATCCCTGCTCCCCCATAACTGACTCAAACTTCACGTACCACTGTCTCGGTGCCTGTTTCAAACCATAGAGGCTTTTCCTGAGTCTGCACACATAGTCATCTTTCCCGCTGACTCTGAAACCTTCTGGTTGCTCCATGTAAAATTCTTCTTCCAGATCTCCGTGAAGAAATGCGGTCTTGACATCCATCTGCTCAACTTCCAAGTCAAGGCTTGCTGCTAAGCTGAGTACCACTCTGATGGATGACATCTTCACAACTGGAGAGAAGATTTCATCGAAGTCAATGCCTTTCCTCTGATTGAATCCCTTGACAACTAATCTGTCTTTGTACCGGGGTTGTGAAGTGTGTTCCTGTTGCTTCACCCTGTACACCCATTTGTTCTTCAAAGCCCGTTTGCCTCTTGGCAATTTCACCAACTCAAAAGTGTGATTGTCATGCAAAGATTTCATCTCATTTTGCATGGCTTCCTCCCACTTTTCTCTGTCTTCTGTTTCCACAGACTCCTGATAGCTCTCGGGTTCTCCCCCGTCAGTAAGCAGCACATACTCATATGCAGAGTATTTGGTTGAAGGTCGCCTCTCTCTGTCAGACCTTCTTTGTGGAACTATTGGTGTAGCTTCTAGTACTGGTGGTTGATCATGATCATCATCTCTGGGAGCTTCATCACCTGTACCCTCATGTCTGGGAACCTCATCTTCAACTCGTACTGGCACCGGTGTATGAGGTTTTGGATTCACATTTCTGTATTGCTGGGGCATTGTCTTCAATTCCTTCTGGATATCTTCTATGGTCCGGTCTTCAACGAAGACAACATCTCGGCTCCTGACGATCTTCTTCTCCACAGGATCATACAGTTTGTAACCGAAATTATCCTGACCATAGCCAATAAAGACACACTGTCGCGTCTTTGCATCAAGCTTGGATCTCTCGTCCTTTTGGGATGTGTACAAATGCTTTGCACCCAAAGACATGCAAGTGTTCATAAGACACTTCTTTACCTGTCCAAGCTTGGTTAGGAACATTACCTTTTAGTGCGATTGCTGGGGACATGTTCAAAATATGAACTGCTGTGTTGAGTGCCTCCCCCCAAAATGTCTTCGGTAGCTTCGCTTGTGATAGCAAGCTTCTGACCCTTTCGCACAAGGTTCTGTTCATCCTCTCAGCTAGACCATTCAGCTGAGGTGTATTCGGAGGTGTCGTTTGATGTCGGATTCCTTGCATCTTGCAGTACTGATCAAACGGACCTCTGTATTCTCCACCGTTATCTGTTCTGATGCACTTCAGTTTCTTGTCGGTTTCTCTCTCCACCAAGACATGAAACTCCTTGAACACTCCCAGCACTTGATCTTTTCTCTTCAAGGTGTATGCCCATATCTCCTTGAATGATCATCAATGAATGTCATAAAATACAGTGACCCACCAAGTGTTTGTGTCTGCATCGGACCACATACATCTGAATGTACGAGATCTAGTACCTCCAGTTTCCGTTGAGGCGGGGAGCTCTGGAATGATACTCTGTTATGCTTTCCAGCCATGCAGTGTTCACACTTCCGTAAGTGTGAGTTCTTCAATTCCGGAAGAACATTCCGTCTGCGTAGTATCTCCATCCCTGTTTGGCTCATATGACCGAGCTTTTTATGCCACAACTCGGCTACCTCATTGCTGTTAACTGTATTTATGCTACTATTTGAAAGCTTAGCATGCATCAAATACAGAGTTGAATCTTTCTTACCTCGTGCCACCAATTGATCCTTTAGTGAGCTTCCAACATCCGTCACTAAAGGTGCTGCAGAAACCTTCATCATCCAGCTTGCCTGTTGAGATCAGGTTTAACCGGATATCTGGGATGTGCTTGACTCCCTTCAACACTAGCCTTGTCTCGTTCTCTGTTTCAAGGCAGATGTCTCCAATACCGACGGCTTTGGACTGTCCGTCATTCCCCATCCTAAAATTCTTCCATATGATCTCTCTTAGATTTGCTTGTTGGTGAAGCTAATTGGATTGCTTGCTTGCCTGGAAAATTAGTTAACGCTGCTTTTTGTATAGTATCTTTCAAAACATGGCAGGCCAGTTCTGTACTTTTTTTTTTTCCCTGCAAGTACTAGCTGACAGAGTGATACAATTTTGAGCCAAAATTTGTTTTCTTGCTCTCTTTAGTGAAAGCTATTTTGGCAGATTGTGCATAGCATTATTTGAGATGACTGATACTTTTCTGCCTTCCTATTCTCATCATGAATTAAAAATTATTAAATGAGTAGTAGGATTTGAAAAAACCTAAACACAGTTCAAGTGGTATGGATTCAAAATTTAATGATTTTTTCAAAATCTTGAAAAAATTAATAAATTATTGTTAATTACTCAGTTTTTTCAAATTTGGCCAATTTGCCTGCCGTCTCAATTAGCAGCCCATATGAGGTCCTCTTAAAAAGGAAAAAAAAAGATTCAACAATGTCAAACTGAACCTGCCACTTGTGCTGTTCTTTACCAATCTCTCTTAGTAGGCTATTGTTGTCATTAAACACACAATAATAGAGGTGATTGAAGAGAAAACTCTTCTTTTATATTACTCACAAAAGAATTACAAAGCTTACAAATCAAAGCTTTACAAAAATTCTTCCATATGATCTCTCTTAGATTTGCTTGTTGGTGAAGCTAATTGGATTGCTTGCTTGCCTGGAAAATTAGTTAACGCTGCTTTTTGTATAGTATCTTTCAAAACATGGCAGGCCAGTTCTGTACTTTTTTTTTTCCCTGCAAGTACTAGCTGACAGAGTGATACAATTTTGAGCCAAAATTTGTTTTCTTGCTCTCTTTAGTGAAAGCTATTTTGGCAGATTGTGCATAGCATTATTTGAGATGACTGATACTTTTCTGCCTTCCTATTCTCATCATGAATTAAAAATTATTAAATGAGTAGTAGGATTTGAAAAAACCTAAACACAGTTCAAGTGGTATGGATTCAAAATTTAATGATTTTTTCAAAATCTTGAAAAAATTAATAAATTATTGTTAATTACTCAGTTTTTTCAAATTTGGCCAATTTGCCTGCCGTCTCAATTAGCAGCCCATATGGGGTCCTCTTAAAAAGGAAAAAAAAAGATTCAACAATGTCAAACTGAACCTGCCACTTGTGCTGTTCTTTACCAATCTCTCTTTAGTAGGCTATTGTTGTCATTAAACACACAATAATAGAGGTGATTGAAGAGAAAACTCTTCTTTTATATTACTCACAAAAGAATTACAAAGCTTACAAATCAAAGCTTTACAAAAAACTCTCACACCACTTTACTCTCTATCTTTACTCACGTTTGGGATTTCTGGGATACTTAGAAATGATCTTCAGGCTCCATTTTATAGTGCCCAAGACGCGTGAACAGTGTCACACGCCTTGGACACGTTTTGCCAGCTTACCATTTTCATACCACTTTGTCAACTTTGCTTTCGGTGGATTTGGTTTCTTCTGCAGCTTGCACTTTGATGTCTGCATGCATGCAGTGTGCTGGCTTCAACAAATCTCCCCCTCGGTGAAGATTTCTCCAAATCTGAGCCGACCATCAATTATCCAAATCGGATCCTCTAAAGGATCCTCCTCTGGCTGCATCTGTATGACTGCCTACGTACCCTGAGTTGGGATCAAGCCAATCGTAGTTCTCTGAATCTCCCCACTCTGACTATGTGGAGAGTTTTGTCATCCCGGTTATAGCACGACAGATTTCAAGCTTCTCCTTCGGTAAAACCTTTGTGAACATATCGACACCGTTGTCGTCGGTGTGAATTTTCCTGAGTTCTAATAGCCTTGAGCTCAGGACGTCCCGTATCCAATGATACCTCACATCGATATGTTTTGACCTCGAATGAAATGTGGAATTTTTACCGAGATAGATAGCACTCTGGCTATCGCAGTACAAAATGTACTTCTCCTGCTTGAAACCCAATTCCTGGACGAATGTCTTCATCCACAGCAATTCCTTGCAAGCTTCTGTAGCTGCAATGAATTATGCCTCTGTTGTAGAAAGCGCAACGCATCTCTGCAACCTTGACTGCCATGCCACAGCTCCTCCTGAGAGAGTAATCAGATACCCCGAAGTAGACTTTCGGGTATCCACATCTTCTGCCATATCTGAATCGGTGTAGCCTATCAACACTGGTTTATCGCTGCTTCCAAAACATAGCCTCATTTTGGATGTGCCTCGAAGATACCGCATAATCCATTTGATAGCATTCCAGTGTTACCGTCCTGGGTTTGACATAAACCGGCTGACCAATCCAACTGCGGTGCTAAGTCTGGCCTCGTGCACACCATGTCATACATAAGACTTCCCACTGCTGAGGTGTATGGAACTTGTTTCATTTCCTCCTTCCGTGTCTCAGTAGAGGGACTATACTGTGTACTCAATCTAAAGTGGGTAGCAAGAGGAGTGCTAACCGCTTTAGCCTTGTCCATCTGGAATCTCTGAAGTACTTTCTCGATGTACTCCTCTTGTGACAAGTATAACTTCTTGGCTTTCCGATCACGGCCGATCCTGATGCCAAGAATCTGCTTAGCTGGCCCCAAGTCTTTCATCTCAAAAGACTTACTCAGTTGCTGCTTTAAATTATCAATCCTCGATTGATTCCTGCCAACTATCAACATATCATCTACATATAGCAGTAAGAGAGTAAGATGATAAAATCATCGTCAGAAAATTTCTGAACGAAAACACAATGGTCTGAAGTAGTCTTCTTGTATCCCTGCTCCCCCATAACTGACTCAAACTTCACGTACCACTGTCTCGGTGCCTGTTTCAAACCATAGAGGCTTTTCCTGAGTCTGCACACATAGTCATCTTTCCCGCTGACTCTGAAACCTTCTGGTTGCTCCATGTAAAATTCTTCTTCCAGATCTCCGTGAAGAAATGCGGTCTTGACATCCATCTGCTCAACTTCCAAGTCAAGGCTTGCTGCTAAGCTGAGTACCACTCTGATGGATGACATCTTCACAACTGGAGAGAAGATTTCATCGAAGTCAATGCCTTTCCTCTGATTGAATCCCTTGACAACTAATCTGTCTTTGTACCGGGGTTGTGAAGTGTGTTCCTGTTGCTTCACCCTGTACACCCATTTGTTCTTCAAAGCCCGTTTGCCTCTTGGCAATTTCACCAACTCAAAAGTGTGATTGTCATGCAAAGATTTCATCTCATTTTGCATGGCTTCCTCCCACTTTTCTCTGTCTTCTGTTTCCACAGACTCCTGATAGCTCTCGGGTTCTCCCCCGTCAGTAAGCAGCACATACTCATATGCAGAGTATTTGGTTGAAGGTCGCCTCTCTCTGTCAGACCTTCTTTGTGGAACTATTGGTGTAGCTTCTAGTACTGGTGGTTGATCATGATCATCATCTCTGGGAGCTTCATCACCTGTACCCTCATGTCTGGGAACCTCATCTTCAACTCGTACTGGCACCGGTGTATGAGGTTTTGGATTCACATTTCTGTATTGCTGGGGCATTGTCTTCAATTCCTTCTGGATATCTTCTATGGTCCGGTCTTCAACGAAGACAACATCTCGGCTCCTGACGATCTTCTTCTCCACAGGATCATACAGTTTGTAACCGAAATTATCCTGACCATAGCCAATAAAGACACACTGTCGCGTCTTTGCATCAAGCTTGGATCTCTCGTCCTTTTGGGATGTGTACAAATGCTTTGCACCCAAAGACATGCAAGTGTTCATAAGACACTTCTTTACCTGTCCAAGCTTGGTTAGGAACATTACCTTTTAGTGCGATTGCTGGGGACATGTTCAAAATATGAACTGCTGTGTTGAGTGCCTCCCCCCAAAATGTCTTCGGTAGCTTCGCTTGTGATAGCAAGCTTCTGACCCTTTCGCACAAGGTTCTGTTCATCCTCTCAGCTAGACCATTCAGCTGAGGTGTATTCGGAGGTGTCGTTTGATGTCGGATTCCTTGCATCTTGCAGTACTGATCAAACGGACCTCTGTATTCTCCACCGTTTCTGTTCTGATGCACTTCAGTTTCTTGTCGGTTTCTCTCTCTCCACCAAGACATGAAACTCCTTGAACACTCCCAGCACTTGATCTTTTCTCTTCAAGGTGTATGCCCATATCCTCCTTGAATGATCATCAATGAATGTCATAAAATACAGTGACCCACCAAGTGTTTGTGTCTGCATCGGACCACATACATCTGAATGTACGAGATCTAGTACCTCCAGTTTCCGTTGAGGCGGGGAGCTCTGGAATGATACTCTGTTATGCTTTCCAGCCATGCAGTGTTCACACTTCCGTAAGTGTGAGTTCTTCAATTCCGGAAGAACATTCCGTCTGCGTAGTATCTCCATCCCTGTTTGGCTCATATGACCGAGCTTTTTATGCCACAACTCGGCTACCTCATTGCTGTTAACTGTATTTATGCTACTATTTGAAAGCTTAGCATGCATCAAATACAGAGTTGAATCTTTCTTACCTCGTGCCACCACCATTGATCCTTTAGTGAGCTTCCAACATCCGTCACTAAAGGTGCTGCAGAAACCTTCATCATCCAGCTTGCCTGTTGAGATCAGGTTTAACCGGATATCTGGGATGTGCTTGACTCCCTTCAACACTAGCCTTGTCTCGTTCTCTGTTTCAAGGCAGATGTCTCCAATACCGACGGCTTTGGACTGTCCGTCATTCCCCATCCTAAAATTCTTCCATATGATCTCTCTTAGATTTGCTTGTTGGTGAAGCTAATTGGATTGCTTGCTTGCCTGGAAAATTAGTTAACGCTGCTTTTTGTATAGTATCTTTCAAAACATGGCAGGCCAGTTCTGTACTTTTTTTTTTCCCTGCAAGTACTAGCTGACAGAGTGATACAATTTTGAGCCAAAATTTGTTTTCTTGCTCTCTTTAGTGAAAGCTATTTTGGCAGATTGTGCATAGCATTATTTGAGATGACTGATACTTTTCTGCCTTCCTATTCTCATCATGAATTAAAAATTATTAAATGAGTAGTAGGATTTGAAAAAACCTAAACACAGTTCAAGTGGTATGGATTCAAAATTTAATGATTTTTTCAAAATCTTGAAAAAATTAATAAATTATTGTTAATTACTCAGTTTTTTCAAATTTGGCCAATTTGCCTGCCGTCTCAATTAGCAGCCCATATGAGGTCCTCTTAAAAAGGAAAAAAAAAGATTCAACAATGTCAAACTGAACCTGCCACTTGTGCTGTTCTTTACCAATCTCTCTTTAGTAGGCTATTGTTGTCATTAAACACACAATAATAGAGGTGATTGAAGAGAAAACTCTTCTTTTATATTACTCACAAAAGAATTACAAAGCTTACAAATCAAAGCTTTACAAAAAATTCTTCCATATGATCTCTCTTAGATTTGCTTGTTGGTGAAGCTAATTGGATTGCTTGCTTGCCTGGAAAATTAGTTAACGCTGCTTTTTGTATAGTATCTTTCAAAACATGGCAGGCCAGTTCTGTACTTTTTTTTTTCCCTGCAAGTACTAGCTGACAGAGTGATACAATTTTGAGCCAAAATTTGTTTTCTTGCTCTCTTTAGTGAAAGCTATTTTGGCAGATTGTGCATAGCATTATTTGAGATGACTGATACTTTTCTGCCTTCCTATTCTCATCATGAATTAAAATTATTAAATGAGTAGTAGGATTTGAAAAAACCTAAACACAGTTCAAGTGGTATGGATTCAAAATTTAATGATTTTTTCAAAATCTTGAAAAAATTAATAAATTATTGTTAATTACTCAGTTTTTTCAAATTTGGCCAATTTGCCTGCCGTCTCAATTAGCAGCCCATATGGGGTCCTCTTAAAAAGGAAAAAAAAAATATTCAACAATGTCAAACTGAACCTGCCACTTGTGCTGTTCTTTACCAATCTCTCTTTAGTAGGCTATTGTTGTCATTAAACACACAATAATAGAGGTGATTGAAGAGAAAACTCTTCTTTTATATTACTCACAAAAGAATTACAAAGCTTACAAATCAAAGCAAGCTTTACAAAAAACTCTCACACCACTTCTCTCTATCTTTACTCACGTTTGGGATTTCTGGGATACTTAGAAATGATCTTCAGGCTCCATTTTATAGTGCCCAAGACGCGTGAACAGTGTCACACGCCTTGGACACGTTTTGCCAGCTTACCATTTTCATACCACTTTGTCAACTTTGCTTTCGGTGGATTTGGTTTCTTCTGCAGCTTGCACTTTGATGTCTGCATGCATGCAGTGTGCTGGCTTCAACAAATCTCCCCCTCGGTGAAGATTTCTCCAAATCTGAGCCGACCATCAATTATCCAAATCGGATCCTCTAAAGGATCCTCCTGGCTGGCTGCATCTGTATGACTGCCTACGTACCCTGAGTTGGGATCAAGCCAATCGTAGTTCTCTGAATCTCCCCACTCTGACTATGTGGAGAGTTTTGTCATCCCGGTTATAGCACGACAGATTTCAAGCTTCTCCTTCGGTAAAACCTTTGTGAACATATCGACACCGTTGTCGTCGGTGTGAATTTTCCTGAGTTCTAATAGCCTTGAGCTCAGGACGTCCCGTATCCAATGATACCTCACATCGATATGTTTTGACCTCGAATGAAATGTGGAATTTTTACCGAGATAGATAGCACTCTGGCTATCGCAGTACAAAATGTACTTCTCCTGCTTGAAACCCAATTCCTGGACGAATGTCTTCATCCACAGCAATTCCTTGCAAGCTTCTGTAGCTGCAATGAATTATGCCTCTGTTGTAGAAAGCGCAACGCATCTCTGCAACCTTGACTGCCATGCCACAGCTCCTCCTGAGAGAGTAATCAGATACCCCGAAGTAGACTTTCGGGTATCCACATCTTCTGCCATATCTGAATCGGTGTAGCCTATCAACACTGGTTTATCGCTGCTTCCAAAACATAGCCTCATTTTGGATGTGCCTCGAAGATACCGCATAATCCATTTGATAGCATTCCAGTGTTACCGTCCTGGGTTTGACATAAACCGGCTGACCAATCCAACTGCGTGTGCTAAGTCTGGCCTCGTGCACACCATGTCATACATAAGACTTCCCACTGCTGAGGTGTATGGAACTTGTTTCATTTCCTCCTTCCGTGTCTCAGTAGAGGGACTATCTGTGTACTCAATCTAAAGTGGGTAGCAAGAGGAGTGCTAACCGCTTTAGCCTTGTCCATCTGGAATCTCTGAAGTACTTTCTCGATGTACTCCTCTTGTGACAAGTATAACTTCTTGGCTTTCCGATCACGGCCGATCCTGATGCCAAGAATCTGCTTAGCTGGCCCCAAGTCTTTCATCTCAAAAGACTTACTTACTCAGTTGCTGCTTTAAATTATCAATCCTCGATTGATTCCTGCCAACTATCAACATATCATCTACATATAGCAGTAAGATGATAAAATCATCGTCAGAAAATTTCTGAACGAAAACACAATGGTCTGAAGTAGTCTTCTTGTATCCCTGCTCCCCCATAATTGACTCAAACTTCACGTACCACTGTCTCGGTGCCTGTTTCAAACCATAGAGGCTTTTCCTGAGTCTGCACACATAGTCCTCTTTCCCGCTGACTCTGAAACCTTCTGGTTGCTCCATGTAAAATTCTTCTTCCAGATCTCCGTGAAGAAATGCGGTCTTGACATCCATCTGCTCAACTTCCAGGTCAAGGCTTGCTGCTAAGCTGAGTACCACTCTGATGGATGACATCTTCACAACTGGAGAGAAGATTTCATCGAAGTCAATGCGTTTCCTCTGATTGAATCCCTTGACAACTAATCTGTCTTTGTACCGGGGTTGTGAAGTGTGTTCCTGTTGCTTCACCCTGTACACCCATTTGTTCTTCAAAGCCCGTTTGCCTCTTGGCAATTTCACCAACTCAAAAGTGTGATTGTCATGCAAAGATTTCATCTCATCTTGCATGGCTTCCTCCCACTTTTCTCTGTCTTCTGTTTCCACAGCCTCCTGATAGCTCTCGGGTTCTCCCCCGTCAGTAAGCAGCACATACTCATATGCAGAGTATTTGGTTGAAGGTCGCCTCTCTCTGTCAGACCTTCTTTGTGGAACTATTGGTGTAGCTTCTAGTACTGGTGGTTGATCATGATCATCATCTCTGGGAGCTTCATCACCTGTACCCTCATGTCTGGGAACCTCATCTTCAACTCGTACTGGCACCGGTGTATGAGGTTTTGGATTCACATTTCTGTATTGCGGGGGCATTGTCTTCAATTCCTTCTGGATATCTTCTATGGTCCGGTCTTCAACGAAGACAACATCTCGGCTCCTGACGATCTTCTTCTCCACAGGATCATACAGTTTGTAACCGAAATTATCCTGACCATAGCCAATAAAGACACACTGTCGCGTCTTTGCATCAAGCTTGGATCTCTCGTCCTTTTGGGATGTGTACAAATGCTTTGCACCCAAAGACATGCAAGTGTTCATAAGACACTTCTTTACCTGTCCAAGCTTGGTTAGGAACATTACCTTTTAGTGCGATTGCTGGGGACATGTTCAAAATATGAACTGCTGTGTTGAGTGCCTCCCCCCAAAATGTCTTCGGTAGCTTCGCTTGTGATAGCAAGCTTCTGACCCTTTCGCACAAGGTTCTGTTCATCCTCTCAGCTAGACCATTCAGCTGAGGTGTATTCGGAGGTGTCGTTTGATGTCGGATTCCTTGCATCTTGCAGTACTGATCAAACGGACCTCTGTATTCTCCACCGTTATCTGTTCTGATGCACTTCAGTTTCTTGTCGGTTTCTCTCTCCACCAAGACATGAAACTCATTGAACACTCCCAGCACTTGATCTTTTCTCTTCAAGGTGTATGCCCATATCCTCCTTGAATGATCATCAATGAATGTCATAAAATACAGTGACCCACCAAGTGTTTGTGTCTGCATCGGACCACATACATCTGAATGTACGAGATCTAGTACCTCCAGTTTCCGTTGAGGCGGGGAGCTCTGGAATGATACTCTGTTATGCTTTCCAGCCATGCAGTGTTCACACTTCCGTAAGTGTGAGTTCTTCAATTCCGGAAGAACATTCCGTCTGCGTAGTATCTCCATCCCTGTTTGGCTCATGTGACCGAGCTTTTTATGCCACAACTCGGCTACCTCATTGCTGTTAACTGTATTTATGCTACTATTTGAAAGCTTAGCATGCATCAAATACAGAGTTGAATCTTTCTTACCTCGTGCCACCACCATTGATCTTTTAGTGAGCTTCCAACATCCGTCACTAAAGGTGCTGCAGAAACCTTCATCATCCAGCTTGCCTGTTGAGATCAGGTTTAACCGGATATCTGGGATGTGCTTGAGTCCCTTCAACACTAGCCTTGTCTCGTTCTCTGTTTCAAGGCAGATGTCTCCAATACCGACGGCTTTGGACTGTCCGTCATTCCCCATCCTTACAGCACCGTAGTCCCCTGGTGTGTAAGATGAAAATAAATCTCTGCGAGATGTGGCGTGTATGGATGCGCCACTATCTATCACCCAACTGGTCTCGTGGCTGGCAAGATTCACAACATCTTCTTCATATATTATATGAAATTCTTTGGAGGTCTTTTCGGTGGTAGTGGCAACTCTTTCTTGATTAGAGTCGCCATCTCTCCTGGACTGTTCGTTCTTCAGTTTGTAGCAATCCCGCTTCATATGGCCTTTCTTTTTGCAGTGATAGCACTCAATATCCCTTGTTCTTGATTTCCCCCGCTTCTTGTTTGATTACCTGGGCCTCGGCTTTTACTCCTCCCCCTTCTGGTGTTCTTTTCTGTCACTAGAGCTTCTGAGGTTGAGGCTGATGCTGACTCATGCATTCTCGTCCTCTTTTCTTCCTCGAAGATCCTGGTCTTTGCCATCTCCATAGTGACTTTCCCATCTGCGGCTGAATTTATCACCGTAGATCTGAACGTTTCCCAAGATTCTGGTAACGTATTAAGGAGTATTAAGCCATTTACCTCATCACCGAAGTCTATGCTCAATCCAGACAATTCCTTCATGGTTCCGAGGAAATCGTTAATATGGTCCGCCACAGCTGTACCTTCCTGGTATTTCAACCCCATCATCTTCTTGATGTAGTACAGCTTGTTGTTTCCAGTCTTTGCTCGGAAAAGCTCCTCCAGCTTTCTCCATAAGTCACGTGCATTTGTTTCTTCACTGACATGGTTGACGATACTATCGTCGATCCACAGACGAATAGTACTGCATGTTTTCTGGTGAAGATTAGCCCACTTTCCATCGGTCATTCCTTCTGGTTTCTGCTCCAGAAACACAGATCCATCATAGTCCTTCACATACAGAAGGTCTTTCATCATTCCTCTCCATGTGAAATAGTTTGTACTGGTTAACAAAATCATTTTTCCGTTGCTCCCCTCCATCATAAAAATTCTAAGCAGAATTTCAAAAAACAGACCTTACCGTTGTGTCCGGAATGGTCGAAAATGGTGGAAATGACACTTCGTTTGTCAAAATCCGACACAGGGACCAAAATGCAAATTCCAGAAATTACAGGGGTCAAAGTGCAATTGCCGAAAAGTCCAGGGGCCAAAATGAAATTACGGAAAAAGTTCGGGACTAAGTTGCAATTTACAAAAAGTTCGGGGACTAAACTGAAAAGTTCTGAAAGTATAGGGGCTAAATTGTAATTTTCAGAAAGTTCAGGGACCTATCTGAAATTTACCAGCACCGCTGACGTGGCTGCTGACTGGATGCTGACTGTGCGCTGATGTGGCGCTGACTGTGCGCTGACGTGGCGACACGTGGCGCTGACTGGACTGCTGACGTGGCAGTCGTCTTCTTCCTTAGGCTGGCGCGTGCAGAGCGTGGCGCGCGTGGTCTCGCGTTATGAGCTCTCTGACTGGCGCGTGGAGCGCGTGCGACGTCCTCAGACCTCCTTTCGATCGCCGGAAAATACCACCGTGCTCGTCTCGCCGTGAAACGTCTGATGGTATGCTCAAAATCGATTTTCGACAACTTTTGTCAGAATCGACTTTCCGAACCGAAACTTCGTTTCCGAATTTCGGGATCCCTCCGTGGAACCGTAGCTCTGATACCACTTGTTGTGATTAAACACACAATAATAGAGGTGATTGGAGAGAAAACTCTTCTTTTATATTACTCACAAAAGAATTACAAAGCTTACAAATCAAAGCTTTACAAAAAACTCTCACACCACTTTACTCTCTATCTTTACTCACGTTTGGGATTTCTGGGATACTTAGAAATGATCTTCAGGCTCCATTTTATAGTGCCCAAGACGCGTGAACAATGTCACACGCCTTAGACACGTTTTGACAGCTTACCATTTTCATACCACTTTGTCCAGTGGCGGAGCCACTTAGGGTCTAGTGGGGGCAATTGCCCCCACTGGACCCACACGTTTTTTTTTTTTTTTTTAAAATTTATATATGAATATATATTAATATTATAAAATATAAATAATTAAACAACATTCATAAATACATTGTTTTTTTAATTTTTTGAGTTGTATTTTTAATATAATATATAGGCCCAAGCCCAAATTAATTAAAAAAATTCCAATACACTTTTGTATCAATCTTATTTCTTAAACATATCTAAAATAATTATATTTAATTTATATGTGTATAGATATTTGATTATTCTTCATTTTAAATCCAATCATTTATGTGTTTTTCAATTTGCAAAAGAATAAGGATTTCATTACATTTAAATAAAAATAAAAATAAAAATAAAAATAACTATGTTTATACTTAGGTTTGATTATTGATATTCTAATTTATTGATATATTTGTAGTGATTCTTTTACTAAATCACGTCGTGTATAGTTGTTATGTATAAAATATTCACATAATAATATAAATATAATTATTTTGTATATTTATTTTTTATTTTTAGTTGTTCAAAGCAAAAATGTTGCGTTTTAGTACTAGGCTTTTAATAATTTAATTAAAAAAGTGATTAAATCTATAATAAATTAGCGGAAATTTAGTATATAATATACTACATTAACTTAAAATACATAATTTTAAAAATAAATTCTTACTTAAATTTTTATTGTAAATTGATATTTTTTAGAAATTATGGATAAAAATATAGTTCTGAAAATTTTGGGTTAATTTATAAGTTTAGAAATTAAGGACTATTTCATAATTTTCAAAAGTATAAGGATCATCTTGTAATTTCAAAAAATATGTATGAATTAATTATATATTATTTTGGTTATAGAAAAATTTTGCCCCCACTAACTACATTTTCTGGATACGCCACTGACTTTGTCACTTTGCTTTCGGTGGATTGGTTTCTTCTGCAGCTTGCACTTTGATGTCTGCATGCATGCAGTGTGCTGGCTTCAACAGCTATTTTGGCCGATTGTGCAAAACATTATTAGAGATGACTATTGACTAGTACTTTTTGGCCTTGCTATTCTCGTTGGCAGCCCAAACTTATAATATTTTGTTATGATCAGGAGTCTCAAAATGAAAATTATTTTTGATTCCGAGAATATTAGAGCCGATCTTATTGGGATTATGTACTAACAGAGAATTGCATGAGCGGTTTTACATCTAAGTGAGCTAGACGGTCATATAAAGCCCCATATTTTAGGAATATCTTATTTTTTTAATTATATATCTCACGATTTATACTTTTATAAATAATTATCGTAAAATTTTTAATTTTTCATGGACTTGAACCTATGATATTTTTCTTCCACTAGAAGAATTAAGCCAACTAAACTATCATTTAGATAATCTTATTTGTGTTCCTTTTGCTAATTAGGTTAGAGAAACAAAGAGTTGTTGTTTCTAACTCTAATAACATAAGATAAAAAAACTTCTAATTGTGATTTGAAACCCTTTAAAGATAACCTAAGAACTGGATCTCACAGCTTATTTGGATCTGTATCAAGGAGTCTAACTGAAGAAAATAATGAACTGAGTATCCATATGTTTATTGCAAGTGCCTAATGCAAGAATGGGAATAAAATTTAATTGGAAAAGAAATTTTTTATTGAAGATCATTATATATATTAATTTATGATGTAAACTTCACTGGAGGACATGTTGCAAGAAATTCAAGTTTTTTTTTTTTTTTTTTGCAAATTTATTCCAATATTAAATATACATATCTGATATTCATCTTTTTTCCCCTGGTGAATGTACAATAATTGGACTTCTCACAATGTGATTGCCATCAGACCACACAAGAGCTGCAGAGACAATTTGTCCGTTCAGCAAACCTTTTCCAGTGACAGTCACTTTAAAAGATTTCTTCTGATTCAAGGACTCGAATGAGAGAGATTCAGGGACAACTTTGATACTAATCTTTGAATTTTGGGAGATTTTCGCCTTGTAAGTTGAGTTTGCTAGGCCAACATTTGTAACTGTTCTTGGAAAGTTGAGTGTGAAAGACTCCCCTGATGAAACTTGAGCTGCCATTGATGGATAATTTAGATCCTTCGGTGATGCTTGCTTCGAGCCTTTAGGACAAGTGCTGTTATCTCCTGAAATGCTTCTAACTTTGCTGTCATCATAACCGATGCTGCAGAGCATTTGTATGTATTCTTGTTTGGAAGTTTCATACACAAGCCCTGGATTTACAGCTTTTATCGGATTGATATGCCCCGAACCATATGCGAATTCCGCTTCTGTATTTATGGAAGAATTCATTGGCCATGCTACAGGCAGAATAGAATTTGGTGATTCAGGAATAATAACTTGCATACTAATTTATCAGAACAATAAGAGTTTGATGAAATATTTTTACCGGTAGTCATGATGGCCGACTTGATAGCAGCAGGAGACCAATCGGGGTGGAATGATTTAACATACGCAGCTACACCAGCAGCGTGCGGGCAAGACATGGAGGTTCCAGATGCAATATTGTATTTAACATGCCTTCTATCTTCCGGATCACGAGATATTGAAGCAATAGGTGAATATGCAGCCAAGATATCAACTCCAGGGGCACTTATGTCCGGCTGAATTACATTTGAACATCAAATTAGGATAATGCAGGTAAAAATTTCTGCAGGAGAGTAAACTAGATTTGAAATTAAAACATGCCTTCAAAATGTCTGGTGCAAATTTATTTGGCCCTCGCGAAGAGAAAGATGCGACAACAGGAGAATCAGAATCCTTGATAGCTTCAGTTTTCAGGATTTCTGCTCCAGGGTCTCTGCAAATACAGATATAAAGATTGAGTTATTTAATGGAGTAAAATATACTGAACTTTTCATCAAATGGCTGGTTAAGGTTATCAAATACTTTTTAGCGTTTATGTAGGAGATGATGTTGTTGTAATTGTCAGAGCTTAAGGCCAATGCTGGGAATGAAACAACAAAGGAAACATTGTCAGACATATCTTTCAGGATTGATCCAACAGCACCGGCTTTTCTAGCTTCAGGATATTCGATAAATAGATCACATAGAATAATCTTCCCTTTCACCAGGCTAGTATTAAAAGTCCCAGGAGAACACATCCTGTGTAATGCATCAGAATTCAATGAGTCATTAAGAGTACAGATAAGTCAGTATTAGGAGTACAAGCGAGTCGCTAAGAGAAACCTACGGGCTGGCGTACGGATAGCCATATATCAGTGGATACTTTTTTCCTTTCATAGAGAAAGCATTAACCGAATAACCCTGTTCGCGTAAAGTGATCATCAGTAGAGTAGAATGCTAATAACAAATTTGGCGATGTATATATTGATAATTTCACTGATCAAATTCGGATGCAAGAGTCGAAGATACATACCAAAAATGTCTTTCCATTCCCAAGAACAACTTTGTCTACAAACAGGCGATCTGTGGTACTGGCTGCTACAGACAACAACCATGGAGCTACACTTGATGTGAATCCTGCATCAGGACCGCTATTGCCAGCAGAATTTACAGTCAGTATTCCTTTTGCCATCGCGTGAAAAGCCCCAATTGCAATGGAATCTTCAGAAAACTCAATTGCAGATCGTGATCCTAATGAAATTGTAATAATGTCAACTCCATCAGCAATAGCATCATCAAAAGCCGCCAAGATATCTGAATCTTCACATCCAAATGAAGTACAGACTTTATATGCAGAAACTCTTGCTGAAGGAACCCCACCCCTTGCAGTGCCTTGTCCTAGTCTGAAGAAATTAACACCATCTACTTTGTTTCCAGCCGCGGTGGAGGCAGTGTGGGTTCCATGGCCCAGTTCATCCCTAGCTGTACCTGGTGTGTAATTTCGAGCTCCGATTATTTTGCTGCAAAATGAGCAGTACTTACCAATGTTAAAATGTCAGTCTTGTATACATCTTAGGCTTCAGAAATTGTCATGGAAGAAGAAAATATTACTTGTTACAAGTGAAATTTTTGCCACCTTCACAAGCACCTTTCCATTTCTTAGGAACAGGACCAAAACCTTCATCATTGAAACTCTCTGATTCAGGCCAGATTCCTGTGTCCAGGACACCTACTATAATATCACTCTCAACACTTTGTTTTCGTGTAATAGTTTCCTTGAAACCCATAAAATCCCAAGATCTTGTCGTATGAAGCTGGAGACTTCTACTTGGAAATACAGAAACAACTTCTTTCATGTCTGCATATCACATTCAGAACAAAACAAAAATGCTTAAATTTCTATATTTAAGAACATACAACAGGTTCAATTCCTGAAAACAGTCTCTATGCGGGAAAAAACAGGGTCAATGGTCTTGAGGAGAGTCGACACTTGCAGTCTGATAGGGCCCATAAATTTAACTAAAAATTAGGGCTCAAATTCATAGTGTATAATATATTCTTTATCGGTAGGAGCTCCATTTTAATAACTCGTCTAAGGCTCTAAAAAACTGGACCGCCCCTTATAACACATCCTGAATTCAGAGTGATACATGAAATTACGATGGTACAGAACTTACTAGCCAGCTTTTCTCTTTCATGATCAGTAAGCATGGCAACAAATCCATTGAAACTCCTTCTGTAACTTCTAACCAATACACTTTCTACAGATCTGTGCAAACAGATACAGAGGGAGAGATTAAAAGAACTTTAAAAAAAAAAAAGAGAGAGAGAGAAATTTATTCAGAGTAAAAGAATTAATACAACCTTCCCTCAACAATTTGTTGCAGAACACTTTTGTGGTGTGATGATGGTAAATATTCTCCATCAGGAAGTGAACCCATGTACACAATATAGACCTGAATCATTAGAATGAAAGCCAATTAACTAGATTAAAATATGAATAATCAATGCATAGATACAACAAATATAATGAATGCCTTTCTATCTTGATTAGTGGCACCACACAAGGTGCTCATGTTGAGCAAAAGAATGAAAGACAAGCAATGGAAGAGAAGGAATCCATTCTTAGGCGCCATTAATTGTTATATGCTTCATGTTTAAGTGAAACTAACTCTATTTATATTGTAAATTGTGACTTGTGACTTGTGAATACGTATTAGCTTACTTAGTCAAAACACTTATATTCCATAATCATAAAGTAGGTATTGGGTTCAATTCTTCACGATAGTGTGAGTGAATTAAGAACTCATATATTTATTATCCTTCAGGCTTAGTTTAATTAGCCTTCAGGCCATGTTCTTATTCCTTCGGAGTCTGGTCAATGTTCCTTGAACGAAAACTAGTCTTTATAGATGTGATAGAGGCGTTCAAATTCTCTTCTTATTTGTAATGGAATAATAATAACAATAATAACAACAAATATATTCATTTTTATAATTGTGAATTGTGGCTTAAGAGAACTGACTCATGTTGAATCCATATTCATTGATCGTAATAGTCAAGTTTATTCTTTTTTTTTTTTTTTAAATATAGCTATGTTTTATGATAATGATGTTCATAATAAGGTCTATTAATGAGCAATTAGAACAGAATGATAAGGTCAACTTGCTAACTTCACATATAATAAGCACTTTTATGAACATATACAAACGCAAAGAACTGCCAGATTCTGAACTAAATGCTATATATTACAGAGTTTTATTGATCTGAATAGCATCCATACTCATTTTCAGGTATTCGAGAGCCTTAAGATATGTCTCCTTATAAACTTTTGCTTACTATAGAGAGCAATTAAAGAATAAAATAAGAGGAAAAAATAGGATATGTACCAAGATTAGAGTTGGGGGGAAAAATAATGAAACTCTCTCGATGTTTGATGGAATTAAGTGAACCCATAATGTTTTAAAATTAAGCTAAATCTCCTTATATAAGATTTTGTTATAAATATTTTAGTTTTTATTGTAAAACATGAGGTAGAGATTGCAATCGGGATATACCAAATGAAATTACCTACAAGCGCAAAACAAATAAACTCTCTATACCCAAGAGGGGGTGAATTGAGTAATGGCCTAATATTGCGGAAATAAATTTTTTTGGTTTATAAGGCCAGGGCCAACCCTCTCCCTCCGAGCTAGCTTTTGGGGCAGAGTTAGGGCTTGAGTTCTTATCAGTTGGTATCAGAGCCACCACTCCGTGTGAATAGCCGGTGTCTCTTGGGGTTCGGCAAAACGCCGACTGAGGCAGTCGGGTCTCAAGGAGGTGGGGATGATGCGTCCCACATCGGTTGCGGGGTGCCTCCTGGGCTGGTTTATAAGGTCAGGGCCAACCCTCTCCCTCCGAGCTAGCTTTTGGGGCAGAGTTAGGGCTTGAGTTCTTATCATTATGTTATTAAGCTAGTAGCTTTATCAATTAAGCTTATCAAATAATTTCTCAATCACAATATATTACTAATATGCAAGTCACTAAGTAATATGCAAATATAAAATAAACTTGCGATAATATAAAGGAGTTTAGGGATAGAGAAATTGACACGGTGATTTATAATGGTTAGGCCCACAATGCATACGTCCACTCCCCCAAGCCTCGCTTGAAGATTTCCACTAAGTTGAATTTACAACTTACATCGAGTTTTTCGTGGCTCACCCGCAACTAAGAGTTTTGTCCCCTAGGTTCACTCCAAACCTTTATACAAGGGTTTTCCAATGGCTCACTCTTAAACTCTTACAATAAGTTTTGTTCATACGCTTACTCACAACCTTTTACAACAATCACAACCTTTTACAACAATCACCATTTTAAGTATTCCCACTCACAAATGAATTTCACTACCACATGTATTTAAGATAAAGAAGTGTAAAGTACAACTTGGGCACTCACAAAGATAATGAAGATTTAATATGAGCTGATAACCCAAGAAATCTAAACTCATTACAAATGATATGAAGGTGTAGTGTGTGAGCTTGAGTATGAGAGTGTATGAATATGAAGGTTTTGTAAACTCTCTGTTTTTTCCTTAGAAGAAATTGTATGAAGGTTCAAAATCTTGACAAAAACGAATTTGGGGCTCAATATACAGTGAAGGTGTAAACTGCCCCAACTTTTTTGTTTGAGACCGGTATGCAGGTCTATAGTGACCGGTATGCCAGTCATGTGATTCAAACGGCTATAAAAAATTACCGTTGAGACCGGTATGGGACCGGTATGCTAGTGTGCTTTCGAGTTCCGTTCGAACGTAATTGTCTAGATACTTCGCTTTCAAGTTGCGTTTGAACGAAAAAGTCTAGAACTCTACGTTTGAGCTGCTTTCGAACGGACACCGGTATGTCGATATATGTTGACCGGTATGCCAGTTCCAGAGACCGGTATGCAGGTCCAAGTGTAAAAATGTAGGAATTTTAAGGTTAAAAACACTATGCACTTAACCCTAAAATGAATGTGCATGAGTCTTATGAGCTTAGATACTTAAATTATCAACTCACTTACAAAGAGAGCACAAAACTAAGACCACACAAGATTTTCTTCAATAAGGCGCTAGTCTTCACATCCATTACTCTTCACCACCAATGTGCTTCGACATCTTTTTGGAATGTCCGCTAATGCGCGTCGAAATTTTCTAGTGTTGTATCTTCAAAATTCATCTTGAGAATATGTCGCTAACAATCTGGTCCCGAATCGGTCTCTTCTCGTCCCCTTCGATTGTGATTCAAGTTAAAAAATCATCTTGATTCGGAATTTATTTTTTGAATTGAGACGAAAAATCATTTGAATCCCGAATCAATGGGTTATAAATCCCTAACAAAATTCTAGATTTTTAAACATGAGGGGGATTTCGTTTAGTTCACTAAACATCAGTAGGATTTCGTTCATTTTCCCATAGAGTTAGAATATATCGATGTGGCATGAAGAGTTTAATACTACAGCCACAAACAATCATATTAAAAAAAAAATTAAATTAACTCTCGTTTTATTTTGGTCACTCATTAGATTAATGCTAGAGCCACAACTTTTTTGTGCAAATTAACAAACTAAAATTGTATATCATTGGCCCAGTGGTGGACTTGTGCTCTCCCCAATGGGAGAGCACAATTTTGACTCCCTGCAGTGGCAGGGAGTCAAAATAATTTCTCTCAATTTGAGAGTGGTAGAATTCTCCCCATATTTGAGTGGGAGTTGATGTTTTGTCTCTAGTAGACGTAGAATTCTGGATGTACTTCAATGTTTGTATTCAATATTCCAGTAGATTTCAGATTATATATCTGTAGATTTGTATTGTAATCAAAAAAAAAAATTGTATATCATTAGTGGTTAAATGAAAATAATACAACACGTATATGGTTGATATAGGGTTGGCAATGGGACAAATAAGACTAAATCTGAATTATTAAAAGTCCTCGAACTCTCCCCGAATTACATTATCATAGAATGTGGAATATATTCGATTATTATCGAATAGGGGCGGTAAATAAACGGGATACCCAAACCTCAATTATTTTTATTTTTAATTTTTTTTAAAAGGAAAAAAAATAAATAACAATAGTTTTTTAAAACTAAACTTATGTTACTTCTCAAAATAAAATGTTGCAATCTTAATTTTTAGCCAACTATCTGAATTTAATTCTATCATCAAAACTCTCCTTTATGGATTCTCCAGCTTCTGCTTCCAGTTCTTCCTCTGGTTCCTCATTAAGGATATAAATTAATTTCATACCTCCACTGAGAGCACTTATCCAACTTTCCGACGTGCTTGTGACCATTAGTTCTGAAGGTGGATTCATAAACAATATTGTTGATTGGAATTGCCAAAACACCTCTAGTAATTTGAGACAATACATGATACATAAATATTTGGTATTCACCAAGCTTGGAATAATATTTTTTTCCGTTTTCCAATTCGATCCAATCTACTAGTACGTAGTGTTGGTTGCCAGCAAGCCTTCTCCACCGAAAGCAAAAGGAGAAGCTGGCAGTGAGGCAAACCGCGTGGCACTGTTCACGCGGTTTGCCAACTATAAAAGAGTGCTTCTGAGTCCATTAAAAGCATCCCAAAGTGTATAGCTTCAAGTAGAAAGCTTGAGAGTGTGTGAGGTTTTTTGTGAGTTCTTGTTGTAAACTTGTAGTGTTATTCTTGTAGTAATAAATACGAATTCGGTTTTTCCTCAAATACACTCTAAAGTGATCGGTGAATCACAACAAGTGGTATCAGAGCTTTGGTTCTTCATTGGGATCGAAAAACCGAAGAACGGAGCTTGGTTCGGAAAATTCGAGTTCCGGCAAAGTTGTCAAAAATCAACTTTGAGCGTACCATCAGCTAGTTCACGTCGAGACGAGCACGGTGGTATTTTCCGGCGACCGAACCGACGTCCACACGGCGCACGCGCCCACGCGCCAACCAGAGAGCTTCCACGCGCGCCCACTCGCATCACGCGCCTCACGCGCGCCAGAGGTTGAAGACGATCCGCGTCATCGCCACGTCACGCCCAGTCAGCGCCACGTCAGCCCAGTCAGCGCACAGTCAGCGCTGAGTCATCCGCCACGTGTCCGACACGTCAGCCGCCACGTCAGCCGCCACGTGTCTGCCACGTCAGCAAACCGGTCCCACTTTGCCACGTCAGCACTGCCACGTCAGCGCCACGTCAGCAGCCTGGTAAATTTCATTTAGCCCCCTGAAGTTTTGAAATTTACAGTTTTGCCCCAGAAGTTTTAGGAATTTACAAATCAGCCCCTGTGTCGGATTTAGACCAAAGAAGTGTCTATTCCACCATTTTCGACCGTTCCGGACGCAACGGTGACCTCCGATTTGTGAAATTCAGACCCGATTTTAGTGTATTCCCATTTTAAACTTTAAAACTTAAAATGGAGATGGATGATTCTCATTCTGGTGCAATGATTAAACTGGCTGCCACTAATTACTCCCTCTGGAGACCTCGGATGATAGATTTCTTGCATTGCAAAGATTTGTTTGATGTCATCGAGTTGAAGGGAGTGAAACCAGAGTCTGTTAAGGAGTATGACTGGAATAAACTCAACAACAGAACTTTGGGTCAGATAAGGCAGTGGATCGGTCACAGTGTCTTCCACCACGTAGCACAGGACAGATGCTTATGGAATGTGGATAAATTGGAAGACATGTTCCAGGCCAAAACAGCTCGGAATAAAGCCTTAATAATGAGGCGTTTGGTGAACCTGAAGCTACGGAGTGGAACTTCCGTTGCGGAACACACCAACGAGTTCCAGAGCCTGGTGAACCAGTTGTCTGCAGTAGACATGCAGCTGGGAGATGAAGTACAAGCCCTCTTACTACTCAGTTCCCTTCCTGATAGCTGGGAGACATTGGTGGTTACTCTCAGCAATTCCGCTCCAGGAGGTAAAGTTACCATGCCTATGGTAAAAGATGCCCTGTCGAATGAGGAGTCCAGGAGAAAAGATGTTGGCTCAGAACAGACAGAAGCCTTCGTCACAGAGACTCGAGGAAGACATCAAGGAAGAGACGGAGAGAGAGGCAGAAGCACAACCAGGGGTAGATCCTCAGATGGAAGGAAGCCTACCTATAAGTGCTACCATTGTGGCATTGTAGGCCACCTAAAGAAGAATTGCCGAAAACTGCAACGAGAGCAGAGAGAAGGCAATCACCAGCCGAAGAATGACGAAGGAGAGACACTGGTCGTTGTCCAAGCAGATGTAGCAATATGCTCCATACAGGAAGAGACATGCCTTCACAACGCAACCCAAGATGTTGAGTGGGTGGTAGATACTGCAGCATCCTACCACGTCACTCCTCACAGAGATTTCTTCACAACATACAAAGCAGGAGACTTTGGAGCAGTGAAGATGGGAAATATCAGTTCCTCTGGGATAGTAGGAATGGGTGATATTCAGTTGCGGACAAATGTCGGGTGTACATTGATCTTGAAGGATGTCCTGCATGTTCCAGAACTTCGGCTGAATGTACTCTCGGGGATAGCTCTTGACAAACAGGGCTATGAAAATCACTTCAGAAATGGCACATGGAGAATGACGAAAGGTGTCATGGTTGTCGCCCGAGGACATGCTTGCGGCGCACTATACAAGACTCATGTGAAGATTTGTGCAGACAGCCTCAAAGTAGCTGAAAAAGAGGCTTCTCAAAATCTGTGGAACCGGAGACTCGGACACATGAGTGGGAGAGGGTTGTCTACCCTGAACAAGAAGAAGCTTACCAAGGATGCTGCACGAGGTCCTTGCAACCACTACTCAATTGGTAAGCAACGCAGAGTCTCATTTGATTTCTCTTCAGAGAGAAGATCAGAGTTGCTCAGTCTGGTGCACTCTGATGTTTGTGGTCCCTTGGAGGTTGATTCATTGGGCGGTAACAAGTATTTTCTGACTTTCATCGATGATGCTTCACGGAAAATCTGGGTGTATTTCCTCAAGACGAAGGATCAGGTCCTAGATCAATTCAAGCTGTTCCACGCCATGGTAGAGCATGAAACAGGGAAGAAGCTGAAGTGCCTTCGCACAGACGATGGAGGCAAGTACAGTTCCAGAGAGTTCGAAGCCTACTGCTGGAGACACGAGATTCGACATGAGAGAACTGTTACACACACTCCACAACATAATGGTGTCGCTGCAAGTATGAACCGCACCATTATGGAGAAAGTCAGAGGAATGATCAGTATGGCTAAGCTGCCAAAGCCATTCTGGGGAGAAGCTGTTCGTGCTGCCTGTTACCTGATCAACAGATCACCAACTGAACCGTTGAACTTGGAGATTCCGGAGAAAGTGTGGTCTGGTAAGAATCCCTCCTACACTCACCCTAGAGTATTCGGTTGTTTAGCCGTTGTATATGTATCCAATGAGCTCAGGGAGAAGCTCGATGCAAGGACAACTCCATGTATATTCCTAGGCCATGGAGATGAAGAATTTGGATACAGACTATGGGATCCGAAGGTGAAGATGGTCATCAGAAGCCAGGAAGTAGAGTTTCTTGAAGACCAACAATTGAAGACATTGAAATGCCCAGAATGTCTTCCAAACCAGTGCCAACAGAAATCCAGACCCAGCACCAGCACAATTGGCCACAGATAGGGTGCACGAGGAAATTCCAGAAGCAGAACCAGAGGAGGCAGATAGAGATGTTGAGCAGGGGGAGACACAGCCTGTTCCATCAGAGATTACAGAAGAAAGTGTTGAGCAGGGGGAGCCGCAACCCACTCCACTAGAAGCTACAAGATCATTCACAGAGATGGATGATGACAGACCTCCTGAAACCAGTGGACCTCAGACAAGAAGATCTGAGCGAGGCAGGATTCCATCAACCAGATATCCGGGATCCGAATATATTCTGCTTACTGATGTGGGGGAGCCAGAGAGTTTCCCAAAGGCAAGAAAGCACTGAAGAACAAATGGGTGAAGAAACATGACAGAAGATTACTGTGCAGAGACACAGTGGATTGTACTATGCAGAGACATAGCAGGAGAATACTGTACAGAGATGCAGTGAAGTGTGCTGTGCAGAGACACAGCCGACATGTCAACAAAGGAACGATGATCGGGACAAGCTAGAGTTGTGCAGAGACATAACCGGGATAGCTGTCAGATGATACAGAGAACTACGATTGCTTGATCCCAACTCGGGGTATATAGAGAGGGAGACGTAGGCAGTCATACAGATGCAGCCAGGGGAGGATCCTTTGAGGATCCGGTTGGATGATTGATGGTCGGCTCAGATTTTGGGAAATCTTCACCGAGGGGGAGATTGTTGGTTGCCAGCAAGCCTTCTCCACCGAAAGCAAAAGGAGAGCTGGCAGTGGTTGAAAAGAGAGCTGGCAGTGAGGCAAACCGCGTGGCACTGTTCACGCGGTTTGCCAACTATAAAAAGTGCTTCTGAGTCCATTAAAAGCATCCCAAAGTGTATAAGCTTCAAGTAGAAGCTTGAGAGTGTGTGAGGTTTTTTGTGAGTTTCTTGTTGTAAACTTGTAGTGTTTTATTCTTGTAGTAATAAATACAATTCGGTTTTTCCTCAAATACACTCTAAAGTGATCGGTGAATCACAACACGTAAAATAATACTCGATCGTAGCCAATTCTGAAATATCTCTTATAGAATGACAAATAATATATTTTGACAAAATTTAATCTCAATCTCTTTCAGATATGAATTTATCTTATTTAGACGAAAAGAAGATGCATCAATATCTCAATTTTAATTCAAATATGGGTTTGATTCACACTTTATATTCGGAAAAATATTTACTATCCAAAAAAAAAAAAAAAAAACAATTTTCGTCTAAAGAAATGGGTTTATATGTCTAAATATCAAGCTCATCTCTAACTTCCTCGCTTCTAGTATTAATAAATCTAGTAAACCCTAATATCTGCTCGGTAACTAGTAACTACAGAATTACTACTGATTGAGAATATAATAATCATGTAATGGACATTAATAGTCTGATATTCTTTCACTAAACACTGACAGAGATCATGTACTGCATCAACTTGCTAAATACAATCATCCCCATAAATCAAATAAAAATAGGATTCGCAAATTAATCGGACTTGCAAAACTCATTCTCTTTTTTACAACTTAATTATGTGTATAATAAATTAGCCAACCCCTTACAATGAGTTCTCCACCCCTTTATATACTAGGTCAAATTCTACTATTACACCAACTCGTGACGTCATCCACGTTGCTAAGCCATTATTGTCTAGGCTCTCTTCCCCAATTACCATACGGATAATAGCTAAGTCGTTTGACACCTCTACTATCTGCCATCTAAACATCATTAAATTACTCATTCTTCGTAACTGTTACACGCTCTTCCCATGTGTCAGCCTATATTCCAATCACTCTTATGCGGTTGCGTGTGTCAGTCAATAAGCTTGCAGTCCGGCTCCGTCTCATCAGCCGCTGGCCTACTTTTATCTCATCAATCCTTGGGAAGCTCAAACTTTCGTTTAGGGCTTACATCGCCTATCTAAGAATACAATGTTGCAACCCCGACCCACATCCTTGGGTCAGTCCGTCGAAACAAGTAACTTCCTTCATTGCATCTACTAACAGATCGGGTCGGTAGAAAAGCCTTCACTTCCCCTACATTCTCTTCGAAAGGGTCGCGCTGGCATTAAGCTTCTCAGCCGCTTCAATTACTGGCATGTGGGAACATTGAGAAATAACTTCCCTTAATGACAATCTAAACTGTTATGATTTTCTTCTAACTTGTATCTTCTAGTGATTACCTTCCTCTGATGTATGTGACTGTGCCCCTTCGGGCTTACTCCAAAGCTCCTCCCTTGTGTATCAAAGCGAAGACCGATATCCTTGGGTTGGTCTTCAAATGCAGCTGATTTTGATCCACTGGTCGGATCAGATACCTCTGAGTCTTGAGTTTGAGCCCTCTAATTAGCAAAGACTTTGGGTCTCCATCTTGGCAAGTGAAATCAAATTACTACCCTTCTTCATACTTCGACTCTCATGGATCCGAAAGTCACCATCACATTCATCTTTGAAAAAAAAAATCACTATCTCCAATAAACTCAAACACTGTAATTCAAAGATGATCCAAGGAGCTATCCACCACAAACCAAAGAGTTTTGAGTTTTATAGCAAAAACTTGAAAGTTCTAGGCATTAATTATAATAGCTCATATATATTTATTGGGATAAAGGTTAACCCTGTGTTTATAAGTAAGAGATTCATCAACTAACTGAACGTCTTTTGTTGATTTAGACTCATGTTAAAAAAAGACCGGGAACTAATTAATTACTGGATCAATCTCTAACCTTTCAAAATGGATAATATCTGATTAGTTCACCACGACTTTACATTAATAAAAGGGAAATAGCCATTTGACATTTGAGTATTTAATTTTCTTCATAATTACTCATTAGATATCTAATATCTACTTTGTTCCCCATAATTACCAATTAAGTCATTGTAGTTGTAATAATAAAGGATAGTTGTTGTATTATACACGGTTACTGTTAGAATAGTCGAGACCTAATGGATAATTATGAAAAAATTAAGTACTTAAGGAATAATTAGAGCGGGAAGTTGTTTGGGGCCTCAAACGCTGTCGTTCCCCTGAGAAATTGGCAAATTGCACTGAAAATGATCATTATAAACCGTCGTTGAAACGACATCGCTTTAAAATTTCACATTCTATTTTGCCCGTTTGACCCTAAAACCCTTGATAATTCCCAGTCCTCTCTTCGAAGTTCAAACTTTCAAAAATCCGATGGCAATTCGCTTATTTTCAAGATCAAAAATCCCCATTTTGGCTTCGATCATCCTTCAAAACCTAACGAAAACGCCCACAAAAAACTTTTCATTTTATAGATTTAAACCCAAAACCCCAATTTTAGACTTCACTACACATAAACCCATATTAGGGTTTAGGCAATACCATGATGGAGGCCAAGAGGCGCACTTTGGAGAGGCAAGAAGCTGATTGGAAAAGAAGCGCTTTTTGTCATACTGGGTTTGAAGAGATTTAAGGATGATGAAGAAAAGCTTCAAAAGTTCATCAAGACCCACGTTATAAGGCTACTTAAAATGGATGTAGTTGCTGTTCTCATTGAACTTGAACGCCAGGAAGAGACCATTTTAGCTGTTAAGGTATTAATGTTCTTGCTTTTATGTGCTAAGTTGGGTAGGTTTTAGATTTTTTTTTTTTTTAATGTTTGTCAGCTGTTTGATAAAATGCTTCAAAGAGGTCGTCTCTTTTGGTAAAACTATCGAAAGGTTGTTCTTTATATGTAGTCATTTTTCAAATGATAATCTGCATGGGCTTACAAGCAACTTATTGAAATTTCAGATATTTGATATTGTAAGAAAGCAAGACTGGTATCAGCCGGATGTGTTTCTTTACAAGGATTTGATCATGGCTTTAGCGAGAACTGGAAAAATGGATGACGCAATGAGGATGTGGGAAAACATGAGAAACGAGGAACTGTTTCCTGATTCTCAAACGTACACTGAAGTCATAAGGGGATTCTTGAGAGATGGTTCGCCTGCTGATGCAATGAACATTTATGAGGACATGATAAAGTCTCCAGACCCACCCGAAGAGTTGCCTTTCAGGATTTTGCTGAAGGGGCTTCTGCCGCACCCCCTTTTGAGGAACAAAGTCAAGAAAGATTTTGAGGAGCTCTTTCCTGAAAAACATGCTTACGATCCTCCAGAAGAGATTTTTGGCAAATTATGAGGTTTGCATATAGTGCTTCTCCTCAACTGATATTAATTTCTAGTCCTTAATCCTGAAATAGTTGGAAATTGGAATAATACAAATGATGTTTTTATTGAGTTCAAGTTTTTGTCTGGCCATTAATAAAAGTTAACTAAACTCTTGGTATATATATATTCAATGATTCTAAAGAAAGGATAAGAGTGGCCTATTATTGAATGATCATTCTGAGATATTAGCTTGACAGCTTGAGGCATGTAATGTGGTTGGATCCAGCCTCAACCGGATGCAATTATCAGGTGATTGGGTGTCAGCCAAAATCCGCTCACCTCTAATTGGGTACTCAAAAAGACCGGTTCTTCTCACCTACCCAAAATCACTATTTAAAGCCAGATCTGTTGTTGTGATTCATGTGTATCAGTTATGCCTCCATGCGGATTGATTACTTAATGCAAGCAAAGTTGTATTGGATAACGTGAAATCTGCATCCAAATTCTATTAGGAAGGAAAGGAGATAGACCTGAGCTTGATCAGGTTGGTTTCGAGAAATCTATCATGCAAAATTGATCTCATTTTGATCAATTCACATGATTTCAGGTTTATAAAACTGAACAGAAGACATTCTCCTTTCACACTCGCATAGAGGACATTGAAGTTGGCAGGATGAGAAAAAATCGTTTTACAAGGAAGAAACAGGATGTTGACTGTTCCGTGCAAGTGGATGTGATATTGTCATTCTTTATTTGCCAATTTATTTGTGTGGTTTCAAATATTGTTGATTAAAGTTTAAACTGGGATGTCTTGTAGAAGTTTCTTCTATTATTAAACAAGAGTTGCTACACATTTTTCTCCATTGTCCACTATTTATGTATTTTTATGATGAATGCTCATATCGGCTTCTTGTGTTTGTGGAGTGTTTATGTGTTGAATGTACTTTGATCCCACCTGCTTCATGAGCAGCCATGATGTGATCCTAGCAGCATGAATCGATTTCGTTTGTTTAGGCTTATTTATTATTTATTTTCATATATGGAACCAACGTGAATGTCCGTTTTCATATATGTGATCTTAGGATTGAGCATAACTCCTAATTTCTAGCCCATTTTGAACCCATAATTAAATAAAATAAACTAACCCAAATAATAAATAAAAACAGACATCCACGTTGGTTCCATATATGAAAATAAATAATAAATAAGCCTAAACAAACGAAATCGATCCATGCTGCTAGGATCACATCATTCTCCCTCTCTTGAAAAGGATTCGTCCTCAAATCCGTGCCCGGATCATAGGTAGTAATGACAAAATGAATTGGATGATTATTCTGGAACAAAGAAAAATCAAATGAAGGAGAAATGTCAATGTTAGGACAATAATGTTTGTCTACTATTCCCTCTTGCCCACACTCTTCCTCAAAATCTATTTACATTGCATTAACTGTCCCAATGAGATTCCTAATTAAGTTCACATTCTCAATCTCATTCATAATAAATTCTATATGTTTAACACGCACAAAATTCTCACATGAGTTTACCCAAGTATTTCCTGACTCATTACTCTCATTTGGATTCTCAAAACTCTCAACACATTCGACTACACATGTAGTTTCATTAATACATTTAGCCATGCATTGAGCTTCAAAATTATCATCACCAGCAACAGTTAAGTCATCCACCTCAGCAATAGCAACAACCTCCACATCACACTCACTCTTTACTACTTGCTCACTCACTACCATGCCAATATTTTCTTCTTTTACATTCACAACAGCAAAACAAGTTTATTTTCTAAGCACTCGGCAACTCTTTATTTTTTCCTCTTTTCAACCTCACTTCTTCTCTTCATTTTAATTGATCTTTATAGGCTTGTTGTGGTGTTAAAAGAGGAAGAATCACTGACCTATGCTCCGTGACATAAATGTACCTACTCCTCTCAACATGATGCCACACTTGCCTATCATATTTCCATGAGCCACCCAACAATACATGACAGTCAAGCATAGGCACCACATCACATAATATCTCATTATGAAACCTCATAGTAGAAAATGCAACCATAAATTGATACTCCACCTTAACCTTAAAAATTAGGCAAGCTGTGTAACACATAAGGCTTAGGATGGTTTTGCAATGGTAACTTCAATTTCTCCACGAGATTAATACTCACTAAATTAGCCCAATGTTCCCCATCAATAATCACACTACACACCTCATCTTTCACAAATACTCTAGTACGAAAGATATTAAAAATTGACAAAGACAAGATAAACTATAAGGCGAAAAAATAAAATAAAAAAAAAAAAAAACCACGTAAGACTTAAAAAAAAAACACCAAAAAAAAAATCATATTCAAAACTCAGTGATAAATTCAACCAAAAATTTCCTTTCCCTAGCACAACTTAACACACAAGGTAATTGATCGAACTTTTCTTATTTCTCTTGCAAAAATTTGAATTTAATTTTTTTTGATAAGGACTATCTAAATCCTAATTACGCATGTAAATCAACAAACAAACTGATTCAGAACTGATTAGAAACCAGAACCTGAAACTGACTCAAATCTCGTAACTAATATTCGGACCAGAAATCGGGACCTGATATGAGAACAGACAGTCTTCAACTATGCACTACTGACTAGATCTCGTCGAGTACATGCAAATCAATATATTATAGGTCTCGTAACTCTTTATAGATCAAAAGTTAAAGCCTTTTTAAATTCAGTGCGCGCCTGAAAAATTCTGACCAAACTGATCCAAAAATTACATACAATTTCGACTCGAATTGACTCAAAACTCCAAGAATTGAATCCTAAATGCTATTACCATGAAAGAACATTATAATAACATCCAAAATGCAGTCATAAACATGAAAAACACAAAGAAAAAAAAATTGAAACTAGAAGAGACGAAAAAAAGAAATATAAAGACTTCATAAAAAGATAAAAATAGAGAAAATCTTGACCTTGGAACCCTGAGCTCTGATACCAAATGATAGAAATCGGATACGAAGAAGACGAAATCCGATCCAAGATCCCGTAGACCCCCAAAGAACCTGTCATTGAAAACCATTGGAGATAGCCTCAGATGAATTTTGCCAGCAAAATGGACGTCACAAAGGATGCCAACCCTTTGATAAGTCTTTGTTTAATCACTGAACGATGATAAAATTTTCTTAATCTCAAGAAAAATCACTATTCACGCACTAAAAATTGGGTCCTTCATTAAGAGTTATTTTTTAGTTTAAATAATGACATGCTCAAACCCTAAGAGAGCCAAAAAGTCTAAAATAGCCATAAACTACCCATTACCAACTAAAAGCCCATAACTCGTAATTTCTAGCCCATTTTGAACCCATAATTAAATAAAATAAACTAACCCAAATAATAAATAAAAACGGATATCCACGTTGGTTCCATATATGAAAATAAATAATAAATAAGTCTAAACAAACGAAATCGATCCATGCTGCTAGGATCACATCAAGCCACATCAGTAACCATTGACAAGCCACATCAAACTTTAAGGTAATGATTGGCTCTCCTTTATATCTATAATTGATCTAATTGTAACTCTTTTAAGTTATAAATTACATTACAATTTCACCCACCCCAAATTTTTTTGATGATATATGTATCTCTATATGGAAAAAAAACTACTATACAATAAAAATATCATGTCATATATGTAACATCTCAATAATATACGATCACACTTGCTGAATGATAAAAAATACAACTAAATAAATAGAATTTTATTTAACACAATTCATATACGTTATATAATTATTAGTTGATAATAACACGTCGCTCATTCTACAATAGTACCAAATAATTACTCTTCTACATGATTCTTACAATGACTACTTTTCTTCAAAAATTAGTTGGCAATCGAATGGATATGACTGGTCTCTTAGTATTAGAGTATCTGTCTTGATATTTGAAGAAAATGGAATCAAGTATTTGGGTTAGGGCTTATCCAAAAGAAAAGTTGAGTGGGAAAGCAACCTCATCTAGTTATCTCCTCTGTGGGAAAAAGGTTGAATATTAGATTGAATAGGGATTTAGATTATGTGATAAACTGGATTTTGTATTGATTTTTTTAAATAAATAACGATCGGTAGTTATTAGATAATAATTTAAATATATTTAAATATTATCTGTGCATTTCTATTAAAACATACGTGACGGAATATTATAAAAAAATTCAACATAATTTAGCATAATTTAACTTAATACTGAATCTGAATACTTAAAATAGGGGCAGATGAATATGAAGTATTTGACTCCAAAGAGGGAGAAAATCTACAATACAACGGAGGTAACACGTCATCCGTGCAACAATCCAATAATCCATTGCCACGCGTGCTAAAATATTAAAAAACAACTAAAAAAATTGTTACTGAATCATACATGTCATTTACTAATTTGTTGGTGGTACCACATCACCCGTACCTCCGTTGCACCAAACAATTACTCCCAAAGAGGGGTTGCATTTATCCATTATCCAACACGTGGCCAAAGATGACAGGTCCACTTAGGATGACAAGTGGACCCCATGTGTCACTTATCCGCTACCTTTAGTTGAAAGTAAAGGGGATGATATTATTGTATATGCATACAGAAGGCACAGTTGTGAAATGAGAGGGAATCATTTTGAATGAAGGTTCCTCCCTTCAAATCTTGCAATTGGGTATTAAAAAAGTAGAACAAAAAAGAAAGAAACCCTTTGGAAAATATAGCAAGAGGAAGCTTTTTTTTTCCCTTGATGATGATGATGGCACATAGGCAGCACAGCTGCCAGTGCCATTTTTGTCTTTAAATTTGGTGGCTGAAGTGTCAGCAAAAATTCACAGAGGCTTATCTTCACTTGCACTGTAGCTTCTTCTGCTTTGTTTGCTTCTTTGTTTCTTCCTTTCTTTCTCTTGCAGAAACCTTATCTGTTTGTATCAACTTGGTTGTTTCATAGAAGTTTTAATGGATAGCAAGAGAGAAATGTCTTCTTCTTCTTCTTTCTCATTCACTGCTGATCTTTTTGGCACCAAGGAGTCACCACCATCATCATCTACAGGGACTTTTGCATCCCTTTTGTCACCTCCATCAACGGTATATATACTGATACTTCTTCATGTATACATGTGGTAATGGCATTTGTTATGCTTCTTCTTATGTTCTTTGAATAAAAATGATTATACGTAGGTTAGTAAAAAATCTCAAATCTCGTTTGATATGGGTTTTTGGATAATTTTTTATCCCAATTCAAAAAATTAATTAGGATTCAGGATAATTTTTTCGAATCATAATCATGACGAGACCAATAATAGGCAGGACATCCCGATTTTCATCCCAAATTATATACTTCGGCTAAATGGTTTTTTTTTTTTCAAAAAAAAAATTCCTGAATTTATTTGCTTTTGATCTTCAAAAACAAGTTGCACCAAAACCAGATCAAAAATCCTGAGTTTATTTTGATCTGGTTTTGGTGCAACTTATTTTTGAATGTGATGTCAATGGAATCTTAAAAATTTCGGCCATGTTTTTTTGTTCCTACAATGATGAATATTTAGGAGTGGCTAAATGGTTTTTTTTTTTTTTTTTTTTTTTAAATCCTGAATTTATTTGTTTTTGATCTTCAGGCCATGGGGAGGAGTTCCTCAAATTCTGAGGTTATAGGATCTTGGCAGAAACAGCCCTCAGGAAACCAAGCCTGGAATATCAAAAAAGGAACACCAGGTTTATAAGCAAAGCTTGTTTTCCTTTCAGTTAATTTCCATTCACTCATTTTTCTTGTGAATTAATCCTGAGAATAACCTAACACTTCATTTTTATTTTCCTGAACAATATATATACAGCTCTGCAAGCTGAAAGTGCAAGCTGTAATATACCCAACAAGGACAAGAGATCTATTTTTGAGGAAGAAAGAACAGAACCATGTCATCTAAGCTCATCTCTTTATTATGGTGGGCAAGATATCTATTCACATTCCCCAGGCACCCACGCCCCTGCATCATACTCTATGGTGAGTTTCGTTTATTCAATCCTTAGTTATTAGAGGCGCGTCGTGAAATAATAAAAACCCATGTGATATAATTGTTAATTTTCCTTAATGAGTTGAATTTATAGGATAAACATTAGAATTCACTTTATTGAATCCTTTTTTTTTCTATATAAAAAAAGAAATTAAAAGAAAAAACTAAAATGTGAAATAATAAAAACCCATGTGATATAATTGTTAATTTTCTTTATTGAGTTGAATTTATATGATAAATTTATTAGAATTATTCTAATTGAGAAGTTAATATAAAAACTAAAAAAATACGGGGTGCCATATGCCTTACTTTGATTAGGCATACGCCTCATCTTGCGCCTCGGTGCGCCTTACGTCTTTAAAAACTATGGCACCTCGCCAAATAGGCTCAAGGAGGCGTGGCAACAACACTTTCATACGAGGGCCTAGACGTGCCTTTAACTATGATCTCTCCCACTTTTCCCCTTCACTTTTCTATTCCATTGGTCCTTATTTTTTCCTATCCTCAATTCCTCTTGGTGTTTTCTCTTTGTGTTATAGTTTAATCATGATTAGTTAATGAGATGATGCATCAAAGTAATTCTGCTATTTGATTTCTGAATGAATGAATTAGTTTAAGAAAGATGGTGGTGAAGATGATGGCAACAATTCCAATGGTGCCTCTAGAGGAAACTGGTGGCAAGGTACTGAGATTCAGATAAAGCTATGACTAGCTATTGGTTCTAGATAATGCTAACTCTCGTAATACTTCTTGCTTCTTTTTCTTCAGGTTCGCTTTATTATTAAATAGAACCTTTCTGTCCCTTGGCAGATGAATTCTTCTTCTATTTTAAGGTATGTTATTCAGATAAAGGTCAATAGATCAGTTTGGACATACAAACCCAAAAATGTTAGTTTGTCTGAAAGCATGTCCGAACAGGGAGATTAACATTTCACTGTAACTACAATGAAATGTTAATTTGTCTTAACAATTTGGGTTAATATTAATTTATTCGTTCGATTTGATTTGCTTTAAAGTGAATATGGGTTGGAAAAAATGGATTCGTTTAATAAATGGGTCAATTCATTTATTAAACGAATCGAATATGAATTTAAGCTCATTGATTCGTTTATTCATTTAAGATTCGTTTTATTTTTTTCTCCTACTATTTATTGATATTTTTCAATTTATATTCGAGAAATTATGGTTAATTACTATAGAAAAATAATATTGTGGAAATTTGGTGAGCTATTTTTAATAAATATATCAATTACATATTTCATATTTATATATTTATGATGGATTAATGTAAATAAATTATGATAAATTATGTTATTTAATAATATAATGACTAAACGAATATTCGTATTTGATTCGTTTAATAAACGAATCGAATAGGAATCTATCACATTTTGATTCAATTCTTTTAGGATTCGATACAAATTCGATTCGTTAATTTGTCTGTTTTAACATGTCTTTGGACATACTAGCACGACCATTTCTCCCATTCATTCATTAATAAAACAATGATAAAAAGAAGTCCATTAGATTTATGTGTCAATACACATTTGATCCATAACGTAATACAACTGGTCTAAAAAACAATAAAATATACGAGTAAAATATTCCATTTATCATGAATATTATAACCCAATAAGTATAAAATAAAGTAACATAATGCATCAATGATGGGTATCGTAATATAATAGATTTTCGAGCTCTAACAGAAGAAAAAAAATCCTTTGCTCTTTTAGCAATCTCCTTCATTATAGTTGGATCTAACAACTGATGCCATAACAGATTTTCTGTAACTGATGAAAAGTCTGTGTTTCTCCAAATCTGAAACACATAAGCACTTTAGATCCACAAAAAATTACTGTGAAAATGAAATTTAATTTGCTTAGTTGTGTAATTCGTTTCTGTTGTATGAATTTTTACATTTTGCAGGTATTAAGCCTAGTGGAGAATAAGATTATGGAAGACTTGCATTATAAATAAACAGCTTATGGAAGAGAGCTAACTATAATTTTCAAATGGCTTCTCCATTACATAGTCTTCATGTGATCTCTTTGTTTTTAGAGTTTTTTTGTTCTTGAAATGATTAAGAGAATGAGTAATTTTTACCCCTGCATACTGGGCAAAATTCTTAGTCAATTCAATATTGTCTTTCTGCAGTAAGCCCAGAAAAGCAGACAAAGAACATATATTATGGCCTTAAATTTGTTTATTGATAACGATTTTACATGGCACTTATCGAACAAGTAATATAGTAAAGTATCAATCCCTCGAGGACACGTTATTAATCCTACTGAATATTATAACTAGATTAATATTACCTTTAACTAAGCAAAGAATTTAAGAAGTTTATTTTTGAAGATTAGTTTAATTAAAAGCAAATTAAAAACTGAAATTTAAATAATGAAGGTTGCAATTTCATCAAGCATGTTGAGTGTATTTTGTACTTTTTCAATACTAGTATGGCAATTATGAATTATTAACCTAGAATACAGAATTATTAAACAAGCCTATGTCCATAGTCATATAAAAACGCTTAATTCAGTTCAATTATATATATGTCTATGATAATTAACATGAATCAAACTCACTAAGATCAAGTTTTACTTATGATTACGCATGCCCTGTAAATGTATGTCTATCCTACGCGAAAATCTATTCATATGAATGAAATCATGCATGATCAATTCTCAATGTTAAACCAAAACTCTCTTTGTCAAGTTCATTAGAGTTTATCACAACTACCATATTGGTTGGCCAAGTAATAGAATGCATTAAATGTTGTGATTCACTTGATCACTTTAGAATGTGTTTTGAGGAAAAATCGAAACCTTCTATTACTCACAAGAATAGAAATTACAATAGTGTTTAAACTTTACAAATACAAAAACCTCACTACACTCTAACACTCAACACTCTTTGGGATGAATTTACACTGAGATTAGAGCTCCTTTTTATAAGGCAAAAACGTGTGCTATAGTGCACACGTTTTTGCCAGCTAAATGCTCACTGGCCAAGTTGGCCAACTTGTGTGCATGCATGAAGATGCATGGCTGGACTGCTGGAGCACCGAAAGTAGTTTGTAGTCTTCTGGTTTGATGATTACAGCTTGCTGGATGTGTGATTGTTGCTTGCTGGACTTTACAATTGATCATGCATGATTTCACTGATGGAGAATAGTCATTGCATCGAGCTTCTGCCTGAGCTCCTTGGATACGTGTGCAAATGCTAAACATCCGAATATTCTGAGGTGAGAATATGAGAGATACTTACCAGACCACACTTTCTCCGGAATCTCAAAGTTCAACGGTACAGATGGTGATCTGTTGATCAGGTAGCAGGCGGCACAAACAGTTTCTCCCCATAATGGCTTTGGTAGCTTAGCCATATTGATAATGCTTCTGACTTTCTCCATAATGGTACGGTTCATTCTTTCAGCGACACCACTGTGTTGTGGGGTGCGCGGAACAGTCATTTCATGTCGAATACTGTGGTTTCCGCAGTAGGCATTGAACTCCCTGAAAGTGTATTCGCCTCCATTGTCTGTGCGAAGGCACTTCAGTTTCTTCTCTATTTCTCGCTCGACCATGGCATGTAACAGTTTGAAATAGTCATGGACATGATCCTTTGATTTCAGAAAATACACTCATACTTTCCGAAAAGCATCATCAATAAAAGTCAGAAAATATTTATTACCGCCTAGTGAATTTACCTCCAACGGACCACAAACATCAGAGTACACCAGACTGAGTAACTCTGATTTTCTTGTAGAAGTGAAATTGAAAGAGACTCTATGTTGCTTACCGAATAGACAGTGATTACAAGGATCCAGAGCAACATTTTTGGAGACATATATTAGTGTTGGGGTTTTATTGGGAATTACAAGGTTAGCGCAGCGGAATGCGGAAAAACGATTTTTCCGATTTCAAAATTTTTTCTTGGAACAATTAAATAAACTAATTTATTTAATTATCCAATACTTAAATTATGAAATATAACCCAAGAAATCATATTTCTTTTAATTACAAAATTACCCCAAATTTTTACAAATTAATTATTTTGGTTTTAAATATGTCAATTACATATTTAATTAATTCCAAATTAACCCAAAAATAATTTTACAAGTTTTGCAACAAAACCAGAATATTTTCCAGAATTGCGCCAACAGCCCAGTTTTTCTGGAATTTATAAAACAGCCCAAAACTTTAGTTAATTGTAATTTGGCCCAATTTGTTCAAAACATATCAAGATCAAATCCAATTAATCCCAAATTTTACATGCATCAAATATACATCAAATTAAAGCTTATATATGAAAAGCCCCAAAATTTGAGTGGGTTTGGAACCCTAATTTCATAAATCACTCAAATTGGCAATTTACACTAAATTACTAAAATTCAATACTTTAATCTTCAAATTACTACACCAATTAATTCTCACCGTCATGAAATTAATCAAGAACAATTCTAGGCTAATTATGAATGGCTAATTAACTCTAGAATATCAACTTTAATTTTCTAATTAATTTATTAAGCTTAATTACATTAATAAGCAAATAAATTAATTCTACATGCTTAAACACATCCAACAAGCATCCAATAATTTTAATTACAAACTAAAAGAATATAGACATGTTCTTAACAACACAATTGAAGCTAAGAATTTTTGAAATATTTTTCATGTAAGAAAAATGTGAAAAGAACTTACAAAATCAAGCCTTTTTGCCTTTGTTTTGCCTTCTTTTCTTTTCTTCACCAAAATGCTCTCAATTCTTTGTTTCTAATTTTTGTTGATCTTGCGTGAGTGACTAAGAAGAGAATCAAAACAAATTTTTGATTTAAAACTCATTCACCCACCCGTAAATTATGACGAACACGGATAAACTCACTGAATCATACAGGTCGAGGTCACTGCATACGTATAATCCTTCCGTCACAGGTATCCGGATTAATCCAGAGATATAGATACAAACGTCAAATCTCTATAGATATAATCACGTCGACGTTTCTATTAGCAATCCCTCAAATAACACTTAGAACTAATTTCTACAGTGTACCACGGGCCCATGGATTTAACAGATTGCTAATTCCATATTGAATACCTATACTCTGTACACAGAGCTGACGGATCCTATCTTGATACACACAGGATATCCTGAGCATCAGTCCACACCCAACGAACAGGCGGAGGTCTGATCTAAATAGATCGTTGACGTGACTGCCATCTAAGTGTGGAGGATAACTCAGATATCCACAGTGGTATCTCAAGTCAAAGAATCACTATGCTCACTCAACCTGAGAAGATTCTTATTGACGTTGGTGTATCATCCATTAAGAAACTTCGGTGAGTCGTTCAGTGTTTATCCGCTATAAACACCTACACGTCTATACGAGTCTCCAAGACTCATGGTTCACTGAGAAACCATCGAAATCCAAGATTTCAATATACGACATGTATCAGTCTCATCGGGTTTACTTTACTGACCAAGTAATGTAAACCTTGACCGGGAACTGTCTAAGAATGACAACGTCATGATACAACTCAATGTCATTTGCGACGCTTTTGCAACAGTATCATAACTAATCATTTTAAGGTCGGTTACGTCTTTACCATATTAAAGAATAAGTTATATAAAAGAAACTGTTCATTTTATTCATAATAAAACGTTACATTAGTATTTACAAGGAAATACATAATAAAATTGGCGCTCAGAGCACCAACCCTAACAAAATCTCCCACTTGCTCTAGTGCCAATATCGATTGTATCTAATACCATCGACTCCACATGTTTATCAAATAACTTCGGAGGTATGGCCTTCGTAAGCGGGTCTGCTACATTATCTTGACTCGGTACCTTGCACACGACAATGTCCCCTCGCGACACAATCTCTCGAATGATGTGGTACTTTCATTCTACATGCTTCGACTTCTGATGCGCCCTTGGTTCATTTGCTTGTGCAATGGCTCCAGTATTATCACAGTATAACAGAATCAGATTCTCGATACTTGGGACTACTCCCAATTCTGTGATAAAGTTCCTAACCCATACAGCTTCCTTTGCAGCTTCTGAAGCTGCAATATATTCCGCCTCTGTGGTGGAATCATCTGTTGACTCCTGTTTGGAACTCTTCCAACAAACTGCACCACCGTTAAGGGTAAACACGAATCCTGATGTAGACTTTCTATCATCAGGATCCGATTGGAAATCGGAATCCGTATACCCATTAACTTGCAGTTCGTTTCCTCCATAAATTATAAACTTATCCTTATTACCTTTAAGATACTTTAGGATATGTTTAATGGCCATCCAATGGTCATTTTCTGGATTGGACTGATATCTGCTCTTCACACTAACTACGAAGCTGATATCATGACTAGTACATAACATGACATACATGATGCTGCCCAAACATAAAACATAAGGTTGATTAGACATTCTAATCTTCTCATCTTCTGTTTGCGGACACATCTTCTTCGAAAGATGTAAGCCATGTCTGAACGGTATGTTTGCTGTCTTACAGTTAACAAAATTATACCGTTCTAATATCTTATCTATGTACGTTGATTGGGATAACCCAATAAGCTTCCTTTCTCTATCTCTATAGAGTTTTATGCCCAAGACATAAGAAGCTTCACCCAGGTCCTTCATGGAGAAATTCTTACAGAGGTAAGCTTTGACGCCTTGCATCATCCCAATGATAAAGATGTCATCAACATAGAGAATTAAAAATACCACCATAATCCCACTGGCCTTCTGATACACACAAGATTCTTCCGAATTCTTGAGAAAACCAGACAATTTGATTATCTCGTCGAATCGAAGATTCCAACTTCGTGAAGCCTGTTTAAGTCCATAAATGGACTTCTTCAGCTTACATACCATGCCCGAGTTCTCGCTGGATGCAAAACCTTCCGGTTGTTCCATATAGATTTCTTCATCAAGAAATCCATTTAGAAAAGTCGTTTTGACATCCATTTGCCAAATCTCGTAATCATGATATGCGGCAATTGACAATAAAATCCTGATGGACTTTAGCATGGCAACTGGAGAAAAAGTTTCATCGTAGTCGACTCCAGGTCGCTGCGAGTAACATTTAGCTACCAGTCGGGCCTTAAATGTTTCAACCTTTCCATCGGGCCCTCGTTGCCTCTTGTAAATCCATTTACAACCGATAGGAACAATTCATTCGGGAAGAGGAACCAAGTTCCAAACTTGATTCTCATACATTGAGTCCATCTCGGATTTCATGGCGTCTTGCCACTTCACGGAGTCGATGTCCAACATCGATTCTCTATAGGTAAAAGGGTCAGTCTATTCTAATAAGAGAACATCGAGACTCTTTTCTTGTATCAAATACAAGCGTTCTGGAGGTCTAGATACCCTTTGTGACCTACGGAGTGTGTGTGTTGAAGGTTCTCCATCTTCTTGAACTACAGGTTCCTCCATTAGTTCGTTGGTTCCAGGTTGTACTTCATCAAGTTCAACATGTCTATGATCACCACCTTCAGCCAAAAATTCTATTTCTAGAAATTTTGCGAAGCGAGCTACGAACACATTTCGATGCTTGGTATCATAGAACAAATATTCTTTCGTATGTGAAGGATATCCAACAAACCTAAACTTCTGCCCTCGAGGCAAAAGCTTATCTTGCTGAGCCATCCTGACATAAGCAGGACACCCCCAAATCTTAATATAACTAAGATTTGGTTTCCTACCGGTCCATATCTCATACGGAGTCGTAGGAACAGCCTTGGAAGGAATCTTGTTCAAAAGATGTGCGGCAGTTAAAAGAGCATAACCCCATAAATAATAGGGTAAATCTGTATAACTCAACATCGATCAGACCATATCTAATAAAGTCTGATTTCTCCTCTCAGATACTCCATTATGTTGCGGAGTACCAGGAGGAGTATATTGAGCGAGAATCTCATTCTCCTTTAAATAATCAGTGAACTCTCCACTCATATATTCACCGCCTCGATCAGATCGAAGGCATTTAATATATTGACCAGTTTGTTTCTCAACTTCATTTCGGACTTCTTTGAACTTTTCAAAGGTTTCTGATTTATGTCTCATCAAATAGACATAACCGTACCGTGATAGATCATCGGTAAAGGTGACGAAGTAAGAAAAGCCACTGTGAGCAGTTTGACTTAAGGGACCACATACATCAGAATGTACGAGTTCCAACAAGTCACTGGCTCGGTGTCCAACACCTGAAAATGAGGCTTTGGTCATTTTACCCCGAATACAAGATTCGCAAGTTGGATAAGGTTCAATGGTGAGATCATGTATCAAACCATTCTTAACCAATTGGGTTAGGCGTTTCACGCCTATATGACCTAACCTCATGTGCCAGAGTTCAGTATTATTTATATCAGATTGTTTACGTTTATTTATTCCAGTATTAAAGATATCTTGTAAGGTACGCAATATGTAATGACCATGCTTATTTGGACAACAAAGGATCTGAATTACAACTATCATATAAATACAAAGAATGATTCTTAATATTTACATTATAACCTTCAGTATCTAATACAAAAGGGACATAATATTCGCCACACATCCTGGCACAAAATAGCAGTCATGCAACAAAAGTCTCCCACTGGGTAAGGGAATCTCACATAAGCCCACTGCAACTGCATCCAGAGAGTCGCCACTCCCGAACCGCAACTGCATATCCCCAGATTTCAGCCGTCTACTTCCCGTCAGCACCTGCAACGTATTGCAAATGTGAATAGGATAAGCAAAATCCAAAATCCAATTAGATGTAATAGCTTCACAAGCCAAAGAGATATCAATAATAGGAAAAATAAAAGTATCTGATGTCGATGCTCTTTCCTTCATGAGTTGCGCAAGATAGTCCGGGCAGTTACGTTTCCAGTGCCCGACTTTCTGGCAGTGGTGGCACTTATCTTCGGAAGCTCTCTTGGGCTTCGCTGTCTTGCCCTGCGGATGAATATTGAAACCCTTCTTTTTCTTTCCTTTAAACTTCTTCCCCTAAAACTTGGATTGGGAAGAAGCGGAAAGTGAAGTGGGTTTCGGAAGGCGAGGCGAAACTCCTTTCCTTAAATCTTCCTCTGCTGTGAGAAGCATCATATGCAACTCACGGTAAGAACAGTGAATCCCATTCATGTTGAAGTACATGACGAACTGGCGATATGAAGCCGTGAGTGAACCGAAAATGACACTACGGCCAAGAGTCTCATTCAGAGGGAAATCATGTCGCCTCAACTGCTCGATCAAATCGATCAAGTGAAGCACTTATGGGCTTACAGCCTGCCCCTCATCAAGTTTAGAATGGAACAATTCCATCGAAACTTTATGAACAATGACCTGTTCCTGGTTCATGAACGATTCACGAAGCTGTGTCATCATGCTATATGCATCGTGCATCTCCCAATAAGTCTTCTTAAGCTCAGAAGAAAGAGAACTCAAGATGAATGATTTAACCCTTAAATCATCATCATTCCATCGCTGGAAAGTCTCATGTTCTTCAGGTAATGCATCGGGTGATATAGCAAGCGGTAATGGACCTTCCAAAATATACCCCAGTTTCTCGGAATTGAGGACAATCCTCAAGTCCATATCCCAATCCGTAAATTTTTCTGCGCTTTTCAGTTTGTTAGTATCAAGCATACGTGCAAAAGGATTGGGTGGAGGTGCCGCCATCGCAAATCTATCAAATAGATAGCGAAACAACGGTCAGTAAATAAGCAGATAAAAGATTATAACAGTTTCATAATATATCATAAAGCATTAACTAGATCATGGATTTTTAATCTAAAAATGCCCCTCCCACTATTTCATGCAATATTGTAATCCCCAAACAGAATACAAAACATGCGATAATCAAATCATAACATAATAGTGAAAGATGGACCCCATGAATATATTTCAGCTCACAGCTTTGGCACGTTCTCGCCTACGTATATTCATTTAGGTAGACAACACATTGTCGATCACTCAATAGTGACTCATGGGTTTTCGGTCCTGGTCGTTTCTCGTTGTGACAACTTTGGCACGTTCACAAGGAGGCGTACCAAGGTCAAACTTGTCAATGATGAATTCAAGATACTTACGTAACCCTGACAGCTTTGGCACGTTCAGGATTCCGCTTTCGCTTGAATTCACCTAATATCAAATATATCAGGTACAGATAAATTTCTACCGACCATATCCTCAAAGCTTGGCACGTTCTCGGATATAGTCGTAGAAAATTTACCGATAAGCGGTATTGACAAGACGAACCGATTAATATACATCAAATACATATTAAATTATAAACCTTATTTTAAATAGAGATTTTTCGCTAAAGATGTATTAATTTATTTAATCAAATTAAATAAGTACAAGCATGCATTAAAGTCAAGATTAAAGTCAATATTGAATTTTCAAGACATAATCATATATCGGGGTTCCAGAATCAGACTCGCTCTGATACCATTTTGTTGGGGTTTTATTGGGAATTACAAGGTTAGCGTAGCGGAACGCGGAAAAACGATTTTTCCGATTTCAAAATTTTTTCTTGGAACAATTAAATAAACTAATTTATTTAATTATCTAATACTTAAATTATGAAATATAACCCAAGAAATCATATTTCGTTTAATTACGAAATTACCCCAAATTTTTACAAATTAATTATTTTGGTTTTAAATATGTCAATTACATATTTAATTAATTCCAAATTAACCCAAAAATAATTTTACAAGTTTTGCAACAAAACCAGAATATTTTCCAGAATTGCGCCAACAGCCCAGTTTTTTCTGGAATTTATAAAACAGCCCAAAACTTTAGTTAATTACAATTTGGCCCAATTTGTTCAAAACATATCAAGATCAAATCCAATTAATCCCAAATTTTACATGCATCAAATATACATCAAATTAAAGCTTATATATGAAAAGCCCCAATATTTGAGTGGGTTTGGAATCCTAATTTCATAAATCATTCAATTGCCAATTTACACTAAATTACTAAAATTCAATACTTTAATCTTCAAATTACTACACCAATTAATTCTCACCATCATGAAATTAATCAAGAACAATTCTAGGCTAATTATGAATGGCTAATTAACTCTAGAATAGCAACTTTAATTTTCTAATTAATTTATTAAGCTTAATTACAATAATAAGCAAATAAATTAATTCTACATGCTTAAACACATCCAACAAGCATCCAACAATTTTAATTACAAACTAAAAGAATAGAGGCATGTTCTTAACAACACAATTGAAGCTAAGAATTTTTGAAATATTTTTGATGTAAGAAAAATGTGAAAAGAACTTACAAAATCAAGCCTTTTTGCCTTTGTTTTTCCTTCTTTTCTTTTCTTCACCAAAATGCTCTCAATTCTTTGTTTCTAATTTTTTTTGATCTTGCGTGAGTGACTAAGAAGAGAATCAAAACAAATTTTGATTTAAAACCCATTCACCCACCCATAAATTATGACGAACACGGATAAACTCACTGAATCATACAGGTTGAGGTCATTGCATACGTATAATCTCTCCATCACAGGTATCCGGATTAATCCAGAGATATAGATACAAACGTCAAATCTCTATAGATATAATCACGTCGACGTTTCTATTAGCAATCCCTCAAATAACACTTAGAACTAATTTCTGCAGTGTACCACATGCCCATGAATTTAACAGATTGCTAATTCCATATTGAATACCTATACTCCGTACACAGAGCTGATGGATCCTATCTTGATACACACAGGATATCCTGAGCATCAGTCCACACCCAACGAACATGCGGAGGTCTGATCTAAATAGATCGTTGACGTGACTGTCATCTAAGTATGGAGGATAGCTCAGATATCCACAGTGGTATCTCAAGTCAAAGAATCACTATGCTCACTCAACCTGAGAAGATTCTTATTGACGTTGGTGTACCATCCATTAAGAAACTTCGGTTAGTCGTTCAGTGTTTATCCGCTATAAACACCTACACGTCTATACGAGTCTCCAAGACTCATGGTTCACTGAGAAACCATCGAAATCCAAGATTCCAATATACGACATGTACCAGTCTCAACGGGTTTACTTTACTGACCAAGTAATGTAAACCTTGACCGGAAACTGTCTAAGAATGACAACGTCATGATATAACTCAATGTCAATTGCGAAGCTTTTGCAACAGTATCATAACTAATCATTCTAAGGTCGGTTACGTCTTTACCATATTAAAGAAGAAGTTATATAAAAGAAACTGTTCATTTAATTCATAATAAAACGTTACATTAGTATTTACAAGGAAATACATAATAAAATTGGCGCTCAGAGCACCAACCCTAACAATTAGATCATTCTTTGTCAAGGTAGACAATCCTCTTTCACTAATGTGACCGAGTCTCTGGTGCCACAGATTCTGAGAAGCCTCTGGTTCAGCTATATTGAGGCTTTCTGCATATATCTTCACATGAATCTTGTATAGAGTTCCACAAATATGTCATCGGGCGATGACCATGGCACATTTGATCATTCTCCAAGTGCCATTGCTTAAGTGGCTAGCATAACCCTATTTTTCAAGGGCAACCCCCGAGAGTAAGTTGAGCCGAAGTTCTGGAACATGTCTTACCTCCTTTAGAGTTATCGTATACCCTGTATTTGTCTGCAACTGTATTTCACCAATTCCCACTATCTGAGAAGAACTGGTATTCCTCATCTTCACTGCTCCAAAGTCTCATGCTTTGTATGTTTTGAAGAAATCCATGTGAGGAATGACGTGGTAGGATGCTGCAGTATCTACCACCCACTAGACATCCTGAGTTGTGATGTGAAGGCATTCTTCTTTCTGGCCGGAGCATATAGCTACATATACTGTGGTATCAGTAGCTGAGGTTACACAGAGGGATCCCGAAACTCAGAAACAGAGCTTCGGTTCGGAAAATCGGTTCCGACGAAAGTTGTCAAAAATCCAATTTGAGGGTATCATCAGCTAGTTCACGTCGAGACGAGCTCGATGGTATTTTTCGATGATCGATCGGAGGTCAGGGTGAACCGCACGCGCCGTCCAGAGGCCAGCCCACGCGCTCCCACGCGCAGCATGCGCTCCCAGGTTGAAGACGATACATGTGGCTGAAAAGTCAGCGCCACGTCATGCCCAGTCAGCAGCCACGTCATCGGCCACGTGTCTGACACGTCAGCAAGCCGGTCCCACAAGTGGTATCAGGAGCTTTGGTTCTTCTTTGGGGTCGTAAAACCGAAACCTTCTATTACTTACAACAATAGAAATTACAATAGTGTTTAAACTTTACAAATACAAAAACATCACTGCACTCTAACACTCAACACTATTAGGGATGAATTTACACTGAGATTATTGTAGACTCTGATTTCGGCCAAGGTCCACAATCGAGATTATCAATTTGTAGGGCGCGAGTAAATCCTGCAAAACATATAGAACGAATAAGGAGCTTACTGCCCACCGGTGTGGTGGAAACCGTAGACACTCCGACGCTCAAGTTAGTGATGGTATCGATCAACGCAAAGTAAACTGGTCAAGGCTTTTATGTACCTCAACCTTCAGTGGTGTGCCGTGAGGGCGGTTGTGAATCAGTTTCGACTTTATAATTGAGGTGGTCTCTTTTTCGATCCCCTTTGATGGTGTCTTTCTTCCTCTTTTTATAGGTATTGGTATCCTCTCTTTATCTGCCCGTTGGAGATATTATTAATGAGGCTTTGATTCGGATCTTCCATACTCGGTAACTGATGATCTTGTCTTCTCCCTGAAACCGTCGACTTCATGGTAGTATTTATGAATGCAGATTCTTTCTTCAAGTTTGTAACTGGTGCCCGTTGATCTTCTTTATGTTCAACAGGCCTGGACCTTTATGTAATATCTTCGTGTGTGGGCCCAGTTTGTAGATGGGCTTCTAGTCTTGTGGCGTAATGTCGTTTTTGCCCTTAGAGTCAATTTTGGCCCAAACAGTTTGTCCCCTACTCTCTAAGCCTGGAAGTCTTTAGGCTTGGAGAGTACTGTCGTATGTTCCGAAAATAAGTCTTCCTTGCTTTCGTTTATAGCCTGTAAGGGAGTGTCCTATGCTGAGCGAACCGGATTGCTTTTAGAAAGAATCTCACTCGGCATGTCACATGGACCCAATGGGTGGCTCCGGATGTTTGAACCAAGTCTTATAGTGCGATTGATCCTTATCAAGCGTGATACACAGATAGTGAAAGTCCATATAAAGCCATTTACATGTCGTATAAATTGGGGATACTCTTTGTCTTGACATGGCCCGTAGGAAGTCTCTGGATGAACTAGCTCGACACTGTTGTATGGGAATTGCGAATGTCATTGCTCCAATTTGACTCGACGCGAGTCATCCAGGGGTGTCCCCTGTTGATTGAACCTTGAGATGGTTCAGGAGTGATTTCACACGACTTTGTCGTATGGGACGAGTAATTCCGTAACTCAGGTCTGACTCGACATGAGTCACTTGGGGGATGTCCCCTGTCGACTGAACCTTGAGGTGATTCAGGAGTGATCTCATTCGATATGTCGTATGGGACGAGTGAATTCCATAACTTAGATGAAACTCGACATGAGTCACTTAGGGGATGTCCCCTGTCGACTGAGCCTTGAAGTGGTTCAGGAGTGATTTCACTCGACTTTGTCGTATGGGACGAATGATTTCCGTAACTCAGATCTGACTCGACATGAGTCATTGGGGGATGTCCTCTGTCGACTGAACCTTGATGTGGTTCAGGATTGATTTCACTCGACACTGTCGTAAAGGAGAAGTGAATACCATAACTCAGATACAACTCGACATGAGTCACCTGGGGATGTCCCCTGTCGACTGAACCTTGACGTGGTTCAGGAGGATTTCACTCGACACTGTCGTGAAGGACGAGTGAATTCCATGACTAAGATGAAACTCGACATGAGTCACTGGGGGATGTCCCCTGTCGACTGAACCTTGATGTGGTTCAGGAATAATTTCACTCGACACTGTCGTAGGGATGAGTGAATTCCATAACTAACATGAAACTCGACATGAGTCACTTGGGGGATGTCCCCTGTCGACTGAAACTTGATGTGGTTCAGGAGTGATTTCACTCGACACTGTCATAAGGGATGAGTGAATTACCATAACTAACATGAGACTCGACATGAGTCACTTGGGGGATGTCCCCTGTCGACTGAACCTTGACGTGGTTCAGGAGTGATTTCACTCGACACTGTCGTAAAGGACGAGTGAATACCATAACTCAGATATAACTCGACATGAGTCACCTGGGGATGTCCCCTGTCGACTGAACCTTGACGTGGTTCAGGAGTGATTTCACTCGACACTGTCGTAAAGGACAGTGAATACCATAACTCAAATATAACTCGACATGAGTCACCTGGGGATGTCCCCTGTCGACTGAACCTTGACGTGGTTCAGGAGTGATTTCACTCGACACTGTCGTAAAGGACAAGTGAATACCATAACTCAGATATAACTCGACATGAGTCACCTGGGGATGTCCCCTGTCGACTGAACCTTGACGTGGTTCAGGAGTGATTTCACTCGACACTGTCGTGAGGGACGAGTGAATTCCATAACTAAGATGAAACTCGACATGAGTCACCTGGGGATGTCCCCTGTCGACTGAACCTTGACGTGGTTCAGGAGTGATTTCACTCGACACTGTCGTAAGAGACGAGTGAATTGTATAACTCAAATCTGACTCGACATGAGTCATCTGGGGGATGTCCCCGGTTCGACGTTCTCCATGCCGTAATACTTTGACCCAGTTCAACTGTTATTAATGCAAACCCTATCGCGGATTACGAGGAGTTTTTGGCGGGAATATTGGCGCCAAATTGAGTATGGGTGTATAAAAGGGGTATGGGCGTTTCACTTTTCCTCATTTGGGAAGTCGAGTAAGGAGAGCTCTCAAGTGTTTCTCAAGGTATTCTTCACTAACTTCCTCTTGTTCTTCAATTCTTTTAAGCATTCATTGCAATATTCAAGCTGTTCTTAGGTTACTCTGGCTGTTTGATCTTTGGGTTAGTGTGTTTAGCTTAAAAATCGTGTTTGTGGTTTTTGATCTTCAAGGGGTAGATTACTGGAGAGTTTAATTGTTTATATGCTTGTTGTTTGGAAAATGTCGAGTGGAGAGTCTTTAGGCAGCTTGGGAGCCAAGATAGATAGTTATGTCGAATCATCGAGTGAAACTGAGGAGGAGGTAACGTACAAAGACTGGTCGTACGAGAAACTGATTGAGAAAGGTGTAGTTACCCTGGCCATGTCTCCTCGGGAGACTCCTACTGAGGCAATACCTCTAAGATCAATTCCTGCAATTGAGGAGCCGAGTGACTTTCCTTGCACCAGTGAGCCTACCAACTTATTATCCAGGAATCCTGCTAGTCGTATGACTGGGAAAATGCTGAGGGAACTCAGTTGTATGTACAGATTTCCTGAGTCTCTAGAACTCCGAGTGCCTTCGTCGACTGAGAGAATTGATTACAAGGTCCCGGGGTGGACAGGTTTCTACGTTCGTTCGTTTAAAGTAGGATTGAGGTTTCCAATCCCCAGACTGGTCTGGGAAGTGTTGAACCATTTTAAAATTGCTCCGTCTCAACTGATGCCAAACGCATGGAGGATTCTATTGTCGATTGAGTGCTTAGCCTTCGAGTTGGGCGTACTCTTCGAGGTAAATGATGTTCTAGAGACATATTACATAAAGGAGCATCTGAAAGAGAAAGGGAGATATACAATGATCCTTCGACAAAGAAAGAAGCCTCTAGTCATTGGATTGCCGACTAATGATTAGGGGAAACTGGCAGTCCTACTACTTCTTCGCAAGGGGTGAGGGTATATTTGGTTTGACTGGGGCTGGTCGAATCCCAGAGTTTTGGTGTTTGTCGAGTGAGTGATGTTCTTTTCTAAGTAATAGGTTATAACTGTGGTTTGTGTTTTTGAATAACCAAGGGTTTGTCGTTGCAGATCCTCTTCGAAACAAATCGTTCCTCTCAACTGTTCGCTCCACCTCAAACGTCGAAACAATTCTATCTTTGCCAGACGACGTAAGGAACTGCAAGGCCATCCTAGAGGAGAAGAGATTAAGGGCGACTCCATTGTGGAAGGAAATCTATCAGCGCGAAGGTAAAGTTCTGGCCCTCTCTAACGACGTTTTGGCCGTGATAAATTGTAGGTGGTCGATTCAAAAATTGTATGGGGTGAATAAAAAATATCGAGAGCCCTTAAAAATTGAGGAATTTTCATGCGCAGAGGAGATGATGTCTGGTCCATTCACAGTAGCTTCACTCGAAGAAATGAATAGCAGAAAAAAGTCGAGGAAACTGAAGAAGAAAGAATTAGAGGTCGAAAGAGAAACTGGCACTCAACATCAAGAGATGATTTCGAGTGGGGGTGTCGTAGAAAAAGGGAAGTCGATAGACATTATCTCATCTGAGAAGAAAAGGAAGTCTGTCGCAGAGGTGGAAACTGAAGAGGGCTCTGATACCCTTATTTTGAAAGTTCCAAAGGAGTCGACGGCAATTTCAGACCCTTCGAGCATCGACTCATTCGTTGAGGGTCTTCTACTCCAAGGGGATGAAGTAAGATTGGCACAGATTGGGCCGGCGGAGGCCATGAAAAAAGCCATCGCTCTAAACTACCAAGTGAGTATCCTCATTCCTTTTTTTTTTTTTTTTTTTTTGTCGAATGGTGCTCTGATTTGAATGTCGTAGGCCCTGGAATGTAGCTTGTTCTTGCGGAAAAATGCTGAATCCAACCAAAAGAGGGTCAAGGAGCTAGAGAAGGGTTTATCAGCTGTGAAGAAGGAGTCGTCAGTATTGAGGTCTGGACTGGTCGCTTCGCAGAGAAAGGAGAAAGTTCTCGAGAAGGAGCTGAAGGAAGTGAAGGCTAGCTTGAAGCTGGAAAAGGAAACAGCCGAGTTAACAATTGAAGGTTACAAGGAGGGTTTCAACAATTTGAAGAAGGAGAACGAGTTGCTGTTGGAACAAATGGAGGATATCGCAATCGACTCCATGATGAAGAATAGATACGACTTGATGCAAGAATTCATTGCTGGAAAACATGTCGACTGGAAGCCTGAGAAATGGATCAGTGAATATGAAAGGCGCGCCGCTGGTATTTCCTCGTCGACAGAAGAAGAAGATGTAGAAGTAGGAACAGAGGTAGAGATGAGGAAGGAGGAGGCTGAGCTAAATCTAACCGAGGTAGAAGCGATGATGGAAGTTGAGAAGGACACAGAAGTAGAAGAAGAAAATGTGGCACAAACCGCCGTCCACTCTGAACCGGTGGATGTGGAGGGTGAAGGAGATGTTCCCACCAGCCAACCAGCAACGACGGATGCAGACGGAGTTGACGATTGATGTCGTATTGTTCAGAAATTATCTAGAACTATTTGATAAACTTGTACTTAGAATTTGCTAGGATGGGAACAAGGTTGCAACTTGAATCATTTTGTATATTGAAATGACGAATGGTTTTATCCTTCGAATGTGAAGAATGGAACAAGAATCTACTGAATAGTTTTATTGCAATTTGTCGAACAACTTCTACAAATTTTATTTCTCTACTGACAGAATGATAAAACTTGAAAGTAGACTGGTAAATAACTAATTGGCAAAACATCAAAATTACCGGATAAATTTTTTAAGGTGCACCGCGTTCCAGCTGTTGCGGATTGGTTTCCCCTCTTTAGTTTCCAACTTGTAGGCTCCTTTCCCAACAACTCTAACAATTTGATAAGGGCCTTCCCAATTAGGGCCCAACTTCCCATCTCCACCTTCTTTCGTGCTCTGGAAAACTCTCGTAGGACCCAGTCACCAGCGCGGAATGTCCTGGTCCTAACATTTGTTGAAATACCTGGCCACCCTTTGTTGATATGTGGCCAGTCGGATGAAAGCCGTGTCCCTTTTCTCATCAATCGTGTCGAGATTGAAATTCATCAGTTGTTGGTTGCTTTCGTTGTCGAGCCACTGGCATCGTGGTGAAGGGATGACTTCTTCGGATGGAATTACAGCTTCCGTCCCAAATGCTAATGAGAATGGAGTTTCGCCGGTTGAGGATCTTACGGTTGTCCTGTACGACCACAAGACTCCAGGTAATTCTTCAGCCCAGGCGCCCTTTGCTTTCTCCAACCTCTTCTTCATAGAGTTCAAGATCGTCTTATTGGACGACTCTGCTTGCCCGTTTGCTTGTGGAAAGCGCGGCGTCGAGTAATTTAGTCTGATACCCCAGTTCCTGCAGAAATTTTGAAAGTGATGGCTGATGAATTGTGATCCATTGTCGGTCACAATTTCTCTAGGAATGCCGTACCGGCATATGATATTCTTCCATACGAACGTTTGAGCCTCCTTGTCGCGTATTCTAGCAAATGCTTCGGCTTCAATCCACTTCGAATAATAATCTGTCATTACGAGCATGTAGACTCGTTGGCCTGAAGCAACTGGAAGTTTTCCAACAATGTCCATGCCCCATTTCATGAACGGCCATGGAGACAGGATTGGGCTCAGCTTCTCTGGTGGTAGATGAGGGACCGGTGCGAATCTCTGGCACTTGTCGCATTTCTTTGTGAATTCTGCGGAGTCGAGTCTCATTGTCGGCCAGAAATACCCTGTCGTGTGGGCTCGGAGAGCCAGACTTCTGCCACCTGAGTGGTTCCCACATTCCCCTTCATGTAATTCAGACAACACATGCTGGGCTTCGTCGTGTGTCAAGCATTTCAAGTATGGTCCCGAGAAGGATCTTCGTAACAGCTGGCCTTCGAATACTACGTACCTTGCAGACTGTCTCTGTATCTTCCTTGCCAGCACTTTGTCTTCCGGGAGTACGCCGTTCTGCAAGTATTCAATGATCGGTGTCATCCAACTGTCGACTGAAGCGATAGCGGCCACATCCGTCTCTTCCTTCCAAATTGCCGGCCAGTTCAGAAATACTATAGGTATTGCTTGTGGTTTGTCGCCCTCCAGAGTCGAACCGAGGGTTGCCAGTGCATCTGCCCGGGAATTTTCGCTTCTTGGGATCTGTTTTATGGAGAATGCGTCGAATGCCGTTCGTAGTTCATTTACCTTCTGTAAGTAAGAGGCCATTGCTTCACCTCTTGCATGATACGATCCCTCGACCTGGTTGACAATCAGCTGAGAATCCGACGTTACTTCTATCTCCTTCGCTCCCAGTTCCTTGGCCAATAATAATCCTGCAATCAACGCTTCGTACTCGGCCTCATTATTGGTTACTCGGAAGCCGCATTTGACTGCCTGCTGCAGAACGTCGCCAGAGGGAGTAGTGATTACCAAACGAGTCCACATCCCTTTCTGTTACTTGAACCGTCAACCATCAATTTCCAAGTTTTTGTCGGCTGGATGGAATTGATTTCCGCGTCAGGTGTCGCCACCATTCCGGGAGCAAAATCAGCCACAAAATCTGCCAAGGCTTGGGATTTGATTGCCGTCCTGGGTTGAAAGTCAATGTCGTGTTCCCCCAACTCAATTGCCCACTTCATCAATCTCCCAGATAACTCAGGTTTATGAAGAACGCTTCTCAGAGGATGTGTCGTGTACACTGTGATGGCATGACCTTGGAAATAGGGTCTGAGTTTCCTTGCAGCTGTGACCAGTGCGAAGACCAATTTTTGCATCAGCGGGTAGCGTGTCTCTGCCTCCAACAGTGCTTTGCTTACATAGTAGACTGGCTGTTGACTCCCTGCTTCTTCTCTTACTAAAACAGCACTGACCGCGTGTTCCGAGACTCCCAGATAAAGGTAGAGCCTCTCACAGTCGAGTGGTTTTGATAATAGGGGCGGCGAAGATAAATATCGTTTGAGCTGCTTCAGAGCTTCCTCACAAGCAGGAGTCCATTCGAATTTACTTGCTTTTCTTAAAGCTGAGAAAAAAAAAAAACTCTGTCGGTTGATTTAGAAATGAACCTGTTTAATGCCGCTATCCGCCCAGTTAGTCGCATAACATCCTTCGGGGTGGAAGGGGTAGGGATGTCGAGGATTGATCTAATCTGGTCTGGATTTGCTTCAATGCCTCGTTGAGTGACTATGTATCCCAAGAATTTTCCTGAAGCGACACCAAATGCACACTTAGTAGGATTTAATTTCATTCCGTACCTGTCCATGATGTCGAAGGCTTCTTCCAGATGGTTGAGATGTTGTTCTGATTCAATGGATTTCACCAACATGTCGTCAATATAAACTTCCATTGTTTTCCCTATTTGCTGGTCGAACATCCTATTAACCATTCGCTGGTATGTTGCTCCTGCGTTCTTCAATCCAAAAGGCATGACTTTGTAACAGAATATTCCTCGGTTTGTAACAAAAGCTGTTTTCTCTTGATCTTGAGGATGCATGAGGATCTGATTGTAGCCTGAATACGCGTCCATGAAGCTTAATAACTCGTGTCCTGCGGTCGCATCCACCATCGAATCAATATGTGGTAAAGGAAACGAGTCCTTTGGACAGGCTCTGTTCAGATCCGTGAAGTCGATGCACACCCTCCACTTCCCATTCTTCTTTTTCACTACTACAACATTGGCAAGCCACTCGGGAAACTGTACTTCTTTAATCGCTCCGTTCTGCAGTAACTTTTGCACCTCTTCATCAATGATCCGGTTTCTTTCTGGGGCAAACAAACTTTCTTTTTTGTCTGACAGGGGTGTGGTCCGGATCCGCATGCAGTGCGTGAGTGATGAGATCCGGATCAATTCCTATCATATCTTCATGCGACCATGCGAACGTGTCGTGCCGTCTTTTCAAGAATTCTATCAGGTCGGCTCGCAGTTTTGGACCCAGACCCGCTCCAACCAAAGCCTTGTGTTCCGTGAATTGAGGATGAATCTGGACCTCGTCGAGCTTCTCAATATTCGGTAGAGTAGGCTCTGCCGCACTAGGTCCAGACAGTAATTGCTATGCCGGATCTGATTTAGCCTTCAAGGTCGTTTGGTAGCAACTCCTTGATGCCAATTGATCCCCCTTTACCTCCTGAATCCCCCATTTAGTCGGGAATTTAATTACCTGATGATAGGTAGACGAGACCGCCCTCATGTCGTGAATCCAAGGTCTGCCCATAATCAAGTTATAGGCCGATGGGCTGTCCAATACCAGGAAAGTAGTCATTTTATTAACACCTGCAACATAAACGGGGAGTCGTATTTCCCCCATAGTCAACTTTTGTTCTCCGCTAAAACCGATTAATACTGTCGAACGCCTATTGATGTTATCCAATGCCGTTCCCATGTCGGTCAGAGCACTGGCAAAGATAATGTTAGCTGAGGAGCCCGTGTCGACCAACACACGTCTGATCATGAAGTTCGCCACTTGAAGAGAAATGACCAAAGCGTCATGGTGAGGTTTAGATCTTGTGAGTCCCCATCATCCGGGAACCCAATTACCAAACCCGTGGTAATTCCCTCTACAGACATTAGGGTGTGTGAGGCCTTGGTGGCCAATACCCTCGAGTGCCTTTTTGCAGCAGAATAAGTAGCTCCACTAACTTCTGATCCCCCCGAAATGACATTGACAGTGTTATCAATCGGAGGTGGTGGTATTGGGATTTCTCCCTGTCTGTCTCTTTCATCCCTTCGGGTCATTGTCGCCTTCCCCTTGTCCGTAAGCAGATCTTTCAAAAATCCTTTGTTCAGCAGTTCCAAAACCTCTAGTCTCAAGGCAACACATTCCGCCGTCGTATGACCGTAGTCCCTGTGGAACTCACACCATTTCTTAGTATCTTTTTGGATGAACTATCCCTTGCCCTTGGGGGCCATTTCACTTCATTCCCTAATTTCTTCAACACCGAAACCAATTCCCCCGGAGAAATTGTGAAATTGTAGTCTGGAAGTCGAGGCTTACTTGTCGGAAGCTCCTCCCTGTTTTTATATGGCCGTGGACGTCTATCCATATTTTTGTAGAAGGGTCGACGTTCGCCCCCACTTTGGTTCCTCCCTTCGGTTCGGGGGGGGGGTAGTCTTTCGTGTCGCCTGGAAGCAACTGGCCTTCGGTTTGTTTGTGCATTTGTTTCATCAACTCTTCTCTTATTTCTTTTATCCTCTTCCCACCTTATCTCTACTTGGGCCCGTGCCATGACCTGGTCCATTGTGTAGCACCTGAATTTCGTCAACTTCTTGTAGAGCCCGCTGTCATAAAGGAGTCCATTCCTGAAGGCTTCAACTGCTGTTGGCTGATGGAGGTCCGGTATGGTTATTCTCTCACGGTTGAACCGGGCCACGTAGCTCCGTAGTGCTTCTCCTCTTCTCTGTTGTACTGAGTTAAGGTCGTCCGTCGTTTTTTCCATCCTGCACGAACTTGCGAAGTGTTGCACGAACTTGTCCGCCAGTTCTTGGTATGATTTGATTGACCTGTAAGGAAGATTAATGAACCATGTCAAGGCAGGTCCCGCCAGAGTTTCCCCGAAGCACCTGCACATTCCGGCCTCCCATTGGTTCGGAGACAAACCGTTCGACATCATCTTGAATTTGTAATGCATGACGTGGTCGTCTGGATCTGTGGTCCCATCATATAACTTCATTTCAGGTGGGTTGAATTTCCTGGGCAACTCAACTGCTACAATTGACTCATGAAAAGGGGTATCTGAAATTGTCCCGGCCCGGCTTTTCCTGATCGGGAGTTTCACCCCTGGTAGTCGTGACATAACTGCTTCTTTGAATTCAACCATTTCTCTTCTGATGGAATTGGCCAGTTGATGGGCGTGATCACCAAGAGGGTCTGAATGTAGAGTGGCTGGGGGGTGATTGCTGTCTGGTTCATCTAACACGGGTGGAGCAATTGGACTACTTCGGTTATCCCTACCGCTAGTTTGGCCTTGAGGATTATGCTGAGGGTCGGATGATAGGTGATCTAGCCTTTGTTGTAAACTTTCGTTGGTATTTCGCATCGTGAGATTTTCTTCTTCCAGGTTTGTGAGTCGTTCTTGGAGCATGGCAATTTGTACCGCTAGTTGATCTGGGATATGTTCGTTGCTTGACGCCATTGTTGATTACTTTGTTGAGACGTTCTACCTCTTGTCGATTCACTCGTCAGCCCCACGGTGGGCGCCAAATTGTAGACTCTGATTTCGGCCAAGGTCCACAATCGAGATTATCAATTTGTAGGGCGCGAGTAAATCCTGCAAAACAAATAGAACGAATAAGGAGCTTACTGCCCACCGGTGTGGTGGAAACCGTAGACACTCCGACGCTCAAGTTAGTGATGGTATCGATCAACGCAAAGTAAACTGGTCAAGGCTTTTATGTACCTCAACCTTCAGTGGTGTGCCGTGAGGGCGGTTGTGAATCAGTTTCGACTTTATTGAGGGTGGTCTCTTTTTCGATCCCCTTGATGGTGTCTTTCTTCTCTTTTTATAGGTATTGGTATCCTCTCTTTATCTGCCCGTTGGAGATATTATTAATGAGGCTTTGATTCGGATCTTCCATACTCGGTAACTGATGATCTTGTCTTCTCCCTGAAACCGTCGACTTCATGGTAGTATTTATGAATGCAGATTCTTTCTTCAAGTTTGTAACTGGTGCCCGTTGATCTTCTTTATGTTCAACAGGCCTGGACCTTTATGTAATATCTTCGTGTGTGGGCCCAGTTTGTAGATGGGCTTCTAGTCTTGTGGCGTAATGTCGTTTTTGCCCTTAGAGTCAATTTTGGCCCAAACAATTTAGCTCCCTTTTATCAGGCAAAAAGTGTGCTACAGTGCATACACGTTTTTGCCAGCTAAAATGCTCACTGGCCAAGTTGGCCAATTTTTTGTGCATGCATGAAGATGCTTGGTGGACGTTGGAGCACCGAAAAGTAGTTGTAGTCTTTTTAGTTGATGATTACAAGCTTGCTGGATGCGTTTGATGTTGGGATTGCTGGACTTTCCTTAACACCAAGAATGATAAAAAAAAATTCCAATAATCATTATTCAACATATAAAAGAATGCATTAGAATGAATATTTTTGCATGGGTTCCATTACAACCTTAAATTAATGAATTAGTTCCTAATCATATTCAATAAACTCAGAGAATTCATTATTACAAAATAAGAACTCATAATAACTGGAAAGATTAAATGAGAGAGAGAATTTGTGATGAGGATCTCTAATTTGATCTATTTTTTTCTTGGATTGAATTCTGTGTTTCTTGCCTTGCTTTCGTTGTTCTTCCTTGTTTTTAGCTCTCAAAAATCAGAATCTTTACGTTATGGACGGACTAATATTTCCTTATGTGAGCAGACTTTATTAAACACCGCATATTACGAGCCAGTGGCACGCCATAGACCTCTTTGATGTCACACCACTGGCTTTTTAGATTAGCTTAATTATGGTCTAGACTTGGTGGTGCGCCACTAAATCACTCGGTGTCGAGCCACCAAGTGAATTTTGTTATCGAACTTGAAAGGGCGCGCCGCTGAGCTATTTGGTGTTGCATCAGTTGGTTCATTTTTTTAGTTAAAAATTCAACCAATTCAGTTTTTTTTTTTCAATTAAGAAATTAAAGAGTTATGTTGATGGTGTTTTCAGGCACTATGTTATTTAAGCAGCACGACATGGGTAAAAAAGGTAATTCACTTCTCAGTCAAGATTATTAATGTCGACCCGACCACTAAAGAGTCAACAGTAAGGGGCCGGGAACTTTACGGTTAGTGACCGATCACTTGAGTTCAAGATGACCGGGCAATATCAGGTCGACAGCAGGCATTCTCAGTACAAAAGACTATTATGACCGACCACATGAAGACCGACCTCGTGAAAACCGAGCATATGGCAAGACATGTTCGGGAAGATAAAGCATTCTATCCATACAAGATAAGATAATAAGTTATCCTATTTTCATAAAGAGAACTGAAGAGTCAGTATCCTAAAAGGATAAAAGAAGTGAAGGTAGTTTTAAAAGTAGTAATCCTGATAGGAAAATGAAACCATCTCCAACTGGGAATTATTGTACAAATAGGAATCTGATTTCTTCACCATTATAAATAGGAGGGTAGAGTGTGCGTAAGAGGCATCAGAATCAATATCAAGATCATTCCGATCAGACTTGTAAACACAAGAGATATCAAAGAAGTGTCTCGGCAATAAAAGTATCGTTTGTTTTGTGCCCGTGGACGTAGGTGGGATCTGATCCACCGAACCACGTTAAGTCTCCTTGTTGATTGGTGTATTTATCTTTCTTTTGCTAAATTTGTTTTTGGTTTTCCCTTAACCGAACAAATTCACTATTGAGGGAGGATTGTCTCGGGAGTAATATTCTCATATTGCCCTGAGACCAAAATTCACCGTCAACAGTTGGCGCCGTCTGTGGGGAACTCAACAAAAAGCGGCTCACGTAGTAAGACGATGGCAAAAGATTGAAATCACCTATGGACAGAGAGAGAGAAACCAGTGTACAAATTCATATTAAATTCTTCAAATAATGAACACATAGTCTGCGACAAAACCTCTTGATAGCCAGTGAAAGAATCATTGTGGTTCTCATCAACACGTGGTTGGTCATCATGATCAAAATCATTGATCCAACAATCATCAAATTCAACATCATCAGGCTCGACTTCATTATTATACACAGCTTTAACTTGGTCTATCGATTTCTGAAGAGAGAGAAAAAAAAAGTATCCGACAACCTTTTATTAGCTTAATCAAATTGGTTGACTATGATCCCAAGGGTTGTTGCAGATGACATGCCCTTCCCGGGTACTTCCCGAGAATCAAATAGCACCTGACATCCGGCATACACTCCAAGATTATTCAACAAGAGCCCATTAGCTCCACCTTCATCAAACTGAGCAGATGTTCGATGGTAGATGGGATCAACAGCAAATGCAGCATCAAATTTCTTCACATTAAGACCCTCGAAAAATGATTCCAGTATTGATAAAGCACATTGTATGCCTCTAAATGCACTAAATCGACTCTTAAAGAGTAAATCTTAACTTCTGTTTCAAGAGTGTAACTTGCTTTTTTGGAAATTGGTCTCCACATCATTCTCTTCTGCAACCTTGATTTGAGAATGCACGGAAGTTATGGAACAGAAGATTGCTGCACAACACGTGGAGATGCAGAAGCTTGCGACAGAGAATCAAAGGCTTGCTACTACCCATGGAGCCTTGAAGACAAAAACTCGCTGCTATACAGCATGAGTTGAAGATAATTGCATGGCCAACAATGTAACAAGAAGAAAATCACGGGCGTATTCACAGACCCAGTTGGCAGTATCCACCTGAACCTTCTGAAAAACCAGACGCAGTCAAGAGATTACTTCAAGTTGACGGATTTTTTAAGGAAGTCGACGACGAGGGCTTACAATGGAGCATCTCCTTATTATTCTCTGTTTTCATCTGCTTTTTCAGCATCCTCTGCCAAAACGGCCTCGTTTTTGGAGACTTTTGCATCTTCAAAACCTTATGATTTGGTGAGAACATCAAGGATGGCTGGATACAGTATGTTAATTTTAGATCCCACACTGCACTTTTGGTTTAAATTCGTGTTAAAATTGTTTCCGAAGCAAGATCTGATTGCTACATTGAAGAAGATGGCTATAGGGCGGACAATTTATGGACCTGTTATGACAGTCGTGTTCTTATCGGTGAATGCAAGTTTACAAGCACGTAGAACAAACAAGATACAGGCTCGGGGCTGGATTTCGTTCCGCCGAGACCACTTGATTATTCAGCTCGGGGTCGGGTTACGTCCCACCGAGTCATGCTCATTGGTCTGGGGACGGGACATTCCCCCAGAACCAAGTGTCTCTTTTAGCTCGGGGTCCTCGAAATATTCGGGGACATACTCGACGCAATTGATTCCGTGAGAAGCATAGCACGTGGAGGATGATACCCATGTGGCGTTTGCTTGCTCAAGTGTTACCGAACATAAGGAGGAATGTGCCCTTAATGTTTCGAACACTCTCTGATCCTCACTTACCCGATGTAATGGATCCGTGAGAAAGCATAGCACGGGGAGAGACGATGCCCCCGTGACAATTGCTTGCTCCAGTGACACCGGACCTAAGGAGGAATGTGCCATTAGCATCCCAGACACTCTTTGATCCATTCATCATTTGGATCCAAGAGAGGCGCAGCACGGGGAGGCGTCGTGGCCCCGTGGCGTGTGCCTGCTCCAGCGTTGTAAAGAGGAGCCCTCGCACAATACTCAGGCTCCACAGTGACCTGGCGTACAGAGGATGTGCCCTTACCATTTTAAACGCTCTTTGATCCAAATCCTGGTTCGCCGGGACACTGAATTGAAAGATTCAGAATTGTGTTTTGGAGACCTCGGACGGGACGCTGTTCTAAGGTATATGTGCTGTTGTTTACACTTTTTTGATTTTATTTTCCAAAGTTTTGTTTTTATTTTTTCGTCAGTCTGACAAGGGGACGCCCAAGTCAGATTCGATAAGGCTTCAAAGGTGGATACACTTCCCATCTGAATAAGTCATAAGGATTAACCAATGCTCGGGGCTGGATTCGTTCCGCCGATGCCACTTGGTTATCGGCTCGGGGCTGGATTCGTTCCGCCGAGGCCACTTGGTTAATCGGCTCAGGCTGGATTCGTTCCGCCGAGACCACTTGATTATTCGGCTCGGGACTGGATTTTGTTCCGCCGAGGCCACTTGATTATTCGGCTCGGGGATGGATTTCGTTCCGCCGAGGCCACTTAGTTATTCGACTCGGGGTCGGATTACGTCCCACCGAGTCTACCTCTTTGGACTGGGGACGTAACATTCCCCCAGGTCCAAGTGCATTTCTCAGCTCGGGATACGTCCCACCGAGTCAGCCCTTCGGACTGGGGACGTAATATTCCCCCAGGTCCAAGTGCCTTTCTCAGCTCGGGGTACGTCCCACCGAGTCAGCCCTTCGGACTGGGGACGTAACATTCCCCCAGGTCCAAGTGTCTCTCTTCATTCGGGGTCGGGTTACGTCCCACCGAATCAGCCCTTCGGACTGGGGACGTAACATTCCCTTAGGTCCAAGTGCATTTCTCAGCTCGGGGTACGTCCCACCGAGTCAGCCCTTCGGACTGGGGACGTAACATTCCCCCAGGTCCAAGTGTCTCTCTTCATTCGGGGTCGGGTTACGTCCCACCGAATCAGCCTTTCGGACTGGAGACGTAACATTCCCCCAGGTCCAAGTGCCTCTCTTCATTCGGGGTCGGGTTGCGTCCCACCAAGTCAGTCCTTCGGACTGGGGACGTAACATTACCCCATGTCCGAGAATCTCTCACAGCTCGAGACAATATCACATGCCACCGAGCACATCATCGTTAGCTCAGAGGCAAAATTTTCTCCTCACAATCGAGATTGGATCAGTCAGGGGTCAGGACCTCTAAATCTCTGATACAGATATTACAGAGGAGGAGTCATTTTTAGTTTGGACAACAAGAGGAACTTCATCTCCTGATGGAACGACCCAAGTAAGCAATTTGCTTTGAGGTGGAGAATCGTTCTGAATAGGGTCAGCATCTCCAATAACCGAGGATATGACGATAGAAACAGAAGACTTAGTTGATGGCGAATGCAATTTCTCTGTGATTTCTGAAGCGACCACCAGCAAGGAGATCAGCACACCATCTTTATTTAGTTCCTGGCATCAACTTGCATACTCGTTGGAACCGAGAACTAGGGGACAGATGTGATGGTGTTTTCAGGCATTATGTTATTAAGCAGCACGACGAGGTAAAAAAGGTAATTCACTTCTCAGTCAAGATTATTAATGCCGACCCGACCACTAAAGAGTCAACAGTAGGGGCCGGGAACTTTACGGTTAGTGACCAAGCACTTGAGTTCAAGATGACCGGGCAATTATCAGGTCGACAGCAGCATTCTCAGTACAAAAGACTATTATGACCGACCACATAAAGACCGACCTCGTGAAAACCGAGCATAAGGCAAGACATGTTCGGGAAGATAAGACATTTTATCCATACAAGATAAGATAATAAGTTATCTTATTTTCATAAAGAGAACTGATGAGTCAGTATCCTAAAAGGATAAAAGAAGTGAAGGTAGTTTTAAAAGTAGGAATCCTGATAGGAAAATGAAACCATCTCCAAGTGGGAATTATTGTACAAATAGGAATCTGATTTCTTCACCATTATAAATAGGAGGGTATAGTGTGCGTAAGAGGCATCAGAATCAATATCAAGATCATTCCGATCAGACTTGTAAACACAAGAAATATCAAAGAAGTGTCTCGGCAATAAAAGTATCATTTGTTTTGTGCCCGTGGACGTAGGTAGGATCTGATCCACCGAACCACGTTAAGTCTCCTTGTTGATTGGTGTATTTATCTGTCTTTTGCTAAATTTGCTTTTGGTTTCCCCTTAACCGAACAAATTCACTATTGAGGGAGGATTGTCTCGGGAGTAATATTCTCATATTGCCCTGAGACCAAAATTCACCGTCAACAAGTTATTTTCAAAAAAAAATTAAGAAAATTATCGGTTCGATTCCATAAGGTTTTTTTAGTTTCATTTTTCACCTGGTCTGGCTGCGGTTCCGGAACCGCCGTGTAAGTGCGGTTCTGGTTCCATAACTGGAACCGACAGTTTCGATTCTGGTTTCGAACCGTAAATCTGTAAAAAAATTTAAAAAAATAAATTAATTTGAAAAAATAAATTAATTAAAAGGGTTAATAATGAGAAACTTAGATAGTATTTGAGAATTAAAATAATAATATAGAGTTATTGAGAATAAAGTGAAAGGATAGAATTGTAAATAAAAATTGAGATAATAGAATTGAGATTTATGAAAATTATTGTTAAGAAAATAAATGAGAAAAGATTGGTATTTATAAGAAAAATATAAATAATTAAATAAAAAAAAAAAATACTTCTGACAGTTGGCTGAAATCAGCCAACCTCCAAACGGTCACTTTTTTTTTTAGTTCGGGTTCGGTTCCAAGAATCGAACCGGATTTTTTCAGGTTCTTGACTCTACTGAACTCTATTGTGATAGATAAATAAATAAATAAACCTAACAAGCTACTATCACTGAATGTGCTTATCTTTAATAGGTCGCTTCAGGTCTGGACATCCGGATGCATGTTTTGTTTACTAAAGCAACATTACTTTACTAATTGACTCATAAAACAACGTTATTGTATTGTATAAAACACGCATCCAGATCATCTAGACTTAAAGATTGTCATATCTTTAATTAACTTAAAATAATTGATGCTCAATCTGTTTTCATGTTAGCTGGAAATGAATGTGTTACCTATTATGTTTGATGATTTTTCATATATTTGTAGATAAATAGTTAGGTGTTTTGGCATTTTCATGGGTTTTATCTCTTTATCATGCCACTCTACTACAGTATATACAATAATTTGCTAAGGTTCCATGATAGTTTGTTACGATCTCACAGATTAATTTATTTATTCTAGATTAGATTTATTTACACTAGTTAGTATTTATCTTTAAATAAATAGATGGGATAATTATTTAGTTAATGGATATATTTGTTATCCTAGCTAGTTGATAATTCTCATCTACGCTATAAATATTTGAAGTATCTAATGAATAAAAAATAAGCAATAAGCAGAGAATTAAGATGGCAACCTATAATTAGTTGTTTTTTGAGGTTTTTTGGTCCTTAGAAATATCAAATTGAGAGGTTTGGATTCTCTAAAATGAATCTATCTATCTATGCATCTATGTCTATAACATTTGGTATATTCATAGCCAATAATATTTCTCTCATTTGCAATCGTGAGTGATCCTGGTATTACATTATTCGGCCGAGACTAGTTGGACTTGTACAAAATCTAGTCCGCTTGAGCATTGAGATTGCAGAGCGTGATGGAATGTTGCGATCCATCTATTTTATGTTAGCTAAGTATAAGATTGGCTCATATCAAGCTACCCACCTAAAAATACAATATTAATGGAAGAGAAGACAATTGTTTGAAAGAAGTTATAGATGGAAAGACGATTGTTGGAAAGAAGTCCACCCTTCATGAGTATAAGGATATTTTTAGGGAAAGGAATATTACGATATCATATATTAGTTTATTTATGCTAAATTATATTTATTTACATATGTTGTTATTTATCCTTAAATAAATAGATGAGATCATTCTTTAGCTAAGGGTTATATTTGTTATCTTTGATAACTCTCTTCTATTTTATGTAATGCTATAAATATTTGAAGTGCCCAATGTATAAAAAATAAGAAGAAAATTAAGATGAAAACTTATTAATTGTTTTTGGAGGTTGTTCGTCTCCCTAAGTATTGGTAGTAATTTGTAATTCCCTCGATTAAATCAATCTATCTATTATTTGTTATCCAAATTATCGACATTAATTTGTGTCTGTAACCTAGTTGCAATGGATATAAATATAGTACTGAAGGGGTGTGATTTGGTAGTGTGAGGTTCAAAATCTCACTTTGAGATCTTCAATTCGAATACAGAGAGTGCGTTTCTTATAAGAGTCTGAGATCGCCGAAGATTTTACCTGCTCCGCTTATACTCAAAAGTGGTGGTTTGACAGCGGAGTTTCCAACGATTCAAAAAAAAAAATAGATACAAATATATATTTACAAATCCGAAATTAGTATAAATATCTTGGATGAGCTTCTAATAATAATATCTAAGTTTCTAAGGACATGTTTAGTATTATGGTGTTGTGGCTTTGGAAAAAAATATCTAACCGTGAAAAGGTTTATTGTACTTAGTAAATATTATTTTAAATAGTTTTTTTTTAAAAAAAACTTATAAATTATATTATAAAGATTTTTATTAAACAACTGTGGTATGCAATCATTTTAACTTAAAAACTGCAGTTGTAACACTTTATTAATAACTCCTCAATAACAATAATAAAAAAGACCCTAAATGAGCTTTGTGAACCAACATAGAGATAAAACCTCTTTCCATAATGTTCTAATGAGGGATTCATTAATGTATTACATTAAAGATCACACAAAAAAAAAATAAATATAAAACACATATTTCAATGTAATGTTATTTATTTTTTGACATATTCAAATTTATATATTTTCTTGTTATGTGATCTTTAACTTATTAAATATGATTTTTCATTAAAACCCTTTTTTATATATGTGTATATATATGTATGTATGTTGCTTGAAATATGAGATAAGAGGTGTGACTCGGTAATAAAGAGTTTAAGATTTTGTTGTCAAGTCATTGGTTCAAGTCTAAGGGGTGTATTTTTTATAAGAACCTGTGATAGCAGAAGTTTTATCTGCTCCGTTTAAGTTCGGATTAGGCAGTTTGATGGCAGGATTTAAAATATATATGTGTGTGTAAATATATGTATGTATGAAAAGAACTGTGAATGACTACCAGTTTTTCTTTGCCGACAGTGTGCAAGCACTATCATTACAATTTGAGTTTTGCAATTGTAACTGTAAATATGCTATTGAAGTTGAAACGGGTCTAGAAACTGTTTAATATAAACTTGAAATATTTATCAATAATTTGAAATTTATTAATATTTAATTTTAAATTTCAAACATTAAATATGAAAAAGAAATTCCACTATATCCACGTCCTTATATCTGGAGTGACCATGAGTTATCTTAAATTGTAGAAGTTCTAATTTATTGACAAAATAATAGAAATTATAAATTATATTATATACTTAGCAGTTTGTGTCGACTCGATTATCCCTTATAATGCAGACAAAGATGTCAAAACTGAGTAAAAACAACTAATCAAATCTTCAACATTTTTTTTTTATTTTTTTGTATCCTTTTAAATTCCCTAATCTAGATAATTATTATAGTGAAATAATAACTGCTAAAATTCAAAATTTTCCCCTTTTCTAGAAAAGAAGAGGGGGCATTTACATTAAAAAAATGATACCAAGTCTTGATGTAATTCCTCATCCATTGACTTATTCTATGAATCAGGAATAGAAGGTTTAGGTGCAAAATTATCTAACCCAAATATTAAAACCTGATACATGATCCATTCACAAGACACCTAATCCAGATTAACAGATCACTTTGTTGACTAATTGCCAATTTTAACAAATAAATTAAAAAGTAATTAAGGTCTTGTAGCCAACAAAAGGACAGAATCACATCCACTGCCATGAGAGCCTATGATCCGGAGGGGTGAAAATTTGGATTAGAATTCGTTTATTCATTCGATTCGATTCGATTCGCTTTAAAGCGAATATGGATTTGAAAAAATGGATTCGTTTAATAAGTGAGTCAATTCGATTCGATTCGATTCGATTTGTTTATTAAACGAATTGAATACGAATTTAAGTTCATTGATTCGTTTATTCGTTTATGATTCATTTTATTATTTTCTTTTACTAGTTTTTGTTATTTTTCAATTAAGATTCGAGAAATTATAGATAATTACCATAGAAAAGAATAATATTATCGATATTTGATGATATATTTGTAGTAAATATATTAATTACATATTTCAAATGTATATATTTATGAAGAATTAATGTAAATAAATTATGGTAAATTATGTTATTGAATAATATAATGACTAAACGAATATTCGTATTCAATTCGTTTAATAAACGAATCGAATACGAATTTTGATATTATGATTCGTTTAATAAACGAATCGGATACAAATCCATCACATTTTGATTCGATTCGTTTAGGATTCGATACAAATTTGATTCGTTGATTCGTTTTACCACTCCTAATCTGGAGTTGCAGTTTTTAACTGTGTTCTTAAATTCTTCTTACCTATACCCACCAAATTTGCATTAATAAAGAAATTACTAGGTCAACAATAACCACACAAATGATTTGTTTTTTAAATTTTTAATGTCTTATAAGAGATTTTTATACTTTGAGTTCCTTATCTCTAATAGATAGTTTTTTGGAGTGAATTCTCTCAAGACACATAACCAATGGTATCAGGCCCGAGTTCCTACCAATTTTAGAGCGCAATATTGGGTTGGAAAAAATAAGAATAGAGCTTTTTTTCTTCTTTTTTTATTGAAGATTTTGCATATTTTGACAAACCTTAGAGATAAACTTTTGGACTCAAAACAAACATTAAATAATAATTGATTCTAAATTGGGACCCTAATTTTGTGCCAGCATTGAAGTCCCAGATAGTCGTTTGTCTAGACTGTACCAGGGTAGTCATAGGGAGAGCCGATATATACGGTCGGTTGGGACCCCGATTTCAGAGAATTTTTAAATTTTAATGTATAATATAACTTGTTTATTTTTATTTTTTATCAATAGAGATCTCATTTTAAGAATCCGTTTAAGACTCCATAAAATTTAAAATAACTCAAAACCGTCCCTGCCGAGAGCCAACAATAAAGGGATAATGTCGATATTATAATGTTCGTCCCATGTTAGATCAGTCACACATAAGTTTGCAGGATTTAAGACTATTTCACAAGTATGTTGATTGACAACTTCAGTTTTGTACAACAAATGGCAGGTGAGTTGTTTTAGCTAGAACAAATGTACAATCCAACTACTAAAGCAACAACACACAACTAACTTAAACTAAACTAAAACTCACTGCCCAAAACCAGACCACCAGCTTACCATGTTCCTGTCTTTTCGCCACTTACCTTGATATATGCACTGAAAATTGCAAAAAAAAATTTCATTACAAAAAATATATATATATATATATTTGTCTTTAAAATCGTATTGTGCACTTTTACCTGCATTCATCATTTTTCTACCTTTTTTTTTTCCTTTTAAAAACCTCTTTTTAAATTTTCAAAACCCTTTTGAATCTTATATAAATACTCCCCTAACCCAAAGTTTTGAATTCAATTAACCCCTCTCTCTCTCTCTCTCTCTCTTTCTGTCTTGTGTTTGTGTCACAATCACAAGTCACATGAACTGTTAAGTGTGTGTATTGAATCTTTCAGATCATAAATTCATAGTCATTTATTTAATATGGCTGTTGATGAGAATCCTCCTCTGTTGTTTGATCAAGATTATAATCATGAAGCTTCATCACTCTCATTAAACAAATCTAGAAACACCAACAGTACAAGTATTTGGTCTTGTAATTTTTGTCCATCTGATGATTCCATGTCAGTTTTAAGCTCCCCAGTTGATGAATCAGAACTTGGCTCCACAGAAACCGAAAGTGAAGAATCTGAAGAAAATTACATGGCAAAGCTGAGCCGTCAGATGGCTCACTACATGCTTCAAGGCAATGATCATAAACAAAAGATAAGTGATTTACCATTGGTTCCTTCATCAGCTAAATCTAAACAAGCTCTTATTGATGATCAAATACGATCGATTCAAGTAAGCAAACATGTCACTTCTTGTTTATATTTCTATTTTTGATTCTTTTGTTTATAACTATTAGAAAAATTACTTTGTATGTTATCAAAAATACACAATCCCGATATTTTTTTTCACCAATCCACCTAAAGTTTGAAAATGTATCAAATTTGGATATATGATTGAAAAATATATCAAACATTGGATATATATCTATTATATAGGTAAACGTTTGCTACACTTTTAAACATTGATCATAATTTTCTTAATTATTAAAATTGGATTCTTTCTTTTATGTTTCAAAGTACTATAAGCTGAATCTCAAACAAGATCAGCATGTGAAGCAGCAATACAAAAACAAAAGGAGATCAAATATTATTGATCCACTACAAAGTTTAAATTCTGATCTGAGAGCCGGAATCCGAGGAGGATCCGGTTCAAAAACTAAGTCTTGTGGCGGCACCGGCGTCTTTTTGCCTCAAGGAGTTGGTCATTCCTCTGACTCAAGCAAGAAACAAGGTACAAATTAAGCTACAAATAACATCGGTTCAATAGTTTTCTTTGTGATTGATGAGTAATTATTTAGTACAGCTGAAATATACATGTAATGTGATACTATAAACCGATAAATATAAGATATGTGTATTTGTATTAACTATAGGGAAAATGAACTTAGACTCCAAAATTTAGGGAAATTGATATTAAATTCCATAATGTTCCAAAAAAATATATAGATCCATATAATTCGTTATTAAATTTTGTTATTTTGAATAAAAATAATAAAATTTAATGTATTTTCTATGCCTTCTCACATGTAATTCGTATGTAAATCAATAATATTAATCATTTAACTGTTAAAAGAAATAAAATTTGATAAGAAATAAGAGATTATGTCTTTTTTGAAATATTATGTATTTCATATCCATCTCCCTAAATGTTGGGGTCTAACAATCATTTTTCCTTAAATATAATAACTTTTTATTTAGTATTATTTTAATATTTTAATACACGTTATAAGATATTATTAGTTTATTATATAGGTGATGTGGTACTATTCATTCTATTTTTTTCCTGATTCATGGGTCACTTTAGAATTTTGGTTGGATTTGGTGAGCATTTTGCTTTTTCTTTCTATAAAGTTGTTGGGTTAGTTAAAGGTTCACAGATTAGGTTTATTGGAACTTTGGGTTTTCATATTATAGGTTATGATTTATTAAGCTTTAGTAATTTAGATTTCAGTCCCAAGACGTGGCTTCATAGTGTAAGATTTAGGATTTCACCTTGAGATTCTGTGTTCGAATTCAGGGAGTGTGTTTCTTATAAGAGCCTGAGACATCTGGAAGTTTTACCTACTCCGCTTCAACCCAGAAGATATGATTTGACGGCAGAATTTCCAACGATTCCAAAAATAAAAATAAAAATTAGATTCCAAGTTTTATGTTATTAGTATCCTTTTCATTTCATCAATCAACTAGAAGCAACATAATAAATAAGAACCTTGGAGTAACATTTGGAATCTTCCCTTTTGTGGACCACTTGTTTTGTTTTATTCCTCATCAAGAAATTGTGAGGCTTGAACTAACATTATTATTAATTCTTTTTCTTGTTTTGTTGGGTTTATAGGATGTTCCACAGTGCTTATACCAGCCAGAGTAATACAAGCACTAAGGCAACATTTTGACAAAGTGGGTGTGCCACCAAGATTCAATGGGAACTTTCCTTTGCGAAATGGTACCTAATTCAAAATTTTGTATAAATAAATCACTTTGGGAAATTATTATTTTTCCATATGATAAATAACGGGAGTATCGTTTACTATGAAAATTTTGAATTCGTTCTCTTATCGACATCCAATTTAAAAATTGTTCATTTTCCACCTGATAAAGTGGAAAGTGTACAAATTATCCATTTAATTTATGAAAAAACTATTCATTTTTCACCTCATCAAATTATCCGTTTAATTTAGGTAAAATTATTCATTTTCCACTTCATAAAAAAAATGGACACGTTTGAAACTTCGAAAAATAAATGATTTTAAAGTTTTTTGGTAAACTGAAATTACACTATTTATCATATGGAAAAATATTAATTACCCAATCACTATTTATCTTCAAAGATAAATATGTTAATCATCCCTTTGAGTGATTGCTTCTCTTCAGATGGCTTGATGGGTTTCAAGAACAATACCAGCATGAACTCACAGCAACAGCGGTCGGCGCTGGCAAACCATCCAGAGATTGCACTGCCTCAAGAATGGACTTATTGAAGATAAAATAAGGAAAAAATAAAAACAGAAATTAATTTGTCAAATTAGGGAAACAATAAAAGATGAAGGGGAATATTTCTCTTTCAAATATTTGTTTATGAAGGGGGCTTGATTTAGATGAAAATTAATGAAAATAAAATATGTCCCTGGAAGAGATGGATGTGCTGCGGGCTCTGTGCCTTCTGATAAAAATTTAGTTCTAGTAATCTAAGGATGTATTTTTTTATAAAGTCCTATATAATAATAGTGACATTGTATTTGAATCATGCTTGTTGTACCTTCAGAGTATTCCATCGAAACTAAATTAAACTATTTTGGATATAGAAAGATAAAAAATCGATACTGAATGAAGTATTTAGGAAATACAACTAGTATCATTGGTTGTATTTCAGCCTTTATGAGCATTAATGTTTTTATTATTGTTGCCATTTTGCTAATTAAGCAAATTGATTATTTCATTTTCACAAGGAAACACCAAAAGAAGCTTCAAATTGGGTGCCTATTAAATTTTAAAAAATGTTGAAGTACAAACGTATGCATTTGATAGTTCGATTATAGAAATGGGTATATAAATAAGTTGTGTTAGTTGTGTGTTGTGTTGTTAGTAGTTGTATTAGTAGTTGTGTAGAGTGTAGTTGGTAGTTGTGTTTAATATAATAGTTGTGTAATTATTATGTTAGTTGTATAATGCCTATATAAAGGCATCTCATTTATAAGTTCTAATTAAGTAAATGTTAATACATATTTGCTTCACAAATTCTCACATGGTATCAGAGCCATAGTTCCGATTTCTGAATATGTCATTGTCCCTGTTTCCGAACAGGTCTTATCTCATTGTCCATGTTTCCGAACATGTCTTATCTATTTGTCTCTGTTTCCGAACATGTTTTATCTCATTGTCTCTATTTCCGAACAGATGTATCTACGCTTCGATGATCAAATAATTAATATCTTTACCAAGTCTTTTCTCCATGGACGTTACACTATACTTCTTCTTGGACGTTACAGTACATTTGTTTCCAAACTCAATTTGGTTTTGTCTAAACCACCTTGAGTTTGAGGGGGGATGTTAGTTGTGTGTTGTGTTGTTAGTAGTTGTGTAGTTGATAGTTGTGTAGAGTGTAGTTGGTAGTTGTGTTTAATATAGTAGTTGTGTATTTATTATGTTAGTTGTATAATGCCTATATAAAGACCTCTCATTTGTAAGTTCTAATTAAATAAATATTAATACATATTTACTTAACAAATTCTCACAAGCTGGATGCAGGCCTCTTCCGTAATGTTGCTTGATGATATGCTTATGCAAAGACAGGTTCAGTCTAGGGTTCTTTGGCTCTATCCATATATCTCTTCAACTTTCTACTGTAACTTGAGACATGTAATGAAATAACTTATAATATAGAGAAAATGATTGAATTAAGCGAAACCCTCTTATGTTTTAAAACTAAATGAAATCTTATCGTGTTTAAAAATCATGATTTTTACCCTAAAAAATCTTAAATCTCAATAGGGATTTGGAATCTCTACCCTAATCATAGGGAAATCGTCTAATTCAAAAACTGGTAGATATTAATCACAATCATGATGGAAAGAGATGAGACCGTTTCGGAACAGGATGTCTTGATTGTCATCCATACCTCATGTTTTACCATATGAACCAAAAAATTTATAGCAAAACCCCACCCCATATAGGGTTTTGCTTAGTTTAACCATTATTTCTAAAACCGGATTAGACCGGTCAGTTGAACCGATCAAACCATGAACCATTCATGATTTCGGTTCGGTTGAATATTAAAAATCGGTGTATAAAAAATCGGTGAAATCTGTGAACCAGCTTGATCGGTTCTTAACCTAATTTTTTTAAACCAAAAAATAAAAATAAATAATTTTTAATAAATAAAAATTTTTGTTCTAGGACAACTTTGCTTCTGTTCCATCCTTACACATCATACCAAATTTTTCATCATCTTTTTAAAACTAGTTATTTCATTTCTTCTACTACTTCTCGGAAGAAATATGCTCATATATATATTCATTATTTTTTTTATAATAATGAGATTTGAATCTGTAAAGAATCGAATTCATTATATGAGTGCCACTGGGTTTTGTATGTATTAAAGAATCGAATTCATTTTTCCACGTCTTCGATCGATGACAACAAAAACAAAATTATCAACAAAATTAAGTGGATGATGTGATCATTAGGCCTGCATTGAGGATGGCATTTGACCTTTTACCTTCTTTTGATCATGCATCATGTCACATCAAGTCATCAAGTATCATATATATATTATCTCATTAAATATTTTATCACAAGATGCAAAATTATCCTCTAATTGGGCCCATGCATGCATGATTTCATGCTCAATAATTGTTTGTTTGTTTTTTGTTTTTGACAAACAATTAATAAATGTTTTTGCTTTTAATACATTTAATGTTGAAGAGAAAATGACAATCACAAGAGGTATTAGGTATCCAAGTTCCTCTAATTAATGAACCCTAAAGATTTACATAATTCAGTTTGCAGTTGAGATTGTTAATAATTAGCTCAACAAATTTCAATATTTAATGGGCATTAATAAGCATTACTTGTCTATATACATCTATCCTCGTATTATTTTTGTTTTTTTCATTTGTTTTTTTCCTCTCACAGTGCTAATGCTAATGTGTTGGCATGTGGGTCCAGTTACTTCATATTCTTGCAAACTCCTTAGTCCTTCCCTCCGATATAATTGTTAACTTGTTATCTTTAGGCAAAAATCCTATGGGTACTTAATTCTTTTCATAATGTCTCGTTAAGTTTTTGATTTTTTTATAATACCTCATTAAGTCTTTATAATTAAAGAACTAATAGTAATGTTGATTGCTGATTTTCGTTTCAGTGATAATTCGGGAAAACCACTATTCGAACAAATCACTATCAACTGTGAATTTGTGGACCAAATGTAAAATTAGCAAAATATGAGAAAACACACCGACAAAATATAGGATTTAACGTGGTTCGGCGGAATGGATCCAACCTACGTCCACAGACACAAATAAAATGGCGTTTTTATTACCACATTGGGTCGGACCGACCTCCTTATCTCTCATTTACTCGCTTGACCGACCTCTTACTAGCTCTCACTTACAATAAGATTTTTGTTCTCTTTTACAAGTGAATAAACAAATTAGCCAACTATTTACAATGAGTTCTCCCCCATATATAAAATTAACCAACCCACCTTTATACAGTGCGTTTGACTGTTTAGCAACAAAATATTTCCAATAACTTTGGCAAGTATTAATATTGGTATAAAGTATTTACAGTAATTAAAATAAATTTGAACATTATCATTTAATTACTAGGGAAAATTATGGTACTTTACCAACAAAACTACCGATGAATTATTATTAAATAGTTACCGATAGAAATTTATGTCGATAATTACTGATGGAAAATATATCAGTAAACAATGATAGTTTATTGTATAATTTTCGGTGACATGACAACGATTTGGTGATGTAATTTTCATTGGTAACTACCGACAGAAATTATTTTTGTTGGTAAAAGAATTATCGATAAATATTTTTCCGATGGAATTAATCGGTCGGTAAATAAATTTCTGTCGCTTTGAAGATTAAGAGGTTTTTCTTCGATTCACGGCAATCCATAGCTCATTTAGAGAACCAGAGATAAGGACCAAGGCACAACGTGAGGAAAGTGTAATTGTTTACAGATGGGGGAAGTGCTTAATAGGCAGTGCAGGATCATTCACTTTGCCATGCCTTTTCAAGCAAATTGTTACTCAAAATGAAGAAATGGTAGGGCCAATATCAACTAAGCCAAATCCTTTGATTATCTTTTACTATTTTAAGGAATAGTTGCACCCACTTTCAATTTGGCAAAAAAAGGAACCAATTTTCTTTATATTTCCAAGTAAATTAATTTACCCCTTAAACATAATTAGATGTAGCAATTATATTATCATGTCGTAATTGTGTTTAAATTTAAGTATGAATACGATCCGATTAATAATTGTGTTAAAATATTTAAATTTTGAGATGACCATTTTAATAAATGAGTTGACATGACATATTGACATGATTAATAAAACACGAGACCACTTGACTAACATGATAACACTATTAATAATTGGGTTATAAACATATATTCATAAATTGTTGACATGATAAAATAAAATTATTCGTATCATAAATGAATAAACATGTTGAAATGATATAACATGAATATTACCTACCATGAAAAATATTTGATATCTATCTCACAATTTTACACTTCTAACAATGTTTCCATTGCATTCTTACCTTCTTCATTTCTTGTGAAGGAACTTCCCACGAAAACAATACTTTTGAAGGATCCAACTAAGGATGGTGTGTATGAGTGGCCCGTAACTTCACCATTATATGCATTTTCAAGTTTCAAAATCACTTCGTTCGAGTGGCATCATAGATTGGGACATCCTGCATTTCCTATTTTGAAGCATATAGTTTCTAAATATTAGTTAGACTTATCATCTTCTATTTCTCCTCATTTTTCATGTAATGCATGTCATTGCAATAAAAGTCATAAAATTTCATTTTCTAACTCTACTCTTATCTCTACTCAACCTCTTCAAATAATTTTTTCTAATATTTAGACTTCACAAATTATTTCACAAGATGGCTTTAAATATTATGTGATTTTGTATATCATTTTACTAAATATATTTGGTTTGATCCTCTAAAACAAAACCAAAAGTAAAATAAGTGTTTATTAAATTTAAAGGTATTGTAGAAAAACATTTCAATCTTAGTATTGACATATTATATTCTGATAATGGTGGTGAATTTATTGCTTTTGCTAGTTTACTTATTACCCATGGTATATCACATCTACTCCACCGCACACACTTAAGCACAATGATTTATCTGAAAGACAACACCTTCATATAGTTGAGACATGTCTTACTTTACTTTCTCATGCATCACTTCATTTACCTTATTGGTCTTATGTTTTTTGCTACTATAGTGTACCTAATTAATCGCATGCCAACTTCAACCTTAAATTGCTTCTCTACTTATGAAAAAAATTTTGTTGTCTCTCCCAGTTATGTGAAACTCAAAGTTTTTGGTTGTTTATACTATCCTTGGCTTAGACCATACGCATCTCATAAACTGGATTCTCGTTCTAAACCATGTGTATTTCTTGGATACTCTCTAATTCCAAGTGCTTATTATTGTTATGATTATTCATCATCAAGAATGTATATTTCTAGACATGTTAAGTTTGTTGAATCTATGTTTCCTTTTGCATCTTTATCCATTTCATCTCCACATCCAGAGTCTGATATCCTCTCTACATAGGTTCAACTAATCCTCAAAATCTATACTCTCACTACTCATTCGACAACACTCATGCAATCATCTAGCAGAACTATTCAAAGACATTCCCAACGTGAGGCTCTAACACAAATAATCACTAACGAAACCACATCACATGCATCTACAACCTCCATAATACACCCTATAACCCAATCAACGATGCCAACTGTTAATTACCAGTCACTTCTAATCCATCTTGTACCCTTTCCCAACCAAATCATATAATGACCACCAGAGCAAAATCCAATATCCACAAACCTGTTAAGAAACATAACATTCATGCCCACTTATCCACATCCTCCAATATTGAACCCACAAATGTGACACAAACACTCAAAGACTCAAAATGGCGTCAAGCCATGTCTGAAGAATATGATGCTCTTGTTTGGAATGGGACATGAGAATTAGTACATTTTGATCCTAATGTTAATGTTATTGGTTGTAAATGGATCTTTAGAATTAAATGTAACTCCGATGGCTCAATTGACAGGTTTAAAGGTCGCTTAGCATCAAAAGATTTTCATCAATGCTTGAGAATAGATTATTATGATACTTTCAGTCCTGTGGTAAAACCTACCACCATTCGTCTTGTTCTAAGTCTTTTTGTAAGATAAAGTTGGTGTATTAGGCAGCTTGATGTCAATACTGCTTTCCTATAAAGTCACCTCTTGAAGACTGTTTACATGGCTCAAACACAAGGATTTCTTGATGATCAAGATTATCCATCACATAGCTACAAACTTAGAAAAGTTATTTATGGTCTTAAACAAACTCCCCGAGCCTAATATCAAGAACTTCATACTTTTCTTCTTTATTGTGGTTTTAACAACTCACATGCTGATACTTCCCTGTTTATTCTTAAATGGCGTGGGCATCTCCTCTATTTACTTGTTTACGTTGATGACTTAATTATTACTGGAGATAACACTGCTTTGGTAGATCGATTTATTGCACTTTTAACTAAGTGTTTCTCTTTAAAAGATCTCGGTTCGTTGTCTTATTGTCTTAGAATGGAGATTTTCCCCAACAAGCATGGCATTTTACTTTATCAGCTTTGTTATCTAATGGCTCATATGAATGATTTTAAACTTGTGGCAACTCCCCTCCCAACAAGTTCCAAATGTGGGCAACGAGAGCCAGCCCATGTTATTGACACCATATGTCGATAGAGCTTTCCAACTATTGTTACCTGCCGAGCGCGAACCAGTATTGGTTCGACTTTTTGGGTTAGCAGATGCAGGAAAATAAGATGGAGTGGATATAGTACCTTGAATGGATGCTTCAAAATTTAAAAGATTTTCATGAAGTTCTTCAAATGAAATTGGATTGTCTCGAGCTTGAACAGCACGCACTAGTTCTTTGTAATCATCATCTAAACCATCAAGAATCTTCTTAGACAGATCTTCATCATCAAGTGGTATTCCAAGAATGGCCAACTCATCAGCTCGAGCTTTAACAGTTTGAAGAAACTTAGTAACACTTTGAGATCCATTTGTTAGATTCTTGAGATGGCTCTTTACTTGCATGATACATCCTCGAGATGGTTTGGAATAAGTGTTGACTAGGAGTGTTCATGCTTCTAGTGAGGTTTTGGCACGAGCTATGAATGGAATGATTGTGGGAGAAAGAGAGCCTATGAGGGCATTGAGGATCAATTGACCTTGACGAACCCTGAGAATGTGAGCAAGATTTGGTATGATGGTATCATTATGAGGACTGGTGGTGGCTGGACATGATTTTATTCCATTAATATAACAAATAAGATCATAGCCTACAAAGAGTTTTTGAAATTGAAGCTTCCATGAAACATAATTGGTGGATGTAAGTTTGAGAGGGGTTTGAGCTGAAATATTTATGGTGATTAATGTATTGTTTGGTTCATTTGTGTTGTGAATCAAATGATTGGCAATGGGATTTGAGTTGTTTGCTGAAGCATTCATATCGGTGGTTATCGTGTTAACAGTTTAGAAGAGTAAAGAGCATAAATAGTGAAACGAGAGGCTGTGTATAAATGCTCTGAGATACCATAACACATTTGTATATGTGAAAATATGAATTGAATATTTATTGATGTAACTGAGTATTTATAGAGTACAAAAGACTTTGGACTTGTAAATTGAATATGTAAAATAGACTCCTAGAATACAGGTAACAGTAGAAATTAATCAATACAAATATAAATCCACAAATTCAAATAACATTCAAACACAAAGTTATCATATAAGAGGCTCTTTATTATATATGACGTTATTAATAATCGACTTGACAATATATTACACAATAAAGTATTATTTTATGTCCATGCAAATATATAAACTTTGTGTCGTATCCTAATTGTGTAATCATGTGGCCTTTAAACAAAACATATGCCATGTGTCACGAGTCAAGTTTTGAGGATCATCAAAATAGGTTTTTGCAACACTTATTTACGTTGTGTCCAACAAGTCAGCCTAAAATTAAGCATGCATGGACAATCTCATCGTTGATAATCTATAAAATGATAGTAAGCAGATGCGATGAAAGTGAAGTAGACATCAATTAAGCAAACATTCGCATGACAATAAAGCAATAAAGCATATAGGCAACATATTGGATAAGCATCACACTTGGAATAAAGCAATGGAACATCAAAACAAACACATTTTATTAATCAAACCTGTTAGTTCTATTTTTTATTGGCATGTATCCGTGACAAAATAAGTTCAATTGAGTTATAATCTATCATGAAGATCTTTGTGACATTAGTGGCATGTTCTCTATTGGGTTCGAATGAGAGCATTCCAGAGAGAAAACGTTCGAGGCACGTTCTTTTTGGGCTCGAACGGGAGCATTCCAGAGAGCTAACATTCGTTGTGCGTTTAATTAGCGTTCGAATGAGTCTTCATAGAAAGAGCGCGGTCGTGGAGTGTTCTAGTATGCGTTCGAACGCGACTGCGATCTGAACGTATTTTTGGCCTGCAAAACCCTAGCTTTTCAACCTACCTATAAATATAACCCTTAGCCACCATTTCTCATTGGTTGAAACACTTTTCCTTTGAGCCAAAATCTCTCAAAGCTTTCAACCTTATTTGATTCTACCTTGAAGACTTTTTCCATCTTATTATCTTATTTGTTAAAAGTATGAATCTCTATTTGATAAACCTTCAACACAACTTAACCCAAATTCTCTAATCCTTTAGAGTTCTTTAGGAGGAAGTTTGGTAGTCGGAGTTCCGGCGTCATTGGTGATAAAATCTACTCAGAGACTTTAGAGGTAGTTTGTGTTCTTGCAGTATTGAGGTACTTGAGTCGGTGGAGTTGCCACCATAGGTCTTGACCATCGCTGTAAGTAGTGGATTCGGGTGGTAGCCTATATCCGGAGTGGTTTTTTACTCGCAAGAGTTTTCCACTTCGTCACCAAAATTATTGTGTTGATTTTGTGTGGTTTGATTTAATTTGCTGCTTTAATTTATTATTATTATTTTTTAAATTTACAGCATATTTTAATTGTTGGATATTGTGATTGCCTGTTCATTTATCCACAATAGCAGTAATCAAGACTTGTCTTGTTTATTACGTTAAATTCCGTATATGGTCAAAACTTAGGATAATCGCGAATTTTCAATTGATATCAGAGCCTGAACTCGATCCTTGACCCTTTAGCTATGGAGCGTAGTCAACCCTTAAATTGTCCGCTATTTTTTAATGACACTGAATATTTACATTGGAAAGTTCGCATGAAAGCGTTCCTTAATTCCTTAGATGAGAGAGTATGGATGGCTGTTGAACACGGGTGAAAACCGACCGTTGTTTTTGTTGATGGGGTCTCTTCCCCTAAAGACAAATTGATATGGACAAAGGACGAATTTGATGCTAGTAATAAGAACATCAATGTTATTAATTGACCGGTGTAAACACACGCGTATAACGCAAGCGCACGTATCATTCAAGTAGTATAAAAATATCGATCCCACGAGGACTTAATTCCTACTGTTGTTATTAATTATTGAATCTATTTATTTACAAGTATCTAATTATAGGGAGAAGGGAATTGATTGCTTCAATTGGTTGAATGTGGAATTGCTTAATTAAAGTAAAATAAACAAAAGAAAATTACAAAAGACTCAATAGAAAATACTAAGGAAAATAAGGAAAAGACTCAAAAGATCTAGGGTTGTGATTCCACACAATACTGTTAAAAAGATGAATTGATTCCCCCACTTATGTGTATTAATTAAGTTTGCTAACCTAAAACACGAAAATATGCAAAAGCCTCTTCCGATGGTCAGGCACAAATACCCAGTATAACACAATTGAATCATATTCCTATGTCAACCACATTACCTGGATTCATTAAGAACAAGTTTCAATTATGGCTACCCACGCCCGACAGGTATATTCCTATCCTGTAAGGAAATCTATTAAAGGGTTATCTATCCTCAAGGAAGATCGTGAGCTATTAAGTCTAAGGCTGAAACCTAAAATCCCTATGTCTAATTCATTTTAGATTTACCCCATCAGTCTTATTAATGGCCAGTTAACAAGACGCATTAAGCTTAAGACTCAATAAACAAACTAAAAAACTACCCATAAGAAGAAAATCAATTATTAAGTGTGTGTATTGTGTGTCATCACTTCCCTAGAATAAAAATAAAATGCTGGGGGTTAGGGGATCAACTTTTACTATTTATAATTTAAAAATCTCCATTACTATAATATATAATTTAACGGTGATTAGCCCAACCGACCATATAGGTGGTATTCCTTATTAAGTCAGATTTAAATGAAGTCCAACCTGCCATTAAGGTGATAATACTATTTGAACATAAACCAGCCATATAGGCGGTAATTATCTGTCACTTAAAAACCGGCCATATAGGCGGTGCCACTTTATGCAAATAAATAAAACCAGCCATTAAGGCGGTAAATCCTTTTAGTGAATAATAAATTAAATATTATATTTAAGGGAGATTAATCTAAATTAAAATATTAAAAGCTTCACCTTTGTCCCAGCGGAAATCTAACTACAAAACATAAAAGAAAATAAAGGAGTAGAAGAAGAGAACTACTGCTACTGAAAATTAAAATACATAAATTAAATTACTAAAAATAAATACAAACAAGATGCAATCCTTAAATTCCTTACAAAAACCTAAGGAAAGCATGAGAATTATAAATGAAATGGCTTGGTATTTATAGAAAAACCTAAAGGCTTCCACCAATTTCTCCACCGATTGCTCCACGAATTGCTCCACCAAACACTCCACCAAACATGCCACAAGACATGGCATCAAACATGGCACCAAACATGGCATCAAACATGTCACCAAACATGCAAGCAAGGTTGGTGGAAGTTTGACAATTTTTATTTTTTTATTTTATTAATTTTATTTTATATTTTGTAAATGACTATAGTAGATACACAAAATATACTGGATTGTTCATCAATTTCGGCCATGAAAAATTCCGAATTAGAAATTATTTTGACTTTCAAAGTTGTAGATATTCAAGTCTTCTTTAATATGCAACTTGAATCAGCTCAATTGGAGATCGGACGAAAAAGTTATGTCCAAAATACGAACATTGCGTAAAATTGGAAATTTTGACTGCACTTCGTGTCGCGTATAGAAGAATTTCGTTTTTGACATTTTTTCATCCGAATTTCATCGTTTTAGCCCCGAGTTGATTCTATTAAGTCGAAATATTATTTTTATCTGCAAAATAAACAAAAACACATCAAAACGTTCACAAAACTCGAGAAACTATACGAAATATTAGGTCAAATGAGTGGTAAAAAGTGATATAAATACCACTCATCATTAATGCCATACATGGTGCTGTCTGTTCTGCTGAATTTAGGAGAATCTCTATGTGTGAGATAGCTAAGGATGCTTGGGACATCCTGCAGACTGTGCATGAGGGTACACTGTCTTGTAAAAATAATAGACTTCAGGATTTAGCCACTAGGTTTGAGGTCGCCCATATAAAAGATGGTGAGACCTTTGATGAGTTTTATACTGAAATTAACGATATCGTTAACTCAAGTTTTAACCTATGTGAGACTATTCCTACCGGTAGGATAGTTAGGAAAATCTTTAGATCCTTACCTGAAAAATTCCTATCCAAGATCACCGCCATCGAGGAAAGCAATGACCTCGATCAGCTTAATTTAGAAGATCTCGTAGGAAAACTGCAGGTTTATGAGCAGTAACTTCCTGGGTATCAAAAGCCCAAAACTATAACGATGAAAATCGCGAAGGAAGTTTTTCATGGTTCGTCTAGTGATGAGGATACCCTCACGGACCATGACTTGGCCTTGTTTGCAAAGAAGTTTAGGAAATTTCTTAAGCTAAAGAAAAGTGGCCATATTAGTGACAGAGATAGGGAGGATGAGCTTAGAGAGAGTAGGCATAGCAGGAGAGAGTTTAGAGTCTAGAGAGGATAAAGATAATAGATCCCGTGGTGTCCAGTGCCATGAATGCGAAGGATATGGGCACGTTAAATTTGAGTGTCCCAGATACCTTATGGTTAAAGGCAAGAAAGTCATGGCAGCATCCCTTAGTGATTCTGAAGGTGATGATTCTCCTCAAGGAAATTATATGGCCTTTACTGCTAGTGTGTCTGATGACAGATAGATTGTTGTTAATGATGCTGATTCAGAAGTCTCTCTCGATGAGTCTGTTGATGAGGAAAGTCTTCAGGTAGCTTATATTGAATTGTTTAATGAGAGTTTAACTATTAAGAAGACTAATATAGAGGTCAATAAGAGACTGAAACTAGTTGAGCTAGAAAAGAATGAAGCTCAAGCCAAATTTGAGCAAAGTCTCTTGATGGTAGATGACTTGGAGAAGAGAAATAGAGGCCTAATAGATAGAGTCCAAATATTAGAAACTGAATTTGAAGATACCCAGTTGTCTATATTTTCTAGTGGTATTAAAAAGGTGGACCGTATGCTAGGTATTATTTTTGCGCCTAATTGTGATAAGGCGTCAACATCTAGAGCAGTGCCTAAACCTCCTAAACATGACCTAGGTAAGAAGCCCGTTGAGTGTAGTCATGTGATTCCTCCATTTGTTCCTCGTCCTGTGCCCCAACCTCAATCCAGAGGTGTAAACCTCGATCTCATCCGAGGTTTGTGTCTGTGTGCCATCATTGTGGTAAGGCGGGACACATTATGCATAAGTGCTTCATGTTGCACAAGCAAAAGAAGAGGTCTAAAAGTGTGTCACATAGATTTGACTCTTCAAATTTAGCTTCTCAAGTTTCTGCACTAACTAAACAAGCTCAATTTCTTAGTGAGAAACTTTCTTTGTTGACTAGGAATTCTCAAGTGGTTGAGGTTCCTAGAAAGGTTTGGGTGAGGAAGCAAGATGAAATCCATCTTCTTATGCGTGTCCTTATGGACATGATGAGAGTGCACTTTGGTGTAACTCTGCTTAAAAGATGCATTTTATTTTCCCATTGCATGTGCGCGCGCGCGTGTGTTTTATGTTTTTGCACGTTTATTTTGTTTTCACAGCATATGGGTGTGTGTGTGTCTTGTTTTTGTTATATGTCCCTTAGTATATATGATGGAAACCCGGACATAAATTTCACAGCTGATTCCGAATGGACGATATTTTGATCTGCACTCGGGATATAACTTCACGTACCATTGGATGTTTTACAAGCCTGTTTGTGTTTTTTTTATTTGTTGAAATATGAAAATATAAAAAAATGAAAAAGACAAATTTTTTTTTTATAGCTTGTTAGAGCATGAATAGCATGTACATATGATCCTAGTGTGTAGGATATATGGTTATGCATGTATAATATGCTTCTATTTTTCTTAATGCTATAAATTCCTATATGTGTGATAAAAACTCTTGGTATGTGCAATTCACGTACACGATTTTATTTTATCAAGGCTTGGTAGCATGTATAAGTTTTTTTTTGGACTGGCAATCTAATTTCTATCATACTTTGTTTGCTAAATAGTGCGACCTTTGACTAGTTGACCTTGCTATCCCCTTTTGCAAAAGAGCCAATGTGGCCAAATTCAAAAGATAAGGGCAAAAACCCTTCACTCAAAAGAGTTGTTAAATATGAGCTCATAATTTTTATGGGGTAAATAATATAGCATGCAACCAATGTTGCTTATTTTCAGGTTCTAGTGGTGCTGTGTTTGAACATATATTGTGTGGACTTGGTTTGTTTTGATATGGATTTATTTGGCTGTGTTCAGCTCATAAAATAAGGTCTTTTGATTTGTTGTGCACTTTTTTCACGCAAGTGCTTGATATGGTTTGGTGTTTATGTCATATGCATAAGTGTTGTATTTAGCCAAATTTAAAATGATCCATATTGTTTCATGTCATAAACAGCTGAATACTGACCGAGTATCATTGTATCAGCTTGAAATGATGTTTCAGTCAATTTTTGACAGGATTTTTATTTATCTCAGTATGTGCCTGTATGTGCTTCATGACACATATCAATTTTTTTTCTTCTCTCCTGTGCACCTTTCTGAGTTTTGGTTTACTTCCCGTGTGTTATTTTGCTAACTGTATATGCTTGTTAGTGATGGGGAGTAATTCCTATTTATTTCTGCTCTTGCATGTGCTTTCTCCTGTAGTTTTCATGTTTCCTTTGCCCTTTGTCATTTCGTGACAAAAATGGGGAGAGCCTTAACATATGAGAGAGAGTCATAAATTATTCTTTAGATATCTCCGTTCTAGAGGGAATTCAAATTAAGGGGGAGTGAGATTTCTACTTGTACATGCATAAGATTTTTACCTGCTTTATGTTTTACTTGATTATCCCAATGTTTTTCACAATATGTTGTTGTTTGTGGATGTTTCAGGTAGCAGGTATGTTGTTGCGGCGGCATTATTTTCAAGATTACTTTGTTAGGTGTTAGATCGAGTCCATTTGTAATAAGTCACTGTTTTAATGGTTGACAGTTAACTATTTACTTTTTGGGTCTATTACCGTAGTCTTTATATTAGGTAGTGTTTTGTCACGAAATGCCAAAGAAGGAGATTGTTAGTTCCATTTTTTATTGGCATGTATCCGTGAAAAAATAAGTTCAATTGAGTTGTAATCTATCATGAAGTTCTTTGTGCATTTGGACTGGATTCTGGCTGCTGTGCATCAGATATACGTTCGTGGTGCGTTTGTTGAAGTGTTCGTACGGTTGGTGTTAATGCTGCGTTCGTTATTTGGTTCGAATGTGTGGCGTGCACGTTCTCTATTGGGTTCGAACGAGAGCATTCCAGAGAGCAAACGTTCGAGGCACGTTCTTGTTGGGTTCGAACGGGAGCATTCCAGAGAGCTCACGTTCGTTGTGTGTTCGATTGGCTTTTGAACGAGTCTTCACAGAAAGGGCGTTCGTGGAGCGTTCTAGTATGCATTTGAACGCGACTGCGATCTGAACGCATTTTTAGCCTGTCAACACCTAGTTTTTCAACCTACCTATAAATATAACCCTTAGCCGCTATTCTCATTGGTTGAAACACTTTTCCCTTGAGCCAAAATCTCTCAATGCTTTCAACTTTATTTGATTCTATCTTGAAGACTTTTTCCATCTTATTATCTTCTTTGTTAAAGGTGTGAATCTCTATTTGATAAACCTTCAACACAACTTAACCCAAATTCCCTAATCCTTTAGAGTTTTTTAGGAGGAAGTTTGGTAGTCGGAGTTCCGGCGTCATTGGTGATAAAATCTACTTAGAGACTTCGGAGGTTCTGAAGAAAATCGTTGGTCTCGGGCTTGAGGAGTTGCCTTGAGTTCTTCCCTAGGAGGAAGTTTGATAGTCGGAGTTCCGGCGTCATTGGTGATAAAATCTACTTAGAGACTTCGGAGGTTCTGAAGAAAATCGTTGGTCTCGGGCTTGAGGAGTTGCCTTGAGTTCTTGCAGTATTGAGGTACTTGAGTCGGTGGAGTTTCCACCATAGGTCTTGACCATCATTGTAAGTTTTTCTATATATAGTAGATTCGTGTGGTAGCCTATACCCGGAGTGGTTTTGTACTCGTAAGAGTTTTCCACTGCGTTATCAAATTATTGTGTTGATTTTGTGTTGTTTAATTTAATTTGCTGCTTTAATTTATTCTTTTTTTTTTATATATTTGCAGCATATTTTAATTGTTGGATATTGTGTTTGCCTGTTAATTTATCTATAGTAGCAGTAATCAGGACTTGTCTTATTTTATGCGTTAAATTCCGCATAGGGTCAGAACTTAGGATAATCGCGAATTCTCAAAGCCAACTAAAGACGAGAGAGTACACAGATTAAGCCCCTAGCATGCTCGAGGCCAAGGCCTTTCTAAAGTGTCCGGGTCACATCTTAAAGATATTTTAAAGATATTGAATAAGTGGCACTAGAAAACATACGTAGTATTGGAGTTGTCACACTCCCTTCCCCCAAATAAAAATAAAGAAGATACATGAGTGTATACTAGCACCATAAAACAAGCAGTCATGGGCAAGTTATTAGTTCTGTACAAGTTCGAAGTGTAACTTTGCACAAAATGTGTGATCAGTCAGTCGGATCTCGAGCGGGGCTAACCAGGTCACATGAATAGTGATCGATCATCCCCTCGACATGGCTCTGCAGTTTTACTCGAATTTATCAATTTTGTTATTTTTGCGTAATTACGTCGATTTTAATCGCGAAATTATTTTCAAAAATTATTTTGACACCCAATAACATCCATAAACACCCAATAACATCGTATATTTTACAGAAATAAAATAATTTTATGACTTAATCTAATTATATAATTAATTTAATTATTTTCATGCTAAAACTAATTTTTCTACAAATTAATCAAATTAATTCATCACATTTCAAGATCACACATATGAAATGCCCAAGAATTCTAGGTGCTACAAGAATGGTCTTAATATTGTATGATGGCAACATGTTATCATATAATAAAAATTGAGTCTAAATTACACTAATTTCATTATATTAAACTTTACATATGCATATAAATATCTAATCTAACATCCAAATCTCAATACCAAATTCAAGAGAGGAAAAATAAATAATATATTATATGTATTTATAAGAACAATAAAAATATTTTTTCAAATTAAAGAATAATTAAAAGATTATTTCAATCTCCAAATTTCCTTCAATTTCTGTCTTGTTTGAATTTTCACTCAAAACTCTCTTTTAGTGTTTTTTTTAAGCTATGAAATTCTTATTTCTTAATCTGAAATGAGGAAATGAAAAATAAATCTCATCTATACTCATAAGGCGACCTGATATTTTAGTCATTTTATAACATTTGTAATAAACACAAATGTTTGATAATAAAGATGTACATGTGTCATAATATTAATCATATATTATATTATGTAGGGGTGGGCGCGGTTCGGTTTGGTTCGGTTTTTGCTAAAAATCAAACCAAACCATATTTTACGGTTCAGATTTTTTACCTCTCAAACCAAACCATTAAATAACGGTTTGGTTCGGATTGAAAATTTTTTAAACCAACGGTTTACGGATTGGCTCGGTTCGGTTTACGGATTATTATATTTAAAATAAATTTTCATCCACTTAAGTGAAGACAAAAAAAAAAAAAAAAAACTAGTATACCCAACAAATAGTATGAAATGCAGGGTGTAAGCTTTGACTTTAGGAAACACATACACTCCATTAAGGATTGAAAAATGGGGCACAATTAATTCTTGTATTTTTTAAAAATTATATTGAATAATGATGCTACCATCTTTCTAATTAAGAGACAAATCCAACATCTTAATTTTAAGAATAATGATGTTATCATAAAACAAAAAATTAAAGAATAAAAGTATTAACAAAAAAATTGAAGAATAAAAGTACTAACAAATAAATATATTAACAAAAAAATTAAGAATAAAGGTATTAACATACTAATAAAAAGAAAACATATAAAAAAATTAAAAGAAAAATACAAATTTTTTTTATAAAAATATAATTTTTTTTTAATGATAACGGTTCGGTTCGGTTTAACAGGTGCGGTTCAGATTAGCTCCTGAACCGAACCGTAAACCGTTTGGGGTGGGCCAATCCGAACCGCAAACCGAACCGTTAGAAAAAAAACCGTAAATCCGGCCTGGTTTGGTTCAGTTCGGTCGGTTTTTTTGCCCACCCCTAATATTATGTATGAAACTTGTAAAAATAATAATAATACACATGAAAGTCATATATTCATATTTTCCATTTACATTAAATGTTAAATGACACATAAGCTTGACATACGTTAAGCCACCATTATCTAATTAATGTGTATTTATATCAATATTATATGAAATTCAAATATACATTAAAATATGAAAATGGTCAAAAATATCCCGACATGTGTATTTTTTTGTATAACCATTAAATGATTCGAATTAGCTCACTTAATTTAAAATTATATTATGAATAATTTGTATTATTCGTAATGAGTTACCCTAATACTCTACGAGTATGATTTATAAAGTGAGACTCTAAGTTCATGTTTATCTGTCACAAAATCAAATTTCTTGTTCATAATTCACTCACTAATGAATTATGACGACCACAGATAATCATCGTTGAAGTATATAAGTCGAGGTCTTCGCATATTTTTATTTTTTCCTTCATAGACTATCTATATTATACCAGAAATATAGATATAAACGTCGAATCTCCTAAGTATAATATTGTTGACTTATAGATTCGCCTTTCAATAACACTCTGAACCCGTTTCTACAATGTACCACAGTCATGGATTTAACATATCATAATCTCATGAACGGTACCTAAATTCTTGTACATATGATTATCAGATGTTCTCTAGATACATCACTGGATATCATTGATGTGACTGTCATTAAAGTATATAAGATAACCCATATATCCACTCTAGTATCTCAAGTCGGATGACTATATATGCTACTCGACTCAGAAGATATCTTATTGATATTGATGTACCATTTATCAGGAATCTTCGATGAGTCGTTTAATATTATCCATCATGAATACCTATATGTTTATACGAGTCTCCTCAGACTGATGGTTTATTGAGATAAATCATTAGAATCCAATATTCCAATATAAGACACGTACCAATGGGTTGTCAAAAATCCCTGCGAGGATGGATGAACCAATACTTTAGGGGCAGGTAAGAGGATAATTTTTTATATCTTTTGATTAGACGAGTCGAATACGGATATTCACAACCCCATTAAAATAAAAATAAATTCTCATGTGAACGAAGGCCCTATAAGGGCCGGTACGTTAAAGGTGGGTAAGATAATAAATTTCATACCCATTGATTGAACGAGATGAGTATGAGTATTGATATCTCCTTATTATACCCGGCTCGTTGCTATCCATGTGTAACCTGTCTTTAGGGGTTTACTTATTGACTATGTTATGGTATGACGCAATGTTAGTTGTGATGCTTTTTCAATTATAACATAACTAATCATTCTAAGGTCTTTTACTCATTTACCATATGTAAAATAAAATATATTTATGAAACTAATTATTTTTATTTATAATAAAATATATGTACACACATATTTATAAGAAAATATAATAAAAATTGGCGCGACGAGCAACAACCCTAACACCAGACGCTTTGTTTCAGCGATAGAGATGAAATTATTGGTGGCCCCCATGTCTACCACAACACTTTTGGACATAACCCCATTAATCAATGCATCAACGCACATGAGACCTTTCCCATAGACATTCCTAGCTTCAGATTGTTTGTTCAAGAAATTTAGAATTCTCGATGCCACCATTCAACCAGATTATTTACATTTTGGTTTGTTCTCGGCTGACATTGTCGTTATTCTTCTTATTTTCACTCTAATAGGTTAGTCATTCTAGACTTCTTAGGGTGCTCTGCAACTCAATATAGTCCATTACATATCTAGCAAGTTAATGGTTTCTTCATATTTGGGGGATTCATAAGTCGTTTATAGCTCAAGGAACTTAACTCCACTCTCTTATCCACTCCTCCACTTTTATCGTTACTCCTACTCCTAGTCTTTTCGTTTCCATTGTCATTGCCATTTGGAGTAGGTAAATATCTCCTTAATAGAGGTCATTCGAGCGAGTAATCTCTCAACTGCTCCGCAACAACTTGTGCGGAGGATAGATCCTTTACATGTCGCCTTTGTAACTCATTCATTGCACAAGGCTTCAACACTTCAAGGAAATAGAAGAGTTGATCCTGCTCGAACATGTCTCGGCGATCTAACATCAACCCCGAGAACGTTTTCACGTACTCTCGAACCAAACGTGTATGCTTTAGTTCTTGCAGCTTTCGGCGAGCCATGTAAGTGTAGGGGTTTTATGGCGGAAATCCGGTAACGCAGCGGAATAGTGTAAAATCAAAATTTTTCGATTTCAAAATTTTTCTTGGATCAATTAAATAAACTTATTTATTTAATTATTCAATTATTAAATTCTGAAAAATTACACAAGAAATCTTATTTCTTAGTAATTACCGAATTGCCCAATAACTTTGTAAATTGATCATTTTAGTTCAAAATTGTCAAATATAATTTTGGATGATTCTAAATCATTTCCAAAATATTTTTCAACACATCCAATGCATCAAAATCAGATTTCACACAAATCCCCAATTTTTCTGAAATTGCCGTGAGCACCCCCAATTTTCAATTAATTGCAATTTGGTCCATTTTGTTCAAAACATGCCAAGATCAAATCCAATCAACCCAAAAATTTACATGCATCATATTCATACCATAATACATCACATATATGAAAATTCCCAAATTTGGAGTGGGTTAAGAACCCTAATATTTTAATTTCATCAAATTATCCAATTTCACCAAATCTTTAAAATCCAACACTTTAATCCATTCAATACTTCACCAAACAAGCCTCACCACTTTGAAATAACTCTAGAATAATTCTAGGTCACCAAGGAGTGGCTTAACAACTCTAGAATGACAACTTGATTTTCCAAAAATCAAAAGTAAGCCTTTTAAACCATTTAAAGCTTACTTACATGCATCAATCTTTCATACAAATTCTCAACCAAATAAACAAAAACTATAAGAAAAGAGAGAACATCAAAGCAACACAAAATGATGCCAAGCATGTTAGAAATAATTTCCATGTTGAAGGCTTTGAAGAAATACTTATAAAAATCAAAGATTTTCAAGCATTTTTCTTTAAGTCTCTAAGCTTCTCTCTCAACTTCTTTTGTGTTTTATTTTGTGTATTTGAACTTATGAAACCCTAAAATGAAACAAAATAATTTATATCTCCAACATTTAGCCTTGGCTGAATTTGAGCATAATAAAATATCTAGATATTTTCATTTGTTTCATTTAAATTCAACTTGTCAACTTGCATTTGTAAATCATTACACTTTAATGAATTATTCACCAAGTCAACAATTGCAACTAAGTCATTAAAATAAATATCATAACTTAGGATATTTATATTTTTAATTAATTTAATTATTTAACAATTAAATAATTAAATAATTATTTAAATACAAATATATTAAATATATGTATTATATTTACATTAAATATCAAATACATATATATTTATGATATTAGTCAAATATCTCAATTTGACAATTAATTAATGTGTATTTGATAAAATCTAACATTAAATGCAAATACACAAAAATTAGGAAATGACTATTGAGTCCCTTCACGTGTATTTTTCGTTTAACCTTTAAACGACTTATAAATAATCAATATTATTTATAAAAGTTGCCATAGTGCTCTACGAGTATATTTCATTAGTGAGACTCTAGATTCAGGCATATCCATCACGAAATCCAATTTCGTGTCCATAATTTACCCACCCGTAAATTATGACGACCACGAATAATCTCGCTGAATCATACATGTCGAGGTCATGGCATATGTATAATTCCTCTGTCACAGGTATCCGGATATATCCCAGAGATATAGATGTAAACGTCAAATTTCTATAGGGACTATCTCGTCGATGTCTCTATTAGCAATCTCAAAAAGAACATTTAGAACTGACTTCTAAAATGTACCACGGGCCCATGGTTTTTTATCTGATTGCTAATCATAAATGGACTACCTATGCTCTGTACACAGAACTGACGGATCATATCTCGATACACACAGGACACCCTGAGGATCTATCCACACCCAACGAACAGACGGAGGTCTGATCTAAATAGATCGGTGACGTGACTGCCATCTAAGTATGAATGATGTCTCATTTTCCCACAGTGGCATCTCAAGTCGAAGAATCACAAATGCTACTCAACCCGAGGAGATTCTTATTGACGTTGGTGTACCATCTATTAAGAATCTTCGGTGAGTCGTTCAGTGTTTATCCGCCATAAACACCTACACGTCTATACGAGTCTCCAAGACTCATGGTTCATTGAGAAACCATTGGAATCATATATTCCAGTATACGACATGTACCGGTCTCAACGGGTTTACTTTACTGACCAAGTAGTGTAAACCTTGACCAGGAACAGTCTAAGAATGACAACGTCATGATACAACTAAATGTCAGTTGTGACACTTTTGCAATAGTATCATGACTAGTCATCCTAAGGACAAATACGTCTTTACCATATTAAAAGATATATTATATTATAGAAAATGCTTATATTATTCATAATAATAACGTTTTACAGTAGTATTCTCAAAGAAATACAACCGGGAATTGGCGCTCTGAGTACCAACCCCAACAGTAAGCACCAATTTCTGATAGGAATTGGCTCTTTAACTTGCGTTTTAAGTCATCCCAATTATTTATGGCACACCGACCTTCTTGAATCTCTATATACTTTTTCCTCCACCACGACTTGGAATCTCCGGGCAAATACATCAATGTCATTGAGACTTTATCATCTTTATCTTCTATTCGTGCGGCTCGTAAATATTGCTTCATATCAAATAGGAAATAGAAGAGTTGATCGTGTTCGAACATGTCTCGGCTATCTAAAATCAACCCCGAGAAATTTTCACATACTCTCGAACCAAACCTGTATGCTTTAGTTCTTGTAGCTATCGTCGAGCCATGTAATCACCATTCCTGATAGGAATTGTCTTTTTAGCTCGTTCTTTAGGTCCTCCCAATTATTTATAGCACACCGACCTTCTTGAATCTCTATGTATTTTATCCTCCACCACGACTTGGCATCTCTAGATAAATTCATCAATGTCATTGAGATTTTTTCATATTCATCTTTTATTTGCGCGGCTCGGAAATATTGCTCTATATCAAAGAGGAAATACTCGAGCACTTGCGCATCTCTAACTCCCTCATAGGTTCTTGGCTCCGGGACATTTGGCCTACCATGTTCAGTACATATAATAGCTGTTGGCAGGTTCAAAATGGCGAGGGCAACGAGGTTCACCCTTATGTCTGTCTCGACTAGTTGTTCTTTCAGTGTATTTACGGTTCTCTCCCAATCATTAGCACGTTCCTCTTCTGATGTAGGACTCGTGCTTGCCCCGTTGTCTTGGGCCTCTAACCCCCTCACCCTAGTAGTCAAGGTTTTGAGTACCTTGATTGTTTGCCTGAAGTTTTCGACATCCGAAGTTTTCTTTGTTAGTGTTGTGGTGTATCCATCAATGTCAACTAAATTTTTCTTGACAACTTCTAAGCAAATTCTTGTAGATGATTTCTAAGCCATTATGTGCTTCCAACCTTGTACACTATGTTACCAACTTTCACGGGTCAAGTTTTGGGGATCGCCAAAATAGGTCTATGCGACACTTATTAATGTTGTGTCCAACAAGTCAGCCTAAAAGCGAGCCTACAAGGACAAACTCATGGTTAATCATCTATAAAATGATAGTAAAGAGATGTGACGAAAGTGAAGTAAATGACACACTCATAATGTAGTTCTTTACTCATAAGTATAAGAGTGTTGAAATAATAAAATAATCTGGTAAGTCCGAGATAGATTCACAAAGAATAGATTAGTAAAATAAAATAATAATTCAAGTAAAAATTAAAAGAGTGAATTGTTTGAAGTGATTGAAAATTTTAAATTTGACTACAATAATAAAATAAAATGATGAGGTTAGGGGAGCCACTTTTAATATTTCAATTTTAGAAATCTTATTTTTTATAATATATAAATTGTCAATATTACCCAGTTAATTTATTTCAGGAATTAGTTATGACAAAATAAATAAAACCAGTCATAAAGATGGTGATACCATTTATCTATAACAAGTACAGTTAGGTACTCAATTATGTCAAATAAATAAAATCAACTATATAGACGGTAATAAAGTTTGTCAATAATTAATCCAGATTTAAATTAATATAAGTCTTTAGATTACAATTCATATATTATAATATAAGTGAGATTAATCTATATTTTCATATTAAGAATTTCACCATTTACCCTAACAGAATGAAATTAGCTACTCATACTTTGAATAAAAACACAAATAATTTTATTATTGAAATAAAAGAAATTACAACAAAGTTAAAAAAAATAAAACACATAAGAGCTGGAACTCTACAAATTTTCAGAGAACACTACAGAATACGGGCTGAGGAAATGAGGTGCTGAGCACCTCCATTTATAATAAATGGCTCAGCACCCTCACATGCAATTGCCTCATGCAATTTGCAATTGCAACATTTCCCACGTTTTTTTAATATACTTTTATATTTTATATTTTTTTCTTCTTGTTTTCTTTAATAATTACAAATAATATACTTTAGAATTTTCATCGATTTCAGCTTTAGAATTTTCATCGATTTCAGCATTGAAAACTTCAGAAATAAAAAAATTTGTAAACAATAAAATTGTAAATATTTGAGTCTTCTTTTATCTGGAACTAGAATCACCTCAATTCGATATCGGAGTAAAAAATTGTGACCAAAATACGAAAATTACGCAAAGTTTGAATTTCCGAAATTGTACATTATAAGAATGTCTTTTTAAGTTTTTGGTCTCCAAAATCCAAATGTCACATCAATTTTTCTAATTATGCATTCAAAGCATTATTTCACCTACATAAAAAATAAAAATCACAATAAAAATATATAAAATATAAATTTAATTATTATTTCACAAATATTGTAAATTAAGGGGATTAATGAAACTACAAGTGTAAAATGATTACTAATCTTTTTAATAAATGTACATTTTTTAGTGTTCATCAGTAAAACATCAATTGAGCAAACATTCACATGGAAACAAATCGATAATGCAAATAGGCAAACACCGGATAAGTATTCAAGCATCTCATTTGGAACAAAGCAATGAGATATCAAAACAAACACGTTTCATTAATCAAGTCCCTAATATGCTCGTGACCAAGGCTCTTTTAAAGTATCCGGGTCACTCCTCCTAAAAATGTTTTATAGACATTGCACAAGTATCACTAGGAAACATACATAATATTTGAGTTGTCACACCCATACCCCTCCCAAAACAAAATAAAAAAAATACAATAATGCATACAAACACCATAAAAGGTTATGGACAAGTTTGAAATGTAAGTGCGTTATCCTATACCGTGGTGGGTTGATGTTGCTTTGAAGATTGCATAAAATATGGCGATTTTGTTGGGATCTTGCAGTAATTTGCACATATCAATTTCTATAGGGACCACTGCCCATTGATTGATTTAGATTTGAATCAATAAATGATCATTGATTCTGAGACTTGGCTGGAAAAAGTTGGGTCTGGATGAGTTAATTGGACTTGCTATATATAATTATTGTTACTGTTTTATGGTTGGTTTTATTTGTTTTGACATAATTAATTCATGAAATAAATTAACTGGGTGATAATGATAATTTATGTATTATAAAAAGTAGGATTTCTAAATTTGAAATATTAAAAGTGGATCCTCTAACCATAATATTTTATTTTATTGTTAAAATTCAATTAAAAATTTGTCAATCATTTTAAATAATTCAATTTTTTTCTTTTCACTCAAATTATTTTTTATCATATTAAATCTATTCCTTGTGAATCGACTCTGGACTAACCGGATTATTTTATTATTTCGACATTCTTATACTTGGGAGTAAAGAACTATTTTGAGAATATCTATTTATAAAAGATCCACAGAATAAAAAGTAAATTTTAATTTTTTATTATTTTTTTTGTACATGGGACCACCCACATAATAATTATCCCCTTTCACTAAATTTGACTTTAACATAAATTTAAGCCCTTATGTTATATTTTCTTATTTATCTTCACAAAGACTTTGATATAAACTGAACTATTCATACTCAAAAGTCAGAGAGTCAGTAGCAAGAAATGGCCATTATTCTTTCACTAGAATCAACTGTTGGTGCAGCAGTTTCAGCCTTATTAATATTTCTCTCACTTTACTTATTGATTTCAAGATATGGGCAAAGAAGAACAAGCAACAAGCAAGCTCGTGAATTAGCACCAGAAGCTGGGGGAGCATGGCCTTTGATTGGCCATTTACATCTTTTAGGAGGCTCAGAGCCAGCTCATAGGGTTTTGGGCAACATGGCTGACAAATATGGACCAATATTCAGAATCAAATTGGGCATGAATCAAGCTTTAGTTGTGAGCAACTGGGAAATTACTAAAGAGTGTTTCACCACCCATGACAAAGCCTTTGCAAATCGCCCCAGAACAATGGCCTCAGAGCTTTTAGGATACAATTTTTCAGGCTTTGGCAGCTGCCCATATGGCGACTACTGGCGCCAGTCACGTAAGATAGCCACAATTGAACTTTTATCAAACCATCGCCTTGAGAAGCTCAAACATGTACGAGAATCTGAAGTGAAGGCTTCGATGAAAGGGTTATTCGAGGATTGCAAAAGTAGCAGTTCTCGTAATGTTTTAGTAGAGATGAAACGTTGGATTGAAAGCAGAGTACTTGTCATTATCTTCAGAATACTTGCAGGAAAATGTCACAGTTCACTAGAGGAAACAGATTGGCAAGAGCAAGCAACCAACTTTGTTGCCTTGGTTGGTAAGTTCGTAGTGTCTGATGCATTCCCGTTTTTGAGATGGCTAGATATTGGTGGATACGAGAGATTAATGAAGAAGACATCTAAAGAATTTGACACCATTTTACAAGAATGGTTGGATGAGCATAAGCTGAAAAGAGTTTCCAATGAAGTTAAGGGAGATGAAGATTTCATATATGTGATGCTGTCCTTACTCGATGATAATGCAGAGCAGCTTCCTGTTGGCGACGCAGACACATTTATAAAAGCTATGTGCCTGGTATGCTCATGAAAAATTGATGCAAAATTAATAATATTGATAATATGTCTGAGCTATTTTACAAATTAAAACACAGCTTCGAAGCATGAAAATGGAGAAATAATTACACAGCAGAAATGGAAGCAAAACCAGCATATCGTTCTTCATTGCTTGGTTCTTTTTATATAACCCATCAATTTGTTAAGGAATGTTAAAGAATATGGAATCAATATCTAAAATAGAATTCCTATTACCATTAGATTTCATGATTTTATTATATTTCCCTATTATATAAGTATTTTCTATATTCATTATTATTCTTCATAATTATAGAATTCTTTTTTTATTTTGATTTTCCATGTAGACTATATAAAGACCTTTCCCATTGTAAATTTATACAGAGTGAATTCAAGATTTTCTTTCATTATATAACACAATTAATCACAGGCCTATAGCTATATAGATTGATTTAAGGCTCAGATTACAAAGAGAATATTACAAGAAATTCATAGCAAACTCTTAGGCTTTTTCATCAAACACCTGACTAAAAACATCAAACACTTGCTTCAGCTGAAGCTTGTGCAGCAAATTAAATGTTTTAACTTTATATATATAAGCTTACTTCTCTGCAGACTTTCATCATAGCAGGAGCGGACACCACAACAGTAACATTGACATGGGCTATTGCTTTACTTCTCAACAATCGCAACATTCTAAAGAAGGCTCAAAACGAATTAGACATTCAAGTTGGTACAGAAAGGCAAGTAAATGGATCTGACATGAAGAATTTAGTTTACTTGCAGGCCATTCTGAAGGAAACATTACGCTTATACCCTGCTGCGCCACTTTTAGTACCCCACGAGTCTACAGAAGATTGCATTGTCAGTGGTTACCATGTCCCCGCAGGCACACAACTGTTTGTTAATGCTTGGAAGATACATCTCGATCCACGTGTTTGGGAGGAGCCTTTAAAATTTCAACCAGAAAGGTTCCTTACAAAACACAAGGATATAGATTTTAGGGGACAGGATTTTGAATTGATACCATTTGGTAGTGGCAGAAGAATGTGTCCTGGAGTATCATTTGGCATTCAAGTTATGCAACTAATGCTTGCTTCTTTACTGCATGGATTTGATTTTGAAACCGCATCAGATGAACCAGTGGACATGGGAGAGGCAGTATCCCTCACCTATGCTAAAGCTAGTCCACTTCAAGTGCTTCTCACTCCACGCCTTTCTGCCTCTTTATATGCTTAATTTGGCTTTTGTAATAGTTTATGTAGGTAGGTGAGTTGTTGTAACATAAATAAGAAGTGATCATGTGAGTTTATGTCTATCACACTCAATATTGTATTGCGAGTATAAACTATAAAATAAATGCGATAATATAAGTTAGCGTAGAAAAAATCTCATTATTATTGCGGTTCTATTTTATGAGATTACAACTTCATAGTTTTTCAACCTACTTGTTCTCACCTTGAAGATTTCCTTATTTTCCTGTCTTATCTATTTCGATGAGATCGATCTTTGATTTACCATTAATACTACCAAACCCAATTGCCTAATCCTTCAGAGTTCTCAAGGAGGAAGATTGGCAGTCAGAATTCCGGCATTCTGAGTTGCAGAGTTGATTCACTCAGAGACTTCAAAGGTTCTGAAGAAAACCGTGGGATACAGGCTCGATAAGTTCTTCGAGTTCTTGTAGTCTAGAGGTACTAGAGTCGGTGGAGTCGTCACCATAGTTCTTTTACCATCACTCTACGTTTTTCTCTTTATAGTGGATTTGGGCTAGTAGCCGAGATACCCAAAGTAGTTTTTTTCTCGCACGAGTTTTCCACTTCATCACCAAAATAATTGCGTTGATTTTGTGTGATTGATTTATTTACTGCATTATTTTTTATTTGTGTTGAATTATAATTGTTAGACTTAATGGTGTTTGTGAATTTAATTAATATATCCATAGAAACAATTGATGAGTGGTATTTATATCACTTTTTACCACTCATTTGACCTAATATTTCGTATAGTTTCTCGAGTTTTGTGAACGTTTTGATATGTTTTTGTTTATTTTGCAAATAAAAATAATATTTCGACTTAATAGAATCAACTCGGGGCTAAAACGATGAAATTTGGATGAAAAAATGTCAAAAACGAAATTCTTCTATACGCGACACGAAGTGTAGTCAAAATTTCCAGTTTTGTGCAATGTTCGTATTTTAGCCATAACTTTTTCGTCCGATGTCCGATTGAGCTGATTCAAGTTTCAGATTAAAGAAGACTCGAAGATCTACAACGTTGAAAGTCAAAATATTTTCGAATTCTGAAGTTTGGAAGGCCGAAATCGATGAACAATACAATATATTTTGTGTATCTACTATTGTCATTTACAAAATATAAAATAAAATTAATAAAATAAAAAAATAAAAATTGTCAAACTTCCACCAAACATGCAAGAGTGTTTGGTGCCATGTTTGATGCCATGTTTGGTGCCATGTTTGGTGCCATGTTTGATGCCATGTCTTGTGGCATGTTTGGTGGAGTGTTTGGTGGAGCAGTTCGTGGAGTAATCGGTGGAGAAATTGGTGGAAGCCTTTAGGTTTTTCTATAAATACCAAGCCATTTCATTTGTAATTCTCATGCTTTCCTTAAGTTTTTGTAAGGAATTTAAGGATTGCATCTAATTTGTATTTTAAGTATTTAATTTATGCATTTTTATTTTTAGTAATAGCAGTAGTTCTCTTCTTCTACTCCATTCTTTAATGTTTAGTAGTTAATTTTCCGTTGGGGGAAGGGTGAAGCTTTTATAATTTTAATTTAGATTAATCTCCCTTAATTATAATATAAAATTTATTATTCACATTAAAAAGGAATTACCGCCTTAATGGCTGGTTTTATTTATTTTGCATAAAGTGGCACCGCCTATATGGCTAGTTTTTAGGTGACAGATAATTACCGCCTATATGGCTGGTTTATGTTTAATAGTATTACCGCCTTAATGGCAGGTTGGACTTCATTTAAATCTGATTTAATAAGTGAAATTCGAGGTTATCCTAAGTTCTGACCCTATGCGGATATAATCACAATTAATTGAGACAAGTCCTAATTAATGTGTCTATGGGAAATCAACTACCAACCACAATATCCAACAACAAACAATTCCACAATATTAATTAAATACGAAATATAAATTGCGGAAAGGTAAATCAATCACACAAAATCAACACAATAATTTTGGTGACGAAGTGGAAAACTCTTCCGAGTAAAAAACCACTCCGGGTATATCGGCTACCAGCCCAATCCACTATATAGAGATAAACTTACAGCGATGGTCAAGACCCATGGTGACAACTTCACCGACTCAAGTACCTCAATACTGTAAGAACTCAAGGCAACACCTTAAGTCCGCAACCTACGGTTTTCTTCAGAACCTCTGAAGTCTCTGAGTAGATTGTATCACTTCGAACGCCGGAACTCCGACTACCAAACTTCCTCCTAAAGAACTCTTAAGGATTAGGGAATTTGGGTTATGTTGTGTTGAAGGTTTATCAAAGAAGGATTCACACCATTAATGGAGAAGACAATAGGATGAAGAAGTCTTCAATGGTGGAATCAAATAGAGTTGAAAGCTTTGGGATTTGGCTCAAGGGAAAAGTGTTTCGGCTCTCTCCACCCTTGGGGAATGGCGGCTAAGTGTTATATTTATAGGTAGGGTGAAAAGCTAGGGTTTTGCAAGCCAAAAACGCGTTCAGATCGCAGTCGCGTTCGAACGGTTACTCAAACGCAACACGAACGCGCCTTTCTGTGAATACTCGTTCGAACGCAACTCGAACGCAAAACGAACGGATGCTCTCTGGAATGATCTCGTTCGAACCCACAAAGAACGTGACTCGAACATTTGCTCTCTGGAATTCCCGTTCGAACCCAATAAAGAACGTGTCACTAACGCCACACGTTCGAACCCAATAACGAACGCAGCACCAACGCCAATCGTCCGAACACTGAAAAGAACGCACCACGAACGCATGTCTGATGCACGGCAGCCAGAAACCAGTCCAATTGCACAAAGATCTTCATGAAAGATTACAACTCAATTGAACTTGTTTTGTCACGGATATAAGCCAATAAAACTGGAACTAACAATCTCCCCCTTTGGCATTCCGTGACAAAACACTACCTAATACAAAGACTACAGTTATAGACCAAAAAGCAAATAGTCAACTGTCAACCATCAAAACAGTGACTTATTACAAATGGACTCGATCTAACACCTAACAAAGTAGTCTTGAAAACAATAACGCCACAGCAACATACCTGTTATCTGAAACATCCACAACCAATAATATACCGTGAAAAGCATTGGGATAATCAAGAAAAAAAACAGGTAAATGTATTTTTCTCCCCCTTAATCTGAACTCTCCTGAAACAGGACAGAACACCAATTTACTCCCCTTTTTGTCACGAAATGACAAAGCATGCATACACCGGGAGAAACAACAAGCATATATTAAAACTTACTCCCCCGCACAAACAGGCACCCAAATATATCATAAGAATAATTGGGAAACAAATAACCAAAAGCAATATTTGTAAGCAAGCATCAGTGATAGACTGAAGGAGAAACATTCAAGACAGAATATTTTCATTAAAGTTCGTCAAAAGTTTGCAAAACAGCTCATAATCAATCAAAAGGGTGAGAGGACATCATAACAGGTTACAAAAATTATGATCCCAAAGATAAACAGACTCCTAACTCAAATAAAACAAAGCTGCTAGTCAGACTCTGAACTGGCAGAGGAACCCTCATTATCAGAAGCCGCATTACAATCCGCAATATGGCGAGCAAACTGAGCTTCCAAGTTACGAACAGTCGAACGAATCTCCGATTGGCCTCCTGAGAGTAGACGAAGCTCGGCCAGGATAGAGGCATGAGAGTCCAAGATACGCTGGTAAAAATCTGGAGGAGGACCAGCTGAAGAGGAGGAGGCAGCAGCCGAGGTAGACGGGGCATGTGCAGGATCAGGAGCAGGAGCAGCCGCTGGAGCAGGAGCACGAGCATGGGCAGGAAGATGAGCAGCTCCTGAGGAGACAGTCTGACGACCTATGGGCTTGAGCAGAGGGAGAGGGGGATCATGAACAAAGCCAGGGATCAGAGCCGAGATGATACGGCGAATAAGACACCCGTAAGGAAGAGTGTGAGCAACATATGAAACAGTGCGAATACGTATCATCTCCCGCACAATCACACTGAGGATGTCTATGGAAAGTCCCTGCTCTATGGCATAAAGAAAAGCAATCCTGGCAAGAGGTTGGGTGTTGACATGCGATTTAGGCCAGAGATTGTGGCAGACAATCCGATTGAGCAAACGATAGGAGGGGAGTAAGGTGGCAACAACAATAGTACCTCCGACAATCGGACGATGTTGTCCAGAGGCAACATCCAAAATCAGCTGATCAGAGGGGCCTTCAGTAGGAGGCCAGGGGTACTCGGGAAATGGCACCTCAGGGATAGCAAGAACCCTAGATAAGACAGAAGCATCAATGTCCAGGTAAGTGCCCCGAATGTACACGGAAAAGGAGGTGGCGGAGACAACCTCCAGGTTGGAGTAGAACTCCTGGACAAGCTGTGGCGAAGGACCAACGAAACCTGATAAGAGAGGACCCCAACCACGGTTAATCAGTAATGGCACAATCCCGGAGTCTCGCAACTCATCTGTCAAAACGTTGCGCTCCAAAAACAAGCTGCGTTGGAGAAGTGATCATCGAAAATCTTAGCAGCAGCAGGACTGCGAAAACGATCTCGTGGAAGAGAATCACGGGGGCGTTTCTTCGAAGCAATGGACTTCTTAGGCATCTAGATCACAAATGAAATGCACAAAGTGAGAAAGTACCCAAACAGATCACAAAAACAGAAGCTGAGGAAACTGAAGAGCGTTCGAACGAAGTTCTTATGGCGTTCGAACGCGATGGCGATTACCAGATGCGAACACTCCCTCAACAGATACAAATCGCCACGAATAAACACCACAAACAACTAAGGACTCATCCACAAGACTCCAAACGCCTTCAAACGAAGAAAGAAGGCTGAGAACAAAAAGGGAAAATAACCCCTAAAAACAGATCTGAGACAGAAAACGCAAACAGAAGAAAAATGCAGAAAACCTTACCTCGATGATGGAGTTGAAACCGAAATCAGGAGAGGAAAGCCACACAAACTCAGATCAGACTTGGAAACGAAGGAATTGATGAGAAAAGTGAAGAGTCACGGGAAGGAGGAAAGAAAAGAGCTGTGCGAACACAAACACGCACGAAGACTATTTAAATAGCCCGAAGCGTTCGAACGACAGTTCGAACGAGAAACGAACGAGTGTCTAATAACTGTTCGAACAGAAAATAAAACGAAACACCAACGAAACACGTTCGAACGAAAATAAAAACGATACGCGAACGAAAAACAGACACAGTGCATACCAGGAAAAGACACGGCAAACCCGGACTGGAAGGCACATCAGGCAAATACAAAGATACCCAGTCAGCATTCAAATGATTAGGACAGGAAACAATTATGCATCATTTTAAAAGAGGCTAAATACATCACATATGCATATGACATAAACACCAAAGCATATAAAACACTTGCGTGGAAAATAAAGTGCATAACGAATCAAGGCTTAAGACCTTATTTTATGAGCTGGACACAGCCAAAGAAATCCATTTCTAAACAAACCAAGTCCACAAAAGGTTGTTCAAACCCAGCTCCACTAGGACCTGAAAATAAGCAACATTGGTTGCATGCTATATATTCACCCCAGAAATATCATGAGCTCATATTTAATAACTCTTTCGAGTGAAGGGTTTTTGCCCTTATCTTTTGAATTTGGCCATTTTGGCTCTTTTGCACTTGAGTCTCATTGATCTTTTTAAATATATTTCTTTTTACTTTTACAAGGGGATAGCAGGTCAACTAGTCAAAGGTCACACTATTAAGCAAACAAAGCATGGAAGAGATTAGATTGCCATTCCAAAAACTCATACATGCGACCAAGCCTTGACAAATTAAAAACGTGTATGTGGAAGTGCAAGCACAAGATATACCAAAGGTTTTTATCACACACACTCATGTATATAGAGCATCAAGAAAAATAACAGCATATCATACATGCATAATCATATATCCTACATACCAGGATCACATGCACATGCTATTCATGCTCTAACAAGCCATAAAAATATTTTTGGTCTTTTCAAAATAAATAATTTTTTTTTTGATTTTTCAGTTTTAAAGCACACAAAAAAAATAAAGACACAAAACAGCTTGTAAAACATCCAATGATACGTGGAGTTGTATCCCGAGTGCAGATCATACCACCGTCCATTCGGAATCGGCTATGAAATTTATGTCCGGGTTTCCATCCTATATACCAAGGGACATATAACAAAAAAACAAGACACACACACACACCCATATGCTGTGAAAACTAAATAAACGTGCAAAAACATAAAACACACGCACACACACATGCAATGAGAAAATAAAAACGCATCTTTTAACCAGAGTTACACCGAAGTGCACTCTCATCATGTCCATCAGGACACGCAGAAATAGATGGGAAAATATCTTGCTTCCTCACCCAAACATTTCTAGGAACCTCATCCACTTGAGAATTCCTAGTCAACAAAGAAAGTTTCTCACTAAGAAATTGTGTCTGTTTAGTTAGTGCAGAAACTTGAGAAGCTAGATTTGAAGAATCAAATCTAGGCGACACACTCTTAGGCCTTTTCTGTTGCTTGTGCAACATGAAGCACTTAGGCCTAATATGTCCAGTTTTGCCACAGTGGTGGCACACAGGCACAACCTCGGACGAGAGTGAGGTTTACCCACAACACCTCTAGATCGAGGTTGGGTCACAGGACGAGGAATAAATGGAGGAATAACATGACTACATTCAACAGGTTTCTTACCTGAGTCACGTTTAGCTGCAACAGGCACAGCTTGGAAGAAGAAGCCTTATTGAAGTTAGGCTCAGGAATAATACCTAACATACGGTCCACCTTTTATTTCCACTAGAAAATGCGGACAATTGGGTTCTAGCATTTTCAAGTTCGGTCTCTAATATTTGGACTCTTTTAACTAGGCTTTTGTTCCTCTCCTCTAGATCATCAACCATCAAAAGGCTTTGCTCAAATTTAGCTTGAGCTTCATTCTTTTCTAGTTCAACAGTTTTCAGCCTTTGACTGACATCTATATTAGTCTTCTTAATAGCTAAACTCTCATTAAACAGTTCAACATAAGCTACTTGAAGACTTTCCTCATCTACAGACTCATCAAGAGAGATTTCAGAATCAGCATCATTAACAACAATCTCTCTCTCATCAATCACACTAGCAGTAAAGGCAATATGATTGCCTTTAGGAGAATCATCACCTTCAGAATCACTAAGGGATGCTGCCATGGCTTTCTTTCCTTTAGCCCTAAGGTATGTGGGACACTCAGATCTAACATGCCCATATCCTTCACATTCATAGCACTGGGCACCACGGGATCTACTATCCCTATTGGGGAACACAGGACCTGGGCGACGGCTGTCCTAGGCTCGCGGCCTAGTTGGGAAGTACGAAATAACATGGAGTCGCCACCCGGTGTGAACCGGGACAAAGATTTAAGGCCGCACTCACCCCTCGCAAGGGAAGACCTCAAACCGTTGGGTTCGGAATGGTCCCTTACTTATGTAACTTGTGATGATATAATTTATGCAATAAATCAACCGAGTCTACTCAATAATCATGCTCAAGGGTACTTAGATCTAACATGCTTTCATCCAAATAACTCCACGCAATATAACACAATGAGCATATTGAACCATTAAGCCAAAGTAAACAAATAACTAATAAACATAAACATAAACTAAACAAAGCATCATGCATAAAGAATAAAGAAACGACATGCCTAAATAACATAATCATGCTTCGAACATTAAATAATAAACTAAATTAAATCATGCTTAAAATAATAAATAAACAACCTATAAACTATAACATGCCCAAATACAAATTTGGATGAGACGAGATATGTGTATCTTAAGTGGTACGTGGAGTTGTATCCCGAGTGCAGACCATACTACCGTCCATTCGGAATCGGCTATAGAATTTACGTCCGGGTTTCCATCCGATATACCACAAAAGGGAACACACATCCCGCTCATCCAACAATCACATCATGCCTCAAACGACTCTCATGCAATAATATCCAAATTAAATAAAATAAACGAAAGATAATGAATAAAAGGGTGCCCTCAGGTCTAACCTCTTTTGTCGTTCCTCGAAAGCGCGTTACACGGCCGTCGGAAGGATTGATACTCCGCCACTTTTCTGGTTCACTAATCCAACATTTTTCCTCGCTGTTTCGATGTTCGGGTTGTTGCTTTCACTCCGTTTTGCTGCTGTTTATGGTCTCGGTTCTAGGTGGTAAAGATGCAGTTTTTCTGGACTGTTTTGGGGTAATTTAGGGACTGTTTTGGGGTAGTTGAGGGACTATTTTAGGCTGTGTTTTGCAAGGGGTGTTGCTGTGTTTTTTTTCGGTTGGTTTCAGGGGCAGTAACGTGAGGGTATTTGGCGCAGTTTGTTTATGTGTTTGATCGGTTAGGTTAAGCGTGAAGTAAGGGTGCAGGTGGCGTTGAGCAATGTTGTGCGTGGGCTGTGAGAATCGGTGAGGGCTTCTAACGTGGATTTGATGAATTGGCTACGCTGAAGGCATTAGGGTTTACGTGAGTGTTGATGAAGAATTGTGAGTGTTTGATGAAGAGGCAAGCGTGGATTGAGGTTGGCAAGTGGCGTTGTTGAGGTTGGTCAGGGGAGTTGATGATGCGCTGGCTGTGTGAAGGGTTATTGTCACGTGGATAATGGCTGGTTGTGGGTGGCAATAAACTGAAGGGCTGTGTGGTTTTATGGTGCGTGCGTGAGACTTGTGGGGCACAGCTGCGTGAGTGCTGTGTTGATGCGTGAGGCAAGGTGGCAATTAGCGTGAGGCAAGGTGGCGATTGGCGTGAGGTATTGAGGCGATTGGCGTGTTCGGCAGGTGAATTAGCTTAGTGGAGGCAAATTGCGTGAGAGGCAGGCTTGGTCAGGGGCTGTTGTCGTGAGGTCTGTTTGTGGCTTATAGGCATGAGGGCTGTTGAAGGGCTGTGAACGTGGCTGAAGGGGCTGTTGACTTGGGGTTTGATGGGCTTGGCTTGTTGTTTGTTTGTTTCTGGTCAGTGGCTTGTTGCCTCACGTGGAGTGGACTGCGGCTTAAGGTTCATTTTGTTCATTCGGTCATAGCAGTTTGTGGCTCGATGGTTCACGTAGGTTGCTGCCGAGTGGTTGTGAGGGCTTGGCTTTGTGCTGGCTGCTAGGGTTACTGGTTCATGCGTTTGAAGGTGCCGAGTGGTGCTGTTGAGGGAGAAGTGATCTACGGTGGTGGTTGGTTGATGCCGAGAAGGGTGGCTTTGTGCTGGCTGTTTGTGATGGTCAGTATGTGTCACGGTTTGCTGAGTAGATGAGAAGGTCTGTGTGAAGTGAGGGCCGTTTTAGTGAGATGAATGGTGGTTTATTGTTTATGCATGCCGAGAGAGAGAGAGAGCAGGTTCCTAGGGTTTGTGCGTGAGTTCTTTATCTGCTTTGTTGAAGAATGAGGGGGCCGGCTGATTAGGGTTTAGTTTGTTGTTTATATAGTGAGAGGGTAGGGTTAGGGTTATTCATGGTTTTTTTTAAGGAAATAAAATCAATTAATTAGGGAGGGATTTATTTTAATTATTTAAGGCAAGGAATTATTTAAATTTGGTGAGTGAATTATTTAAATTGAAATTTAATTTAATTAGATTTAGTTTAATTTAATTTAATTGGTTTTAATTGGATTTGACTTTAATTTGATTTAGTTTAAATGGATTTTAATTTGATTTAGTTTAATTGGATTTTAATTAGCTATTTAATTTAATTTCAATTTAGTTATTTAATTTAAATTCAATTTAGTTATTTAATTTAATTTCAATTTAGTTATTTAATTTAATTTTAATTATTTTTAATTCAATTTAATTTGTGACATGTATTTTAAATGTTTTAATTATTTAATTTGTGAGATGTGATTTAATGGGTTTGGTGTGTTTTAAAATAGAGGTTCAACAAGCGAACCCGAAGCGAAACAAGCGAGTTAAATCCAACGAAAATTCCATTTCCAATTTTACCCTTCCAACGTCTGTTTCCCGCGGCTTTCACAACTAAAGAGGTAGTGTCTCCATACGAGACTCATCATCGGCTAATATGCAAAAATGAAATGCCTACAGTCGCCCCCACTTTGATGGGACTTGTGCAGTGTGTGACTTTGAACAATCCTATCAAAGTTATGCAAGGTATTTTTACTTACCTGGCTCGCCAGCTGCCACCTGACTTGCCTGCTGCTCCGCCGAGCTGATGATGCAGTGGACCTCGATCCTGGGACGCATCCCAATAACTGCAACCGACAACGGGGGCCTCGACCCTGGGACGCATCCCAATACCGCTGACAAACAGGGCCTCGGCCCGGGGACGCATCCCCAAACTGATGCAGTGGGTCCACGACCCTGGGACGCATCCCAATAACTGCAACCGACAACGGGGGCCTCGACCCTGGGACGCATCCCAATACCGCTGACAAAATATGGGCCTCGACCCTGGGACGCATCCCGAAAATGATGATGCAGTGGACCTCGATCCTGGGACGAATCCCAATAGCTGCAACCGACAACGGGGGCCTCGACCCTGGGACGCATCCCAATACCGCTGACAAAATGTGGGCCTCGACCCTGGAACTGATGATGTAGTGGGCACCTCGACCCGGAACTACAACCGACAACGGGGGCACCTCGACCCTGGGCACCTCGACCCAACACCGCTGACAATAGGGACCTCACCCTCAAACTGATGATGTAGTGGGCACCTCGACCCTAGGCACCTCGACCCGGAACTACAACCGACAACGGGGGCACCTCGACCCTGGGTACCTCGACCCAACACCGCTGACAATAGGGACCTCGCCCTCGAACTGATGATGTAGTGGGCACCTCAACCCTGGGCACCTCGACCCGGAACTACAACCGAAAACGGGGGCACCTCGACCCTGGGTACCTCGACCCGGAACTACAACCGACAACGGGGGCACCTCGACCCTGGGTACCTCGACCCAACACCGCTGAAAATAGGGACCTCGCCCTCGTACTGATGATGTAGTGGGCACCTCGACCCGGAACTACAACCGATGATAAGGGCCTCGCCCCTGAACTGATACTGACGTGGGCCTCGCCCCCAGACTGATGTGGGCCTCGCCCCAGATTGATACTAGTGTGGGCCTCGCCCTAGGACTCATCCCCAAGCTGATACTGATGTAGGCCTCGCCCCGGATTGATACTGATATGGGCCTCGCCCCCAGACTGATATTGATGTGGGCCTCGCCCCCAGACTGACACTAATGTGGGCCTCGCCCCAAACTGATACTAATGTGGGCCTCACCCCCAAATTGATGCTGATGTGAGCCTCGCCCCCAGACTGAAACTGAGGTGGGCCTCGCCCCAAACTGATATGGGTCTCGCCCCAAACTGATACTAATGTGGGCCTCGCCCCAAACTGATATTGGCCTCGCCCCAAACTGATATTGATATGGGCCTCGGCCTTGGACTCATCCCCAAAACTGATGCTGATGCTGATGTAATGGGTCATTCCCGAACTGTACTGTATGAGATGTTCCATTCCTGAACCGTTACTGTGAGGTGGTCCATTCTCGAACTGTTACTGTGAGGTGGTCCATTCCCGAACCGTGTTGTGAGGTGATCCATTCCCGAACCGTGCTCCATTCTCGGAGTGTCATTCCCGGCTTTTGTTCATTCCCGAACTGTGCTCCATTCTCGGAGTGCCATTCTCGACTTGTTCATTCTCGAACTCTGCTTCATTTCTCGGATTACCATTTCCGGCTTGTTCATTCTCGAACTCTGATCCATTCTCGGATTACCATTCTCGGCTTGTCCATTCTCGAACTCTGATCCATTCTCGGATTACCATTCTCGGCTTGTTCATTCTCGAACTCTGATCCATTCTCGGATTACCATTCCTGGCTTGTTCATTCTCGAACTCTGATCCATTCTCGGATTACCATACCTAGCAGAACTGATCTGATATCTCCATACCTGGAGTACCGTATCTGGCAGAGCTGATCTGATATCTCCATACCTGGAGTACCGTATCTGGCAGAGCTGATCTGATATCTCCATACCTGGCAGAACTAATACTGAACCAATGTGGGCCTCGCCCCCAGAATGTCATACCCGGTAAGACTGATACTAGTGATGTGATGTGGGCCTCGCCCCAAAGTGCCATACCCGGCAATACTAATACTGATAATGATATGGGCCTCGCCCCCAGAGTGTCATACCCGACAAGACTAATACTAATAATGATATGGGCCTCACCCCCGAACTGTTACTGATATGGGCCTCGCCCCCAAACTGATACTGATATGGATATCGTCCCAAACTGATACTGATATGGGCCTCGCCCCCAGAGTGTCATACTCGACCAGACTAATAATGATAATGAGGGCTTCACCCCAGAGTGCCATGCACGACAAGACTGATGCTGATGCTAATGTGGGCCTCGCCCCAAAGTGCCATACCCTGCGAAACTGATGCTGATGGTTCATTTCTGAACTGTGCTGAATGTGGGCTTCATTCCTGAAACTGGTTATATTGTGGGCCTCGACCCTAAGATTCATTCCAAAACTCTGACGATGTGGGCCTCGACCCTGTGATTCATTCCCGAACTGAAACTGATATAGGCTTCAACCCTGAGACTCATCCCCAAAACTGAAACTGATATGGGCCTCAACCCTGGGACTCATCCCCGAAACTAATGCTGATTCATTTCTGAAACTGACTGTATTGTTGCTGCTTCTGATTGGCTTGTCTTTGCTGCTTTCTCTTTTTCTTCTCTTTGAAACCTGTGAATACAAAACGAAACAAACACAAAAAAGAATGCAAAATATGTTATGTGTATGCATGCATGCATGAATGAATTTCTTATTCCGTTGGGTTAGGTCTTCTGCCAGTTTTCCAGGTGATTGCACAATCTTCTCTCTGGTCTCATGGCTCAATTTCTTGTTATGTCCCGGATTCACGAGGTGGTAGATTGGTCGTCCCCAATCTTGATTTAGCTTTCTGGTCCATGCTGTTTGCATTTGGTCAAGATGAACCACATGGTGGGGCCTTCCATATCATCATATATATCACATGCTACGAAATATTCTCAATAGTTATACATATTATCGTCCTCAAGGAATGCCTAGTAATGAAACTAGAGAACCTTCAAAACATTCGACGCAACTCAAATCCAAGTCTTTGAATAAATGATCTATGCCAGTCTCAAAGTGTGTGTGTGTGCAAAGGTTCTTTCACAGCTTAATCCTTAAGTAAGCTAACTCGATGATTTTATTTCAAAAATCGGGATCGGTGGGTCAAACCAACCTAGATATCTCAATTATGCCTGCAGTTGCTTTTCAGTGCTCAATGTGGTATGGTTTTCTTTCTTTTCCTTTGTCTCTCTCTTTTTTCTTTTCATTTTGAACTTCATTTTTTTCTCTCTTTTTTTTTCTTTTTTTTTTCTCTTTTTTCTTTTTTTTTTTCAACACACCTACCCTTTAAGGTAGCATTTCTCCTCATGGTGGTCCTAATACTCGCCCATGGGTAGCTTCACGCTTATCGGTTATAGGTGGTTCATTTTTTTTGAGACTTTTCTTTCATTTTCAACCATACCACACATCATAACATAAGCAAATCAAGATAGACATCTAAGCAAACGGTCATTCACCGATCTACAATTTCATCAACTAGTCATTTTACTAACTACTCAGGTTTTCACTCATAAGAACCATAATCAAGTGCTTACGAGTCTAACATAGATCAATTACTCAAATTATCACATGAAAGCACGTCAAGAGTTTATCGTTTCTAAGGTTTCGCCCTAAAGCAATCAATTTCATCATTGGACTTATGTCTAACTATCAATGACTAAAAACAAACAAATTTTTTTTTTCTTTTTTCCTTTTTCTTTTTCTTTTTTTTTCTTTTTTTTTCTTTTTCTTTTCCCTCTTTTTTTTTTCTTTTCTCTCTCATTTTTCTTTTTCTTTTCCTTTTTTTTTCTTTTCTCTCTTTTTTTTCTTTTTTTTTTCTCTTTTTTCTTTTTTTTTTTCAACACACCTACCCTTTAAGGTAGCATTTCTCCTCATGGTGGTCCTAATACTCGCCCATGGGTAGCTTCACGCTTATCGGTTATAGGTGGTTCATTTTTTTTGAGACTTTTCTTTCATTTTCAACCATACCACACATCATAACATAAGCAAATCAAGATAGACATCTAAGCAAACGGTCATTCACCGATCTACAATTTCATCAACTAGTCATTTTACTAACTACTCAGGTTTTCACTCATAAGAACCATAATCAAGTGCTTACGAGTCTAACATAGATCAATTACTCAAATTATCACATGAAAGCACGTCAAGAGTTTATCGTTTCTAAGGTTTCGCCCTAAAGCAATCAATTTCATCATTGGACTTATGTCTAACTATCAATGACTAAAAACAAACAAATTTTTTTTTTCTTTTTTCCTTTTTCTTTTTCTTTTTTTTTTCTTTTTTTTTCTTTTTCTTTTCCCTCTTTTTTTTTTCTTTTCTCTCTCATTTTTCTTTTTCTTTTCCTTTTTTTTTCTTTTCTCTCTCTTTTTTTTCTTTATCTTTTCCCTTTTTTTTTCTTTTTTTTTTCTTTTTTTTTTCTTTTTTTTTTCGAAGGCCCCCCCAATGGTCTTTCTATCCTTTCCGTAAGCTTTTCTATTTCTCGATTTCCTTTTCCCCGCTATCCATGTTTGCTAAACTCCTCTTGAATAACCCTTTTTTTTTCTAACCCAACGGATATCTATGATGGCTTTTAAGACATAGAGGGTTAAAATGATGCATGTATGCATGAGATGCGTGTGACAAACGAGATATAATATGCATATGGTTATCAAAAGCATAAAGAGGCAACTTCTATAGGATATACAACTATAGTTCTCATGCGAGTTTATGACAATGCCTTTGATTGAACTCCCTCAACCCATTATAGAAACGGTCAACTAATGCACAAATTATACACATCACAAGACATGATTTCGGGGCCGATTCTCTATCCCCAGTGGAGTCGCCAGACTGTGGGAACACAGGACCTGGGCGACGGCTGTCCTAGGCTCGCGGCCTAGTTGGGAAGTACGAAATAACATGGAGTCGCCACCCGGTGTGAACGGGACAAAGATTTAAGGCCGCACTCACCCTCGCAAGGGAAGACCTCAAACCGTTGGGTTCGGAATGGTCCCTTACTTATGTAACTTGTGATGATATAATTTATGCAATAAATCAACCGAGTCTACTCAATAATCATGCTCAAGGGTACTTAGATCTAACATGCTTTCATCCAAATAACTCCACGCAATATAACACAATGAGCATATTGAACCATTAAGCCAAAGTAACAAATAACTAATAAACATAAACATAAACTAAACAAAGCATCATGCATAAAGAATAAAGAAACGACATGCCTAAATAACATAATCATGCTTCGAACATTAAATAATAAACTAAATTAAATCATGCTTAAAATAATAAATAAACAACCTATAAACTATAACATGCCCAAATACAAATTTGGATGAGACGAGATATGTGTATCTTAAGTGGTACGTGGAGTTGTATCCCGAGTGCAGACCATACTACCGTCCATTCGGAATCGGCTATAGAATTTACGTCCGGGTTTCCATCCGATATACCACAAAAGGGAACACACATCCCGCTCATCCAACAATCACATCATGCCTCAAACGACTCTCATGCAATAATATCCAAATTAAATAAAATAAACGAAAGATAATGAATAAAAGGGTGCCCTCAGGTCTAACCTCTTTTGTCGTTCCTCGAAAGCGCGTTACACGGCCGTCGGAAGGATTGATACTCCTCCACTTTTCTGGTTCACTAATCCAACATTTTTCCTCGCTGTTTCGATGTTCGGGTTGTTGCTTTCACTCCGTTTTGCTGCTGTTTATGGTCTCGGTTCTAGGTGGTAAAGATGCAGTTTTTCTGGACTGTTTTGGGGTAATTTAGGGACTGTTTTGTGGGTAGTTGAGGGACTATTTTAGGCTGTGTTTTGCAAGGGGTGTTGCTGTGTTTTTTTTCGGTTGGTTTCAGGGGCAGTAACGTGAGGGTATTTGGCGCAGTTTGTTTATGTGTTTGATCGGTTAGGTTAAGCGTGAAGTAAGGGTGCAGGTGGCGTTGAGCAATGTTGTGCGTGGGCTGTGAGAATCGGTGAGGGCTTCTAACGTGGATTTGATGAATTGGCTACGCTGAAGGCATTAGGGTTTACGTGAGTGTTGATGAAGAATTGTGAGTGTTTGATGAAGAGGCAAGCGTGGATTGAGGTTGGCAAGTGGCGTTGTTGAGGTTGGTCAGGGGAGTTGATGATGCGCTGGCTGTGTGAAGGGTTATTGTCACGTGGATAATGGCTGGTTGTGGGTGGCAATAAACTGAAGGGCTGTGTGGTTTTATGGTGCGTGCGTGAGACTTGTGGGCACAGCTGCGTGAGTGCTGTGTTGATGCGTGAGGCAAGGTGGCAATTAGCGTGAGGCAAGGTGGCGATTGGCGTGAGGTATTGAGGCGATTGGCGTGTTCGGCAGGTGAATTAGCTTAGTGGAGGCAAATTGCGTGAGAGGCAGGCTTGGTCAGGGGCTGTTGTCGTGAGGTCTGTTTGTGGCTTATAGGCATGAGGGCTGTTGAAGGGCTGTGAACGTGGCTGAAGGGGCTGTTGACTTGGGGTTTGATGGGCTTGGCTTGTTGTTTGTTTGTTTCTGGTCAGTGGCTTGTTGCCTCACGTGGAGTGGACTGCGGCTTAAGGTTCATTTTGTTCATTCGGTCATAGCAGTTTGTGGCTCGATGGTTCACGTAGGTTGCTGCCGAGTGGTTGTGAGGGCTTGGCTTTGTGCTGGCTGCTAGGGTTACTGGTTCATGCGTTTGAAGGTGCCGAGTGGTGCTGTTGAGGGAGAAGTGATCTACGGTGGTGGTTGGTTGATGCCGAGAAGGGTGGCTTTGTGCTGGCTGTTTGTGATGGTCAGTATGTGTCACGGTTTGCTGAGTAGTAGATGAGAGGTCTGTGTGAAGTGAGGGCCGTTTTAGTGAGATGAATGGTGGTTTATTGTTTATGCATGCCGAGAGAGAGAGAGAGCAGGTTCCTAGGGTTTGTGCGTGAGTTCTTTATCTGCTTTGTTGAAGAATGAGGGGGCCGGCTGATTAGGGTTTAGTTTGTTGTTTATATAGTGAGAGGGTAGGGTTAGGGTTATTCATGGTTTTTTTTAAGGAAATAAAATCAATTAATTAGGGAGGGATTTATTTTAATTATTTAAGGCAAGGAATTATTTAAATTTGGTGAGTGAATTATTTAAATTTGAAATTTAATTTAATTAGATTTAGTTTAATTTAATTTAATTGGTTTTAATTGGATTTGACTTTAATTTGATTTAGTTTAAATGGATTTTAATTTGATTTAGTTTAATTGGATTTTATTAGCTATTTAATTTAATTTCAATTTAGTTATTTAATTTAAATTCAATTTAGTTATTTAATTTAATTTCAATTTAGTTATTTAATTTAATTTTAATTATTTTTAATTCAATTTAATTTGTGACATGTGTTTTAAATGTTTTAATTATTTAATTTGTGAGATGTGATTTATGGGTTTGGTGTGTTTTAAAATAGAGGTTCAACAAGCGAACCCGAAGCGAAACAAGCGAGTTAAATCCAACGAAAATTCCATTTCCAATTTTACCCTTCCAACGTCTGTTTCCCGCGGCTTTCACAACTAAAGAGGTAGTGTCTCCATACGAGACTCATCATCGGGCTAATATGCAAAAATGAAATGCCTACACCTATCCTCTCTAGACTCATCCTCCCTATCCCTATTACTGCTATGGCCACTCTTCTTAAGTTTAAGAAATTTCTTAAACTTCTTTGCAAACAAGGCCAAATCACGATCCGTAAAGGTATCATTCTCACTAGATGGATCATGAACAACTTCCTTTGCTACCTTCATCGCTATAGTTTTGGGCTTTTGATACCAGGAAATTTCTTCTCATAAACTTGCAGTTTTCCTACGAGTTCTTCTAAATCAAGCTTATCGAGGTCATTGCTTTCCTCGATGGCGGTAATCTTGGGTAGGAATTTATCAGGAAGGGATCTTAGGATTTTTCTAACTATCCTATTTGTAGGTATAGTCTCACCTAGGTTAAAACTAGAGTTAACAATATCGTTAATCTCAGCATAAAACTCATCAAAGGTCTCATCTTCTTTCATTCTGGCGACCTCAAACCTAGTAGCTAAATCCTGGAGTCTATTATTTTTAACAGACAATGTGCCTTCATGCACAGTCTGTAGGATGTCCCAAGCATCTTTGGCTATCTCACACATTGAGATTCTCCTAAACTCAGCAGAACACACAGCACCATGTATGGCATTAACAGCCTTGCTGTTCCTATTGCTAGCATCAAATTCATCCTTGGTCCAGGTCAATTTATCTTTAGGGGAAGATACCCCATCAACAACAACAACGGGAGGTTTCCACCCGTATTCAACAGTCATCCAGACCCTCTCATCTAAGGACTTAAGGAACGCTCTCATGCGAACTTTCCAATGCAAATATTCTGTGCCATCAAAGAATGGCGGACAATTTAAGGGTTGACTACGCTCCATAGCTAATGGGTCAAGGATCGAGTTCAGGCTCTGATACCAATTGAGAATTCGAGGTTATCCTAAGTTCTGACCCTATGCGGAAATAATCACAATTAATTGAGACAAGTCCTAATTAATGTGTCTATGGGAAATCAACTACCAACCACAATATCCAACAACAAACAATTCCACAATATTAATTAAATACGAAATATAAATTGCGGAAAGGTAAATCAATCACACAAAATCAACACAATAATTTTGGTGACGAAGTGGAAAACTCTTCCGAGTAAAAAACCACTCCGGGTATATCGGCTACCAGCCCAATCCACTATATAGAGATAAACTTACAGCGATGGTCAAGACCCATGGTGACAACTTCACCGACTCAAGTACCTCAATACTGTAAGAACTCAAGGCAACACCTTAAGTCCGCAACCTACGGTTTTCTTCAGAACCTCTGAAGTCTCTGAGTAGATTGTATCACTTCGAACGCCGGAACTCCGACTACCAAACTTCCTCCTAAAGAACTCTTAAGGATTAGGGAATTTGGGTTATGTTGTGTTGAAGGTTTATCAAAGAAGGATTCACACCATTAATGGAGAAGACAATAGGATGAAGAAGTCTTCAATGGTGGAATCAAATAGAGTTGAAAGCTTTGGGAGATTTGGCTCAAGGGAAAAGTGTTTCGGCTCTCTCCACCCTAGGGGAATGGCGGCTAAGTGTTATATTTATAGGTAGGGTGAAAAGCTAGGGTTTTGCAAGCCAAAAACGCGTTCAGATCGCAGTCGCGTTCGAACGGTTACTCAAACGCAACACGAACGCGCCTTTCTGTGAATACTCGTTCGAACGCAACTCGAACGCAAAACGAACGGATGCTCTCTGGAATGATCTCGTTCGAACCCACAAAGAACGTGACTCGAACATTTGCTCTCTGGAATTCCCGTTCGAACCCAATAAAGAACGTGTCACTAACGCCACACGTTCGAACCCAATAACGAACGCAGCACCAACGCCAATCGTCCGAACACTGAAAAGAACGCACCACGAACGCATGTCTGATGCACGGCAGCCAGAAACCAGTCCAATTGCACAAAGATCTTCATGAAAGATTACAACTCAATTGAACTTGTTTTGTCACGGATATAAGCCAATAAAACTGGAACTAACAATAAGGAATACCACCTATATGGTCGGTTGGGCTAATCACCGTTAAATTCTATATTATACTATGAGAGATTTCTAAATTATAAATAGTAAAAGTGGATCCCCAACCCCCAGCATTTTATTTTTATTCTAGGGAAGTGATGAAACATAATACACACACTTAATAATTGATTTTCTTTTTATGGGTAGTTCTTTAATTTGTTTATTGAGTCTTAAGCTTAATGCGTCTTGTTAACTGGCCATTAATAAGATTGATGGGGTAAATCTAAAATTTCAAAATTATCAATCTGAGGATGAAAAGATGTGTCTGGCATTAAGTCTTTATCCTCTGATATTGCTGGAATGAATGGTTCGGGTAGATCTTCATCAAACATCATGGTAAAACATGCTCCAAGATCTTCATTTTGAGGATTGAAAGGTTGATCCTCCGTTGTTGGCGCAGTTGGTACAAAGAGTTCATCTTCATCATCGTCAGAATCTGAATAATAAAAGTCAAATCGAGACTTTACCGGTTCGAGTTCCTGAACTGATACCTCTGGTTCCTGATAATGCTCAGCCTCTTCTTCTGCTAAAATGTCATTGTGAAATGCTTGGTACTCAAAGGCTTCATCGGTGTCATTTGAAAATGGTTCTTGAGGTATGTAGTTCTGGTTTTCATTTAACTGTCTCGTTTGATCTGTCAGTCTCTGAATTGATGCTGATTGTCTCTGAATGCTTTCAAATTGATGCTGGCATGTTTCAAGCATCGCATCCAATTTTTCGTCTCGTTTCTCGAACCAGTCTTTGAGCATGTCAACCAATGATTCTTCCTCTGATGGTTCTGGTTCTTGATGAAAATCATAGTATGTGGATGGTGGATAAGATGGAAAATATGCTGGTTTCTCATACCTTGAATGATTCCAATAATTCTGCCACTCTGAACGGTATATACATTGATCGCTCGGGTGGTTACCATCGCATATCATACATCTCCCCATCTCATTCTGATAAGCAAATGTAGTATTACTTGGTTCTGGCATCCAGTGATAGTCGTTGGGCTGGACAACAGGCCTCAGAAAACTAGACTGCTGCTCCCAGATGTCGGGTGTATCTTCTTGTAAGGCACGTAATCTCTCAATCTCTCAGTAATGTTCCATTTTTCAACCACCTGAAAATAAAAGAAAGAAATAAAAATTACAAATAAAAATAAAGAAAATTAGATACAAGTAAATTAGATAGCTTCAAAATTAACAACTCAAGAAATATAAGTCCCCGGCAACGGCGCCAAAAACTTGACCGGCGTAATCACACTCGTATAACGCAAGCGCACGTATCGTTCAAGTAGTATAAAAAATATCGATCCCACGAGGACTTAATTCATACTGTTGTTATTAATTATTGAATCTATTGATTTACAAGTATCTAATTAGGGGAGAAGAGGAAGTTTGCTTTGGTTGGTTGAATGTGGAATTGCTTAATTAAAATAAAATAAACAAAAGAAAATACAAAAGAAAATTACAAAAGACTCAAAAGAAAATACTAAGGAAAATATAGAAAAGACTCAAAAGATCTAGGGTCGTGACTCCACATAATACTGTTAAAAAAAGATGAATTAATTCCCTTACTTATGTGTATTAATTCAGTTTGCTAACCTGGAACACGAAAATATGCAAAAGCCTCTTCCGATGGTCAGACGCAAATACCCAGTATAACCCAATTGAACCATATTCCTATGTCAACCACATTACCTGGATTCATTAAGACCAAGTTCCAATTATGGCTACCACCGCCCGACAGGTATATTCCTATCCTGTAAGGAAATCTATTAAAGGGTTATCTATCCTCAAGGAAGATCGTGGGCTATTGAATCTAAGGCTGAAACCTAAAATCCCTATGTCTAGTTCATTTTAGATTTACCCCATCAATCTTATTAATGGCCAGTTAACAAGACGCATTAAGCTTAAGACTCAATAAACAAATTAAAGAACTACCCATAAAAAGAAAATCAATTATTAAGTGTGTGTATTGTGTTTCATCACTTCCCTAGAATAAAAATAAAATGCTGGGGGTTGGGGATCCACTTTTACTATTTATAATTTAGAAATCTCCCATAGTATAATATAGAATTTAACGGTGATTAGCCCAACCGACCATATAGGTGGTATTCCTTATTAAATCAGATTTAAATGAAGTCCAACCTGCCATTAAGGCGGTAATACTATTTAAACATAAACCAGCCATATAGGCGGTAATTATCTGTCACCTAAAAACCAGCCATATAGGCGGTGCCACTTTATGCAAAATAAATAAAACCAGCCATTAAGGCAGTAATTCCTTTTTAATGTGAATAATAAATTTTATATTATAATTAAGGGAGATTAATCTAAATTAAAATTATAAAAGCTTCACCCTTCCC